>OZ020573.1:26840244-28040244 GCA_963971525.1 Cephus spinipes
TTAGGGACAAAAGTTCTGGAAAATTCCTGCAGGATTGCATCAGCGATGCTGCGCAATTCTGCTCGAGGTCAAACGGGCCGAGGGCTGCCGTCCGAAACCTGCACGAACGTGCACGGAAGCTTCTGGAAGGCTTTCCGGGGTGGGGGGCAAGGGGCTGTCTCAAAACGTCGCGCGAGAGGATCGTCGGCTCTGGGAGCGATCCTTCTCGACTTAGCACGGACACGAACCGTCGAAGCTTCCAGAATGTTCTAGAATGTTCTAGAAGGTTCTCGATCGTGCGTAATTCCCAGAATCGAGCGCAAAATTCTCTGAATGTGACGTAAAATTCCTGGAATCGAGTCAAAATTCTTGGAATTGAGGGCTCCTGATGACGTCACTTCCGAAAATCGTAGAGCTCACGACAGCAACTTAGCACGGACACCCACCTTCGAAGGCTCTGGAGTGTCGGTATTATGTCGGTGCAGGAATCTGTATCCAGACCCTCCCAACTTATACTACTAGCAAAGCATCTACAACTACCCTTAGTGCTCGCTCGGGGCCGTCATGGGTGGTAGTACTTGTTCCTTTTGGGGCCTTTTTCGTCTGGGATAAACCCCGGGCGTAAGGGGTTTGCACGATTCCTTTGAATCATGATATTGTCTCTCTTTCGCGGCGGCTCCACCGCCAATTACGCTTCATTTTTTCTTCTGAAAACAGATTAAAAATATATATAATGAATTTATCGTAGTTATTACTTATTTATAGATAATTTTTACTTACTCTCGGCTACAATGTTCGCCGCCACTGATGGGCTTCACTACTTGAGCTACTGAACAACTGGCCGCGGTCCCAGAATCTTGCGACAGTTTTAGGTATATAGTCGAATGCAAATAATATCTCTAATTTAAAAGATTTTAAAAAGATTTTATCGTTATCTAGCGATTCATTTATATTTCTAAAATTGCTATAAAATGTTGCCTGTACGTTGGTAGTCGCCAGGCGACACGGTGTATTATCAAAGAAAACCTGCTCGCATCCCGAACCCCCTCAAGCTGTCCATAGGAACACCTTAATAAATTTTACAAAAATTATCAAAAAATAAGTAACTTAAATCATTTTTTCAATGTAACATTGCATTTTTTCACATTTATCAACATTTTTAAAGAAGTCCTAGTTTTACTAACATTCATTAATTGTTTAATGTCTTCTGATATTAGTTTTCAATAGCACATCGTCTTCAACAACAAAGTCAATTTCTGGAGTGAAAGGAATTTTACATTGAAAAAATTATTTAAATTACTTATTTTTTGATACTTTTTGTAAAATTTATTTATAAAGTTCAATAACAACTGATAATGAAAAAAAAATTGGATGTAAAAAATATTGAACATGCAGCCTTGTGACTTTTTTTTTTAAGTTTTCGTGTTCGAGTCTCTGCTTGTAAACTTTTTTTTTTCATCAATTTTGTTGCATTTTATTTCTAAATTTGTTTAATATTGTAAGAATAATCACGCAAATATGTATTGTCATTACAATTTTATTATTTTTGTTATTAATTACAATACTATCATAATCGTAAGAATTATAACTAAAGTAATAAAATTTTTAAAACCTATTCGCAATAACTACCGCTGTAAAATATTTATATCGAGTATAATATATATAATATTGTGTATAGGAGTATTTGTATTTTCACAACCTGATTTTTATTATTTACAAGAAGCAATAATAATAAAATTGTAATGACAACACACATTTGCATGATTATTATTATAATATTAAACAAATTCAGAAATAAAATGCAACAAAATTCATGAAATAAAAATTCACGAACACCGAGATTCAATCACGGAACCCTCGGCTTACCAAGCTGACATGCTACCGCTTCGCCCGGCAACCCACTTGTATGTAAGTTACACCTTTAGATATATAAGTTCCCATACAAACTTTAGGGCTCTTTTCCTCAAAATCGGCTGCCCATTGGTCTGTAGAACTTGAGCATGGCATGAGGTTTCATCACTACGAAGTCTCATTCGGAACTTTATTTCCCATACCGTTTCCTCCCCTTATGAGTACTGTAACGCCTGTTCCCGGATTTCCTAATATTGAGTCACGATAACTAAACTCGGGAACAGGGAGTACCTTCGCTCGATCGGTCCAGCATCTTTGAATTCAAAAGCGACACGAAACCTGTGAGATATGCCGGTGGGCGCCAGGCATCCAGTGATGCCACAAGGTAACGATAATGAAAAGCACCAAGGTAGCGTTAAGAAACGAGAATCTAACGACACTAGGACCGATGCGTTGCGGAAGTCTGACTAGCTCAGCCCCGTTAGGTATAGGAGAGGGGCGGGGTAATTGGGAAGTAAGAGCCGTAAGTCAGGATTACGTAACCAAAAACTTAACCATTTATTGCACCTGGCAACAAAAATATAACAAACCATCAAAACCCGACAGAGATACGAAAAGGGCTACCAGAGGTAGTCGCGGTAAGGTTCGGCGATTACAGAGTTCGGAAAACAGGTAGCGAAGAGCGTAGATGCAACGCGCGCACCAATTCCGGCCGAGCTGCCGATTACAATATTACTCTTTTACAAGGACCTTTCGCATTCCAGGGAACACAAATAATACGGATAACGCAAGCGGTACAATCAAACAATAAGTAAAGTCAGCGAAGTCAATAGATCATCCGAAGATAAAATTACACAGTCATAAGTAACGAGAAAACATCACGTATAAATTCGAATCTAGACCGCGTGGTCGACACTCAGATTAACTCCTATAACAGAGAGCTCGGGTTGTCCCAGGTAGCATATAACATTGTGCCGACGAACTCCTATTCTCGCGAATTCCGGGAGTCTCGAGGACTCAGGTAGCCGCGGCGGGATTTACACTATCCCAGGTAGCTGTGCGTATTCACACCCGTACGAGGAAATCTTACACGCGCGGTCCGATCAACTAAAAGGAAAAACCACGTCCTACTCACGGAAATATCCGATGAAGTAAGCTAGCACAAGGTAGCCGCGACGTAAAAGAAACTATAACGAAATTGCACAAGACAGACGAAACACGACAGGCTCTTCGCCGTGGCCGCAATCGGGGAAACACTATTTATCTAAAATATTCTACACTCGCGAACTAGCATATATCACTTATAATTCCGGCGACGAAGCTCTTCAATGGACGCTTGTTTAAGCCCTTGGGCCGGAGGTAGTTAACAGGTAGCATACAATTATATGGCTACCGTAGATAGCGTGAAGAGATTCGTACCCGGTTACAGAAAAGATTGCTTACCAAAAAGATATTGAAAAAGATATTCCACACAAAGGAAGCTCTCGCAGGTATTTCCGAAGCAGTGTAGTAAAACGTCCACCAGGTAGGGAGGTCCACGACGAAAGAGAACGATTACAATTTCCTTCCCGACACCCGGGGTACTATCCTCCCACCCGACCCTTAATTTTGCTGATTATAATTGGTTACTTATTCACCGCGATTACTTCCGCCAATCCTAGGTACGTATTGACAATAGATCGTCAGGATCTAGGATTCGCAATCCTATCAGGTAGCTTTAACGTTGGAGCGGTTGCGCGCGCATCGTTCGCGCAGCCCTCTGGGCAATAGTAGTTCGCCCGCGCTCCGAGGTGAGGCGGTGCTAGCGTCTTCCGCGTTGCCATGCCGCTGTCCGAATGTTATTGTCGCGGTGTTTTGAAGTGCTCCCGTACTCTCCGACTTTTCCCACTTGTGCTTCGAAATGGTGTTGTGACCACTCCAGGCAGCTGTTGGCCGATGCAGGTAATCCAGAATATTGGCAGCCACAGGTAGCGTATGCAACTCCTCCGCAGGTAAGTGAGCTTTTCCTTCTACTCCGTCATTTAGACATTGATGTTACTCCGAGTGACACCTTCCAGCTTCCCACGTTCATGCAAATAGCGGGCTGTAAATCCAGCCCGCACTCCAACTTCCCATGACAACAACCCTGTGACGCGCATTTTGAAAATGCAACGTCACAGTACAAATAGACTGGTCCATCGACACATAGTATGGACTACGCATAGACATAGGAAAAATGGTCGGATGAAAGAAAAAGATAGCGACTGGTGGTGGCCAAGCCCCATCTTCTTCTAACCAGCAGCCGTAGTACGAGAGTATAGAAAACATAGGCAATGGGAACATTAGAAAAGGAGAACAATTGGCCGCCGCCTCATTTCCTCTTTGTTTATTTGAGCGGACACTTTTTCAAAGGTTCTAAGGTAGGGATCGCGTAGTCCACACTATATGTCAATAGACTGGACATACCCATGTATTCTGTGCCTCCCGATCCTTATATACGGAATATATGTCTACATATAGCATTTCAATGGGTAAAATCCATTTGCAGATGGCTTTTTAATGCGGTTTTGAAGGTTTATGAAAATTCCGGGTTCCTCCTTCTACTTTACTTATATTTTTTATATGCTGTTTTCTGTGGAACGTATCAACGGCATAAAAATAGACACGACTCTATAATATAATAAAATGTATATAGTATAATATAATCATGAATTTGCTACATTCCAAGTTAAATAACAGATTCAATAAGCATTGTTCATGAATAAAAAAAAAGTAATAATAATCGGGTCTCGAACCCGAGACTCTCGCACGTTGACTCGTTACGATGCACGTGTGATATTTAGTTACCGTGACGTACAGATTGGGAAAACTATATTTCAGTTGTTATACACGTTTGGAGTTTGCTTAGAGTACTCTGACACATACGCTTGACCAATTAAAAACGTGGGTATGGTTCGAAGCTTCCCCGTCCAGGTGACGCGTCGACAATAGAAAACACACGCTTTACAGTGCCACCCGTTATAATCCATGCGTCTCACGGAGCTCACGAATATCACGCGTAGTATATCTATATATACTCGACCAATCAAAAACGTGGGTACGGTTCGACGGCCCTCCGCTCAGATGGCGCGTTTACTCCAAAATAAAATCGGTTTCAAGAATATCGGCCCATTGGCAATCTCCCTATTCATCTCTGCTCTAACTGTACAGAAGCAATCTTAAAATGCCTCGAAAGCCCTCGGTTTCGCCGAGCGCAGTAGGGGAGTGTCCCCCAGTACCGGCCGGCATCCAGTACCGGCCATTTGCAGTTTTGGAATATTTGTAAGAAATAGCGCTGTGACGGCTACTGTGCCTTTAATGGCACGCTCGTATAGGGATATATCTTGCGCGGCGGCGAGATGTCGCGACCTGCTCACTGTCAGTATAAGGATTTGTGTTGCGCTTATTTAACCTACAATACACGAGTAAAGTTCGTGAGCGATTGCTAGAATTTAGAAGACGTGTTCGAAAATAATCAAACCTGGTATGTATTGACTATTTATATTGCTGCTGAAAAATATATATTATTTAAACTTTTACGCGTATAATCTTGTCAATAGGTGGACATAATATTTAATTACGTTTCCTTCAGTATCGGCCACGAAACTGTCCCCCAGTACTGGCCACTATTTCAATATTTTTTTGATCAGCTAAGAAAGGAAATAAATTGTTTTCTGTAAAAGATGTTAACAAGAAAGGTAAGAGATTGCTATCGGGTAAAGATGTTAGCGAAAATAGTAAAAAAAAAAGGAAAAAGAAAATCAAAGTCCTCATACCTTCAATAAAGAAGAGACAATTTGTGCTTTGTGTCTGGAATCACGTGAAGAAGATTGGATACAATGTGAAAAATGTATGGCCTGGGTTCATGAAGCGTGTGCTAATGTATCAGAGCTGTCACAACAATATATTTGCGATTATTGAATAATATAGTTATAAGTATCTTTAGTGGCCGGTACTGGAGGCCAATTTTCTATATGTTGATTTTTCTCTAATTTAATATTTTATTAATAAAGTTGATTATTTTTAAATATATCGAAGTTTGATTATTTTCATTTATAATACAGGAGGTCCTGTACACATATCAATAGGTTTTGTACATGTAACTTGTGGAATTTTTGTTTTATTTTGAATCATCCTTAGGGTGACGGTACTGGCGGACTCTCCCCTATATGATGCCTTGAAAAAACTTCGATTCATTGATGAAACAGACAATCTTTTGCCGTGGAGCGACGATGTTTGGCAAAAGGCAGTCAAGGAATTAGGGGGTACAACATCGAAGGACTACGTCTATCTCTATCTAGATAAAGTCGGACTCGATAAATTTTACGTAATGTATTGGAGTCCCTCGCAATTGTACCTGTACAAACAGTTTCAAAAGGAAAATGATGTTGGAAGTGTAAGTATCGACGCAACGGGTAGTTTGGTAAAGCAAATTCCAAACCCTGATGGCTCGAAGCGGGTCGTCTACCTTTACCAGGCTGTTTGTGGTTTTCGTACAAAGATCCTGCCGCTGTTTCAGATGATTTCTGAAAAGCACGATGCCAATACTATAGCGTATTGGATGCGAGAGTGGTTGCCTTCTGGCGCGTCGTGTCCAAAACAGGTGGTCACAGATTACTCGCCGGCCCTCCTGAATGCGACTTGTATGGCATTTAACAACTGCGATCTAAAAGAGTACATCGAGAATTGTATTATTTTCGATGAGAGATCCTCATCGTTCCGTATTAAATATCCTCGATGCCGTGTTCGCGTTGACATCGCACACCGCATCAAATTAGTTGCTCGTTGGAAGTGCTTTGATCGCGAGTCTCCGGAAAAGAAGGATTTCTACTTACGCTGTATCGGACTCCTTACCACGTGCACAGAAATCGACAAGTTTGTAGCAATATGCACAGACGTCGTTACTACAGCTATGGCGACTCACGAAGATATTAACGACATAGAGAGCCACTGCTTCGCAGCCCAGAACAGGATCATGATCCGTTTGAAAACCTACGGCCTTTCTATCGACGAAAAAGACAGCAGCGAGTCTGATTTGAAAGAACAATTGCACGAATTCGAAGATGAGGAAACTACAGAGACGGGCGGTACGATCCATATGATCTTGAGAAAAATGGAAACGGACAGCATCGATACCTTGAAGCACGGGCGACTAAGCCCTTACCACTGCGCTGACTGCGGTTCAAGCTTGATGAAATTGGCGAAACAATTTGTCCTGTGGACAGCTGTGATGATAACCTATGAGGATCAAAACGCTGTCGCAGAGACAGGCGATCGACGTGTTGCTAGTTCGGCCCTAAACGAAGAGTACTTCCGAGAGCTAAAAAACTTTGTTTTTAAGAAGGGAAAGGCGATTCGTATCGACAAGTACCTGGTCATTCACCTAACGGATTTAACGTTTCCTTCAAATAAGTGAGTATTTTATAGCATATAAATGAAAAAAGTCTAATTATAATCAATAAATGCAAATCGTATATGTTATATATTTAAAAATTGGCCACTGTCACCCCTGGATCAGTTGTTGCTCACTTTACGATTATACGCAACGGGATCCCATTATACATATGTCTGTAGTAGATTTTTCTGGTGTAAGCACAACTTCTGCACATCGCATTGCTTCTCGGGTAACGAATGTAGTTGCCAGAAGATTACGACCACATTTCGTGAAGTTCCCTTCAATAAATGAGAAAATTCGTCAGCAGCAAGAAAATTTTTACAGAATCGCAAGGTTAACATCTACATAAACTGCATGCATGTCCACGTACAATCCTTCGGAAAGTAAAATCTCTTTATTGAATGTTCTACATTGAGATAAAAGAATTGTATTATTATAGTTTATATTTTAATTTTTTACAGGTGGAGAAGAAGCAGAATTTTTTCGAAATAGAAAGGGTTACTTCTCAATTAACGTTCAAGTAGTTTCAAACGCCAACATGGAAATAACTGATATCGTCGCTCGTTGGCAAGAATCAGTACACGACAGTACAATTTTCAATAACAACCGACTCTGCGCAACATTTGAGCAGGGTCATTATGGAGATGCTATTTTGTTAGGTGATAATGGTTATCCTCTAAAACCATATTTATTGACACCTCTTTTTAATCCACAAGTTGCAGTAGAACAACGGTACAATGAATCACACATACGCACAGGGAACACAGTTGAACGTTTATTTGGAATTTGGAAGAGAAGATTCCCTATTCTAGCTTTAGGTTTTCGATTTCAATGGAACTAACTATGAAGACAATTACAACAACAGCAGTGTTGCACAATATTGCCCGTCTCACAGCAGATCCTCTATCAGCAAACGATCAAAATATTAATCTACCTGCAGATTAGGATAATTCGATAGAATATGGGAACATTCCTCCACTAAATGTATCTCAAAATGAGCATGCACAAAATGCATTTGTTCGGAGTAACCTCATAGATAATTTTTTTCAAAGGTAAAGTTCTACATTATCTATTTTCTTCGTTGATTGAACCTGCAAAGAATTTACCTTAACCCTGTAAAGCCCAAATTTTATTGCTCCAAAATAAAAATTTGAGGTTGGATTTTAATTTTAGGACAGTTGGGATATGCTTACCTATTCTAAGATGTATCTGTCTGGAAGCGGTTTTAGACATTATAGGTTTAAAATTTAAGTATTCATTTAGCATTCCCAGCATGGCATTTCTAGACTTTTCCCGCATTAAAATGGTATTTTTTATTTCTAATTCTATTTTTAAACCGTCGACTTCTAGTTTCTCACGGATCAATTTTTCGCATGTTGGGTGTAGGTTATGAAGACTAGGCAGAGACTAGAGTGTGCTATGGGTATAGTCGTTTCCACCAGCCAATCACAGTCGCGGATAGTTCTAAGCTGAGAGTTATTTCAAATGAGGCATAGGCTTACCTAAACGAGCTCAGTGTTTGGACGGAGTAATGTACCTTGCGTTTAAACCACGATCAAATTTGATCGTCGGTTAGCTAAACTGTCACTTGAACGATATTGAAGGAAACGAGCGTTAAAGAAATGAAAGAAAAAGATATTTGCTCAAATTAATTTCGTTAACATTAATATTGATTACATCTCAGAGAAGTAAGAATTAATTAAGTTGTTTTTTATGTATTGTTACGTTCCACTCCTTATAATTACTAATAGGCAAAACACATTATGTTCTTTTACACATTGTAATCATTTAATCATATAATCATTAATCCAGGGATAATACATTATTAACGATACACTAACAATATTAAATACTGATTTTTACTTTGTTAATATCGAACAATGAAGATATAAATAAGAGGATAAGCCTGAATCTTCTGGGCTAACATTCAAGGAGATTCAAATTACGGAGTACGACTTGGTATGTTGATTATCGGAAAAGGGTTAGTTGCCAATCGATATGTTAGAAATTTTGAGGAAAGGGAGTCACATTGACCAATCATAAGTAGTTTTACTGCTATAAAAAGGAATAGAGTGAGAGCCCACGGCCGCCAGACATACGTTATAGTATCAAAGCTAAATTTTTTTCTGCGTAACCATAGTATAGCCGGTAAGAACGCTTGAGAGTATGAACCTCGAGTCGCGGTGCGTTCGGCAGGTAACAAGTAATAAAGGTGTATAAAATAATTAAAAAAAAACGTTATAGTATCAAATCTAATTTTTTGATATGTTCAACGGGATAGTATTTTAATGTCATATTAATTATTGCCAGACGCTTTTCACGGTTCATTGCATTTGCCAGACGCTTTAAAGCTCTATAAATAAGCAAGGCATTTACGTTATAGTATCAAGTCTGAATTTTATATATGTTATTCAGGTAACTATATAGCAATATTTCCCAAGCAGCCAGACCCATTCGAAGGGTCTAAGATTCCCCCAGACACGAAAAAGGTCAGCTGTGAGTGCTAGGGTGAAAACATTACCTGAGCAAGCGAGTGCGAGTAAGAGAATTAGTTGAGTGTATTATAGTCATTCGTATTTAGGGACAAAATGTCCCCTCAGTTTGTGTTGAGTCATTGACCATACAACATACAGTAACGTCCAATTGAAGTGCAACACTTGAATTTTTTTACATTTCTGCGAAAGTATGACAGATTTCGAAAAACCAAAGACATATTTTTTAGGAAATTTCCTTCCCGTTCGAATGGTAAAGGTTTTATCCCGATCGGATACAAAATGACCGAATGGCAGGGGTTGGACTGAAAAAAGTGCATTTTGGAACTTTTTGAAAAATTCGAGATCTAGTTGTTCCGGAAGGAAATTTATATTTCTAATTAGGGCACGAGAGAGAACATCCTTCGGCATTAAAAAAACACCCCCATTGAACCCCTGTAGGATTACTCTAGGGGGAGTTACACCCCTTGAAGTGAAAACACTTAAATGGCCATAACTTCCGAACGCGCCGGCCAATCTGGTCCAGTTTCTGCATGATATTATCGTTAATGATACTGCAGATTCTCACAAAATTATTGTTCTCGGAGATGATCCCGTGACGGAGATCTCGAGATTTCGCAAGCGCACCCGAAGCTTCCCCGCCATTTTTAATTAGGAAAGCGATGAAATAGAAGTTTCATTTTTATCCACGTTGTAGCTGAGATTTCAACGATTAAAACGCGCTTTTAAACATCGAAATACGAGTACGCTAAGGGGTGTAATTATCCGTTTGAAAAAACGCCTAAATTTTGCGAGTTCCGCTCGAGGCGCTCGAGGGACAAATGCTTGGCGCGCGTGGTAGGGTAGCAGTCCAGTCTAACTGGCCAGCGGACCTCCTCTCATCTCCTCGGTGATAACACCGAGACAATTGAATTTGCACATGCCTTCGGCCAGCGTGCCATGGAACCTTTTTAAGGAGTTATGCGCGAACTATTAGGCAGGAAAGGTTCTTTATGTTTTCTAGCGGGTAACAACTTCTTATTTTACTGTGTTTTGAAGTGAAAGTATCATCATGGCAGATGAATCAAATTGTGTTTTTTGTAAGAAGGCTAGTGGAAAAATAATAATGTTTGCTGAGGATACATTGAAAAAATGTAAACAAATTTTAAAATTGAGAAAAGAACATAACCTAAAATATCATGATGTAATTTTATCGGTCGAAGAACTACAAAATGGTTATCATAGAGAATGTTATAAGTCATTTACAGGGCTTATGAAAAAATATTTTACATCGAAATCTACGGCTACTGAAAAAAATATTTCCAAAAATGTTACATTATAAGTCATTTTTACAAATTAAAAATACAGAATTTACGGATGACATGAAACAAGAAGTCATAAGATTACAAACATGTAAATTATCATCTTTCGAAATAGAAAATGAAAAATTGAAGGAATTATTGAATGACTACAATATATACAAACAGCAAACTCTAAACGGCGATTTTGGTAAAACTCCGCAATTTTATTTAATCTACGTTAACCTCATAAATTATTATCAAACTTTATCACGAAGCATTCAGACAGGAGATTTTGAACTTTTCAAATTTGTACTGCCAAAAATCACAAATATATTCTTCATATGTAATCAACAAAATTATGCTCGATGGACAGTTGAATATTATGATAATCTGCTTAAAGTAGCAGAAACTCATCCTGGTTTATATGAAGAATTCAAACAAGGCTGTTTTGGAATTAAAAGGACCAATAAATTATTTTCAAGACAACCCATCGATTTGGTATTGGAACAAACTATAAATGCAGATGCTGCGAGGAGGCTTACAGGCGTTATACACTTCACGAATTCAATCTCAGCACGCCAACGATGGGCCCGAAGCCACGATGTGAGATCAACAATAATAAGTCAAGTTTATGAAGAATTGGGCTTACAACATCATCAAGATATTTCAGCAGACCTAAAGAAACATAATATTGAAACTAGTATCAAGCAATTGAAACAATTTATCACAACCTTTGATCAATTTCTTGACCCATTCGGCTTGGAAGTGCCAAAAGACCAATTAATTAATATTTCATCTGGTAAGGCAGCGTCAGATCCAGTTGAAGCATTTGTTCGGCCCTGATGGCGCCTTGGAGGACAGATAGCTTCGGTTTTCATACTTAAGGGTGTTTGGACCAGCGAGGTACTTCGACAGATATGTCTGGTACATGTTAACCAATTTTATGAGACTGGAAAGGACTGCAAGTCTTCGCTGACTAGCCAGCGCCTTTTTTCCGTGCATTGCGTAAACAGAAAACCGAAGGCCTTTGTCCATGGCAATTTCAAACACAGGGCCTTATTCCAAGAAAGAGTCTAGGCATGGCATGCAGAGGACTACCCCCTCCCCTGTTCCTAAAAATTTCGTCCACGAGTATCTTTTAAAAATTTGGTATAGAGTTAGTTACACTTCAGCTTCCCCTAAGAACAGATCACTGTACAAACATTAAATAAAAAAGAGAAATACATCAAACCAATCAAATACTCATTCCAAATTGGTTGTCATTATAATTAAATTTAAACCAGTTGGCGGAGTTCACGTTCCTCTTCCGACGCAATTTTACAGCATTCCTTCTTCATATTGAACAGAATGGCGATTGTCAACGTAAAACATTCATTTCTGAATGCAAACAAGATATTGATAGATTTGAAAAAAGTATTAGAAAAACACCACTTATGAATTTTTCGCATGATTATTCAAAAATGAAGAAAGTGAAAGTAGGTGGTAAAGTTCAAGAGGTGAGAGTTCAACGAGATTTATTTGGACGTATGCTTGGTATATCTATGAATTATAATATTGATATAGCAAAAATTTTATCATATCCAATTACTTCAGTACCCTTGTCAATGTGCCATTTAGATGGTACTATTTGCAAGACTGATAAATCTGCCTTGATGAAGTGCTTAGAAAAAGGTATCGAGCATCAGCCACCACCTCATATAGATGTATTAATAATTGATGGATTTTTCCTGCTGTATACTATGAAAGAAGTTCCAAAAACATTTGGAAATATTTCAAAAAAAATGTTACAAATGGTCACTCAGTTTCATGCGTCGAGAGTCGATGTTATATTCGATCAATACTTCACACCATCGATTAAAGATTATGAACGATCTCTGCGGTTCGAATCAACACAACTGGACTACACTATAACCGGACCTGATCAAGTTCGACCGACCGATTTCATTAAAGAATTGAAAAATCATAATTTTAAACAGGCTCTCATTGACTTCTTCATCTTACACTGGGCAACTGATGAAATGTTGTCATTTATTGGTACTAAAATTATTCACATCAATTTTAGACAATGCCATTCTTTTATTGTTAATGGCAATAAAGTATTGTCAGATGTTATTGAAAACTTATCTTGTCCTGAACATGAAGAGGCAGACACAAAGATTGTTTACCATGCATGTAGCATCGACGATCAAGCAAATGTAGTGATCAGATGTACGGATACTGATGTCGTTGCTATAATGCTTGGTCAAATGCACCACTTAGGCCCAGTTCCACAACTCAAGTTTAAGTCGGTAAACCGGGTTAAATGAAAAACGCGCGTTCCACAACTTCTTAAACCACGTTTAAGCCGAGGATTCATCGGCTAAATATAACCGGCCAAATTTGGGCGTTTAACAGGCTAAACCTCGGTTATGTGTATCAGTGGCTCCACCAAGGTAGGTGACGGCATTCTCGTTGCTCGCGGATCCTTAACCTAACCTCATATTGTGATTATTAATATTGTTGCTAGTACTGATCAGTACTGATTTATCTCCCATAAAAATGGCAAACAGACGGATTATCGATGCTGTGTTATCGTCTTCAGATGATGAAGATTTTTTTGTGCATCGAAGGCCAAAAGTTGTAAGAAGAAGAATAGATCATTTCGAAGAATTCGACAATATAGATTTTCCTGCTCGATTTCGCTTGTCGAAAGACAATGTGTATGAAGTCCTGGAGCATATACAACATGAACTTGAGCATCGAACGGAACAGTCAGTATTTCGTATATCCATATAATTAAAATGTTTGCTGATCAGACTTGTAACACATTATGTGTGCAAACCTAATGTGACATGAGATTTATACATTTTTTTTTAGAAACCATGCTATATCTCCAATGAATCAACTGCTCTTAACACTACGGTTTTATGCGACTGGAAGTCACTTAATTTCTGCTGGGGACTTCAGTGGTGTCAGCAAGACAAGTGCACATAGAATAGTGCATAAAGTAACTGCTGCAATTGCTCGTCTCCGGCCACTTTACATCAAGTTTCCTACAATGCCGAATGAGATAAAACGTGCACAGTTAAAATTCTTCGACATTGCACGTTTTCCAAGAGTCCTTGGAAGCTTGGACTGCACTCATGTTAAAATTCAGTCACTTGGTAAGTGTCACACTTGTCACAATATTATGTCAATACAAAACTTATTTCGATAAACATTAGTTAATATGATGATGTCTCATATACAGGTGGAAACGATGCTGAAGTTTTTAGAAATCGAAAAGGGTATTTTTCGATAAATGTCCAAGCTGTTTGCAATGCAAATTTAGAATTTACCGACATTGTAGCGCGCTGGCCAGGATCGGCTCATGATTGCAACATATTTAATCCCCAAAAAACACTTACGTGTAAAAAACCACGCCAAGTACAGGTGTGCTGTGTATTCCTCTAATAAAAAGTATTGATATCAGATTATTGAGGCCAAGTACTTAAGTCACTACATGTTTGCCTATTATATGATCTGGCACTGGCCCATCATTTTAATTGTATTTTCGAAATTTCCTATAACGTTTTCACTACTCTTTTACATTACTACTGTTTCTCGTAGTTGATTATGAATTAATGGTTATTTAATAATTAATCAAACTTTAGCTGATTCCTTATCGAGTACTACTTGGCGGGTCCGTGCCAGAAATTCCAAAGTACTTACTTTGAACGTACTCATAGTATCCTAAAATTATGTTTATTATTAAGATTTTACCGTGATTATTATTAACGAGTTATCATTAATAAACTCTATATAGAAAGTTGACATTGGTTTTGAGTTTAATGACTGGCATTATGAATGCAAATTTATATCAAGAATTGCACGGACCCGCCAAGTAGTACTCGATAAGGAATCAGCTAAAGTTTGATTAATTATTAAATAACCATTAATTCATAATCAACTACGAGAAACAGTAGTAATGTAAAAGAGTAGTGAAAACGTTATAGGAAATTTCGAAAATACAATTAAAATGATGGGCCAGTGCTAGATCATATAATAGGCAAACATGTAGTGACTTAAGTACTTGGCCTCAATAATCTGATATCAATACTTTTTATTAGAGGAATACACAGCACACCTGTACTTGGCGTGGTTTTTTACACGTAAGTGTTTTTTGGGGGATATCACAAGTTTTTGTTGTCCAACGGGAAATAGAAGTATTAACCACTGAAATCTATATTGTCACAGATATAAAATGTAAATGCATTATGATGTTGCTAATCAGAAAAATATATAGCGGTGTCGAAAATGTTTAATGGCATATAAATTTAATGTGTAAGTCCCTTTTTCTAGAAATGCATAAAGACATATACAAATTTTTAAAGAAAATGTAATCTTCAATGCATATAAGCGTCGTTAATGGTGTCCAGATTGTTGAAGCCGTGTGGTACACGTAAGAGAGGAGAGTGTGCTGGATTATTTCAGGCCTTGTACCTCAGGCCGTGCGAACATCAAAGAGGATACTATAGTTTGAGCGAAGCGCCAAAGCTTGTTGCACACTTTTCTGGACTTCTACGTCCGACACCTAGATACAAGAAACTATAGAGCGGAACACCTGGACACGCTGAACATCCACATCCGACACCTAGATACAGAAAACTACGAAGCGGAATACCTGGACACCCTGGACTTCCACATCCGACACCTAGATACAGAAAACTACGGAGCGGAACACCTAGACACCCTGAACTTCCACATCCGACACCTAGATACAGAAAACTACGTAGCGGAATACCTGGATACCCTGGACTTCCACATCCAGTACCTAGATACAAGAAACTACGAAGCGGAATACCTGGACACCCTGAACTTCCACATCCGACACCTGGACACAGAAAACTACGAAGCGGAATACCTGGACACCCTGGACTTCCACATCCAGTACCTAGATACAAGAAACTACGAAGCGGAATACCTGGACACCCTGGACTTCCACATCCGACACCTGGACACAGAAAACTACGAAGCGGAATACCTGGACACCCTTGACTTCCACATCCAGTACCTAGATACAAGAAACTATGAAGCGGAATACCTGGACACCCTGGACTTCCACATCCGACACCTGGACACAGAAAACTACGAAGCGGAATATCTGGACACCCTGGACTTCCACATCCAGTACCTAGATACAAGAAACAACGAAGCGGAATACCTGGACACCCTGAACTTCCAAATCCGACACCTGGACACAGAAAACTACGAAGCGGAATACCTGGACACCCTGGACTTCCACGTCCGCCACCTAGATACAGGATATTACGGAGAGAAACACCTGGACATTCTGTGTCTCTAAAAACTGTCACCTAAAATACGAGGAACTATGTTGAAGCACACATATACATACACCCATACACGCGCGCTCCATATGAATGCTATTAAAAACTTAATAATTGTATACGGTGTGAAAGCACCCTTATACTAACTGGAAATTCGGTATGAACAGTAGCTTCACGTATAAAGTGTATTTGACTGTGTTGGGTATTCGTAAATTACTAACACCATTCAGAGTACAAATAGGTAATGAAGACACAGCAGTCAGCGCCATCTGTTGGGTAAAAAATGCGATGGACGTGCGAAGACGACGACGACGACGACGACGACGACGACGACGACGACGACGACGACGACGACGACGGACCTGAAATAAAATCATCTCGCTCGCCATCTCAATACACCCTGATCTCGTATACTAATCGTATTGAATTTAGTGGCAATCAATTCAGAACCCTTGATTCCTAGAGTGAATGTATCAATAAATTTTTCTCACATACAGCCGTTCATAAGATATTTGAGTCGAAACACAGGTACAAGCGATGCTTCGAGTAAAGAGTCTCGGCGAGCCGTACCCCGTACGGCGGGTTGCCTGTACTTGGCGCGAGACTCGACCGAGTCTCTTGATAATTCTAGAATACGTGCCTTATTCGAAGCTAATACATTTGGAGATGGATTATTAGTTGGCGACAGTGGATACCAACTGCGATCATATATAATGACACCGTTGGGCAATCCAAGAACTCGCTCCGAACAACTGTATAATGAATCGTTGATTAGAACTCGAAATAGTATTGAACGAACATTTGGAGTGTGGAAGAGAAGGTTTCCAGTCTTAGCTCTTGGATCCAGATTTCAAAAAACGGATACATTACTAGCTATGATTGTAGCTACTGCAGTATTGCACAACATTGCGAGACGTGCTGGTGAATTTTTGCCACCAGACGATCCAACACTTCAACTGCCCGCACCATGGGAAGACATTTTGAAAGAAGGTATAATAAGACACGAATTAAACAGGCCACATCGAAATAGGGTACAAAACCAGGTGCAAAATGCGTTAATAAATGGTTACTTCCAAAGGTTAGTGCGAACTCGCTCGATTTTATTTATTTTTAATCATTACTAGTGTTGAAACCTTTTGTAATGTTCATGTGTTTCAGCTTGATAAGATAAAATCGAGAAAGGATTTGTTGAGGCATCGCAGAGAGAGAGAGAGAGAGAGATACTCCTTCAAGTTTTCCTGAAGTCACGTCCGTTGCAGCAGCATAGGAAATAATAAACAAAGGGAGAATTGAAATGCAAGAAAATCGATCTTGTATATGATTAAAGTTCATTGCAACATACTCACGAAATTGAAAATGATTTTGTTTCCTGGTGGTTTTTCTTCCTTCCCGAAATATTTTTATTGCAGTTAATAGATACTCATACTTAATTTTACTATTATTTTATATTGATAATAAAAATGACAACATTGCCGGAAACAGCCAAAGTTTTATAACTTTATAAATGATTAATTCAATCGCGACGCTTCGATCAGTTAGTTCTATAAACGTGCTCTGATAACTGAAAAAAAAATAAAAGGAAAAATAAAAGGAAAAGTCCAATTCCGTTATATGACACTTTACATTACACCAAACATAAAATACATTGCATTATTGCAAGTTCACGGAGTATGGCAATTTCTTATTCAACATTACGTCATACAGTAGTAATTTTTTGTTTGCAACTTCTAACTCACGATGCTCTTTCTCCAATTGCACTTTCAAAATTTCAATTTCTAAATTCGATTTTGAACGCTCCTGTCTTTTCAATATATCAACTAACTCTTTTTTCGACTCCGCCAACTCAATCAATTGCTTATTCCGATAACAGGCACTCGGTTTTCGCTGTGACTCAGACAAACATCTCCGTTTATATTTGGAATTAAAAGGCTTCACATTCACATTTGTTGGCGAAGCGAATGAATTTTCTTTCTCTTCTTCTTCCTTCCTCTCTACCGTCATTTGAACTATTTCTTCTTGATTTGTTAGTAGTGGTTGGCTTTGTGGGTGACGTAACATTGCAGGATTCCATTTCGCCCAGTCTCCATTAGATACCGAATCCATATCCAGGGCTTCATCTAGTATCTATAAGTAGAGAATTATTATTCATAAAATGTTTACATGCAAACTATGCTGCAAAAATTTGAAAGCCGATAAACATAAACTTGCATACCTCATATATGTATTTGTCCTCATCTCCGGAATTTTCTTTGTTAGGGCTTCCTTTGAGTATACATGAGGTTCCGGCACTTACCATTTCCTCGCTGTCAAAAGGATTTTCTAATCCTGTCACCGTCAAATCAATCATGCCTTTTATACGGTCACATATTGGATCTTCTGATACCTGAGATTTTCCTCCACCTGCAAGAACTTCCCACAATTAATATTAAAGTTCATTATTTGCAACAAAACTGCATGCTGTAATACTACTTATTGGCTTGAACCGTCAACGTAAATGAGTCACTAAAATAAGTTTCACCTAAAATTGATGGTAACATTTTTCAAATAGATTTTTTACATTTGTCAACTGAAGTAATCACCTGTAGCGAAAAGGTCTCTGCGTAAATCAGCATAGTGCTTCCTCGTCTTTTTTTTTAGATTGTCCCAGCAAATCTTGAGAGAGTTGACCGAGCGGTAGTTTGAAATGTTGTCCGAATTGAAATCATTGCAGATCGTGTTCCAGCACTCTTCTTTTTGTTTTCCACTTACACTGTCAGTTTTTTTATTTTCGATGATATGCTTATACGATGTCACCAATTGTATTAATTTTTCTTTCTCCACCGTAGAGAAATTAGCACCTCGTTTCGAAGACATTTCCTTTGTGTAACCACTGGTAACCACAAATTGCCGAAAATGTATTTGGTAGGGACGTTGGAGATTTCGTAATAACGTATCCCTTCCACTACTCCACTCCGGAAAGCCAATCATAGAAGACATTTGAAAAGAAGTAAGCACTCGGTTAGACTTATCTTCAATGGACTATAGGTTTCCGAAAACCCCGGTTAAAAGTCTACTGTGGAACGCAAGTACGATAAACCGTCCGTTAAAGCAGCCGTTAGATTTAACGCTTGGTTAGCAAATCTCGCATTTAATCTCGAGTTGTGGAACCGGGCCTTAACAAATGATTCGCATGTTTGGATGCTTACAGGAACTGGTAATAAGCTAAGATATATTGATCTTACAAATATACAATAAACAATTAGGAGCATCATTATGCAAAAGTTTGCCTGGTCTTCATGCATTTACAGGATGTGATTACAATCCTGCACTTTTTAGAAAAGGTAAACTTAAACCTTCCAAAATATTAAAACAGAACGCAGAATATCAAGAAGCTTTCCTCAAGTTTGGTGAGGAGTTACTTAATAATAACGATGAACAAACAAATGTATTCAACACAATACAAAAATTTGTATGTGACATGTACAACGTTGCTGGAATAGTTGACGTAGATGCTGCACGACTTCAGCTGTTTATCAACACGTATACAGTTTCAGATGTAAATGAAGCTTTTAACATGGCACAACTGCATAATTTTGATGCGAGCAACTTACCACCCTGCAAAGACGAGCTCTTTCAACAATTTCTCAGAGCTAATTACATTGCTAGTATTTGGAATAATGCTCATGCACAAAATTCAATAATTGATAATCCAATAAATAATGGTTGGATACTAGATGACGGAAAATATTGTTTCAAATGGTTTGATGGAGACCAACTACCTGGCTTTGTCAGTGATTCTCTTGAAACTTCATCTGGTCCTGTATTTTTATTTCAAATTATTATCTATAATTACGTAATTATATAACTATTTGCAACCAAATTAACTAGTTTATATTTTTACAGAAGTGGTAGAAAACGTAGTTGAAGACATGGAGTTTCACGATCTGAACTTTGATAACTGGGATGACAATGATAATGATATAGAAAACGACGACGATGATATTGCATAAATATCTTTTTAGCTGTTATTTTTTTACAATTAATAGTTATAATTATTTACGCTGATTAATAAAATACTCTTGTGTTTAAATAATTGTTATGAAAACCTATTCATTTTCCGAAACATATCATTGCGTTCATAAAAAATAATAGAGATTTCATAAAATATTGAAATTTAAAATACGATTTGATCAATTTTACAGAGCCAAATTTTTAGAACTAAAATTAATTATATTAGTCATTGAAATGATATTAAATAATTAAAAAAAATTTATTTGAAGTTTACGGACTATTTTAGTTTGTTTAGATTTTCTAATAAACTCAACTGACTCGTATTTACAGCTGACCTTTTTCGTGTCTGGGGGAATCTTAGACCCTTCGAATGGATCTGGCTGTTCGGGAAATATTGCTATATAGTTACCTGAATAACATATATAAAATTCAGACTTGATACTATAACGTAAATGCCTTGGTTATTTATAGAGCTTTAAAGCGTCTGGCAAATGCAATGAACCGTGAAAAGCGTCTGGCAATAATTAATATGACATTAAAATACTATCCCGTTGAACATATCAAAAAATTAGATTTGATACTATAACGTTTTTTTTTTAAATTATTTTATACACCTTTATTACCTGTTACCTGCCGAACGCACCGCGACTCGAGGTTCATACTCCCAAGCGTTCTTACCGGCTATACTATGGTTACGCAGAAAAAAAATTAGCTTTGATACTATAACGTATGTCTGGCGGCCGTGGGCTCTTAGACTAGAAATCAGAAGTCGCATTCGTGTTCACAATTACTCGTAACCTTGGGGGGGGGGGGGGGGGTATGGGTTTGCACTTTCGAAAAGACGAGCGTCAATTTGTCGTTGTACTTTCGATCGTGCGCTTGTGATTTTATAATTTTGTCAAGAAATTTTCTGTAAAAAAATGCCGAGATCATGTAAAGTTTCGAGAGATGGCCGAAAAAGTGCAAGAACTTATTTGTGCAGATCGAAAAAAAGGCCTAATCCAAATAAAACAAATAAAGATGAGGCTACTACAAAAAGTGCATCATCGAAGAAAATAAAGTTGAGTATCAGTGCGAGTGTGCCGGAAGACGTTGAAAAACATTACAGAGTCATCGATTTTTTGCTTGTTTTCTCAACCATCAGAAGTTTAGTAAAATGTGCTCAGTATGATGGTTCAGTTGAGTTCAAAAGTTGCAAAAAAGAAGGCCTTTCTTGTTATTCTGGAATCATGTTGGGGCTATTGGAGTCTGGGAATTCTGGAAATTAAGTTCAACGTGCATCGTTTAAAGACAACGTACTTGACTTACCTGGGAGCTGCTGCCGCTGGAACAATAGGGAACCCTGGAAATAAAAAGGAAAAGCAACGTGTACGTCTATATTACATAGTGTGCATACTTACCTGCAACGGTTAACCTGCAAGAGGTGCCAACGCAAACCAAAGGGGATCCTCGACGAGAAGAAGACTGGCTCACTGATACCTTACTTGTTATACAGGATAAACAAGTTGGCGACCGTTAAACGAACCGTAGTACGTCCACACACGGAAGTGAGTTCAATTAAAGGGAGATTCACGGAAGTGTGTAACAATATCTGGGAGGCTGATTCAATTAAAGGAGAATCATCAACAAGCCAAGGACTACTACAAACTGTATTGTGAGTCTTAAAAGCATAACCTGCGAACGTATTGGGACGGCTTACCGGATACCCAATCGAAGGATACTTGCAAAACGGTTACACTCTATCCATCCTTACTATTTCCAAGAAGGTAAAACTGAAGCCGAATTTAGGGCCTCTACCTTATCCTACCAAATCATTAATATAAATCGAAACTTCGATCAACATTCCATACGTCATCAGGATTATACAGATAAATACAGTAGGATAGGACTGGTCATTTGTTACGTCCTATGCGTGAGCGACCGTTTGCAGGAGCATCAGGGAGCTAGCATAGGTGTTGCGATCAAAGATCACGTAAAAGGTATTGGGTCCTTGCCACTTTAAGGTGCTAAAGCACGCCTATTTGCGTTTATGTCTCTTGGTCGATAGCTAAGATGAGGATCACAGCTAGATACTAGGTATGTTGATTCGGAAAACTCACTCCTTCTACGGGAGTCTGGTTGAAGCTACTGGGTAATAGGTTTAAAGGGTTTGAAATCAAGAGAAGAAAAATATAGATTAACTCAATATAATGAAATGATAAGCGGGAGTACAAGTAACTGTCACAGTTATATATGGTAGTGAGTGTACATTGATCTACTAACTAGATGAAATCTGAATACTATTGTAGGTGTGATCGTCAGCTTTTTGAATTACAAAGATATATATATTAAGGTGTAAGAGTGTGAGTTACTTACCGGTGGGTGAGCAGAGAGAGAGAGAGAGAGAGAGAGAGCTCGGTACTCGTGAATAGTGAAATTGATGTGGTTGAACAGGAGATTCTTGGTCCAGCCCTAAGGTGGACACTCGCCTAGACGAATGCGTTACAATATGCCAAGAAATGAGTTCTTTTCGCGTGGACGCCCGGCACTGAGGTGATGCACTTTTCGCTTGGGCCCTAAGGCAAGCTAGATCAAAATAGGCCCTAAGGTATCTGATCGGCACAACACTTAACTGGCGCGGACAATCGGCTCAAGACTCCAGAAGGGATACTGCTCTACCAGAGGATTGATTAGTAACTGCCGGTGATCGGTATTGGAATTCATGAGGAAGATTTTGAGTTTGGGAGGGGACTGAATGCAACGTCAGGGGAATTTGGATAGGTATTGCGGCATGATCGGGGCGATTGAACCCTGTTGTTCGATCGAATTCTCATTACGGGCCTTCGATCGCGGATTCTTCGTTGGATTAGTGCATGGTCAGGATTATCTTGGTGGTGAGGAGGGTGCGAAGGTGATGGGTAGGAGTTCTGCTGTGTGCGGTATTCGCGGTACTGTGGTAAAATGCTCTTTAAGCACCTCAATTCTAGGTATCCTGCTCAACATTGTTGCGCGTGCCGTTCTCGTTCTTCGTTCTCCTGTGCTCTCTCTTTCTTCCTGCTCATCCACCTGCAATATCGCGGTGTTGGTGTGATTTATGGAAGTGTGTGAGAGTATGAGGTATCGTGTAAAGTATAATATAAAATGATATCCCTGAATTATTAATATATATATACGTAATCTATGGTTTATAATGATTAACCCATGTTCGTGGAGGATCGGTTACATCTATCGTGATCTCTGACCTTTGCTAAAGGGGTACTGAGGGGTGCTGAGGGGGGGGGGGCGATGGGGCTGCGTTGCGTCGGACGTAACATCTCCCTCCTCAGATGGAACATCGCCCTTTTTGGTGATGCTTCCTCTCGTCCCTCCGGGTGGTGGTCATCCTTCCTGGTTGTTGAATGCAGACAGTGGCATCCTCTTGAAGCGGGTCAGGGTCAGAGGTGGGTGTGGTGGGCGTTACAATTTCCTATGTCCGATCCTCACGAATCGGCATGCGTTCTTCATCTTCGGGGGAGATCAGTGATAATTTCCCCGTTTTCGATGGTGTAACATAGTTTCGTGGTAGTGTTCGCGGGTATAGTGTAAATTACAATGTTGGTTATGTGTGCTTCGAAGTACGTGTTACTTGCACAGTGTGGTTATGCTTTTGCTGATGATGGCAACATCCACCACCTCCTCTAACTTTATGTTGGAAGCTGGTTGTGGGTCGGACCGTCATTCTCGCCCCGTTGGATAGCTAGTTTTACCTTATCCGTATGTTTTAGAAATCGGTCTCCTTGCTGGGTTTCTAGAATGACATTGTTATGATCGGTGATGTCAACCACCTTGTATGGGCCGGTATAATGACTATCGAATTTGCTTGTTCGAGGTTCCTTAAGCACATACACCATATCGCCTATTTGATAACGGCGGGGATTTACCTTTTTATCGTATCGCTCTTTGGATTGGTATTTGGCGTTCACTAGATTTTGACCGGCTATCTGTCTGAGGTCATTCAATTTGGTAATGAGTTCGGTCAGGTACGTTCCGTATGTCTCGAGTTTTTCGTCTGAAGGTAGTGATGACGGTAACCTCGCTAGTTTTCCAAATACTAGTTCGTATGGCGTGAAGTTAGTGCTTTCGTGAACGGAAGTGTTATAAGAGAACATTGCAAAAGAGATCAACTGATCCCAATCGTCGTACTTGTGTAAATAATGTTTCAGATATTCTGTTAGCACGTGGTGACTTCGCTCTAATGATCCGTTGGTTTGGGGATGGTATCCCGATGTAGTTACATGCTTGATCTTAAATATTTTGGCGACCTTGCGAAGTAGTTTGCTAACAAAACATCCTCCACGATCGGTAAGGATAATCTTAGGCGCGCCGAAGTTTGCGATTACATGCCTTGCAAGGGCGTCGGCTACTGTTATTGCGCTGACGTTTGGTATGGGGACCGCTATACAATATTTTGTAAGGTTATCCTGCACTGTTAGTATGTGACGATTCCCACTAGGTGTGATAGGGAGGGGTCCTACGGTGTCTATGGATATTTTCTCGAAAGCGTCTAAAGGTATATCCGTTATGACCATTGGTTCTCTTGTTTTTACTCTAACTAGTTTTTGTTCTTGACAACTCCTACAGGCTCTAACATATTCCTGGACATCATGTTTTAATTCTGGCCAATAATAGCGTTCGCGTATCCGTTTGTATGTTTTGGTTACGCCCTTGTGTCCTCCTACCAGGCTATCGTGGTACTCTTGGATTATCTCCCTCCTCAGTTCTTTCGGAGGTAGTTGTACTTGCCCGTAGCAGAGCGTGATGGTGACGCCACTGTCGGGGAATGCCTTATGCAGCAATTCGCGCAGTGTGTTAGGAGGTAAAGCGCTTGGCTCGTCACCTACGCATGACATGCGCAAGGTCTTGGTGTTCGTTTCCAACAAAGCCAGATGCAAGTTGTCCAACCCCGTGCGTATATCCTCTGCCGTAATCCGGTCGAAATGATATATTTTACATACTATGCTGAAAATCCGGTATTTCCCTCTTTTACTGATCAGGACTTGCCCTTTCTGAGGATTCCGATCTCTGAAGTCTTCCAGATCTATGATGCCTAAGTCTACCATTAGCTTCCCTATAGGCGTTGTTAGTTCACAGTCAGCTGAGATGAAATGTGCGTAATTATCTTTTTCGAAAGTCATGCATTCGCGACTGCTTCTGATATTTATCATAGGGATTGTCTTATCCCAATCCTTCTCTGAGGGCCAGTCTATGTTGATTCCTAGGTCCATGGTGGCATCAGGTCGGTTACCTGGGTGTGTTGGGACGCTCTCCCGCCTCGGTTCCGTGCTATTGTTATTTGAGCTTATCTTATCCGGGAGCACCTGTTCGTATCGCTGTTTAGTGGTATCTCTGGCTTGAACCTGAGGTGTCGATCGTGCCTTTGGTGGAAGGTTCGGAAGCGGTGTTGGTAGGTAGGACTTATGCAAGCCCGTATTGTTTTCTGGTTCACTTCCATTTTCTTCATCTTCCGAACTCTCGTCAGAGACTATTCCCATCTTTGTTAAACTTTCCCTAATCCTCTGAAGACTTTGTTCGGCGTCGTTGATTTGTCCCCTTTGCTCTACGCAGAAGTTATCGAGGTCTTGGAGGATGTCATTGGTAGACTCCTTTCTCTTCTTAGGTGCCCGTGGGGGTGTCCGATCGATCTGCCCTTGTTTCCAAATCTTATGTAGCGTTTCAATCTCGGAATTTATTTTCTCGGCCAGTTCGTCAGCGTCTCCTCCTCCCGTGAGGAAGAAGTTGCCACTTCCTGGGGGTGCACTTCTTGGTGGTTGTGATGCATCCTCATTCCGATGTCGTTCCATTTCCGCTTCGAGTACCCTGGGTAACATCGAACCTCTCCTCTTGTGGATCGGAGGTTGATTTTGTTGTTTCGATGATTCGCCGCTGGCTTGTGGCTCTTTCTCTCGAGAGTCCTCCAAATCAGTGTTTTCGTCGTCCGAATCAGTGTCTTCGGGGTTTGATGATAGTTCCACGATTTCTTGCTGCGGTTTAGGTTTTCGTGATTCCGTTTCCCTTGCGGTTGTTTTTGGTGGTTGCCAATCCGAGAAGTTTTCCTCCGTATTTAAAATAGGGGGAGCACTGCTTGGACCTGCGTCGAGAGCTCTCTTACTTCTACTTCGTGTGTTAATACCTTCCGTCAAGCTGGGTAACATACTCTTTCTTCGCTGGTATATCGGCGGGCGATACTCTTGGTCGGAACTGGCAATGTCGTTGTCTTCCGAGGAAGACTCATCTTCACTGCTTTGTTCGGGTATCGTTTCGACTGATGGTGACGCTGAAGATCGCAAGATTTTGGGTCTTCCTCTACCTCGTTTGAGACGCGACTCAGTGCCTGGCTTAGTTGTCGGGTTAATTCCCTGGTTCTTATTAGAATCTTTCGGAGGTCTACCCCTACCGCGTTTTGTGTTTCCTGAACCCGTCAGTGGAGCTATGTTTATCTCCTCGGCGTCAGTGACTGGGTTTCTTGACAGGGCGTCGGCATTTAAGTTTGTTTTGCCGGTTTTGTACACTACCTGGTAATTGTATTCCGCAAGCTTCATTCTCCATCGCATCAGCCTAGATGTTGGGTCTTTCACGGAGTGTAACCATACTAGTGGTCGGTGGTCTGTTACTAACGTGAATTCTCGTCCGTATAGGTAGGGTCGAAAGTGTTTCACTGCATATACCATGGCCAAACATTCCTTCTCCGTAGTAGAATAATTTAATTCTGCGCCATTGAGTATACGAGAGGCGTATGCTATGGGGAGATCCTGTCCGACAGGCCCTTGACTCAGCACTGCACCGAGCGCGTAACCTGACGCGTCCGTGGTTAGGATGAATGGTCGTGTAAAGTCGGGGTACTGTAGTATAGGTCGTTGACATATGGCGTCACGTAGGTCTTCAAAACTCTTCTGTTGTAGGTCAGTCCATTCAAATTTGGCGGTTTTCTTTAACAAGTCAGTTAGCGGTTTAGCTCGTTTCGAGTAATTTTGTATGAATCGTCTGTAATAACCAGTGAGGCCTAGAAATTGCTTACAGTTCGTTGCGTTCTTGGGAGTAGGGAACTCCTTAGTAGCTTGAATGAGTCGGGGGTCGGGTTTGACTCCTTCGCTAGTGATGGTATGTCCTAGGTATATTACCTCAGTTCTTAGGAACTCGCATTTTTCCGGTTGTAGCGCAAGGTTGGCTTCGCGCAATTTGTTAAGGAGCCTTCTAACCTTCACACCGTGTTCCGTCAGTGAGGCGGAGTATACTACAACGTCGTCTAGGTAAACGAAGAGCTCAGACCCCTGAAGTCCTGTCAATGCAGCGTCCATCAAGCGTTGAAATGTCGCTGGGGCATTCTTTAGTCCGAAAGGCATTCTAAGGAATTCGTAATGTCCGTGGGGAGTGGTGAATGCTGTCTTTGGTCTATCTTCCGCTCGGACCTTGATCTGATGGAATCCGCTGGCCAGATCGAATACAGAGAAGTATTTTGCGCCTCCTAGTTGGTCTAGGATTTCCGTGATGTTAGGGAGTGGATAGGCGTCTCCGACCGTTTTTTCGTTCAGTTCTCGGTAATCTATCACCATGCGCCAACGTTTGCTTCCATCCGATCCCGGTTTCTTGGGTACAATCCATAAGGGTGAATTGTACGGGGAAGTCGAGGGCTTAATGATATCAGTGTGTAACACCTGTTCCCGAATTTCCTAAGAGGTATCGAGATAGTTAGAGCCGGGAACAGAGGAGTACCTTCGCTCGATCGGTCCAGTATCTTCGAATTCGTAAGCGACACGAAACCTGAGAGATATGCCGGTGGGCGCCAGGCATCCAGTGATGCCACAAGAGAACGATAATGAAAAGCACCAAGGTAGCGATAAGAAATGAAAATCTAACGACACTAGGACCGATGCGTCGCGGAAGTCTGACTAGCTCAGCCCCGTTAGGTATAGGAGAGGGGCGGGGTAATTGGGAAGTAAGAGCCGTAAGCCAGGATTACGTAACCAAAAACTTAACAATTTATTGCACCTGGCAACCAAAGTATAACAAACATCAAAACCCGACAGAGATACGAAAGGGCTACCAGAGGTAGTCGCGGTAAGGTTCGGCGATTACAGAGTTCGGAAAACAGATAGCGAAGAGCGTAGATGCAACGCGCGCACCAATTCCGGCCGATCTGCCGATTACAATATTACTCTTTTACAAGGACCTTTCGCATTCCAGGGAACACAAATAATACGGATAACGCAAGCGGTACAATCAAACAATAAGTAAAGTCAGCGAAGTCAATAGATCATCCGAAGATAAAATTACACAGTCATAAGTAACGAGAGAACATCACATAAAAATTCGAATCCAGACCGCGTGGTCGACACTCAGATTAACTCCTATAACAGAGAGCTCGGGTGGTCCCAGGTAGCATATAACATTGTGCCGACAAACTCCTATTCTCGCGAATTCCGGGAGTCTCGAGGACTCAGGTAGCCGCGGCGGGATTTACACTATCCCAGGTAGCTGTGCGTATTCACACCCGTACGAGGAAATCTTACACGCGCGATCGGATCAACTAAAAGGAAAAATCACGTCCTACTCACGGAAATATCCGATGAAGTACGCTAACACAAGGTAGCCGCGACGTAAAGGAAATTATAACCAAAATTACACAAAACAGACGAAACACGACAGGCTCCTCGCCGTGGCCGTAATCGGGGAACCACTATTTATCTAAAATATTCTACACTCGCGAACTAGCATATATCACTTATAATTCCGGCGACGAAGCTCTTCAATGGACGCTGGTTTAAGCCCTTAGGCCGGAGATAGCGAACAGGTAGCGTGAAATTCTATGGCTACCGTAGACAGCGTGAAGAGATTCGTACCCGGTTACAGAAAAGATTGCTTACCAAAAAGATATTGAAAAAGATATTCCACACAAAGGAAGCTTTCGCAGGTATTTCTGGAGCAGTGTAGTAAAACGTCCACCAGGTAGGGAGGTCCACGACGAAAGAGAACGATTACAATTTCCTTCCCGACACCCGGGGTACTATCCTCCCACCCGACCCTTAATTTTGCTGATTATAATTGGTTACTTATTCACCGCGATTACTTCCGCCAATCCTAGGTGCGTATTGACAATAGATCGTTAGGATCTAGGATTCGCAATCCTATCAGGTAGCGTCAACCGTCAAAGTGGTTGCGTGCGCACCCTTCGCGTAGCCCTCTGGATAATAGTAACTCGCTAGCGCTCCGACGTAGGGCGGTACTGGCGTCTTCCGCGCTGTCATGCCGTCGTCCGGATGTTATTGTCGCGGTGTTTTGAAGTGCTCCCGTACTCTCCGACTTTTCCCACTTGTGCTTCGAAATGGTGTTGTGACCACTCCAGGCAGCTGTTGGCCGATGCAGGTAATTCAGAATATTGGCAGCCACAGGTAGCGTATGCAACTCCTCCGCAGGTAAGTGAGCTTTTCCTTCTACTCCGTCATTCAGACATTGATGTTACTCCGAGTGACAGCTTCCCGCGCCTTACAGGTTGCTGACCGGGGCCTCGCTCCACGTCTTTGGGGAAAGCCTTATCGTGCCCACAGGGCACAAGGATCCCCTAGGACGGGAGACGAGGTGGCCCTTCACCCGTCTCTGTCGAGGATTCGTCCTGGGCGTCGTGGATTGGCATGCGGTGACTCCGAACTCGCCTCCCGATGTCAGATAGCCGGGAAGTCTTGGTGCAGGTAGCAGCAGTCTCGTGGCGTGTCAGCAGGTAAGACAGTAGCTCCTTTACAGGAAATTCTGATGGTGAGCCGGTTGAATTTGGCGGGCTCCAGCAGTGATGATCGGGTCGAGCAGTCGGTATAGCCGTCCCGTCGGGGTCGGTAATGTCGTCCCACGTAGATCTCCAGCTTCCAATCCTCCGTGTTGGTGAGTGTGTGCTCGTTCATAGGTATCAGTTAAAATTAGATAGCATTAATTTACAGATCTTATGTTTTCTAGGTGGCTCCCCGACCCCCGCCAGTGGACGTTCATGCAAATAGCGGGCTGTAAATCCAGCCCGCACTCCAACTTCCCATGACAACAAGCCTGTGACGCGCATTTTGAAAATGCAACGTCACAACTCCCCCCTCCCCGGGGGTTTTAGGGTTTTGCAGTCGATTTCCTGCAACCGGTGTACTCTGCCCATTGATGTTACTTACAATAAACGTCCATAGCGAAGGCCTGGTGGCCGGAGTTATGACAATACAAACAACATCAATTGCTATTCGCTTACGTTACTTTTTCCCCAACCCCTATTTCAGGGCGGATATGGTTCCTCCGATTGCGACTTGGCTTGAGCCAAAAAGTAAAGTTACCGCGTCTCTACTAGTTCACTCCACACTCACCATAAGAAACACGTCGTTCGATACGATACGATAATCACCCGAGCAGGCACTTCGCCTCAGATGTTCGTCTACTCGGGCTACCTATGGAGGACTTCGCCGCGACGTCTCGCGAAGAGCTCTACCACTGGGGACATAGACGTCCCCTCTGACTCCGGGATTCCGCCCGGTGGGTTAGTGCCGACGTGGCGCACTATACTTCCGGAAGATAATTTTAAGGTACGAGATACGTGAGATCTGAGAGTAATCGTTGCTAGAGACGCGTTAAGTTAACGTGGTAACCGTAACATACAAATACGAATGGGATAATCAAACGACTGACGATCGCCAGTGGCAAAAAGTGATGTAACTCCCGAAAGGTAATGGTAGTGGGTCCAAACTTCTGGGTTGGGATGATAGCCCTGGGTGTTGGGTCACCCGAAAGGTAGCCGCTAGTCTGAATATACACCCCAAGTTTGCAAGAAAACAAAAATCGAGGTAGCTGCAGATCGTTCTAGTAAAATAGCGGCAGAAAGCCAGCAGTTAGCTATCAGGGTAATACTCTGTACGGTCGTGGAGGAGGTGCCCTTTCCCTACTACCTGGTTTGGCAAGTCACTAACCCCCTACACGATCCGGGACTAAACCCTGGAGATGCGAAAGGGTCCCTGGCACTTCGGGGCCAGCTTGACAACGATATGCTGGGCCGCCGAAGATAAGACATGGTGAATGTTTCAATACAACTTCGTCAACTACGAAAGTCTGATCCCAAGGACTTTAACTGCAACCCTGTGTTGGGCGCTCGGGTACACCTTTGAGGTGGCGCGCTACACCTTCCCGCAAGTTGCTGAGGTATTTCCTACGCGCCTTGCACGTAGCGGCGTGTTGTGTTTCGATTACGGTCTCGCCTTCGATCTTTCAACTGACACGATGTATCGGCTTAGGGTCCTGACCAAAATTCTACAACGCGGGCATTGAGCCTACCGAGGTAAGGTGAGCGGTGTCAAACGCAAAACGGAAGTCAAGTAGGTGTGTACCCCACTCACGGGGATCACCTTTTCCAGGAAAGAAACGATCATGACTTTCAACACTCTACTCACTTGCCACACTGGATTGGCTTGGAGATGGTACAGTGGGGTAGTTGCATGAATTATGCCAGCGCGCTTGGTCAACTCCTGCTCCGACTTGCTGTTACATTCCGTTCCGTTATCAGCTAGTAGGACTCTAGAGGTCTTAAACCAAGATAGCACCAAATCTTCTAGGACCTGGCGTATGTCGGCTCCCGTGGCCCTTTTTAGAGGACCACCGTCCACCCAGTTTATGAAAAGGTCCTGATTAACGGAACCGTAGCAATTCCCGGAGATAGTACGAAGGCCGCAGAGACTGGCCCAGATACAGGTAGCCGTAAAAGCGTAGGTATCGGTATGTAACGGTGGTACCGTAGGTAACAAGTGAGGGTTAAAGGTAGCGGCGCGGCCGGAGGTAGCTGCAAGGCTTGAGGTAGCGGCGCGGCCGGAGGTAGCTGCAAGGGGTCGATTAGTTCGGTGAATTCTGGGGCTACTGATGACAGATTGAAGCGATGTCTGCTCCTATCCCAATTCCAACAGATCGGCTCTCGCTTAGCAGAGCCTTGCGGTGAGGTAGCTGCTCGAGGTGGTTTCGAAGGTTTCTCCCCACGATTGTCCACACTAGTCGGAGTTAACCTCCGCGCTTGGATTCTCGTCGTAGGTAGCTAAGAGAGCCGGGTGGCGAGAATTTGTCCTTCCGTGAGAATTAGGCGCACGATACGCGAGATTAGGACACACTGAATTTTCTGGTGCGGGGGGTGGTCGATAGGCCCTAGCCCAAGAGAGGCTTTTCTCAGCATCGATCGCAATGCGTTCTAGAGAATCATAATCGGCCACATCTTCCCGGCGGATGATAATCCGTAACCGAGGCAACAAGTTCCGATAGGCGTAGATAACCTGCTCCGATTCGGGGCCTGGGGTATCAAGTCTATTAAATAGGGCGCGCATGCACGTAAGGTAATCTGCGACAGGTTCTAACTCCCCCTGAGTTCGTCGATAAATTTCTTCCCGTATAGTCATTTGGATGTCCGGATCCGCGAATCTTTGTCGGAGTGCTGCCCGACAGGCAGTCCACGTGCTCCAACGTGCGCTATGTAACCGGTACCATTGAGACGCGATACCGTCTAGGAAAAAGGGAATACATCGCAACAGATCTATATCCCGAATGGCCATCAAGGCACGGCCCGCCGTTATTCGATCTAGGAATTCCTCCACATCCTCTCCACGTTTACCGGAGAATCTAACGTTCCATTTTCGCATGGCTTCAAAGACAGCTGCTGGATTGGCGGGGATTGTACGGCGCGGTGCCTTCGCGGATGCCGAGGTAGAGCGCGCCGCCCCCGTAGGTGAGTTTATCGGCGAGAAGAACTCATCCTCCTCTTCAGTCTTAGGGACTTCTAGGTATACTCCGTTGGTGCCCGCTTGGGACGTACCCGGGTCTTCCGCCGCCATAATCGCGGAGGTAGTTTAGCGATCTATTCGGTTCGAAGTACGTACGATAGCCTGTATACGACCAAGGAAGCTGCTCGCGAAAAAGAACGTGACCCTGGCTAGAGATATGCACCCAGTTCGCAAGGTAGCCGCAAATAATAAAAGGTAGCCACGAACAATAAAAGGTAGCCGTAATTCCCCAAGATAAAGATAAATAGATAATCGTATCCTCACAGTGAGGTAAATAAGGTGGGATCGTGTCCGCCTTAGGTAGCTGCAAAACAAAATACCGATAGCGTATTTCAAAGGTCACTGCCGTATCGAAACACAACCGGTTTAACCTCGTCAAGGTAACTTTTTTTTCCAAATCCGAAAGAAAATGATAAGGTGACAATGTTATTGTTCGAAATCAAATTTAACTTGGCTTAACGGACTCTTACTGCGTGGGCCCCACGTTGGGCGCCATTTGTAACACCTGTTCCCGAATTTCCTAAGAGGTATCGAGATAGTTAGAGCCGGGAACAGAGGAGTACCTTCGCTCGATCGGTCCAGTATCTTCGAATTCGTAAGCGACACGAAACCTGAGAGATATGCCGGTGGGCGCCAGGCATCCAGTGATGCCACAAGAGAACGATAATGAAAAGCACCAAGGTAGCGATAAGAAATGAAAATCTAACGACACTAGGACCGATGCGTCGCGGAAGTCTGACTAGCTCAGCCCCGTTAGGTATAGGAGAGGGGCGGGGTAATTGGGAAGTAAGAGCCGTAAGCCAGGATTACGTAACCAAAAACTTAACAATTTATTGCACCTGGCAACCAAAGTATAACAAACATCAAAACCCGACAGAGATACGAAAGGGCTACCAGAGGTAGTCGCGGTAAGGTTCGGCGATTACAGAGTTCGGAAAACAGATAGCGAAGAGCGTAGATGCAACGCGCGCACCAATTCCGGCCGATCTGCCGATTACAATATTACTCTTTTACAAGGACCTTTCGCATTCCAGGGAACACAAATAATACGGATAACGCAAGCGGTACAATCAAACAATAAGTAAAGTCAGCGAAGTCAATAGATCATCCGAAGATAAAATTACACAGTCATAAGTAACGAGAGAACATCACATAAAAATTCGAATCCAGACCGCGTGGTCGACACTCAGATTAACTCCTATAACAGAGAGCTCGGGTGGTCCCAGGTAGCATATAACATTGTGCCGACAAACTCCTATTCTCGCGAATTCCGGGAGTCTCGAGGACTCAGGTAGCCGCGGCGGGATTTACACTATCCCAGGTAGCTGTGCGTATTCACACCCGTACGAGGAAATCTTACACGCGCGATCGGATCAACTAAAAGGAAAAATCACGTCCTACTCACGGAAATATCCGATGAAGTACGCTAACACAAGGTAGCCGCGACGTAAAGGAAATTATAACCAAAATTACACAAAACAGACGAAACACGACAGGCTCCTCGCCGTGGCCGTAATCGGGGAACCACTATTTATCTAAAATATTCTACACTCGCGAACTAGCATATATCACTTATAATTCCGGCGACGAAGCTCTTCAATGGACGCTGGTTTAAGCCCTTAGGCCGGAGATAGCGAACAGGTAGCGTGAAATTCTATGGCTACCGTAGACAGCGTGAAGAGATTCGTACCCGGTTACAGAAAAGATTGCTTACCAAAAAGATATTGAAAAAGATATTCCACACAAAGGAAGCTTTCGCAGGTATTTCTGGAGCAGTGTAGTAAAACGTCCACCAGGTAGGGAGGTCCACGACGAAAGAGAACGATTACAATTTCCTTCCCGACACCCGGGGTACTATCCTCCCACCCGACCCTTAATTTTGCTGATTATAATTGGTTACTTATTCACCGCGATTACTTCCGCCAATCCTAGGTGCGTATTGACAATAGATCGTTAGGATCTAGGATTCGCAATCCTATCAGGTAGCGTCAACCGTCAAAGTGGTTGCGTGCGCACCCTTCGCGTAGCCCTCTGGATAATAGTAACTCGCTAGCGCTCCGACGTAGGGCGGTACTGGCGTCGTCCGCGCTGTCATGCCGTCGTCCGGATGTTATTGTCGCGGTGTTTTGAAGTGCTCCCGTACTCTCCGACTTTTCCCACTTGTGCTTCGAAATGGTGTTGTGACCACTCCAGGCAGCTGTTGGCCGATGCAGGTAATTCAGAATATTGGCAGCCACAGGTAGCGTATGCAACTCCTCCGCAGGTAAGTGAGCTTTTCCTTCTACTCCGTCATTCAGACATTGATGTTACTCCGAGTGACAGCTTCCCGCGCCTTACAGGTTGCTGACCGGGGCCTCGCTCCACGTCTTTGGGGAAAGCCTTATCGTGCCCACAGGGCACAAGGATCCCCTAGGACGGGAGACGAGGTGGCCCTTCACCCGTCTCTGTCGAGGATTCGTCCTGGGCGTCGTGGATTGGCATGCGGTGACTCCGAACTCGCCTCCCGATGTCAGATAGCCGGGAAGTCTTGGTGCAGGTAGCAGCAGTCTCGTGGCGTGTCAGCAGGTAAGACAGTAGCTCCTTTACAGGAAATTCTGATGGTGAGCCGGTTGAATTTGGCGGGCTCCAGCAGTGATGATCGGGTCGAGCAGTCGGTATAGCCGTCCCGTCGGGGTCGGTAATGTCGTCCCACGTAGATCTCCAGCTTCCAATCCTCCGTGTTGGTGAGTGTGTGCTCGTTCATAGGTATCAGTTAAAATTAGATAGCATTAATTTACAGATCTTATGTTTTCTAGGTGGCTCCCCGACCCCCGCCAGTGGACGTTCATGCAAATAGCGGGCTGTAAATCCAGCCCGCACTCCAACTTCCCATGACAACAAGCCTGTGACGCGCATTTTGAAAATGCAACGTCACAGTGTTAAGTAATTTCCCTATTTGTTTTTCTATTTCGTCTTTGTGTATTGGTGGGTGTCTGTATTGTCTAGTGGAAACAGGTATGTCGTCCGTCGTGGGTATAGTGTGTTCTGTGAAGCTAGTAGATGGTAGCTCATCTCCGGGAAGGTAAAACCGATCCGGGTGGTCCTTGATAATGTCTATCACGTGTTCATGTTCTTCTGGACTAAGGTGTTCTAGTCGCAATTGTTCTGTTACCCTCCGAATTCGCTCTTCACGGGATTCGGTTATCATTTGTTCTTTGTCGTCTCCTTCCGACGTATCGCTGTCTTCTCCTATCAAAAGATATGGGTATAGATTCTGTGGCCCAATATGTATTTCAACGTCCTCTGCCAAGGTGTTAATAGCTAGTGCGACGGCAATTCCCTCGCGATTAGTTACTACAGCATCTCCTAGGAATATGCCTTCTTCGAATTCGAGTCGAGGAAGGTATCCTTCTTTGATCTCTGTTGAGGTAACTAGTATGGGTACGGGGGTTCTACTGCGGGCTCGCAGAAGCGAGACTGCGTAGATTCCTCCGTCCGTTGTCGCGGGTATGTCTCGTAGGAATGGTCGCGGACGTACTGGATGGCTCTGTGTGACCAACGTGTCGTGATGGAATGATATTTCGGCCTTTTCCTGTTTTAGAAATTCTACCCCGAGTATTCCGTCTCCATAGAATGGTGCTTCGGCATCGACAACGTGGAATTTGACTGGTGTTCCGAAAGCGTGTACTACGGTTGTGCCTAAGGTATAGGTTTTAGCGTTCCCGACTCCAATTATGCAAATTGATTCCTCTGTGTCAATCGGAGCTCTGGGGTGTAATGCTGAGAGTAATACGATGTTTACTGTTGATCCGGTGTCCACCAGGAATCTTCCTGATCCCTTTCGTAACTCACGTCCTCGGACAGAGATGAAGGGTGCCTCGTACGTTGAAGTACCGTCCGGGGGAATTGAGCTGCTTCCACGAATTTTACGGTTTGTTCTGGGCGCTTGGTCGTCTTTGGGCCCGTCGCTGCGTCCGCGCGACGTGCCTCGTTCAAGTTTAAATGCTCCATGTCGATGGATGCAATGGGGTTTCTTTGCGAAGTCGGAGACCTATCGGAACGATAACGTTCGCTCCTAGGTGCGTACGAAGGTCTGTTATCTGTATAGCGGGTGTCTCGTCTTTCATCTGGATCGTAAAGTTTTCGTTCGTAATTTGGTCTACCGCTTGGTTCTAGGTCACGTGCGTTCCGCGATTGAGGTTCACTGTACGGAGGTGCACGCTCCTTGTCTGGCCGGTATGATTGCTGAGTAGTATGGTCTCTTTTTAAAATGCTGTATCTCGGGGACACAGCGCGCTCCGTATCGCGTTCCGGACTCGTGTACCGGCGATAAGACGGCTCGTCAGAGTATCGGGTACTATCTCTATTATTGTAGTACGGGTCCCCATATTTGCGCTCGGGCGACCTGTATGAGGCTCGTGCCGGAAGTTCGTCTTCAAAGCGTGTTCTACGCGAGGGTCGTCCGTAAGCGTACGTCTGTTCGTCCTTGTCTAAATTACGTTCGAGGTTTACTATATATTGGAAGGCTTCGTCCAGAGTTTCTGGAGATCTTAGAGCCACGGCGTATCTTAATTCGTCTGGGAGCCCTTTGCGAAAGCTAGTAGTAGTTACAGACCACTCCTGGCCGTCACAACAAACCCCCACCACTGTCCCCTATGAGTCATGGAGCGCGCCGCGCTGTGTCCCCCGCACCGCACTACGGCGCCACCCCCTCGCCCATATGGTCGGCTCTCCCCACCGCGAACCTATGCAGTGTTCCCCACCACGCTGCCCTGGTCCTAAGGCCCAAAACTCAGTAGCAGCGTTGCATAGCCCCAGGGGACGTACCACGGTCGGTAATTATGCATTGACCGCCTGTCGGTAACTTTTTTAATTACCCTAAGGAGATAAGTGTCCCCGTGGTAAAATAGAACACCGTATTATGTAAGGCCCATTGTGTATATTATAAAAGCTGTAGCGTGTGAATACATTTTCGATTATTACCGTATTGTTGACGCGAATCTACTTTAAGTCGTAAAAAACGTATTCTGATTAATTGGTAAGGCCTGGTCCCCCCGTTTCCCAAGCCGCGTGACTTTAAGAATGTTATGCTCAAGATATTCTCCGAACAATGACGTACTCATGGTTCAGATCGCCTCTGATGAATGTCTTTATCTCAGTGAGAATCCCTGCAGGTGTGCGATGGCGTCGTATAACACTCATTTCCAATGATGAACATCGTGCAGAGGAAAAGATATAGGGAGATTGAGGTGTATGAGACAGAACAAGAAAAAGTTTTAAATAAAAATATATTATAAGCATATTGCAAGATACATCGATCATACAAGTTTATTAAGAAAATAAGCGTTATGCATGGTTGTTCTGGTCCTCCATGGTGCTCCGCACGAAGGAGAGGTACTCGTGGTTATACAGGGAGAGCAGCTCCACTAATAATTGGTAAAGTACCGGTGACCACAGGCCTTTCTTCTCCAGAGTCAGTCGAAGATCGCCCAATATGCTGTCCCTGGAGGAGGCGTCATCTCCGCGACGGTCGAGTTCCGCAATCAATGTGTCTTTACAGTTGTTAGCACTGTCGGTAATCGCACGTAGCCTGGTTATTTGCAAGGTTACGCAGCGCAAGACCCTCTGGAGATTGAGGTAGGACACCCTCTTCATCACAACAGTAGGTGTGTAGGCCCTAGCTCTTTTAACACCAGAGCCATCGTTTTCCGTAGACACAGGGATCGCCGGCTTGATAATAATTGCCCGCTCACCGTATGAGTACGTGAAGACTATCTCATGAGTGGTCATGAGAATAGGATTGTTAAAAGCCTCGGGTACCTCCTTGATGTTATCCTCGGCGGTGAAGAACTTGTCGATGACGGGGAAGTGGTCGGTGATGATGGACCATTCGGTAGGTTCGAACTCCACGCCGGAATAATCTTGATTAACGATGCGTATGACAGTTGATAAGCTTCCCGAACGATTTAGAGAGAGGCCGGTAATCACTTGCTTCGAAAACGATCGGTTTAGACCGTACACAGCGGGCAGCAGTACTTGCTTCTTGTACATGATTGTAGTAAATGGTATTATACGATCGGTGCGAGGGTCTGAGCAGTACTGTCTAAGGCAATATCTAAAAAGCAGGTCATCGAAATATTGGTGAACATGTCCCCCACCACCGCCACCATAGCCACACCCCGTTTTCATAGGATGCAGCGAACAAAGAGCCTATGGCTATGATACTGCTGATATCGCAGAATGTATCAAAGATGACGAAATGCTGATATCCTATAGCGAGTGATTCACGTGAATCACTGTACTGCTGGGTGCATCGGCATCAGCGTTAAGATGATCCTGTGAAAAAAGAAAACACGCAGCTGGGGCACGCGCGAGCAGGCAGCGATGTACAGTCTAAGAAAAGCAGTAGAATCGTTACAGTGAAAAATTTACCGACAGCTACCGTAGAAAAAAGAAATGGATCGCTACGACGACGACGACGACAACGACTTTTTGAGGCATAGAGATGTGCAGTGGGCGAAGACACGAGCCCTCTATCGGTACGCAAATCCCGAGTACGATCCAAAGAAAGAGGCCGTACGGGAGTGGCTGAGATTGGGACATTTAACGGGTGTACCGCTAGCCTCAATATACATGACGAAACCGGGAGCACTGAACATTGAAGACATAGGCGTTGATAACCCCGACATGATCTGTCGTAAGGGCTGGCCGTCGGGTGTAAGACCCGTGATACTACCCGAACTGTCTATAGCAACGATACTGGATAAAGGACACCGTGATTTCACACGCTGTAGCGTAACGCTGGGTTTTATTTCCGATCAGCGTTCTAACGATAGCCCTTACGCGCAGCGCATATGTACCAATGAGTGGTTTGCGAAACATGAATGGTGCATGTCCGACGATAGTAATCCCAAATGTCGCATCACGTATCGGCGCCCTATGGCCAAATCAGAGCTAACGATATTGAGGAAAAGGTGTGGCAGGCCCACACCGGAAGAACTACCGCGTCGTGCACCTATGCGTCTGGAGTCGCAGGCCTGGTTAGCGGCATTCAATCATCTTGAGAGATTACGCGAAAGCTGCGTCACACTGTGGTGTCTGAGGGCTATGCGTGCATACGAGGCAGCGCTACGTACTCTGGAGAAACGATGCAGTTTGACAGAGTTTATTGGGTGTGTTACCCTGACGACGCGGGATGGTCCACCGCTCCTACACTACAAGGAATGCCGAACAAGCGTGGTCAGCATGCCTCACGGTCTTTACGCGTACCTGGAGGCACTCGACGATGCGTGGGAAACCTATACACCCCACGATGTTTACAACGATGCGGAGAGGGAACACGCCGAAGGATCGAGCAATTTGACGTACTACGCAATGGACACACGAACAGCATCCCGACGCAACATACGGCATATACGGTGTATGGCAATTTTTCGCGACGAGAGCTGCGAAACACTGCTGCGGGATGACCGTGGCGGAAAAGATATCGACGTACAGCTTATCGGTGGTGATATCGATGAGTTCGATGCTGTAAAAGATTGGTATGATCTTTTGGTACCAGTCGATTGTAATTGATAAATATAAATAAAGTAAAAAATACCTATGTACACGGCGTAGTATGATTCGTATCTCTAACCCTACACTACGACGATGAGATGCTGATGCAACCTCAAACGGTGCGCGTCAGCAGATCGCTGCAGCTTCCGACGCAACACTTCTATACAGGGTTTTTTTTTATCCGTATTATGGATACGTAATATTTCACGATCGGCGAACGAGCGATCAATAATATGTAATTCATTTTTACGATTAAAACGCTTCTATCCGATTTTTGACGAATAACGCTTCAATAAGAAAGTCGTGCCATTTTTTGCTGATTCAAATGTACTCGCCAAAAAACAGATTCACTGTAAAAAAAGTGGCGCCATCCCCTTACTACATACAAAAAACAAAACTATCTCTCAAAAAAAAAAGTGAAATCATTTAGAATTGCCAAACCCGTTATCTATGAAAAATCAATTAATAAAAGCTATCATATTCAATAATTTTTATGAAAAAAAAATTTAAAAAAAAGTTGGCGCGTTTTTTTGCTCACTTACTTTGTTATTATTTGCTTTTATTATTTATATTATTATTTTGTAGATTCCATAATATTCTGACAATATCTCATAAATTTTATGTTTCTCATTTTTGTATTTAGATTAAATCAATAACTTTCTCACATCATATCACAAACTTTATGTTAATTACATAACTTCCTCACATCATTTACAAAGTTTTATTTATTACATTATTTCATATATTCTTTAAATTTTCTTACATAATTTTATAAATTATCTCATTTAACTTTATGGATTGCTTAATGTTGTCATATTCAAAAAAACGCGCCAACTTTTTTTTTAATTTTTTTTTCATAAAAATTATTGAATATGATAGCTTTTATTAATTGATTTTTCATAGATAACGGGTTTGGCAATTCTAAATGATTTCACTTTTTTTTTTGAGAGATAGTTTTGTTTTTTGTATGTAGTAAGGGGATGGCGCCACTTTTTTTACAGTGAATCTGTTTTTTGGCGAGATTTCACTCATTTTTGTAATTAAGAATGTATTTTTGTAATTAAGAAATTTTTGAGCTCAATATTAAATTAATCGTTTCATAATGTTCTGTTTATAGTTATTTATTTAAGTTTTGTATTTTGTAGAAATAAAAGGTAGGCCGCTTTGGAATTCATAGGCCATCTTATTTTTTTGACAATTTGATCGTCTACCGAAATCCATGCGGAAGTTTTATTAATTCTAAGTAAACTTTTCCAATGGCCATATCGGATTGTTTCATCACAAGTAAAGATACCGCTCGTGACAGTATATACTTTTTTGCATATTGTAAATCTTGATGTTGGAATAGTTTTCAAAAATCCCTTTTCGTGTACCGCTGAAATTTCACCGTTACTTGTAAACAAATTCAATTTAATTATAACAATGTCATTCACAGCTTCTATATTGATCCTGCGACGCATCGCAGTCTGAATTGAACACTCTTTGCAGTAACCGTTATGATCATGCCAGTGAGAATAAAAATCATCTATGAGCTTTTGTAGTAATACAGTACGTCCATCTGCATGCAACGGAACTGACAGAATATATTCATTGGATTTATTATTAAATGTATAGTTACATCGTTTACATCGTTCTGTGCAATTGTGTTGAACATTGATTAGATTTCCTATGTTATCAGTTTTATCTAAAAGTTTTTCCAAGAATAGGGCAGGATCTTGCTCGTACTCATTACAAAATACACCCCCAATATACTCTCTTAATTCAGTAGAATTGAAAGAAACAGAATCGTTCATGTAAGTTCTCAATATTGTTTCTAATATTGTGAAAGGAGTATTTTTATTATTCAGTAATTTCGTTCGAATTAATTCAGAATGGAAGATACACTGCAAAGTTGCATTTATATAACTATAGACTCCGTCATTATTTTGCAACCCGCGAATTATCCATTCCGCCTTTTTGGATTCTGAAATGTTATTATTTTCGAGATTTAGATCTTGCTGTGCAATAGCCCACGGAAAATCAGGGATTGTTGCCCATTGTCTGTGGGGTATCTGAATTTGAGGCAGATCAGACCTGTATATCTTTCTTAACCGATTATATTCTTCAATGGCGGGCACATTGGCTTTCATTTTGTGTGGGTCAAAATTAATTAAATGTAAACCTTGTAAAGTCGACACTCTTGAAAGTGCTACATAAGTCTGTCCACAAGTAAATATGCTGTTACCAACATCAACGACAGCGTTTTCTAAACTCAAACCTTGACTCTTATGTATAGTTATGCCATAACTCAGACTGATTGGAAACTGTTTGCGAATTACGTATGCACCGTTCATAATTTGAAACTTAGCATCCACACGTTCCAGTTTTTGTTCTTGTCCATTACTTAAACGTACAGTAATTGAATCAATATTTGTGTCGTCAAAGCTCTTAGATACTGCAGTTACGTGGCAAATGGTCCCATTGACAAGTCCTAGACTGACATCGATATTACGTCTAATCATAATCTTCGCTCCTAATTTAATAATGATTACTCTTTCAAGACCTGCGGTGTTAGATGAATCACTATCTAATTTTTGTAAAATAAGTGTTGCTTTTTTTGTAACGTTTCTTGGACAATCTATTTGATCGTCAGCTATAAGTAGTATTTCCTCAGATGATATTTCTTTCAGCATTTCGAAATTAAGTAATTCACATTGCTTACATGTCGGTAATATAACGACTGTTTCAATCGGTAATTTATTTATATAATTACATAACGCATGTATTCTATCATCATATGACAATGACGAGTCAATTTTGATCATTCTTTGTTCTAATAACTTAATATCATCGCTGGTGACAGCACCAATTCGTAGTCGAGATAACAAATCCCCGTAGGATTGATCAGTTTTTTGTCGCATATTAATTCGTAATTCATCGTAACTGAAAAGTTCAGTCCAAAGATTAATATTTCCCAGTGAACCCATGAGTTTCGCAAGTATAGACGGTGCTAATGTTTTATATACCGGATCTTGGAGAACAGGTGGTAGTTGCAAAAAGTCACCAAAAGCAATAATATGTATTCCACCAAACCAACCATCTTCAATATCAGCAGTATTGAATATTTCGATTAATCTTTGATTGATGTATAGTAGGGTAACGTTTGAAATCATTGATATTTCATCTATAATTATCAATATTACATTTTTAAATTGCAATCGTAGAACTTTTAACGCAGCATCGGATAACTCGGTATATTTTGGAATTGAACCATGCTCAACTGGTAATCGAAAAAGTCTGTGTGCAGTTAAGCCGCTTATATTAAATGCTGCTAAGCCAGTGGGTGCGGTAACAACCGTTTCTTTTTTCAAAACTTCTTTAATCCAACATCTTATTGTGTCAATTAATCGACTTTTACCAGTGCCACCTTCACCACTAACACAAAGTCTTAATGGACGATTATTAGATGTTAAAGCATTTTGTACGCACTCAAAAATTTTGGATTGATCAACATTTAATTGATGAATCATTTGTGATAAATTTTTATCCGCTACGGCTTTCTCTGTAATATCTTTAAAATCATCAGCGACATCATCGTCATTGTCTGAATCATGAGACTTTGACGCGTTAGAACCGTTATCCTGTGCTGTATCCTTGCTATCGGATTCAAGTTTCTCAATTTGCTCTTTAATAATTTCCAGACCTTTTTGCAAATCAATTAAACCTTTATGGTATTCTAATGCGTCTTTCAAATAGTCTTTTTTCGCTGCAAAAGATTCTGTGTATGTATTGAAACCTTTTTTTAATTCGTCTGTGTCTCTCCATGGTTGATATAGTAATAGTAAAGCGTAAAAATAATTCTCTGGATAAGTATTCACATTATACCTATAATGATTGATTAAATAACCGCGTGTGCGCTTTTTGAGAAATAATTTCGGGCCAAATTGATGGACTTCAACATCCACATTTTTTGGTGCAACTTTCACGATGTCGAACCATGTTGCAAACTGATATAATGATGTTGACTCTAAAGGCCATTCTACAATGCAATATAATAAGAAATAAGCAATAAGAAATAAGAAATAAGATCTTCATTTGATATTTACGTAATTCCATTGGATCCTCCAATCAAGAAGGAGAAAATCGTTTTTAAAACCGAGCGTTTACTAAGTCTCTACGATTTTTGTGACGTCTTGCTCCGTGAAATCCTTAAAGACCCTAGCAACCGCTTCCGTATCGTTGCTATGTATTTTTAACGTAAGCCGTAAGAAATTACGGAACGGGGCATGCCCGATGCTACTCATCACGTTCCGTGCTCCGTGAAGTACATAATATTTCGCCAATATTTCCATACGTGAAATGTCATTACCTGTCACCTGTCATTACCAACTCTATAGACGAGGTCATTATCAATATCGTTAGAGAAATTAAATTTCTCTACGATAAAAGTCATCGTGATTTTAGAAATGAAGTAATGGTTTGCTTATCTGTATGAATAAACGCATACACATTTTTTTTATATTTATATATTGACAGATCATGACATGTGACAGGTAATGACATTTGACAATGACGTTTCGTGCTCCGTGAAATCCTTAAAGACCCTAGCAACCGCTTCCGTATCGTTGCTATGTATTTTTAACGTAAGCCGTAAGAAATTACGGAACGGGGCATGCTCGATGCTACTCATCACGTTCTATGCTCCGTGAAGTCCTTAAAGACCCTAGCAACCGCTTACGTATCGTTGCTATGTCCAAGACGTCATAAAAATCGTAGAGACTTAGTAAACGCTCGGTTTTAAAAACGATTTTCTCCTTCTTGATTGGAGGATCCAATGGAATTACGTAAATATCAAATGAAGATCTTATTTCTTATTTCTTATTGCTTATTTCTTATTATATTGCATTGTAGAATGGCCTTAACGCCTTTGGGCGATTGGGGTAATGGTTATCGACTATTGATGGACAGAAAATATCAGTTGAATCTGGATTTAAATTTTCAATATCTTCTCGAAGTTTTAATTTTCGATTTCTAATCATGTTGACATCAATCCATCTAATTGTAGTGTCTGAATCAGTCCCACATAAAGGTATGCTTAATAGTGTATCTACAGCTTCTAGTGCTCCAATTTCTCTGTGGTTTAAACTACGAAATGCAAAACTCCATAAACGTTGACGTAATGAATTTGTGGAGTTAATATCATGGACACTATCCGACTCTGTTGCTGTCTCAAATTTAGTTGTATACTTTGTACAATACTGTGTCAACAGAGTAGAACTTTCACCAATAAATTGAATATCCATATTCCCTTCCCAAGCACAAAGAATCGTTGGATTGTAGTCATTGATAGATACTTCTTGAGCATTACGAGGTAAATCGTATAATCGACTTTTTGTTTTTAATTGTCTACGACCCACAATGGATATAGCAGGTTCTCGTAAAACAAGATCTTCTGTGATAGGTCTTGGAAATCCAAACCTACATCGACTGAGAATTGTTCCTGACTTTTCTTTTTTATTTCTTAAACAATAGCTATTATGATTATGACGCTGATGGGTATTGACGCGCCTGTACAATACTGGAGACGCATCTTCATTTGGAAGATGACAAGTCACATACTTTGTTATAAATTTGTGAACCTTATCATTAGATTGTTTTCCCATTATTGGTGCATTCTCCACCCATAGAATCAGATGCCAATGTTGTGTTCCACGGCCTTGATATTCACGACGCCAAAAGTAATGACTAATTTTACCAATGGGATTGTCCTTTGACAATAAAAAGTCCATCATGCTGTGGAATTTATTATCCAAAAACCGAGATACTGACACTGGATCTCGAGAGATGCATTCATTCTCTGAGTATTTATCAAACTGTGGATAATTTACTTGACGAATATATGCTATCAAATCCGTCCATAACCATTCGGATGGACTTAAAGTCAGAAACCATGTTGCTGGACCATAGTAGCGTATCATGCAATTCAAATTGTTCCTTGGTCTTTTCCAATATGCAGCAGAATTTCGAAGCCGTTCAAAGATTGTATTTAAATTACCTTCCAGTCCACCACTCTTTAATTGTTCTAAGTAACCTTGAGCAGTATATTTTTGCCGTGGATTAATAATATTTAAGGCATGATAAATTCCAGCATTTATTTGACGAACATTAGTTTCATATAATAAATGAAAGAGATATTGTTGATTCAAACGATATCTTGAATCTTCAGATAATAAACGTAATTGTGCATAGGTCTGATTTGTAAGTTTCAAAGCTCTTTCTTCATGTAGACCGTTGATACCTGATGGATATAATTCCGGAAAGCAAAGCAATTCTACTGTATTTACTCGACTATCGAGGGGTTTCTCTCGAATTTTTTTTATCTGATATAAATTTGTTGCAGTTTCCGAAATTCTTTTGTTGTAGAGGGGATACAATGTATAACTTTCATAGAAAGATTCTCGATTATGAACCTGAGTTAAGAACGGAGATCTATTCACTTGTTCCTGAGAACCCAAATTATCCGCAGGTTCACATACTCTTTGAATATTTTTTTGTATTACTTCTTCGTCATTACAACCAATACTTTCGTCATCACTCTCTTCACAATTTTTCTCAATTTGATATTGAACATCTTGTACATTAATGCCATTTATTAATTTCTCGTATTGATCTGGTAAAGAAATCTCCGAATAATACGGGTTATTTTTTTTCAGCCATGTTAATGCGTGAAAAACTTTCTGTAGGTCTACTAAATTTTGCCATACTTTATTAGCTTTAGTGGGCAGCCCGTTCACCAAAATATAAAATTCTTGATTGTTACTAATCGCAGCTTGTGAAGGACATATTTTTTTCAATGTTTCCTCCATTGGTAATGGCAGATAAAATGTACGACCTACAACTTTCTGTATTTTCATATGATTCGGCATATTTTTTTTTGCAATCGTCCCCATTCTTTGAACTACTTGAAAAGTCTTTGCCCGTTGTATGAGCATTCTTTCATAATCATTAAGTTTTGATATTTCATGTGGGACTTTGACAACATATAAGTGATTCAATATACAGGTGGGTGGTCCAACAGCATTTCGAAATTTATCCAAGCAATACGTACAAATAAAATCTGTCTTTGTTAAGTGTTCCTGATCGAGAAAGGTCAATAATTCGGTCCACTGTTTATTTCTAATTGGTTTATGAAGTTTCGATATGTACGAGCCTTTACTTCTAAAGCAAAGTTTTCGGCACGATATACAAATGAGATGAGGAGTATCTAATGAGCGTTTAGTGAATGCTGTGAATGCAGAATGATTTTTTTTCATAATTTCATCTTCATTCAAACATATTTCCGCGTTATCTTTGTAGAGAGTCTTGGCGACTTCTATCACTTTGTCTGTAATGGTACTTAATTTCTCGTAATCTGCGGACTCAAGCATCCGGTCTAATTCTAATAATTCTTTGTGAACGTGATTCAGTTTATATATTGAGCGTTTTAAAGCCCGTACTTTCGGATAATGTGGTGACAAGACTTCAACTGCAACAAACAAAGAAGAACAATATTTTTCCATCATATAACATGACAATGGGTGACCCAAATGTATTGCATTGCTATGTTCTGTGAACAAATCTCTACAAAATACGGAAATATTTTTTTTATCTAAAGTTTTCAATTTATTGAGTAGACTCTCATAATTATCAAGTACACTTGATATATTTTCATTGACGAATTTACAGTTATCATTACAATGCCATTGTTTCGTGCCCCTCTTTTTGTTTTTGATGGTTTCTATTAATGGTAAAATATTAGCCGCTTTACCTTCGCTATTCATTTCAATAGCTATGCCTTTTAAATTAAAAGAATAGGCCATTTCGTAGAAATACGGCTCTGACTTGTCCGTATGCAAAGATTTACCACATAATATTTTGATTCTTTGATCTTTTTTAAGTGTCATTTTTCTCAGAATGTCACTTGATTTTGTATTAAGCAAATTTAATATGTGTTTTAAATTTTTTATATACGTACTCCTTCGATGCAAAACCCATTTCATTATCTTTTCAGCAATTAATCTGCTCTCGACTTTATAATTTTTATCATCCATCTCCTCGTTAAAGGACACAATCGCATTATCATGATTTTGTGAACTATCAGTTTCGCATATTTTTTCTGGTTTGTTTTTGCGAGAAAATTGGATTGTTGCACACAGTTTTTCAATAAGCTGTTCCACGGGCAATTTAGTACGAAAAACATAATTATTGTCATTTGTTTCCTCAACATTGTTATCACATTTATGAAAATTACTGCTACTAGGAAATTCTACTTCATCATTGTTTCCTTCACGCTTATTTTGAGAGGTTCTGATACGTTTAATGGTTTTTATTTGGTTCGGACTAGATTCTTTTTCTGTATGCTTTCTTTTAAAATTTTTCGTATTTGAAATGCGTTGTTCATAGCGTGATTTACGCATATAACAAGCTGCAGATTCTCTTTTACGTACATTTTCTAAATCCGGTATGTTAAGTTCAACATTTTCTTTTGAAACGGCAGGAAAATGGCATATTTCATTATTTTCAAACATTTTTGAGAGATGTTCTCTCATCAAAGAGCAATCATATATAATAGATTCGGGTTTTTGATTATGAAGAATAGATACTGCAAACGCAATAGCAAATACACCACAATCAGCAGAATTCTGTTGATTTTGTACTTTGGGAAATATGATATTGTTTTTGCTGAAGTTATAGTACGGATATAACGACTTCAAAAACGCTAAATGATCTTCGTGTAATTTACGTTGATTGAGGGAGTCATAAATGTAAATTTTTTTACCATTATAAAATGAACACACCCAATGATTCATATTGGAATCCTGATATGTACTATACAATATCTGAATGTGTTTTTTCCACACTGGTATTGCTTCAATTAATGTTGGTTTCTGTAAATATAATGTATCGCAGTGAGCATAATCTGAAAATTTTGCCATAAGCATTCCAAACATCGACATATGTACATCGTTTAATTTTTCACCTTGAATAATTATATTTTTGTCATTTTTGCTGAGAACGGGCATATTAGTTTGTCGTCTTCTACGCTTTGATGGTGGCTCTGATATCTCTCTTGATTTTGTTAATTGTTTTTCACTTACATTTGTCATATTATCCGCTCTCATTTGATTACCATCATTTAATATGCCACCATCAATTAATTCTAAAATAGTATCAGTCAGTGATTCCCCAGTCTCATCTTTTACATTAGGTTCAACTTTTCCTGACACGAGTCTCGAGTCAAGCGAGCAAACATCGGGCATCTTCTTGACGGGGACTCCGACAAATTGTGTTTGCTGATGAACAACTGTAGGGAAACGTGTAATGATCTGACTTTGATAAATATGTAACAAATGTTCTCGTAATGAACCTACATCATATCTAACATTTTTTGGGTCATCTCCGAAAGCTAAAGAAACCGCAAATGCGATCGCAAACACACCACAATCATTACAATTTTGTTGTCGCTGTACATTTGGAAATATCACAGGATTAGTATCAAAAGAGTGATGCGGATAAAGCAAATGCAAGAATCGTTCAAAGTGAATGTCGAGAATTTTATTATTGAGAGAATCAAAAATGTAAATATTTTTCGTATCATTATAACTGCAAACCCAATGACCACCAGACATTTCCGGAGCATTGGAATCACTGTATTCTCCATCTAATCTATGAAGTAATTGAATATGCCTTTTATTTTCTGGAATAGGATCAACATAATCAGGTAGCATTTGCAACCAACTTTCACGAACATCATACCCAAATTGGTTGCCTAATAGTTGTGAAAATGCGTTTATGTGATCATCAGTTAGCCATTGGTTACCTGTTATGACTTTAAAGAAATTTTCTTTCTTTTGCGACATTATGAATACTGTTATGAATACTAATAATGTTCTAGAGAAGGATATCAAATGTGAAATTCCAAAAATCGTATTTTATTTTTTATTCTCATACGCAAGTGGCATTCCTACAGAAAATGTAACAATAAAGGAAATGGAAAATATTCATGCAAATACACTGCAGAAGTGTGAAAAGTCAATAATTATATATATATATATTTTATTTCCTTACAAAAACAATAGTTATGTATTTATTTTTTATTGCTTTGCATCAAAAAATTGCACTAAAAAGTTACCTGAAGAATTCTATTCTTTTTTTTATCAATATTTTCGAACTGCAGTAAAAATGCAGATAATACACTGCTCCCGAATGCAGAAATCAGGACTGCTATGACATTCAGCAGATTATATATATAATATAGTGATGAATTACTAACACTATATATAATTAGAACTGCTCTTATAATGCAGAAAATCGAACTGCTTATGAGCAGATTGACATTTCGATTTTTATTGTCAAAAAAAATTAATATCAAATCTATTGAACCCTGAAAAATAAGAAGTATGATTTTTATTGTCAAAAAAAATTAATATCAAATCTATTGAACCCTGAAAAATAAGAAGTATGATTTTTATTGTCAAAAAAAATTAATATCAAATCTATTGAACCCTGAAAAATAAGAAGAAGTATGAAAAATATAATAAAAGCAAAATATAACTACAAATATTAACGATACAAGTTCTTACCAATGCACCAAAAGACATATAAATGTAGAAACATTTTATAATAAAAAAATCGAAATTTCCAACGCTATATCCACCGTCTTTCTCACAGCAATCATATATCGTGAATCGTGACCTAGAACTCAACTCCCGACGCGCTGTTAGTATCGTAGTTTCCTAAAAACCTAAAAATTACTTTCCCTCAGAAGTCGGTAATATAGAACGCTTCATATAAACGCATGCTTACTCATACTCGAATAGTTGTGTGCGTATAGCCATATACGTACATAACTGTGCGTATAGCGCTACTATAGCTGTACGTGCTCTTGAGTCGACTGTTGCCGAATATCGCCGATAAATCCCGAAATATAACATTTTCTTCGAGAATAAAATCGACGAGTTTGTTGGACGCGGGGCGTGGCCTACCGTTGCTATGGGCATATCTTTGTTAATAAATAATTATCAATTTCAATTTCGATTTATATCGATAGAGAATCATTGATTTATATGATGTAACTAAACATATTTTCAGGAAAATCCTTCAATTTATCGAGATATATCAACGTGAAAATTCAGCGGTAGTGGGGGTACATATATTTCTCGTAAAGAGACACGAGTGCCCGCTATATATATTTGTTGAGAGTCGGACTGTAAGCTGTGACTATATGAGGATATTATATAGAAAAAAAAGAGATGTAGTAAGGGGTTGGCGCGAGACACTACCGTGTCTCTTGACCGCTATATATATTTGTTGAGAGTCGGACTGTAAGCTGTGACTATATGAGGATATTATATAGAAAAAAAAGAGATGTAGTAAGGGGTTGGCGCGAGACACTACCGTGTCTCTTGATCGCATGGTATTGTTTTGAAATTAATATCGCCGTGACTGTAAGACGTCCGCGGACTGGACGTACCCTGTTTTAGTTCGTATCACGACGTCTTGGGAGATAGTCATCAATCACCAGCTCTAAGCAAAGAAAAAAAATGTCATCTTTGGTGAATATTCGCGATTGTATCCTCGATTTCGTCCGGACACGTCGTTTGAATAACCCTAGAAACCCGAGATTATTTTCACCAGTGTGGTGTCGCGAGTTACGATATTTCGGTTTTCGCACGTTAACGCGTAGATTAAAAAGTGTGTTTGCCCATTGTTCTCTGCGCGTGCTAGCGAGGGGTCATGAAAGAGGATACTTCAAGAACGATCCGTACATACTCTCGCTAGCCGTAGAGTGTATCAACAAACGCGGAGTGCGTGATAGCCATATCACCAGGGCTATTATATCCGATCATCTGTTTCACGAAGGTATGTATTTGTCGCTTGCCAGCAATAGCTCCTACACAAATTGCTTTTTTTAAAAAAAAACATAAATCAATTTTACAAGAATTGACGCGCTTTCATCACGAAGTCGTCCCCGAGGAGGAGGAGCAGTTGCTCCTAGGGTGCCTCGATTGTGTAGAGGATGTTTACTCGGAGCCCCGCACCAGCACGGCGACGCGGATGCAACATGATAACGGTAAAACATACTTTTTTTTAAAAAAAAGATTACGTCTAATTTACGTTTTATTTTAAAAAAAGTGGCAGGTCCATCGACAGCGCTGAACATACAATCGATGGAGGAAGAAGAAGAAGAAGAAGAGGTCGATACGTGGGGTATGCGTTAAACAGCATCGGAAACAAAAGGAAAACAAATGCAATTTGCTTCATAATTTTCTTTACAGATGAGATCATGTCAATAGTATCGGCCGTTAGCGACCATAGTGACCATGACAATGGTGATGAGGATGACCACTCCACCATGTCCAACGCTTCTAACGAGAGCTATCAATGTAATAATTATAAATTTACAGATATCGTTGAAAACTCATCTGTGTGAAAATAAAAAGTAAAAAAAAAAGTTGTAGATCCGTTGGAGACTGCTGGTTACAATGACCGCATTGCATCGGGTAACGCACGGTCGCTACAGGAGCACGACGACGACGACGACGACGACGCGGAAGAACCGATACTGTGGGTTCTCAGGAACGGCGTGTACGAGGCAGCGGATGCCGACGAAGCGGCCGATGCATTAGCGGTGCTCGATGAGGTCCCGGGCGCCGCGGATACCCTCGAAGAAGAAGAAGGTAGCGTTGAAAGAGATATTCTTTAACATTTAAAGCCTTCTTTGGCGAAACGGCTAACTTTAAACAAAAAATGTAGGATATGATGAAAACCTGGTAGGCGCTGTATTCTCATACATCGGGTCGATGTTTAATCCTCGTGAGGAATGAGAAGTCAGTATGAGCCAAATACTCTTTCTTTTTTTCTTGATTAATAAAAAAAAAATAATAAAAAAAACTCTTTTTCCAAACGTTAGATGCGGGTGCGCAATATCAGACCGGCGGGGGACCCCTTCTTCAGTCGCAGAGTTACGCAGCCGAAGACACTGACAACGAGGAAGTCAGCGATAGCGATGTGTTACCGCCAGGGCATAGGTTCACCGTGCAATCCGAAACGACGCGTCGCATAAATCGGTTTCGATTAGACGGACGCGAAATAACAATGGCTATCAGGAGGCCGCCCGAAGACCCTGATACGAATACGGTATCATGGTTACACGGAGCAGTCAGAGATATACACGCGTACCTCACAAGCTCGTGTACCGCGCAGGACTATATAGGCCTGACGATCAAATCAGACAGTTTTGCGTGCGGGGCAGCGTGGGTATCGTACAGACCGGCTCGAGAACTTCTCGAAAACGATGTGTGGGATGTGATATCGTCCGTCGCACAAAGCGCCCAGGCATTCCAGATAGATAGGTCTTTTGTCATCGAGTCGTGTATAGTTGAAGTACCGCGAGGTACGGGCCGCGTGCAATTAGCGCACGAATTTGTAAATAAACAATCTATACTGACCATAGCGAATAGCGATAACCTCTGTCTACCTAGATCGCTCGCTGTGGCTATGGTATACGCTGAACGCGGGGAAGTACGCTCCGGGGAACTGCATAAAAGATGGAACGCAGTACGGCGTCAACGGGGTAAATTTCAAAAACAATTAGCTCTCGAGCTTGTGACAAACGCCCGTGTAGACATACCGCCTGATGGTTGTGGTATTCCGGAAATTGATAAATTTCAAAGGTATCTTGCTCCGGATGGCATAGCCATTGTTGTTTACGAGTTCGATAGTATAGGCAACGGTGAGAAACCAGTGTACGACGGATCGCAGATAGTCGATAGCGCGTACGGTTCAGGAAAACCACGGCAGACTCTCCGCATCCTGTATTATAATAATTCGCAGCATTATCAACCTATTTTAAATATGCGGGGTGCGGTCGGTAGTCGTGGTTTTTGCATACCATGTAACAGGTCTTACACGCGCGAGGCAGAGCATAAGTGCTCCCACAAATGCGCTAGATGTTTCGGAAAACCGCCCTGCGATTCGGCTCTACCCACAATGTATTGTCGCGAGTGCCATAGGTACTTTTTTGGTCAACGTTGTTTCGATAATCACATAAATACGTTGCTTAGTAAACAGAAGGGCAGAGAAAAGAGCGTGTGTCAGACCGTTCGCAGCTGTCCGCAGTGTCTTAGACCTCTTCAAGGAACCTCTCGTAAGCACTCTTGCGATAAGGTGTATTGCAGCGTCTGCAAGAGTGTTAATGACGTTGGACATCGGTGTTACGTCAGACCGGTAAAAAAGGCGCCCGTGGAAAAAAATATTCTGTACATCTTCTACGATTTTGAAACACAGCAGATACAGAAGCTGCCCGGTGACGACGCGGTGCGTATCCACACACCAAACTTGTGCGTCGTTCAGCAAGTGTGTACAGCGTGCATAAACGATACAGATCTCGCGAGGGTATGCCCGTCTTGCGGTGTACACGAGTACATCTTCGAAGAGGACCCTGTAAGGCAGTTTGTAGATTTCGCGTGCGATCCTAAAAGAAAATCGTTTCAGAGAGTGATCTGCGTGGCGCATAATGCCAAGGGTTTCGACGCGCAGTTTGTACTACGGTACATCGTGAAGCGTAGAAGAAAAAGCCTAAAGCCGCCGATGCTGCTACTCAGCGGTACGAGTATCATAATGATGAAGACGGGGCGTGTAACATTCATAGACAGTCTTAATTATTTTCATATGCCGCTGAGCGCACTACCGAAAGCCTTCGGCCTCGCGGATGCGGTCGGTTTGAAACAAAAGGGTGTCTTCCCGCATCTGTTCAATACACCTGAGAATCAGCATTATATCGGTCCGTTACCAGCGCTCGAGTTTTATTCGCCCGATACGATGTCGTCGGCTCAGCGTAATCAGTTTTTAGCATGGTACAACGAGCAGTGCTCTGCGGGATACGTATTTAACTTTCGAACCGAGTTTATAGATTACTGTAGATCAGACGTTACCATTCTCAGGCAGGCTTGCGTTTCTTTCCGCGAAATGTTTCTTCAGCATGGCAGCGTTTGCCCTTTCTCGGAGAGCACAACCATAGCCTCGGCGTGTTCGAGAGTTTTTCGGAAAAACTTTTTGCGGGACGAACAGATAGCTATTTTGCCACCGAGCGGGTACCGATACGGTGACAAACAATCGCGTAAGGCTGTCTTATGGCTTCTCTCGCTGGAGCATCGTTTGGGCTGTGCCATAGTTCACGCAGGGCGCACTCGGGAGTATCGTCTACCGGATGGTACACCCGTCGACGGTTACTACCTGGACACCGACACAGGCCTACGACACGTATTCCAGTTTCAGGGTTGTTTCTGGCATGGTTGCCCAAAATGCTATCGTATAAACAGAGATAGTCATTTACACACGGGTGGATCCATGGACGCGCGCTTCGAGAGAACGCAGGCTACGAGCGATAAGATTCGATATCTCGGTTACGAGCTGACAGAAATTTGGGAGTGCGAATTCGACCGCTGGATAAAAGATTCTGAACAGGCCGCTTTATATAGATCGCTAAATGAGAACCCTCTGGTATCGCAGGCACCGCTCGAACCCCGCGATGCTTTCTTCGGTGGCCGTACAGGAAATACCGTCAGTTTTTACGAAGTCGAGGGGTCTGAGAGGATACATTACGTAGATGTGTGCTCGCTCTACCCCTTCATTTCGAAAACGGGGAAATTCCCTGTAGGTGACCCTACAGTGTACGTGGGCGATGACTGTCGTGAATTAACGGGTGATCGCAACAACATCGATAACGTGGAGGGTTTGATTAAGTGTGTGGTGTTACCACCGCGAGATCTGTATCATCCCGTGTTACCGGTACGCATGCATGGTAAACTGCTGTTCGCCTTGTGTCGTTCCTGTGCAGAGGCCATGCTACAGGGGCCATGTCCTCACGAGAATCCCGCGGATAGAGTATTCGAAGGGACCTGGGTCGTGGACGAGGTCAACCGCGCCGTACGTAAAGGGTATCAAATAACGACGATACACGAAATATGGCAGTATGAGATTACTCAGTACGATCCGACGACACGGACGGGCGGTCACTTTGCCGATTACATAAACACGTTCCTAAAGATTAAGCAGGAAGCTAGCGGCTGGCCGCGAGAGTGTGGCGACGACGACGAGGCCAAAAAACTGTATATAGAGGAGTACAATCGGGTCGAGGGTATTCGTCTGGACCCTGGAAATATAAAATCAAATCCCGGTCTGCGGTCAGTCGCAAAATTATGTTTGAATTCGTTTTGGGGCAAGTTTGGGCAACGCGAAAATCTGCCAAAGACTGAAATTGTGACGACTCGTCAAAAGCTCGTGAGTCTGCTTACGTGTCCGGAGGTCGAGATTACAGGTATTCTGCCCGTAGATGACGAGCTGCTTTACGTCGGTACGCGTAGTACGAACGACGCGCTGATACCCACGGCATACACAAACGTTGTTATAGCCGCGTATACCACGGCTGAGGCGCGTCTGAAATTGTACGACTACCTCGAGAAATTAGATAGACGCGTTCTGTATTACGACACCGACTCGTGTATATACGTATCGGGTGGACGGCACGCCGATAACGCTTACGAGCCACCACTCGGTAGTCTTTTGGGCGATTTAACGGATGAGTTGGAGTCATACGGTGTTGGTAGCTATATCACGTCTTTTGTCTCGGGAGGCCCGAAATTTTATGCGTACCGAGTGCATAAGCCAGACGGTTCTTACGCTGAGGTCTGTAAGGTCAAAGGTATCACGATCGACTACGCTACGAGCCTGGCCATTAATTACAACTGGATACGCTCCTATGTGACGGGAGAGACCAGCGAGCCTGTCGTTTTACACTATGACGCGATACGGCGTACACCGTTTCACGACGTAGTGACGCGTCTGGAATCAAAAACGTGTAAACCGACAGAGCTTCAAAAGCGGCGACGCGACGGTCGTTTCGGCTCTTTGCCCTACGGATTTATGTAATTAATATTACAAACAAAACATGTATAAATGTATATACATCGCCTGTACAATAATAATAATAAAACATATTTATTTGAAAAAACCTCTTTTATCGATCTATTCCCGAAGACTCCATCAACCCGACCATGTTATTTATTTTTTCAGCGACGCTTCGGACATGCTAGCCGTGCGCTATGGCTAGCTATGCGGTTGACACACATACATGCCGACTACTAGCTCACAGGTGCACGATGAGCTCACCCGGACGAGGGGCTAGCAACGTCACCGATAAGAGCTAGCAAGCGCGCGCGACGTCACGAGCCTCACGCGTGTCGCGCGCCCGCCGCGGCCGGGCCCCGCGATGGAAGGGGGGAGCGTGTAAAATTCAGCAGACTCTGTAACAGTATATTCGTAAAGGACACCACCAAATAGACTCATTTGGCATAATGGACACGCGGTGGAAGCACCCGTGGACATCGATGGTCTGTGGGCCAACGGGGTGCGGGAAGACGTTTTTCGTAAAGAAATTCCTACGGTTCATCGATGACATGAGTGACGTGCGATTTGCGCGCGTTCTCTTTCACTATGCAGAGTGGCAGGAGGGGTACAGGGAGTACGGGAGCACTATAGAGTTTCACGAGGGACTGCCGCAAAACACAGATTACGGCAACGACCCACGCCCGAAACTCGTCATCATCGACGATCTCATGAGGGAATCGTCCAATAACACGGTGGTCGACCTTTTTACCAAAGGCAGCCATCATAAGAATATCAGCGTGATCTTCATTACGCAGAATCTCTTTCATCAGGGGCCAGGGCAGCGCGATATTTCGTTGAACGCAAACTACATCGTTGTGTTTAAAAATCCGCGCGACAGAGCGCAGATACAGCATCTGGCGAGACAGGTGTTTCCTGAAAATCCGCGCTTCGTGCAGGAAGTCTACCGCGATGCCACCGCCGAACCGCACGGCTATTTACTACTCGATTTGAAGCAATCGACGCCCGATAACTGCCGCTTTCGCACGTGTGTGTTTCCTTCGGACCCGTTCCACTATGTGTACGTACTGCGAAAGGGTATAAAGGGCGGGTACGCCGATCGAGACGTACCAGTCATTCGGTTGTAATGGTATCCAGCGCACGCTGCTCTATAGGGCGGAAGCACGCCACAGTATTGAAGGCTATTTGCCACCTGGACAGCAAACAACGTAGCGCCCTGTTACGAGCGGCCGACCCACGCCTCGTCAACTGTATATGCGAATGCGCTCTGAATATCCTTCGCGGCAACGTACCTCTCAAACCGACTCAGAAACGGCGCTTACGAAAACACGCACCGCTGCTGAGACGTTTTTCCAGACCGGGTTCAGCAGTCAAAACTAGAAAACGCCTTATCGTTCAGAGCGGCGGTTTTCTACCTCTTCTGTTAGCACCCATACTGGGCACCGTCATATCAAAACTCATAGGGGGAAGCGGATAGGATATACGCCGAGATGGAGCATGCGAAAAAGATGGTTCTCATTCCTCATGAGAGCGTGCATACCGTACACCAGCAGTACCACCGTGCAGCGCCTCATACGCATCAGTACAGTCAGGAGGGCATTGACACCGTTAACACCGTACAAACCCCTGGGACCCCCTTAAGCAGATTAGACGCGTCGATGAAGGAGATCCTACACTCGCCGAATTTCATAGACGAGCGCGAAAAGTGGAAGATGTACAATCAGGTGCTGCAGCGTTATCTACACTTTATCGAGGACCTGCGCAATAAAGTCGACGAGGATAGGCGCGCCGATAGCGATAACAAGAAGAAAAATAACAATTCTGCGGAGGATAACGCCCGGAACCAGACCACCGATGCCGACGACGACGACATCATTGCCAGTGTACCTCAAAAGTACAGGACTAAGGCGCGGCTCTTACTAGGCAGACTGCGTGGCGCTGGCTCACCACACATTTCGTGGAGTAAGCAGGGCGTTACGCGTATCGGTGGAACCGTCGTGCAGGACGCCAACATCGTTGATTTAATCAATGACGCTATGCGCGAGAGAAAAACGGCGAGACCGGCGGGGAGTCGGCAGTTTGCGCGGTTCCTCCGTACTGCTGGTATACCGCGCGAATTTATTGGTAATCAGCGTCTATGGACGGAGGGGAGCAACACGACGCCTCTCAGTAATCAGCCACGGCGTCGTGTAACAATCGTACCGCGCCCAATCGACACGACTCAGAGCTCGTCCACGGAGGAGGAATTTGGCGAGGCGTTTCCGGAAGTGTTTAGAGACTCAGGGGAAGCAGAAGAGGTCGTGGGGAAAAGACATACACGATCCGTGTCGGCTAGGACAGCAAACGATACCGAGAAAAAGAAAAGATTAGAATGGTTAAGGCTGCCGTGAAACAGAAGAAGAAGGCGGGTGATGACGGACTTCTGAGGCGTCTTTATTACACACCAGCAGAACCGTCTTCGTACGCCGGTATCGGTAACCTCGAGCGATCGGTTAAGGGTAGGGTAAAGCGAGATTCCGTCATACATTGGTTAGAGGTGCAGGACGCGTATACGCTGCATAAGCCCGTACGTCGTACGTTTCAGCGCCGCTCTTACGCTGTCAGCAATATCGACGATGTTTGGGAGGCCGATCTCGTGGACCTTCGCTCGTTGAAGGAGTACAACGATGGTTACACGTATATACTTGTAATAATCGATGTACTCAGCAAATACGCTTGGGTCGAGCCTTTACGCGATAAGTCCGGTGCAACGGTAGCAGCGGCATTCCGGAGGGTTTTGACACGTAGTAAGAATAGGATACCCGTGTACCTACAGACAGACAAAGGTAAAGAGTTTACCAATGGCGTATTGCAGCGTCTGCTCGAGGAGCTTGGCATAGGATTCCGCGTAGCGCGCAGCCCCGACGTAAAGGCAGCTGTCGTCGAACGCTACAACCGTACTCTGAAGGAGCGTATGTGGCGGTACTTTACACATAGAAACACGCGGCGGTACCTAGATATTCTTCAGAGCCTCGTGGAATCGTACAACAGGACACGTCACTCTGCGATAAGAATGCGTCCAGTCGACGTAACCATGTATAATGCCGCTACGGCCCGTATGAACCTGTCCATGCGATACGCCACAGCGAGCCCGCGTACCCCTAAATACGGTGTCGGTGACCTGGTACGCATCAGTAGCGCTAGGAACCCTTTCGCGAAAGGTTACGAGGGGGGTTGGACTCGAGAGATTTTTAAAATCGTACGCCTAGGTACAACGAGAGAACCACCCGTCTACATCTTAGAAGATCTCGCCGGCGAGGAGATTGACGGTATTTTTTACGAGGAGGAGCTCGTTCGAGTCCGCAAGGACCTCGCAAAGGACACGTTTCTCATTGATCGTGTTATAAAACGAAGCGGTCGTGGGAAAGCCCAAAAAGTACTGGTCAGCTGGGTCGGCTACCCCGAGAAATTTAATTCGTGGATACCGGCATCCCACTTAAAGAACAATGAAGGACCAATTTTATCTCGTTCTACCCAGTAACAGCAGTATGTCGTACTATCCCGAAAATAAAACTACCAGTTTTACCACGCATCTACCGCATCAGATCGATTTACATGGGGCATGGGCTGTTGCTCTGGTCGAAATACAGATCCCTATGACCTTTCTTCACGTGCCCGCAGCGCTAAAAGACTGGGAGCACGTGGGTATTGTCACCACACGCACCAAACCGCGGAAGAACCACAAAGAACCGATAGTGGGTCTTATGATGACGGGTTCTAACGTGGCGCACGGTGTTTATGACGACGTAAAGACACTCGTTGACGAAATAAACGCTACCAGGGCTATGAAGGGCCGTCTGCAATTAGAGCTCTGTAGAGGCGGTTACGCTAGCGTATCGCTCGTCTCTACCGATAACGATCTAGACGACCCACACGAACTGAGACTCTGCCGGTCTCTGGCGCGCATCTTAGGTTTTCCCGAATCGGTCGTGGTATCGAAAGCACAGCCCGTTGTGATGGCCGATCAGCCGATTAGCCTGATCAACGCCCTACCTAAGATGCTTTTTGTTTACACAGATGTCTGCGAGCCGTATATCACCGGAGACGTCCAAACACCCTTGCTTCGTGTGGTTCCCCTGCAAACGGATAACAAATACGCTTACGCAGCCATGAAAGTACTCTCGTTTTCACCGTTAAAGTATATACCGCTGCTCCGCACGACTTTTCAAACGATCGACATCGATATAAGAGATCAACTAGGCGAACCTATACCATTCGAATCAGGGACGCTCTCCGTAACACTACACTTTAAACGGCTAGACTGATGGCTCATTACACCGACTACTACGAGTCGCAGATCGGTGGTGGATATTCCACGAAATTTCGGGTATTCGCGGGGTCGCCTTATCAGCGAGGACATGGTATTGGTAGCTTTCTCGGTGGTCTGTTTCGGCGTGTGTTACCTTTGCTATCGAGAGGAGCCCGAGCCGTCGGTAAGGAGGCGGTGCGCGCGGGCATGAATATCTTGACGGACGTCAGCGAGCGCGGTGCTCCGCTGAAACAGGCGTTTCGCACCAGGGCCACCGAATCGGGTATGAATCTTAAACGTAAGGCGGAGGCGAAAATTGACGAGCTCATGAAAGGATCGGGCTATAAAGCTGTAAAACGACCACGCGGCACCCACTCTATCATCGGCGTCGCTGGAAGGAGCATCGCCTCAAGAACTGCTAACAAGCGTAAGAGGCGTACGGGGAAGAAGGCTGCTCCGCGTCGAAAAAAAAAAGTAGTAAAAAAAATAAAGTCAAAAACCAAGAAACCCAAAAATCGTCGTAGGATCGCTAGTAAAAAAGTAAAGCGGAGTGTGCTGGATATCTTCTCCTAGACGCTACCTCTATCATGGCCTTTCTACACGCACACTCCTGCGAGTGTATGAAATCGGAGCTCGAGCTCTTTACACTGCCACCGACACAGACCACTATAGAGAGCGCGCAGTGGGTACACTACAAGCCCATCTCATCGCTGACCGATGACTCGCCCATTGAATTTGTCGTGCCGGGTAACGGCGACGAGTACCTCGATCTAGCACACACCATGCTGAGTTTACGCGTACAGCTACGATCCAAGGATGCGTTAGCCCCTGACGCTCTGAGCAAAGCAGCCCCTGTTAACAATCTGCTACACTCGCTGTTCAATCAGGTGGACGTGTTTCTTAATCAGAAACTCGTATCACCGCCTAATAACGCGTACGCTTACAGGGCCTACATAGAGACGCTATTAAATTATGGGCCAGCCGCCAAGGGGTCCCACCTCTCGAGCGTGCTCTGGTACGACGACACGCCCGGTCATATGGACGATACAGCGGGCAAGAATATGGGTCTCGTGAATAGGCAGGCGTTCGTCGGTAAAGACAAGACGGTCGATCTGATCGGTCATTTGCATTGCGATGTGTTTAACCAGGAAAAATTTTTATTAAATGGTGTTGAGCTCCGTTTACGTCTCGTACGCACGAGAGACGGTTTCTCCCTCATGGATCCAAAGAGCGAGTGTTCTTTACATATAACGGAGGCCACGCTCCTCGTTAGACGCGCCAAAATAAGCCCCGGTATTCTAATTGCTCATTCTAAAATGCTATCAAAGACAACTGCAAAGTATCCGCTTACGCGTGTAGAGGTCAAGGCGCTGACGATGCATGCCGGCTTGCACGGTGGTACTATGGACAACGTGATTCTCGGCCAATTACCTAAGCGTATTATAATAGGCTTCGTCGATAACAAGGCCTTCAATGGCAACTATCAACTCAACCCGTTCAATTTTAAAAACTATCGTATTAATTTCTTATCGCTGTACGTCGACGGTGTTCAAGTACCCTCGAAAGCACTGCAGACAGATTTCGGTAAAGCCGGTCTTTACGTGGACGCGTATCATACCCTCTTCAGTGGCACGGGTATACACTTCCTCAACGAGGGTAATTCGATATCTAGGAACGCTTACGCAGACGGCTACTGCCTGTTCGTTTTCGATCTTACACCCGATCTCTCGGCAAATAGCAACACCCACTGGAACCTGATCAAGCACGGTAGTGTACGAATTGAGGTACGCTTCGACGATCCGCTGGCCACCACCGTGAACTGTATCGTATACGCCGAGTACGATAACGTTCTGGAGATCGACGCCTCGCGTCAGATCGTCGTAGATTACGGCGGCTAAACAATCGAAGAAAATACATAGGTCAGCAATTTGAGGTATGCGTCATCGTCTTTTTTGTGCACTCGGTATCGCCTGTGATCGGTAGCATCGCCGTTAGTTTCTCGTTGAACGCCTTCGAGTTAGCACCGCAGCGATGGATTTCGTGATCGAGATTGAGTACTTCAAAGACTCCGAGGGACGTCTGGCGCCGAAGGAGATCGGCGTCGTGGCTGTGGAAAGAAAATACATAGGCCACTGGATCGTTTCACCGCCCTGCGATTTCAACGAATTACCACCGGCGATCAGAAGTGAGAACAACACCATGACCCGCTATCGACACGGTCTAGAGTGGTTCGACGGTGGTGTGACGTACAAACAGCTATACAACAATCTCCGAAATATTGCCGGTATTTCACGGAGCATATACACACGAGGTCCGGAGAGCGTACTTTTTCTGCAGACCGTTATGGCAAGGGAGGTTATAAATTTGGATGAAACTCCCGATAACTCACCATACGAGGACTTCCCACCGAATCGTGACCACTACGAGTGTATCGTTCACGCGTGTAAGGAGAGCCGGGGATCATTCACCTGCGCTCTGAACAACGCATTGCGTCTTGAATTCTAGCTTCGAAATAACGGACCGCATATATGAACACGCTAGACCTTTACCTTGGCCTTCGCGGTATATCGGAGCATACGACGGGTGTCTACGCAGCTGATAGAATACCCCGAAGCTGGTCGAAACCCGCTGCGATTATCGCCAACACGGACGACCATACGAAGCCAGGAGCACATTGGGTTGCCATGTACGTGGACGCTGACGGAGACGGCTACTACTTTGACAGCTACGGATTACCACCGCTGAATCATCACCACGCATCGAGACTCCGACGGAACTGTCGATCCTTCCGATGGAACACCCAGCAGCTTCAGAGCGAGACGTCAACGGTGTGCGGCCAATTCTGTATGATGTTTCTACACTACCTCTCCTCAGGCTTCGGGATGCATGCCTTGGCAAGAGTACGATTTCCGTGGCGCCTCAATTTGACTACTGGATTTTCATCTATGGACCAAAAAAAAGTGATTTTCAAGAATAAAAAAAAGTCAATTTCGCCTTAGTTTACGAGATACGCGGCCGTAAAGAACATAATGATGCGGGTTCTTTTGCTCTGCTCGCAAGCTCGTTCCACGATTAAGGATAAAATCACCCTCCCGAAAAAAATAAAATAAATGAAAAACTAACTAACCTAACCTAACTAACTACCTAAAGATCCTAAAGAATCTAAAGAAACTAAAGAGCCTAAACCCACCCACCCACCCACTCTCATTCTAACCTAACCGGCAATACTACGATTTCCGAGGCCCCACATTTGGACCATGAGACGGTCACAGTTTGATGGAGAGAAATATTTTTTCAAAACTGAAAAAAGTTCATTTTCGGCTTAGGGGCGGAGCTAGAGCAATGCCAAAAAAAATACTTCTTCGATATTTTTTCGCTAAATATTAATCTTAGAGAAAAAAGTTTTAAATAATAATTGTAGCTTGTAAAAAATGACATCTTTTATCTCCCATACATTTTTATTATAAAACTATTATTTTTTGAGATTTTTCTCTAAAATCAATATAACAAAAAATTCACTCGGGCCATAGACATCTGACCGTATCCATTTTCCCGTATGTACATTCCCACGTCTACCGTTTCACCGTACCCCGTTTCCCCGTATGAATCTTTTCCCCATATTCCATTTCCTCGGATCCTGTTTTCCATATAATGTTTCCACGTATCCCGTATCGCGTTTTCCCACATTCCAATGTTCAATATTACATAATTCGTATGTAATATTGAATTGTGAACATTTTCCTGAAACGACCACTTCTCAAAGAGTTCATTTAAGCTTGATAACGTTTGAATACTAACCTTTTTTAATCCATAGCAGCATTGGAGTTCTAACTTAGCCTCACCTACCCTGTTCTAGCCTAGTCCAACTATGTATATACAAGTCCATCGCAGCATTAGTCTATGTGTAGTCGGACTCCCTCGCTTCGCTCGGTCGCCGACAATTTATATTTATCCAAAACACCACGAGGATCAGTATAATTACTGCATTGTAGTTCTATCCTATCCTAACCTATCATAATCTAGCTTTAGCAACAGTAAAATTGAAAATGTGAACTTGGTACGGGGTAATGGAATACAAGGAAACGTCTATATAGTTTAGTTTGAAAGTACAGTGGAACCTCTCATAGCGTACGTAATAGTAATTCTTTGATCGCCTATATTTTCGTAGTATCCCCACCTAACCTAACCTGACCTTGCCTCGTGGTAAAGAATTTGTGCCATAAATGAAAGCCGTGTATCTCGTAAACTAAGACGAAATTGACTTTTTTTTATTCTTGAAAATCACTTTTTTTTGTCCATAGATGAAAATCCAGTAGTCAAATTGAGGCGCCACGGAAATCGTACTCTCCCCCATGCCTTCCAGAATGTGTTTAGTGCTGATTTGCGGAAAAACGATAAAATTGCCCGAGAGTACTACGACGCTTTTGTACGAAAGAAGCGTTTGGCTGATCGCCAGTATGCGCACGATAATAAGATCTATGGTGGCGGTGGCGGTGGTAGGATACAGTATTCACTGTGTAAATCCGGATACATGCGTTAAGGTGCGTGGGCTGTGCATTTAATTATGTAAATTAAAAATATAATTTTGCTAATTTTTATTTTATTATAAACGGTATATATCAATATAATAGTAGTAATAATAATAATAGTACTAGTGAACAAAATTAAAAAAAAAAATAGCGTATAATAATAACAATGATATATATATAAGCAATAATAATAATAAGTATATATATATGTATATAAGGCAGTAGCGAGTAAGTTTTAATAATAATAAGTATGTAAGTAAAAAAATAATAAATGTATGTAACGTATGTAAGCCTAGTTTTTTTTTTTTGTAAAGCCTAACCTACCCTAACCTAGTCTAGCCTAACCTCCCCGTAGCCGTAGCGTATCAGGGAGTCTCTGTGCCTCTCGTAATACAGCACACAGCTCGGGCAATCACCGGGTGCGTGCTCGAGCAAGACACTCCGACTACAGGTTGTGCAGCGCGATAAGTTAAACACCATACCGGTGTCGAGCAACAAATAGTGCATGCTGTGGGCGGTGTATAGCGGCTGCACGTCCGGCGGCAGCTCGCTCACGCACCCGGCGCACAGCTCCTCCCAGCGGTACGCGTGTATATACCCGTAGAGGCACAGACCGTTGTTTAGAGCCTCATAGAACATGTCGTCCGGCCTGGGCGATGGAGTGTCCCTGCCACCACGACCCACGCTGTCGTCACCTCCTTCAGGAGCCATTCGTGGTGCCATTTCTAGAAACAGGTGTGAAAAAACAAGATTAAGACAAATGATTACAAAAAAAAAAAACACACACACACACACATATACATATATATATATATAGCTCACAATTTATATTCGGAGTGGGGGAGGAACTTCTGCAGACCCCTGCCTTAATAGCCACTCCCGGTTATCACAGAAATAACTTATGCAGGCTGTGCAGTCTCCGGGTGCATACGCGCGCATCACACACCGAGCACAGCGTGCACAGATACCCACATGCAGATCTATTGAGGGGTCGATCTTTAGGTGATGTATTACACGGGGCGTAAACTGAGTCCTGTGCTCGGCGGGTTGCTCACGCATGCACCCGTAACATAGCCCATCCCCCACACCCCGCACGTAAACACACCCGAACAAGCACTGCCCTTCGTGAAAGGGGGCGAAGAACGCATTGAGGGGCGGCGGTACCCCATCAAGGAGCGGTCCCTCAAATGGTCCTTCTGCCCCCTCGGGCGGCGTATCCGGGCGCCTTGGTGCCATAATCTGTAATATTTAAGTTTTTTTTTTTTAAATAAATCTGTTTAAATCAAATACAAAATAGTGTAGTCTTAAAATTATTACACTTACCGATCTAGTAATGAGTTGTTGTTGGGGGAGACTATTACAGTACGCTGCGATGATGGTGGTGGTTGTGCTAGAAATAAGAGTAAAGGGTGTCAGATATATAAAATTTTTTTTTTTTTAAATCAAATTAAAACTGGTGCATGCCTAAAAATTATTGTACTTACAGTTTCGGTAATAACCGGCTGTAAAGAGAACGCTCGTAGTTTTCCTTCTCTTTCTGGTAATGTCTAGAAATAAAGGTAAAAATACCAGATATAAAATAACCTTTTTAAAATCAAATAAAAACGCGTACAATCGTAACACCGCTATACATACCACTTTTCTTTTTCTCCACTTTTTTTCCCTCGGAATTATCCTAGAAACATGGTGAACATTAGATGAAATAACTATAGTAGAAATTGAAAACGAGAAAAATATTACACCTACCGCTGATTTTGAACCGTTTTTAACTTTCACTAACTTTTTATTGCCACTGTTTCTTTATTTGTCTGCTTGTATTCCACAATTGTCACCAAGGTACTGACGAGATGCTGCGAAGACATCTCACAGGTAACCATCTTTTTCCCCACCATGACCCTTATTTTTTGCATAGTTGCAAATAAGAGATACATGTAGTAGTTTACGCTGCTAAGACAATGGTACCCCCACGCCTGGTGTGTTTGACGCATCGCTAGATGATCCAAAAAGAAGGTACCATCATTCCAACAGTTACGTGGTATGTGGATGATTCACCCCAAACAAAGTATTAGGGGTCGGATAGCCACCCCGTCGCTAACTAAAGGTATCGAAAAAAGCATCGCCAATACATGCGATACTTGTATAATATAAGGTATTTCTTACAAAAAAGAACCGTGTTCTACCTTACCACGCTATCTCCTTAGGGTAATTAAAAAAGTTACCGACCGGTGGGCAGTGCATAGTTACCGACCGTGGTGCGCCCTCTGGGGCCATGCAACGTTACTGCTGGGGGTTTCGGGCCTTAGGACCAGACCCGCGTGGTGGGGGGAGTCCCGCGTAGGGTGGCGGTGGGGAGAACAGACTACACGGGCGAGGGGGTGACGCCGTAGTGCGGTGCGGGGGACACAGCGCGGTGCGCTCCATGACTCATAGGGGACAGTGGTGGGGGTTTGTTGTGACGGCCAGGAGTGGTCTGTAACTACTGCTAGTGATCGCCAATTTTTCTATAGCTGTACGAAGAGCATCTGCGCTCGTTTTTCCTAACTCCTCTTCGGCGGTCTTAAGGCAACGTCGAACAAGCTGTGCTATGCGCGCATAATACTCGCGTACACTTTCATTGCGGTACATTCGGGCAGCTATGATATCTGCATGGTAGTCCATATAGTCTTTGCTGGGTGCAAAGCATTCGCGCAGGTGGCTGACAAGATCCTTAATTGTATGGAAGGTCTTCCCTTCCGTGCTTACTCGTGCTGGGCCTTTGAGTTTCGCTAAAATTCCGCGTAGGTAGGCAGTTTCACAAGCGTCGGGCAATAAGGCCCCTCCGTTTTCAATATCCAAAACAAAATCTTTAAGTGGGATGTTTCTCCCATCGAAAAATGGTACATATCGAACTGCATTTTGCACGGAAAAGTATTCTATCATCGAATTCATGGCGTCAGCCATACTTTGGTTGGCGCCTACTGTGGTTTCATGTAGTGCCATAACTACGTTTCGATTTCTGATGCAATTTACGAAACTCGAAGGCTCGCTTAATTATCTTACAATTATACTATAGGGTTTTATTTCGTTGTACGACCAAGTGGCAGAAAGGCAATAGTTGACGGCAAGTATCCCACCGCTGCCACCAAATTTGTTACGTCCTATGCGTGAGCGACCGTTTGCAGGAGCATCAGGGAGCTAGCATAGGTGTTGCGATCAAAGATCACGTAAAAGGTATTGGGTCCTTGCCACTTTAAGGTGCTAAAGCACGCCTATTTGCGTTTATGTCTCTTGGTCGATAGCTAAGATGAGGATCACAGCTAGATACTAGGTATGTTGATTCGGAAAACTCACTCCTTCTACGGGAGTCTGGTTGAAGCTACTGGGTAATAGGTTTAAAGGGTTTGAAATCAAGAGAAGAAAAATATAGATTAACTCAATATAATGAAATGATAAGCGGGAGTACAAGTAACTGTCACAGTTATATATGGTAGTGAGTGTACATTGATCTACTAACTAGATGAAATCTGAATACTATTGTAGGTGTGATCGTCAGCTTTTTGAATTACAAAGATATATATATTAAGGTGTAAGAGTGTGAGTTACTTACCGGTGGGTGAGCAGAGAGAGAGAGAGAGAGAGAGAGAGAGAGAGCTCGGTACTCGTGAATAGTGAAATTGATGTGGTTGAACAGGAGATTCTTGGTCCAGCCCTAAGGTGGACACTCGCCTAGACGAATGCGTTACAATATGCCAAGAAATGAGTTCTTTTCGCGTGGACGCCCGGCACTGAGGTGATGCACTTTTCGCTTGGGCCCTAAGGCAAGCTAGATCAAAATAGGCCCTAAGGTATCTGATCGGCACAACACTTAACTGGCGCGGACAATCGGCTCAAGACTCCAGAAGGGATACTGCTCTACCAGAGGATTGATTAGTAACTGCCGGTGATCGGTATTGGAATTCATGAGGAAGATTTTGAGTTTGGGAGGGGACTGAATGCAACGTCAGGGGAATTTGGATAGGTATTGCGGCATGATCGGGGCGATTGAACCCTGTTGTTCGATCGAATTCTCATTACGGGCCTTCGATCGCGGATTCTTCGTTGGATTAGTGCATGGTCAGGATTATCTTGGTGGTGAGGAGGGTGCGAAGGTGATGGGTAGGAGTTCTGCTGTGTGCGGTATTCGCGGTACTGTGGTAAAATGCTCTTTAAGCACCTCAATTCTAGGTATCCTGCTCAACATTGTTGCGCGTGCCGTTCTCGTTCTTCGTTCTCCTGTGCTCTCTCTTTCTTCCTGCTCATCCACCTGCAATATCGCGGTGTTGGTGTGATTTATGGAAGTGTGTGAGAGTATGAGGTATCGTGTAAAGTATAATATAAAATGATATCCCTGAATTATTAATATATATATACGTAATCTATGGTTTATAATGATTAACCCATGTTCGTGGAGGATCGGTTACATCTATCGTGATCTCTGACCTTTGCTAAAGGGGTACTGAGGGGTGCTGAGGGGGGGGGGGGCGATGGGGCTGCGTTGCGTCGGACGTAACACATTCACGCCGGACGACCTAATTGAGATTCAATCGCATACTGAGGGAATTACAAATATACTTGATATACAAGATCTAAGTGAGTACAGACTTATGCCTAAACGAAGTCGTAGAAAAGTTCAACTATGTAAAATATTCAGACAATTATATAAACTATACACTCAAAAACAAACAAAACCAACGAGCCAGAAGGATCTAGACGCGACAAAATATCAAGTTCACGAACAAGACAATTCTATTCAATAGTTACCGTGGAAATTGATTCCCATAGAATTTTCAAGTTTACCAAAAGATCTACCTACTGAGGAATCATTTAAAAATTGAATATTTCCTGATCCACGAAGACACATGTTGAGAGATTATGACAACTCCAAATCATAAAATTCGATAGGAGTTGTCTTAACACGTGGACGTGCTATTAAAGTAGACCGAACCAACGAATCATCCTTTACATTACACATTTCATTTACGTTGCTTGATTTTCCGGATCAAGCAATCGTAACAGTATATTGATGATTTGATTTTTACAAAGAATTTAGCAGTAGACAAAACGACGATGCTCAAAGCAATGTTTCCTACAAGAGATCGCCGTAAACGCGACAAGAGTTGTATTGAACAGCATTTCTCAACTGATGGTCATAACTTTTTCAATGCAATTGCAATCACATGTTAGCTCCATATGGTACCAATTGATGTTTTTTCATACCTGCAACTGAATAGAATGATGTCCTTTTCGATTGATATATTATAAGTCTCAGGTTTGCTATTGGGAGCAACGATTCTTATATGCGTGTCATCAATGGCTCCCAATACTTTTGAAAAGCGATGTTTGCAATGTACGTGTTTCCAGGTTTTTCTTGCGCGTTCAAATCGCATCAGTCAATGATGATAGGTAATAAACGATATAATACTTTGATTACTTTCCATATTGTCCTCCATGCTGTAGCTCGTCCAACATCAAAACGATCACATAGAGATCTGCTAAACATAATTATTTATTAAAATTAATTAGATAACATGGTCTAATTCCTTATACACATTGTATTAAATCTTCAATAGAGGAATCTATGTATGTACTGTCTTCTTAAAAAACAAACATTTATCAAAATTTTGAATACTTAAAACATTCTAATTTAAAACAGCTCCAATATATTAGCAAACTGAATTGTCATATTTTTACCTATAACTATCTGCAGTTGCCATGCTCCAGAGGGCTACAAGAAGTTGGTTCTCTTCCGATATTGGATATCTACTATACCGCTGAGATCGTATTTTCAAACTAGCTCCAAAGGTTTGTATTAGAAACTCAAATGTTTCCCGTGGTACTCTGAAAACAAGGTCATGAAATTTATAATCTGATAAATTTACGATAGATTTAACTACTCACCTCTAATGACTTTTAAATGTATCATTTCTCATAATAAATACAGTAGCCTCAACAAAGTTTTGTATTCAACTTCTTAGCTCCTGCTCTCCATGACATTGTAATATTACCAGATCTTCGTCGCTTAACTCATCTGTCGAAGAATCTAAAATCCATTCGATGGCAACAGGATTTATGTCACTAAGATTCATTTCCTATTGCAACAATAAATACATTAATTTTTAACACGTTGACTGCCAAGCGCATTTTCCATGGTTTGCCCAAGGCGCCAACGTGAATTTTTCATTATGCGATGCATATTATGTTGAAATATTATTTGCAGCAATCAAAGTGACTTATAAAATCATGCTTGAAGCATTTTTCGTGGTGGGGGTCACCGGTGACCCCCACAGCGCTGTAGACAATGTATACGATTGTCCTTTATTCAAGCAGTCGTGCTTCGATTGCTAAGCGGCTACTATCATTACTTTGTCTTATTCAGTGCGCCCTGCAAACAAGTAAGTGCGTTTGTTATATTTTTCACTCCACATACGTTTTCGCATTTTATATCTTTCATTCAATTTTTTAATTAGCCCTTAAAAATATGGCTTCAAATGAAGATTATTCATCAAGTACATCATCTGACGATGCAGTTTTACAAAGACCCTCAAAAATATTTCGACTGCTATCAGACAGCGAGGAAAGTTCATCGAGTAGTTCATCCGATATGATAAGAGCTTCAACGGTACGTCGACGCCGAATTGAGTCTGACAGTGAAACTGAAGCTGAAGACATCGATAACAATGAAGATGGTATACCAGAAGAGTTTGACGTGAATTGGCGTATTCCGTTAGGTAATAAAACCAACATCACATTTTCGGATTCGTCAGGTATCATCAACGCATGTCAATCAGAAATTTTTGCTTATACGGAACCACAAGATTTTTATTTCCTTTTTATTACTGATGAAATATTCGAAATTATTGCAAAGCAAACGAACATCTATGCTACGCAAAGAAAATCAGAACTGCAATCGCATCGTTTAGATTAATGGTATGAAACAAATGCTAATGAAATAAAACGTTTCTTTGGTCTCATTATATGGATGGGATTAGTGCGATTACCAAAAATTGAGCTGTATTGGAGTAAATATGAAGGATATAACCTGACACTTCCACGCACAATTATGTCAAGAAATCGATTCGTATTGTTATTGCGGTTTATTCATTTTAGCAATAATGAAGAAAATGATCCTAAAAATAGATTATCTAAAGTTGCTGATATTCTCAATCATTTGAACAGTAATTTTAATAAATATTATAAACCAGATGAGATACTATGCGTGGATGAATCCTTAGTGCAATTTCGAGGCCGCATAGTATTTCGTCAATATAAAAAACAAAAACGTCACAGATATGGCATTAAAGTTTTTAAATTATGTAGTGGGCCAGGGTACACTTATTCATTTCGAATCTACACGGGCAAAGGTGATCTTTGTAATGGATCTTTGTCAAGATATTTTAGGCAAAGGCCACACTATCTGCACAGATAATTGGTACACAAGCGTAGACTTGGCGGAAAAATTAATTGATATGCATACACATTTAGTGAGTACTCTACGACAAAATCGGCGCGGCAATCCAAAAGAAGTAGTGGCCCAAAAATTAAAACGTGGAGATGTGATCGCGCGAGAAAATAACAATGGAGTAACAGTTTTAAAATGGAAAGATAAAAGAGATGTGTTGATGCTATCTACAAAACATTCAGTAGAAATGACAATTATACAGAAAAGAAACTGTTCAAAAGAAAAGCCAAAAATGGTAGATGAACATAATTTAGGGAAATCTTCAGTCGACTTATCTGATCAAATGATTACTTATAGCTCACCACTGCGTAAAACTATAAAATGGTACAAGAAACTGGCAATAGAGCTTTTACTAAATACTTGTATTGTAAATTCAATAGTGTTATTCAAAAAGGTAACCCGGAAAAATATTGCAATTCCTGATTTTAGGATGAAATTAGCAATGTATCTAATGCAATGCTCCTATAATGATTGTATTTCTCCAATAAATTCCGTACGGAGCAGACCTCGTCATGAATTTAAAAAAATGCCGGGAAATGCACGAAATGTAAGGCGATTTTGTAAGGCGTGCTATAAAAAAAATTACAAAGCAACTAGGAAGAACTGGAGCAAAGAATTCTACTAAAAAAGTGGTGACATATTGTTCCGATTGCGTTGATTCACATTTTCTTTACCTTGAGTGTTTCAATCTGACTCATCGCAATATGCACTGAAAATATGTATATTTTTCATGTAGTAATAAAATTATTTTTGTGTGTTCCATATTGCATTAATTTCTTCAAACCATTATAGTAACAATGGTATTATTGAAAAATGTATCAGTATCCATATTTACTCTAATAATTATGCACTTTTATTATTTGCTGCGTCGCCGGTCACCGGTGACCCCCACGGCGCTGTAGCCAAGTCGAGTGCCGGTCACCGGTGACCCCCATGGCAGTCAACGTGTTAAATTAGTCTGTACTTTATAACAATTATATTATGCAATAATTTTGCGTAGCTGTTTCGGATCCAATAGGCTATTTTGAGAACTTAACCCATTTGAAAAAAGTGGTTAAATATGCAAGGCAACTGTGAATTATAAAAACAACCCACAATCTTTTTATATATTAATTTACTCTAAAGTTGATTACCTATACATACCTTCTATGAGTATAAAATGAAAAATTCACCAGTTACTGAAAAACGTTCCGTTATTATTCCCAACCAATTATAGACACTGGCGTTAACGAAAATGGAATGCTTTAACAGTATACATATTTCAATGACGTCACATACTGCAGTGCTCACAGGGTATATCGGAACACGCCGGGGATGATAAAGAATGGACTTAGGGTAAGGTAAGAAGTGATAAACGAAAATTTACTCACGTCACAAATGATAGCGTACTTAGCCGACGGATCTCAGAGTCCGCAGAGTCCACATACACTCGCTTCCCGAGCGAAATAAAACTTGTTTAATTTATTTTTGATTTAACGTATTGTGGGCCGTTCCTAGATGTACTGCAATACTAGGCCAACCCGCGGCAGAGTCGGAGCAAGCCCCAGTCACTCCGCCAAGTTCCAAAAATCAGTTTAATATTCTGGTTTCCCAATGGGAAACGTATCAGATATTAAGCTGATAAGAACAGATACTAAATTCTTTATTGATATAAATCAAATATTTGCCCCCGGGAGAACAAACCCCTCCCGAGGGTCTACATGTCAGTCTTAGCTTGTTACTTATTCTATATCTTGTTTATATCACAGATTTTTTTTTTTTTTTTTTGCTTATTCAGTACTTTTTGTAAATGTATATAGCGTTATAATGCTGCAATTAAGTTACAGGAACATTTCGATCGTCTCGTATCTGTGGGGTGTGTGTAGACAAAGAACGCAGGAGAGAAGAGAAAAAAAAAAAAAAAGAAAAAACAAAGTATAACAATAGTACCGATACGCAGGCTAATGTGAATACGCAGTATGGTATAAGATTATGTTCAATGGTGTGTTGGGCCAGTTGTATAAAATTGTATATATAAAATTGTATAAATATAGTTATATAGATAAAATCGAATAAATAAGATTGTATAGACAAAATTGTATAGATAAAATTGTGTAAATAAAATTGTATAGATAAAATTGTATAAATAAAATTGTACATATAAAATTGTATAAATAAAATTAAATAAATAAATAAATAAAATTGTATAAATAAAACGGTCTATATCACGGTATATGATTAAAATTGTATAGACGCAATCAAAACATTTCGTGGAGCATGGCTGCTTAACACCTAAGTAATCACAGCCTGGCAGTGCCCGTACACTGAGTATAAAAATAAATAAATAAATAAATAAATAAATAGATAAATAAATGTGTCATTACACACACCCCCGCTTTAAAAAGATAAAAGCATATGTACATATGGCCAACCACGACTAAAAAAAAACAAAGAACTGCGGAAAGGTTGGCTCATAGGACACATGTGGGGACTAGACAAATATATATATATCTACATATATGAGCTTCATGGCTTTCAAATCAATACAAAAGTGGTGTGCCTAAGTGGTGTTTTATCCCAGTAGGAGACAGCTCTCCGCCACATCATCCTCGCGGGGCCGGAACAGGGGCGGCAGCCGCATTTGCACGATACTGGCGAGCCCCGGAGACGTGCTCGACGTAGATGTCCCGCGACCAGCGGATGGTATCCGACACAATGAGGCGACGCATGAGGGACGCGTATCGATTTCCGATCCTCAAGGTCTTGAGCATCCCCTCATTGGCCGGGTCCCATGTACCGAGGGCGCCGACGATGATCGCGCCGACAACGACGCGGTAGCCATCCCTTCGAAGCGCTTCTGCCAGGGGGGCATACTTCTCGAGCTTCCTCCCCCTGGCCTCCCAAAGAGCGTTAGATCGATTCTCGAAGGGAATGGCCACATCGACGATGACGACGCTTTTCGCGGCCTCATTCCGGACGACAATGTCCGGCCTGAGCGCCGCGACGTCATCCCCGACTCCCTCGATCCGCTGGTTGACCCGCACCTCCCCCGGCAGCCGGCAGGCCTTGGCGAGACGATCGACCACCGCATTGTGCCGGAGCTGGCGGGGCGCCGACGTCGGACCGCAGTGGCAGAGCACGTGGGGCAGAGACTCGAGACCCTCCCCGCAACGCCGGCAACGCTTATCGTTATCGGCCCACCTGATGGCTGCGTTAACAGGCAAGACATCGAGGCGGGCGCGATGCACGAAGCGCCAATCAGCGAAGCGGGTGAAGCTGCCTGTGCGGAGGAAGTGGTTGGACCACCTCGATCGCACCGACGCCTCGAGCACCTTGCCCTGGTCCGGCTTGCGCAAGACCGTGTGCATGTGCCATTCCGCCACGGCGGCCCGAAGCCGACGCACCACCTGGCTCCTCGCGGAAGGTGGAATTTTAGTCTCACGTCCCGCCGCGCCCCTGCAGATCAGTAGCGGTTCTCCGCGCAGCGTGTCCCAACGCCAGGCGATCATCAACCTGGCCGCCTGCCTCCGAGCAGCGTTCCGAGCGCGCGACCAAAGCGAGATTCCTCCGCCATTGTCCCAGCGGAACTCCCCCTCCAGCGAGCCAGAGAGGTACTGCATGCAGTCGTGGTCCGTGGGGGGACGACGGATCCTCGTCGCTGTCGCCTTTCTCAGAGAGTTCCAAGCCAGCCCACTGACCACCATATCCTCCGCCGTCAGCATTTTGAAGGCGTGGGCGATGGTCAGTGCGTCGGCCAGGTCACCGAGAGGAAGGAGCCCACCGCCCCCCCGGCTGGGTGGGAGGTAGACTAACTCCGCGCTCGCTCGCTGAGGAAGGTTCATCCAGCGCTTGGCCGCGGCACGGATGAGTTTGTCCGCTGCTTTTAACGGACCCTTCTCTACGTGTGATCCCCGCAAGCAGAAGTCAAGTCGAGGCAGTATGAATACCGCCACCGCCTCGAGTTTCTGCCACGGGGCGAGAAGGGACTCATCGACCGCTCGGACACAGGCAGCCAGATCGCTGATGTCCGCGATGGGCGTCTGCTGCACTTCGAAGCCGGTAGGGATCCCCAGGTGCTGATAGGGCTCGCCGGCTGCCAGTGGATGCACGGAGTCTCCTTGGAGAACGAACCCCGTCGGCCGAACCCCACCACCCCGCGCTAGGTGCAGAGTAGCGCACTTTCGCACGTTGAAGCGCAGCCCGACCGCCCGGGATTCCCTCTCCACGGTTTCGAGCAGGTCGCGCATTCCCTCGGGCGCTTCGGCAATGACAACTATGTCATCGGCGTAAGCCAGACTGTTCACCCTCAGCCCACCGACAGTGTAACCCCGCGATGACGAACCGACTGCACGTAGCAGCGAGTCTATCGCGATGTTAAACGCGATGGGACTGAGGGGACAGCCCTGCCGAACTCCCGAGCGAACGGCGATTGGATCGGTGTACCCGCCGGCCGTCCGCACCCGCGTCGTGCAGCCCGCGTACATGCTACTCAGGATGTTCGTGAGCATGTCGGGGACCCCGGCCTCCCGGAAGGAACGGTAGATCGCCTCGTGGGGAACCGACCCGAACGCGTTCGACAGGTCCAACCACGCGACGACCACCTCGCGTTTCCTCGCCCTGGCGTCCTGAAGTATCTCCTGGAGCACGTAGTTGTGTTCGAAACACCCCTCGTGCTGCAGAAAGCCCTTCTGCGTCGGACACAGCCTACGGTTCTCAAGGACCCAGTCGGTGAGGCGATCCGCCAGCACCGCCGCCAGCAGCTTCGGGGCCGAGTCGCCGAGGGCAAGGGGACGCCAGTTCGACAGATCATCCTCGGGTCCGCGCTTGTGCACTAGCACGGTGTTGGATGATTTCCAGGCGTTGGGGATCGCTTCGAGCCGGCGGCACGCGTTGAATGCCGCCGTGAGGACACGGCAGTCCGGATCCGCCCTTTTCAGGTCATCGTAAGTCACCCCATCAGGTCCGGGTGCAGCGTTATGCATGCGCCGGAGCCGACGAAGCACCTCGCTCTCCGAAAAGGGTCGAGTCAGGATGTCGTCCCCCGTGCTCTCCGCGAGCTGACCTCGCGGGAAAGGCTCGCCCGACAGATCCGAGCCACCGGCGTACAGCGTCTCGAAGTGTCCCTGGACCAAATCTCGTTGCACTTGACAACGGCGATCGGGCCCCTGGAGCACCTCGCGTACCGCGCGCCGGCGATTCGCCCTGTAGAGCCGTTGGATGCGCGTAGCCTCCTCCACGAAGCCATTCCCTTCCGCCTGGATTGCGGACCCATTGCGACGATCCGCCGCCCTAGCGCCCCCCGACGCCCAGCTTCCCCGCTCCCTCTGTCGCGGCGGCCGCGCTGCCGGCGCACCCCCCCGACGAGCCCTTCGGGGGACCGCGGTGGCTCCACCACTTCCGCCCGCTTCCCGGAGAAAGCTGTCGACCTGGGTCGCTAACTCCTCCAGGTCCTGGTGGTCATTGACCGCCTCAGCTATGCCAACCAGCAGTTCCCTCCTCTCCTCGGCGGCTGAACCCCGTCCCCTGTTGTTGTGTCGAAGGTTACGAGGCCGCCGCCGAGCAGCGGTGGGCTGGCGAGCAGGCATCGACGGCCGGTCGACCTGCGAAGAGCGGTGATCCACCCTGACACCCCGATGGTGCAAGTCCGCGGCCGGACCGGCGTGGACGCCCGGGAAGGAACCGTAGTACCTCCCGAGAGATCGAGGTCCCATGCGGGCTCCTGTGTGGACAGCGCGGGCGAAGACGACCGGCGGACACTCCGATCCTCCTGCTGCGAGGCATTCCCCGCCGAACACCCCTCCGCAGCCCGCTCCAGCTCTCGCTCGTGCTAGTGAAAAAGAATCATATTATTAATGGTGTCGGAGACACGGCGGCTTCGTCTTCTAGCCGCCCACTGCTCCGGTGTGAAGACAGGAAAGTCATCACCTGAATGCTCCCGCGACGATGATGCCGCAGGTATCGCAGGTAGAGATCTGTCGGGCAAGAACAGGTCATCGGAGGAGGTGGATGATGATGATGGTGGTGGTGATGGTGATGACCCGGCCACGGGCGACGCTTCTTCCGTTGTCCTCGTCGTCGCCCCTGGTGGCACCGCTACTCCTGAAACAGAAACCCCGGGCGACGGTCGCACGGGCAACGCTGCCCCTGCCACGTCCCACAGGCTGGTATCTTTCCTCCTCCCCCCCACACCCTTAGTGACCACCCGCCACTGAGAAATAATGGCCGCCCCCGGTGACGACTCGCTTACCTGGGGGAGGGCCGGAGGCGAGGGAGGCTGTTGGCTGAGAGCCCTAGCCCTCCCCCGCGTCATCGGCCCCGTGCTGGTGATGGGGCCGCCGCTGCACATGGTCGTCACCGTGGTTGTCGTCAGCGTCGCGACGGCTGCCGATGCTCCAACGGAGCTGCTGTCCACCCCCGTAAGGCTACCCCGACTGGGCGGGGATGTGCCAGGGGTGGGAAATCCCTCCGTTGGGGGGTCGCTCACTTGGCGCGCCATGGCTGGTGGGCTGCCGGCGCACCGCGACCCCCTTTCTGCTGTCCATGGCATCGCGCCCTTTGCTGCCGTCGCGCTCCGTCCGCTGGAGGGACCCGCGACGACCTCCGCCCAGGTAGTAGGGGCGTCAGTGGTTGTACCCGGAGCCAAGCCATTTCTGGTGTCCTGCGGCATCGGGGGACTGGCTGCCGCCAGGGCAAGCCCACCATTTCGTCCCCCGGGGACTCCGGGTCGTCTGCTGCTTAAACTGGAGGTCGTCGCACGGGGGCGGGCGCCTCGCTCGCCTCTGCCCGCGCCCGTGGGTGCCCACGCAGCCGTTGTTCCTTTTCGTGGGGCGGCCCTTCGCAGTGACTGGGCCACCGCAGGCTGGGAGGGAGGAGTGCGGGACGTGGTTGCCCTTGCCGCCCGGGTGAAAATGGGCGCCACTCTCCCCGCAGTACTCGTCGTCGCCGCGGCCGACCTCCTGGATGACGTTGACGTTGTCCTGGCCGCGGCGCTGCGGGGGCCTGCCGATGCCGTGTTGCTGGCTGTTGTCGTCGGCAGGCTGGCCGGGTCATTTGACGGCGCCGTTGGTGGTGATATGGTTGGCGCCGTTGCCACCTCTCCGCTCGTGTTATTGTTGTTCCTGTTCTGCCCGACACCTACACTATTTATATTATTATTAGTATTAATACTAACGTCCTCTGCGATAACTGGCTGTCTCCCGCCGCTATTGTCTAATAGGCGGCGTGCCATGGATCGCGTGGTCACCGACGTCGACCTCTCTCGCGTTCTCACGGTGGACGAATCCCGCGAGGAACCGCCAGGGGCCACGGAGGGCCTCCCGGGGCCGTGCACAGAAGCATGGTGCAGCTTCACCGACTTAAGAGGGTAAGCCCCCGTGCCGATGAAGCTGCAGTCCGCGCAATAATAAGTGAAAGTGGCCCCGGGATGGTGACGTTTGGTGTGCTTTACTAGCTCCCCGTGACCCCTGTAAACCCCCGAGACGCGGCGGCCCGGAGCGCCGTAGCACTCCGTGCAGCGGAACTCCGAGGGGAACGGAAATGTTATTTTGCATTCCATAATTACAATAGTTTGTCCCTAGATGTTATTCCCGCCGGCTAAAATGATTGGGAAAACAAGTATAACAGTAGGAAGACGAACACAAATGATGATGACAAAATGGCCGCGATACAACCTGTCAACGAGGGACGGTTCCAGAATGTGATTGGAGCGCCACCTCGCTGGCACGAGGGGAGGATGTGGCCGCAACGGGCGCCGGCAGTGACTCGCGCACACTAGGCGGCGCCAAACGCTACAGGCCACGCGGGTTGCACTGCCCCCTTAGCGCGCGACTCAGTTATCGACCGGAGTCGTTACACTCGCGCGCGCCGGTAAGCAGTGACTGACGGGATGATAAGGAATGGACTTAGGATAAGGTAAGGAGTGATAAATGAAAAATGTACTCACGACACAAATGATAGTGTACTTAGCCGACGGGTCTCAGAGTCCGCTTGTCCTCGTCTCGTGAGTGTTGTATGTCCTCGCAGTCTTCGTCCACCGCAGCGATCCACGCACGCACGCACTACACACCACTGCACTACCACCACATAATGCTCGCTTCCCGGCCGAAAAAATAAAACTTAATATTAAACTGATTTTTGGTTTGACGTGTGTGTGGGCCGTTCCTAGATGTACTGCAATACTAGGCCAACCCGCGGCAGAGTCGGAGCAAGCCCCAGTCACTCCGCCAAGTTCCAAAAATCAGTTTAATATTCTGGTTTCCCAATGGGAAACGTATCAGATATTAAGCTGATAAGAACAGATACGAAATTCTTTATTGATATAAATCAAATATTTGCCCCCGGGAGAACAAACCCCTCCCGAGGGTCTACATAATAGTCTTAGCTTGTTATAATTGTATAATATTTGGTGTTTGGATTTTTTTTTTTTTTTTTTTTTTTTTTTAGTTTGTTAATTTTGCGTATACATTATCGTATCCATGGGGTGCGTGGCATTAAAAGAGACAAGGGGCCGACTGTTGTGCAAATAGGCGGACTTACGTGTTGTGACGTGATTCTCCCGAATCTCGCCACAAAAATGAATAAACTGTCTTTTCCACGCCACCTGAGCTCCGCACGACAATCCACCAGCGAAATTCCGTATGCTACGCTAATATTAAGTTTTCCGTTTGTGAACGTCCACTATCGTTCTTGTTGTCAGTTCCGATTACGTTTCTTGCGATTAATTATTATTTTGCTTCTATTACGTTATATGCAATCCCTACTCTCGAGTCTCTCGACCACGAACTACGGGCGTGGGGACAGGACCGCCGCCGTGGAGATTGGGAGGATTTTGTGACGATACGATATGGCTGTTTGATGCCACTTTTGGAGAATTTGGTGCGAGGGACAACTCGACCAGGATGCAGGCCACCTCCACCGACCACGAGATGCCCGCCGGTCCCGCCGACCTGGATGTCGCCGGGATCCTGCTGCTGCCACGACGCCGAAAGAAGCCCTGGAGCACCCGGGAGGGGTCTCCGCCGTTTCCGTCGGCCGGCGAGGGCTGCCCTCTGGGCCTATCCGCCGCCGATACGACCGGCAGGGAGACGAGATTTTCCTCCCTGGGCCGCCTAAGGACGGCTGACCGTCCATGACAGCGCCTCCGTCCGGCTGAGAAGCCGCCTGCGCCTCCTCAACCCGCAAGGCCCAGCATGCTTCAAGGACCGTGCCGTCAGGATCGCCGCTCGATTCCGTTCGGCCGCTTCCGTCGCTGCGCGTCGACGCTCGGGAGAGCTCGGCTATCCTCGTCAACGTTCGTCCGATTCCGGTGCCGTCCCGCCTCACCTACGCCCGCTCGCCAGCGATCGTCGATCGATAAATCATTGTCGTGCGAAGTTTTGATGCGAGCAGCCACGCGCTAAAATTATTACGAAGCCGAACTGAGAGAGAGAAATCTAAAGACCGAGAGAAAAAGAGAGAGGTTGAGGAATATTGCCGAAGGGCTTAATCTTTGGGAAGTCTTACGCTTTGCTTTTGCTAATTTTGTGGTGAGATCTTTCGCTTCCCTTTAATATTTTCTGATTTTTGGTGAAATTGAAGATTGTAGACACGTGCACGGCTAAACCGTCCGTTTAGCCGGTGACGAATTTTCTTTGTCGTTGTCGGGCGAATGTCTTTCCGCCGAATATATTATAAAGGACGATAGTGCCGTTATTAGTGATAGTGTTGAGTTTTCCGATTTTGTGTTTTCTTATCCGATTTATGCTTGCAACTTTTCTATAATTAACGTTTTCTGTAATTAACTTTTCTGGAATCTTCGTTAACGGAAACGTGGGAATCCGCCTGTTTGAACGCTTGACCCCGGGTTGACCGGCTTGGTTGTTCTTCAGCCAGATTCTCTCGCTGCCGATTTATTATATTGTGCCTATTATTCTGGGATCTCGATTCCGTAAACGTATTATTTTTCTGCTTTTGTCTAATTACTGTGAGATTTTCGAACGTTGAGTTCCGTTAAAGTCAGTGGCGAGCCCACGCCGTATTTATTCTGATTATTTCTATTCATACTGTTTCTATAATTTTTCTTTTCTGTAACTGGGCTAAATTAACTAAATCTTTTCACTTGTGTCACGCTTTGCTTTGCGACTTATGTTTCCGATTTTCATAATTCTGTTTTTGTGTGCGATATTTTCTATGGGACTTTCTGTAAACTATTGCTGGTGTTCGCGTATTTAATTATCGTTGCCAAACCTTAATGTATTTTTGTCTCTTTCGCTGAGGACCCTTTTGGTAAATTTCACGTATCGCGCACGTCCCGCTGACGTCACGCGCCAGGCGCCCTTCGAGGTGACCTTAGTGTTTACGTTCCTCGACGCCGAGCCTTCAGCCGGTCTCGACATTGTACTATCTGTTCCGAGAACGTCTTGTCGAGCAACCATAATTAAATATTCGTTATAATATTCTATATTTTTCTGACTGTGATCTATTTTTGTGTATGCCATATTCCGTATTAATTTATGGTGACATTTCTAATTATTGTGCTATTTTCATGCTCGCGATTTTCGTGGTAGAGTAACCGAACCCGCGCATATTATCTTCTTTTCGGGTTCTTCCGTAGCGGTAATTTCTTTTGCGTGACTCTTTCGTATTACGATTGTCGACCGCGAGTATAATTTCGCGCGTGCGTAATTGGAACCGTGCAGATCGTTCCGCTGCCGTTCCTTGCGTTCCGATTTTTGTCATTCTCGTTATTTAGTTATTTTATTTAAAAACGAATTTGTTAGTTTATTCCGAGTCATTCGATTCTTCCGACCATTTTATTTTCCGTTGTCTAGAAGTATCGAGCCCGCGTGCCCGTGACTTCCTCGCGTGCGCGCTCACGCGTAGCGCTTTCACTCGTTATTTTCCGTTAAGGATACTGCGTCTATAATTTCCGAAATTCGGTTTGGATGATTCTTATTTCTCTTTTGCATTGTATAGAGTCCGATTTTGGGATGCCGATTATTGTGAATTAGTTTTAAGACTTTGGTACAACTATGCTTGGCTTTCGCTCGCACTCTCACTAATGCCTGAGTTAATGTTTTTGTACTATCGCTATTGAGTGTTGATTAATTGGAATTTGGTTTGCTTAATACAGCTCTGGTGCGTTAACTACTTAATTTGAATGGTTTTCTGGTAGTTTTGCGTCTTACTTTCCTTTAAGTCCTTGGCCGAGTCGTTCCTTCCTTACCTCTTGAACGCCGCGACGCTTCCGACGAGCTAGCCTCCGAAGCGGCGTACCTTGGGACGGGTAGTGGTCTGATTTAGTATTAGCGTTTGATTTCCGGGTAACCGTTAGGTTTAGTTACGTTTGATATTCTTTTTCTTGGCCGTGGTGCCCCTATCTGTTTTGAGTGGCCGTGGTGCCTTTAGGTTAGTTGCGTTAGTATCTTTTCTTGGCCGTGGTGCCCCTATCTGATTTTGCGTGGCCGTGGTGCCTTTAGTTTTAGTTCGCCTGGTGGCACATTTAGGTTTAGTCTGCCTGGTGGCAATTGGTTACCCCGAATCAACTATCTCTCGCGATCGGTATGGTATAGATAACGAGCCCCGAGCTCGTGGTGCTCCTTAGAGGGTACCTGGCGCCCAACAATCTTTTAGAGTTCACGGAGACCACTTCCGTTCCCGATTTCCTGTTTTATTGCGTTCTGTTTTGCCGACGAGCGAAACATCGTCGCAGTGTATATATAATATAATACTGTATGTGATAAAATTATGCTAGTCCAATTGTATAAAATTAAATAAATAAATAAATAAAGTTGTATAAATAAAATTGTATAAATAAAACGATGTATATATAGAATTGTATAGATAAAACGATGTATAGATAAAATTGTATAAATAAAACGATGTATAGACAAAATGACGTATAAATAAGACTAGATCATCAAAACAAAGTAGCTAAAATAACACTTATATAAAACTAGTCACATAAATCACAGCCTAGTGAATCAGGTACAATGATAAAATATGTGTATATATCTAAATATATATATATATGCAGTACAGTCTTCAGGTTACACGCACCCCTTTGGCAAAGATAATGAAAATAAAATAAAATACACATGTACACATCACAGTAACTGGACAAATAGTATAAAATAAAAATAGAAAAATAAATAAATAAATAAAAAATAGAGTTAAAACAGGGTACGTCCCAGGTACATGTGCATTATATATATAAATAGGTAGATAAATAAATAAATAGATAGATATAAGAAAATACTGATAAACGCATAGCGAGAATAATACATAGAAATGGTGGTGCGCCTAAGTGGTGTCCTGTCCCAGTAGGAGACAGCTCTCCGCCACATCATCCTCGCGGGGCCGGAACAGGGGCGGCAGCCGCATTTGCACGATACTGGCGAGCCCCGGAGACGTGCTCGACGTAGATGTCCCGCGACCAGCGGATGGTATCCGACACAATGAGGCGACGCATGAGGGACGCGTATCGATTTCCGATCCTCAAGGTCTTGAGCATCCCCTCATTGGCCGGGTCCCATGTACCGAGGGCGCCGACGATGATCGCGCCGACAACGACGCGGTAGCCATCCCTTCGAAGCGCTTCTGCCAGGGGGGCATACTTCTCGAGCTTCCTCCCCCTGGCCTCCCAAAGAGCGTTAGATCGATTCTCGAAGGGAATGGCCACATCGACGATGACGACGCTTTTCGCGGCCTCATTCCGGACGACAATGTCCGGCCTGAGCGCCGCGACGTCATCCCCGACTCCCTCGATCCGCTGGTTGACCCGCACCTCCCCCGGCAGCCGGCAAGCCTTGGCGAGACGATCGACCACCGCATTGTGCCGGAGCTGGCGGGGCGCCGACGTCGGACCGCAGTGGCAGAGCACGTGGGGCAGGGACTCGAGACCCTCCCCGCAACGCCGGCAACGCTTATCGTTATCGGCCCACCTGATGGCTGCGTTAACAGGCAAGACATCAAGGCGGGCGCGATGCACGAAGCGCCAATCAGCGAAGCGGGTGAAGCTGCCTGTGCGGAGGAAGTGGTTGGACCACCTCGATCGCACCGACGCCTCGAGCACCTTGCCCTGGTCCGGCTTGCGCAAGACCGTGTGCATGTGCCATTCCGCCACGGCGGCCCGAAGCCGACGCACCACCTGGCTCCTCGCGGAAGGTGGAATTTTAGTCTCACGTCCCGCCGAGCCCCTGCAGATCAGTAGCGGTTCTCCGCGCAGCGTGTCCCAACGCCAGGCGATCATCAACCTGGCCGCCTGCCTCCGAGCAGCGTTCCGAGCGCGCGACCAAAGCGAGATTCCTCCGCCATTGTCCCAGCGGAACTCCCCCTCCAGCGAGCCAGAGAGGTACTGCATGCAGTCGTGGTCCGTGGGGGGACGACGGATTCTCGTCGCTGTCGCCTTTCTCAGAGAGTTCCAAGCCAGCCCACTGACCACCACATCCTCCGCCGTCAGCATTTTGAAGGCGTGGGCGATGGTCAGTGCGTCGGCCAGGTCACCGAGAGGAAGGAGCCCACCGCCCCCCCGGCTGGGTGGGAGGTAGACTAACTCCGCGCTCGCTCGCTGAGGAAGGTTCATCCAGCGCTTGGCCGCGGCACGGATGAGTTTGTCCGCTGCTTTTAACGGACCCTTCTCTACGTGTGATCCCCGCAAGCAGAAGTCAAGTCGAGGCAGTATGAATACCGCCACCGCCTCGAGTTTCTGCCACGGGGCGAGAAGGGACTCATCGACCGCTCGGACACAGGCAGCCAGATCGCTGATGTCCGCGATGGGCGTCTGCTGCACTTCGAAGCCGGTAGGGATCCCCAGGTGCTGATAGGGCTCGCCGGCTGCCAGCGGATGCACGGAGTCTCCTTGGAGAACGAACCCCGTCGGCCGAACCCCACCACCCCGCGCTAGGTGCAGAGTAGCGCACTTTCGCACGTTGAAGCGTAGCCCGACCGCCCGGGATTCCCTCTCCACGGTTTCGAGCAGGTCGCGCATTCCCTCGGGCGTTTCGGCAATGACAACTATGTCATCGGCGTAAGCCAGACTGTTCACCCTCAGCCCACCGACAGTGTAACCCCGCGATGACGAACCAACTGCACGTAGCAGCGAGTCTATCGCGATGTTAAACGCGATGGGACTGAGGGGACAGCCCTGCCGAACTCCCGAGCGAACGGCGATTGGATCGGTGTACCCGCCGGCCGTCCGCACCCGCGTCGTGCAGCCCGCGTACATGCTACTCAGGATGTTCGTGAGCATGTCGGGGACCCCGGCCTCCCGGAAGGAACGGTAGATCGCCTCGTGGGGAACCGACCCGAACGCGTTCGACAGGTCCAACCACGCGACGACCACCTCGCGTTTCCTCGCCCTGGCGTCCTGAAGTATCTCCTGGAGCACGTAGTTGTGTTCGAAACACCCCTCGTGCTGCAGAAAGCCCTTCTGCGTCGGACACAGCCTACGGTTCTCAAGGACCCAGTCGGTGAGGCGATCCGCCAGCACCGCCGCCAGCAGCTTCGGGGCCGAGTCGCCGAGGGCAAGGGGACGCCAGTTCGACAGATCGTCCTCGGGTCCGCGCTTGTGCACTAGCACCGTGTTGGATGATTTCCAGGCGTTGGGGATCGCTTCGAGCCGGCGGCACGCGTTGAATGCCGCCGTGAGGACACGGCAGTCCGGATCCGCCCTTTTCAGGTCATCGTAAATCACCCCATCAGGTCCGGGCGCAGCGTTATGCATGCGCCGGAGCCGACGAAGCACCTCGCTCTCCGAAAAGGGTCGAGTCAGGATGTCGTCCCCCGTGCTCTCCGCGAGCTGACCTCGCGGGAAAGGCTCGCCCGACAGATCCGAGCCACCGGCGTACAGCGTCTCGAAGTGTCCCTGGACCAAATCTCGTTGCACTTGACAACGGCGATCGGGCCCCTGGAGCACCTCGCGTACCGCGCGCCGGCGATTCGCCCTGTAGAGCCGCTGGATGCGCGTAGCCTCCTCCACGAAGCCATTCCCTTCCGCCTGGATTGCGGACCCATTGCGACGATCCGTCGCCCTGACGCCCCCAGACGCCCAGCTTCCCCGCTCCCCCTGTCGCGGCGGCCGCGCTGCCGGCGCACCCCCCCGACGAGCCCTTCGGGGGACCGCGGTGGCTCCACCACTTCCGCCCGCTTCCCGGAGAAAGCTGTCGACCTGGGTCGCTAACTCCTCCAGGTCCTGGTGGTCATTGACCGCCTCAGCTATGCCAACCAGCAGTTCCCTCCTCTCCTCGGCGGCTGAACCCCGTCCCCTGTTGTTGTGTCGAAGGTTACGAGGCCGCCGCCGAGCAGCGGTGGGCTGGCGAGCAGGCATCGACGGCCGGTCGACCTGCGAAGAGCGGTGATCCACCCCTGACACCCCGATGGTGCAAGTCCGCGGCCGGACCGGCGTGGACGCCCGGGGAGGAACCGTAGTACCTCCCGAGAGATCGAGGTCCCCTGCGGGCTCCTGTGTGGACAGCGCGGGCGAAGACGACCGGCGGACACTCCGATCCTCCTGCTGCGAGGCATTCCCCGCCGAACACTCCTCCGCAGCCCGCTCCAGCTCTCGCTCGTGCTGGTGAAAAAGAATCATATTATTGATGGTGTCGGAGACACGGCGGCTTCGTCTTCTAGCCGCCCACTGCTCCGGTGTGAAGACAGGAAAGTCATCACCTGAATGCTCCCGCGACGATGATGCCGCAGGTATCGCAGGTAGAGATCTGTCGGGCAAGAACAGGTCATCGGAGGAGGTGGATGATGATGATGGTGGTGGTGATGGTGATGACCCGGCCACGGGCGACGCTTCTTCCGTTGTCCTCGTCGTCGCCCCTGGTGGCACCGCTACTCCTGGAACAGAAACCCCGGGCGACGGTCGCACGGGCAACGCTGCCCCTGCCACGTCCCACAGGCTGGTAGCTTTCCTCCTCCCCCTCACACCCTTAGTGACCACCCGCCACTGAGAAATAATGGCCGCCCCCGGTGACGACTCGCTTACCTGGGGGAGGGCCGGAGGCGAGGGAGGCTGTTGGCTGAGAGCCCTAGCCCTCCCCCGCGTCATCGGCCCCGTGCTGGTGATGGGGCCGCCGCTGCACATGGTCGTCACCGTGGTTGTCGTCAGCGTCGCGACGGCTGCCGATGCTCCAACGGAGCTGCTGTCCACCCCCGTAAGGCTACCCCGACTGGGCGGGGATGTGCCAGGGGTGGGAAATCCCTCCGTTGGGGGGTCGCTCACTTGGCGCGCCATGGCTGGTGGGCTGCCGGCGCACCGCGACCCCCTTTCTGCTGTCCCTGGCATCGCGCCCTTGGCTGCCGTCGCGCTTCGTCCGCTGGAGGGACCCGCGACGACCTCCGCCCAGGTGGTAGGGGCGTCAGTGGTTGTACCCGGAGCCAAGCCATTTCTGGTCTCCTGCGGCCTCGGGGGACTGGCTGCCGCCAGGGCAAGCCCACCATTTCGTCCCCCGGGGACTCCGGGTCGTCTGCTGCTTAAACTGGAGGTCGTCGCACGGGGGCGGGCGCCTCGCTCGCCTCTGCCCGCGCCCGTGGGTGCCCTCGCAGCCGTTGTTCCTTTTCGTGGGGCGGCCCTTCGCAGTGACTGGGCCACCGCAGGCTGGGAGGGAGGAGTGCGGGACGTGGTTGCCCTTGCCGCCCGGGTGAAAATGGGCGCCACTCTCCCCGCAGTACTCGTCGTCGCCGCGGCCGACCTCCTGGATGACGTTGACGTTGTCCTGGCCGCGGCGCTGCGGGGGCCTGCCGATGCCGTGTTGCTGGCTGTTGTCGTCGGCAGGCTGGCCGGGTCATTTGACGGCGCCGTTGGTGGTGATATGGTTGGCGCCGTTGCCACCTCTCCGCTCGTGTTATTGTTGTTCCTGTTCTGCCCGACACCTACACTATTTATATTATTATTAGTATTAATACTAACTTCCTCTGCGATAACTGGCTGTCTCCCGCCGCTATTGTCTAATAGGCGGCGTGCCATGGATCGCGTGGTCACCGACGTCGACCTCTCTCGCGTTCTCACGGTGGACGAATCCCGCGAGGAACCGCCAGGGGCCACGGAGGGCCTCCCGGGGCCGTGCACAGAAGCATGGTGCAGCTTCACCGACTTAAGAGGGTAAGCCCCCGTGCCGATGAAGCTGCAGTCCGCGCAATAATAAGTGAAAGTGGCCCCGGGATGGTGACGTTTGGTGTGCTTTACTAGCTCCCCGTGACCCCTGTAAACCCCCGAGACGCGGCGGCCCGGAGCGCCATAGCACTCCGTGCAGCGGAACTCCGAGGAGAACGGAAATGTTATTTTGCATTCCATAATTACAATAGTTTGTCCCTAGATGTTATTCCCGCCGGCTAAAATGATTGGGAAAACAAGTACAACGGTAGGAAGACGAACACAAATGATAATGACAAAATGGCGGCGATACAACCTGTCAACGAGGGACGGTTCCAGAATGTGATTGGAGCGCCACCTCGCTGGCACGAGGGGAGGATGTGGCCGCAACGGGCGCCGGCAGTGACTCGCGCACACTAGGCGGCGCCAAACGCTACAGGCCACGCGGGTTGCACTGCCCCCTTAGCGCGCGACTCAGTTATCGACCGGAGTCGTTACACTCGCGCGCGCCGGTAAGCAGTGACTGACGGGATGATAAGGAATGGACTTAGGGTAAGGTAAGGAGTGATAAATGAAAATGTACTCACGTCACAAATGACAGTGTACTTAGCCGACGGGTCTCAGAGTCCGCTTGTCCTCGTCTCGTGAGTGTTGTATGTCCTCGCAGTCTTCGTCCACCGCAGCGATCCACGCACGCACGCACTACACACCACTGCACTACCACCACATAATGCTCGCTTCCCGGCCGAAAAAATAAAACTTAATATTAAACTGATTTTTGGTTTGACGTGTGTGTGGGCCGTTCCTAGATGTACTGCAATACTAGGCCAACCCGCGGCAGAGTCGGAGCAAGCCCCAGTCACTCCGCCAAGTTCCAAAAATCAGTTTAATATTCTGGTTTCCCAATGGGAAACGTATCAGATATTAAGCTGATAAGAACAGATACGAAATTCTTTATTGATATAAATCAAATATTTGCCCCCGGGAGAACAAACCCCTCCCGAGGGTCTACATGTCAGTCTTAGCTTGTTACTTACTCTATATCTTGTTTATATCACAGATTTTTTTTTTTTTTGCTTTTTCAGTACTTTTTATAAATATATATAGCGTTATAATGCTGCAATTAAGTTAACAGGAACATTTCGATCGTCTCGTATCTGTGGGGTGTGTGTAGACAAAGAACGAAAGAGTGGAAACGAAGTATAATAATATTACCGATACGCAGGCTAATGTGAATACGCAGTATGGTATAAAATTATGTTCAATGGTGTGTTGGGCCAGTTGTATAAAATTGTATATATAAAATTGTATAAATATAGTTATATAGATAAAATCGAATAAATAAGATTGTATAGATAACATTGTATAGATAAAATTGTGTAAATAAAATTGTATATATAAAATTGTATAAATAGAATTAAATAAATAAATAAATAAAATTGTATAAATAAAACGGTCTATATCACGGTATATGATTAAAATTGTATGGACGCAATCAAAACATTTGGTGGAGCATGACTGCTTAACACCCAAGTAAACACAGCCTAGCAGTGCCGGTACACTGAGTATAAAAATAAATAAATAAATAAATAGATAAATAAATGTGTCATTACACACACCCCCGCTTTAAAAAGATAAAAGCATATGTACATATGGCCAACCACGACTAAAAAAAAAAAAAAAAAAAAAAAAAAAAAAAAAAAAAAAAACAAAGAACTGCGGAAAGGTTGGCTCATAGGACACATGCGGGGACTAGACAAATATATATATATCTACATATATGAGCTTCATGGCTTTCAAATCAATACAAAAGTGGTGTGCCTAAGTGGTGTTTTATCCCAGTAGGAGACAGCTCTCCGCCACATCATCCTCGCGGGGCCGGAACAGGGGCGGCAGCCGCATTTGCACGATACTGGCGAGCCCCGGAGACGTGCTCGACGTAGATGTCCCGCGACCAGCGGATGGTATCCGACACAATGAGGCGACGCATGAGGGACGCGTATCGATTTCCGATCCTCAAGGTCTTGAGCATCCCCTCATTGGCCGGGTCCCATGTACCGAGGGCGCCGACGATGATCGCGCCGACAACGACGCGGTAGCCATCCCTTCGAAGCGCTTCTGCCAGGGGGGCATACTTCTCGAGCTTCCTCCCCCTGGCCTCCCAAAGAGCGTTAGATCGATTCTCGAAGGGAATGGCCACATCGACGATGACGACGCTTTTCGCGGCCTCATTCCGGACGACAATGTCCGGCCTGAGCGCCGCGACGTCATCCCCGACTCCCTCGATCCGCTGGTTGACCCGCACCTCCCCCGGCAGCCGGCAAGCCTTGGCGAGACGATCGACCACCGCATTGTGCCGGAGCTGGCGGGGCGCCGACGTCGGACCGCAGTGGCAGAGCACGTGGGGCAGGGACTCGAGACCCTCCCCGCAACGCCGGCAACGCTTATCGTTATCGGCCCACCTGATGGCTGCGTTAACAGGCAAGACATCAAGGCGGGCGCGATGCACGAAGCGCCAATCAGCGAAGCGGGTGAAGCTGCCTGTGCGGAGGAAGTGGTTGGACCACCTCGATCGCACCGACGCCTCGAGCACCTTGCCCTGGTCCGGCTTGCGCAAGACCGTGTGCATGTGCCATTCCGCCACGGCGGCCCGAAGCCGACGCACCACCTGGCTCCTCGCGGAAGGTGGAATTTTAGTCTCACGTCCCGCCGAGCCCCTGCAGATCAGTAGCGGTTCTCCGCGCAGCGTGTCCCAACGCCAGGCGATCATCAACCTGGCCGCCTGCCTCCGAGCAGCGTTCCGAGCGCGCGACCAAAGCGAGATTCCTCCGCCATTGTCCCAGCGGAACTCCCCCTCCAGCGAGCCAGAGAGGTACTGCATGCAGTCGTGGTCCGTGGGGGGACGACGGATTCTCGTCGCTGTCGCCTTTCTCAGAGAGTTCCAAGCCAGCCCACTGACCACCACATCCTCCGCCGTCAGCATTTTGAAGGCGTGGGCGATGGTCAGTGCGTCGGCCAGGTCACCGAGAGGAAGGAGCCCACCGCCCCCCCGGCTGGGTGGGAGGTAGACTAACTCCGCGCTCGCTCGCTGAGGAAGGTTCATCCAGCGCTTGGCCGCGGCACGGATGAGTTTGTCCGCTGCTTTTAACGGACCCTTCTCTACGTGTGATCCCCGCAAGCAGAAGTCAAGTCGAGGCAGTATGAATACCGCCACCGCCTCGAGTTTCTGCCACGGGGCGAGAAGGGACTCATCGACCGCTCGGACACAGGCAGCCAGATCGCTGATGTCCGCGATGGGCGTCTGCTGCACTTCGAAGCCGGTAGGGATCCCCAGGTGCTGATAGGGCTCGCCGGCTGCCAGCGGATGCACGGAGTCTCCTTGGAGAACGAACCCCGTCGGCCGAACCCCACCACCCCGCGCTAGGTGCAGAGTAGCGCACTTTCGCACGTTGAAGCGTAGCCCGACCGCCCGGGATTCCCTCTCCACGGTTTCGAGCAGGTCGCGCATTCCCTCGGGCGTTTCGGCAATGACAACTATGTCATCGGCGTAAGCCAGACTGTTCACCCTCAGCCCACCGACAGTGTAACCCCGCGATGACGAACCAACTGCACGTAGCAGCGAGTCTATCGCGATGTTAAACGCGATGGGACTGAGGGGACAGCCCTGCCGAACTCCCGAGCGAACGGCGATTGGATCGGTGTACCCGCCGGCCGTCCGCACCCGCGTCGTGCAGCCCGCGTACATGCTACTCAGGATGTTCGTGAGCATGTCGGGGACCCCGGCCTCCCGGAAGGAACGGTAGATCGCCTCGTGGGGAACCGACCCGAACGCGTTCGACAGGTCCAACCACGCGACGACCACCTCGCGTTTCCTCGCCCTGGCGTCCTGAAGTATCTCCTGGAGCACGTAGTTGTGTTCGAAACACCCCTCGTGCTGCAGAAAGCCCTTCTGCGTCGGACACAGCCTACGGTTCTCAAGGACCCAGTCGGTGAGGCGATCCGCCAGCACCGCCGCCAGCAGCTTCGGGGCCGAGTCGCCGAGGGCAAGGGGACGCCAGTTCGACAGATCGTCCTCGGGTCCGCGCTTGTGCACTAGCACCGTGTTGGATGATTTCCAGGCGTTGGGGATCGCTTCGAGCCGGCGGCACGCGTTGAATGCCGCCGTGAGGACACGGCAGTCCGGATCCGCCCTTTTCAGGTCATCGTAAGTCACCCCATCAGGTCCGGGCGCAGCGTTATGCATGCGCCGGAGCCGACGAAGCACCTCGCTCTCCGAAAAGGGTCGAGTCAGGATGTCGTCCCCCGTGCTCTCCGCGAGCTGACCTCGCGGGAAAGGCTCGCCCGACAGATCCGAGCCACCGGCGTACAGCGTCTCGAAGTGTCCCTGGACCAAATCTCGTTGCACTTGACAACGGCGATCGGGCCCCTGGAGCACCTCGCGTACCGCACGCCGGCGATTCGCCCTGTAGAGCCGCTGGATGCGCGTAGCCTCCTCCACGAAGCCATTCCCTTCCGCCTGGATTGCGGACCCATTGCGACGATCCGTCGCCCTGGCGCCCCCCGACGCCCAGCTTCCCCGCTCCCCCTGTCGCGGCGGCCGCGCTGCCGGCGCACCCCCCCGACGAGCCCTTCGGGGGACCGCGGTGGCTCCACCACTTCCGCCCGCTTCCCGGAGAAAGCTGTCGACCTGGGTCGCTAACTCCTCCAGGTCCTGGTGGTCATTGACCGCCTCAGCTATGCCAACCAGCAGTTCCCTCCTCTCCTCGGCGGCTGAACCCCGTCCCCTGTTGTTGTGTCGAAGGTTACGAGGCCGCCGCCGAGCAGCGGTGGGCTGGCGAGCAGGCATCGACGGCCGGTCGACCTGCGAAGAGCGGTGATCCACCCCTGACACCCCGATGGTGCAAGTCCGCGGCCGGACCGGCGTGGACGCCCGGGGAGGAACCGTAGTACCTCCCGAGAGATCGAGGTCCCCTGCGGGCTCCTGTGTGGACAGCGCGGGCGAAGACGACCGGCGGACACTCCGATCCTCCTGCTGCGAGGCATTCCCCGCCGAACACTCCTCCGCAGCCCGCTCCAGCTCTCGCTCGTGCTGGTGAAAAAGAATCATATTATTGATGGTGTCGGAGACACGGCGGCTTCGTCTTCTAGCCGCCCACTGCTCCGGTGTGAAGACAGGAAAGTCATCACCTGAATGCTCCCGCGACGATGATGCCGCAGGTATCGCAGGTAGAGATCTGTCGGGCAAGAACAGGTCATCGGAGGAGGTGGATGATGATGATGGTGGTGGTGATGGTGATGACCCGGCCACGGGCGACGCTTCTTCCGTTGTCCTCGTCGTCGCCCCTGGTGGCACCGCTACTCCTGGAACAGAAACCCCGGGCGACGGTCGCACGGGCAACGCTGCCCCTGCCACGTCCCACAGGCTGGTAGCTTTCCTCCTCCCCCTCACACCCTTAGTGACCACCCGCCACTGAGAAATAATGGCCGCCCCCGGTGACGACTCGCTTACCTGGGGGAGGGCCGGAGGCGAGGGAGGCTGTTGGCTGAGAGCCCTAGCCCTCCCCCGCGTCATCGGCCCCGTGCTGGTGATGGGGCCGCCGCTGCACATGGTCGTCACCGTGGTTGTCGTCAGCGTCGCGACGGCTGCCGATGCTCCAACGGAGCTGCTGTCCACCCCCGTAAGGCTACCCCGACTGGGCGGGGATGTGCCAGGGGTGGGAAATCCCTCCGTTGGGGGGTCGCTCACTTGGCGCGCCATGGCTGGTGGGCTGCCGGCGCACCGCGACCCCCTTTCTGCTGTCCCTGGCATCGCGCCCTTGGCTGCCGTCGCGCTTCGTCCGCTGGAGGGACCCGCGACGACCTCCGCCCAGGTGGTAGGGGCGTCAGTGGTTGTACCCGGAGCCAAGCCATTTCTGGTCTCCTGCGGCCTCGGGGGACTGGCTGCCGCCAGGGCAAGCCCACCATTTCGTCCCCCGGGGACTCCGGGTCGTCTGCTGCTTAAACTGGAGGTCGTCGCACGGGGGCGGGCGCCTCGCTCGCCTCTGCCCGCGCCCGTGGGTGCCCTCGCAGCCGTTGTTCCTTTTCGTGGGGCGGCCCTTCGCAGTGACTGGGCCACCGCAGGCTGGGAGGGAGGAGTGCGGGACGTGGTTGCCCTTGCCGCCCGGGTGAAAATGGGCGCCACTCTCCCCGCAGTACTCGTCGTCGCCGCGGCCGACCTCCTGGATGACGTTGACGTTGTCCTGGCCGCGGCGCTGCGGGGGCCTGCCGATGCCGTGTTGCTGGCTGTTGTCGTCGGCAGGCTGGCCGGGTCATTTGACGGCGCCGTTGGTGGTGATATGGTTGGCGCCGTTGCCACCTCTCCGCTCGTGTTATTGTTGTTCCTGTTCTGCCCGACACCTACACTATTTATATTATTATTAGTATTAATACTAACTTCCTCTGCGATAACTGGCTGTCTCCCGCCGCTATTGTCTAATAGGCGGCGTGCCATGGATCGCGTGGTCACCGACGTCGACCTCTCTCGCGTTCTCACGGTGGACGAATCCCGCGAGGAACCGCCAGGGGCCACGGAGGGCCTCCCGGGGCCGTGCACAGAAGCATGGTGCAGCTTCACCGACTTAAGAGGGTAAGCCCCCGTGCCGATGAAGCTGCAGTCCGCGCAATAATAAGTGAAAGTGGCCCCGGGATGGTGACGTTTGGTGTGCTTTACTAGCTCCCCGTGACCCCTGTAAACCCCCGAGACGCGGCGGCCCGGAGCGCCATAGCACTCCGTGCAGCGGAACTCCGAGGAGAACGGAAATGTTATTTTGCATTCCATAATTACAATAGTTTGTCCCTAGATGTTATTCCCGCCGGCTAAAATGATTGGGAAAACAAGTACAACGGTAGGAAGACGAACACAAATGATAATGACAAAATGGCGGCGATACAACCTGTCAACGAGGGACGGTTCCAGAATGTGATTGGAGCGCCACCTCGCTGGCACGAGGGGAGGATGTGGCCGCAACGGGCGCCGGCAGTGACTCGCGCACACTAGGCGGCGCCAAACGCTACAGGCCACGCGGGTTGCACTGCCCCCTTAGCGCGCGACTCAGTTATCGACCGGAGTCGTTACACTCGCGCGCGCCGGTAAGCAGTGACTGACGGGATGATAAGGAATGGACTTAGGGTAAGGTAAGGAGTGATAAATGAAAATGTACTCACGTCACAAATGACAGTGTACTTAGCCGACGGGTCTCAGAGTCCGCTTGTCCTCGTCTCGTGAGTGTTGTATGTCCTCGCAGTCTTCGTCCACCGCAGCGATCCACGCACGCACGCACTACACACCACTGCACTACCACCACATAATGCTCGCTTCCCGGCCGAAAAAATAAAACTTAATATTAAACTGATTTTTGGTTTGACGTGTGTGTGGGCCGTTCCTAGATGTACTGCAATACTAGGCCAACCCGCGGCAGAGTCGGAGCAAGCCCCAGTCACTCCGCCAAGTTCCAAAAATCAGTTTAATATTCTGGTTTCCCAATGGGAAACGTATCAGATATTAAGCTGATAAGAACAGATACGAAATTCTTTATTGATATAAATCAAATATTTGCCCCCGGGAGAACAAACCCCTCCCGAGGGTCTACATGTCAGTCTTAGCTTGTTACTTACTCTATATCTTGTTTATATCACAGATTTTTTTTTTTTTTTGCTTTTTCAGTACTTTTTATAAATATATATAGCGTTATAATGCTGCAAGTAAGTTAACAGGAACATTTCGATCGTCTCGTATCTGTGGGGTGTGTGTAGACAAAGAACGAAAGAGTGGAAACGAAGTATAATAATATTACCGATACGCAGGCTAATGTGAATACGCAGTATGGTATAAAATTATGTTCAATGGTGTGTTGGGCCAGTTGTATAAAATTGTATATATAAAATTGTATAAATATAGTTATATAGATAAAATCGAATAAATAAGATTGTATAGATAACATTGTATAGATAAAATTGTGTAAATAAAATTGTATAGATAAAATTGTATATATAAAATTGTATAAATAGAATTAAATAAATAAATAAATAAAATTGTATAAATAAAACGGTCTATATCACGGTATATGATTAAAATTGTATGGACGCAATCAAAACATTTGGTGGAGCATGACTGCTTAACACCCAAGTAAACACAGCCTAGCAGTGCCGGTACACTGAGTATAAAAATAAATAAATAAATAAATAAATAAATAGATAAATAAATGTGTCATTACACACACCCCCGCTTTAAAAAGATAAAAGCATATGTACATATGGCCAACCACGACTAAAAAAAAAAACAAAGAACTGCGGAAAGGTTGGCTCATAGGACACATGCGGGGACTAGACAAATATATATATATCTACATATATGAGCTTCATGGCTTTCAAATCAATACAAAAGTGGTGTGCCTAAGTGGTGTTTTATCCCAGTAGGAGACAGCTCTCCGCCACATCATCCTCGCGGGGCCGGAACAGGGGCGGCAGCCGCATTTGCACGATACTGGCGAGCCCCGGAGACGTGCTCGACGTAGATGTCCCGCGACCAGCGGATGGTATCCGACACAATGAGGCGACGCATGAGGGACGCGTATCGATTTCCGATCCTCAAGGTCTTGAGCATCCCCTCATTGGCCGGGTCCCATGTACCGAGGGCGCCGACGACGATCGCGCCGACAACGACGCGGTAGCCATCCCTTCGAAGCGCTTCTGCCAGGGGGGCATACTTCTCGAGCTTCCTCCCCCTGGCCTCCCAAAGAGCGTTAGATCGATTCTCGAAGGGAATGGCCACATCGACGATGACGACGCTTTTCGCGGCCTCATTCCGGACGACAATGTCCGGCCTGAGCGCCGCGACGTCATCCCCGACTCCCTCGATCCGCTGGTTGACCCGCACCTCCCCCGGCAGCCGGCAAGCCTTGGCGAGACGATCGACCACCGCATTGTGCCGGAGCTGGCGGGGCGCCGACGTCGGACCGCAGTGGCAGAGCACGTGGGGCAGGGACTCGAGACCCTCCCCGCAACGCCGGCAACGCTTATCGTTATCGGCCCACCTGATGGCTGCGTTAACAGGCAAGACATCAAGGCGGGCGCGATGCACGAAGCGCCAATCAGCGAAGCGGGTGAAGCTGCCTGTGCGGAGGAAGTGGTTGGACCACCTCGATCGCACCGACGCCTCGAGCACCTTGCCCTGGTCCGGCTTGCGCAAGACCGTGTGCATGTGCCATTCCGCCACGGCGGCCCGAAGCCGACGCACCACCTGGCTCCTCGCGGAAGGTGGAATTTTAGTCTCACGTCCCGCCGAGCCCCTGCAGATCAGTAGCGGTTCTCCGCGCAGCGTGTCCCAACGCCAGGCGATCATCAACCTGGCCGCCTGCCTCCGAGCAGCGTTCCGAGCGCGCGACCAAAGCGAGATTCCTCCGCCATTGTCCCAGCGGAACTCCCCCTCCAGCGAGCCAGAGAGGTACTGCATGCAGTCGTGGTCCGTGGGGGGACGACGGATTCTCGTCGCTGTCGCCTTTCTCAGAGAGTTCCAAGCCAGCCCACTGACCACCACATCCTCCGCCGTCAGCATTTTGAAGGCGTGGGCGATGGTCAGTGCGTCGGCCAGGTCACCGAGAGGAAGGAGCCCACCGCCCCCCCGGCTGGGTGGGAGGTAGACTAACTCCGCGCTCGCTCGCTGAGGAAGGTTCATCCAGCGCTTGGCCGCGGCACGGATGAGTTTGTCCGCTGCTTTTAACGGACCCTTCTCTACGTGTGATCCCCGCAAGCAGAAGTCAAGTCGAGGCAGTATGAATACCGCCACCGCCTCGAGTTTCTGCCACGGGGCGAGAAGGGACTCATCGACCGCTCGGACACAGGCAGCCAGATCGCTGATGTCCGCGATGGGCGTCTGCTGCACTTCGAAGCCGGTAGGGATCCCCAGGTGCTGATAGGGCTCGCCGGCTGCCAGCGGATGCACGGAGTCTCCTTGGAGAACGAACCCCGTCGGCCGAACCCCACCACCCCGCGCTAGGTGCAGAGTAGCGCACTTTCGCACGTTGAAGCGTAGCCCGACCGCCCGGGATTCCCTCTCCACGGTTTCGAGCAGGTCGCGCATTCCCTCGGGCGTTTCGGCAATGACAACTATGTCATCGGCGTAAGCCAGACTGTTCACCCTCAGCCCACCGACAGTGTAACCCCGCGATGACGAACCAACTGCACGTAGCAGCGAGTCTATCGCGATGTTAAACGCGATGGGACTGAGGGGACAGCCCTGCCGAACTCCCGAGCGAACGGCGATTGGATCGGTGTACCCGCCGGCCGTCCGCACCCGCGTCGTGCAGCCCGCGTACATGCTACTCAGGATGTTCGTGAGCATGTCGGGGACCCCGGCCTCCCGGAAGGAACGGTAGATCGCCTCGTGGGGAACCGACCCGAACGCGTTCGACAGGTCCAACCACGCAACGACCACCTCGCGTTTCCTCGCCCTGGCGTCCTGAAGTACCTCCTGGAGCACGTAGTTGTGTTCGAAACACCCCTCGTGCTGCAGAAAGCCCTTCTGCGTCGGACACAGCCTACGGTTCTCAAGGACCCAGTCGGTGAGGCGATCCGCCAGCACCGCCGCCAGCAGCTTCGGGGCCGAGTCGCCGAGGGCAAGGGGACGCCAGTTCGACAGATCGTCCTCGGGTCCGCGCTTGTGCACTAGCACCGTGTTGGATGATTTCCAGGCGTTGGGGATCGCTTCGAGCCGGCGGCACGCGTTGAATGCCGCCGTGAGGACACGGCAGTCCGGATCCGCCCTTTTCAGGTCATCGTAAGTCACCCCATCAGGTCCGGGCGCAGCGTTATGCATGCGCCGGAGCCGACGAAGCACCTCGCTCTCCGAAAAGGGTCGAGTCAGGATGTCGTCCCCCGTGCTCTCCGCGAGCTGACCTCGCGGGAAAGGCTCGCCCGACAGATCCGAGCCACCGGCGTACAGCGTCTCGAAGTGTCCCTGGACCAAATCTCGTTGCACTTGACAACGGCGATCGGGCCCCTGGAGCACCTCGCGTACCGCGCGCCGGCGATTCGCCCTGTAGAGCCGCTGGATGCGCGTAGCCTCCTCCACGAAGCCATTCCCTTCCGCCTGGATTGCGGACCCATTGCGACGATCCGTCGCCCTGGCGCCCCCCGACGCCCAGCTTCCCCGCTCCCCCTGTCGCGGCGGCCGCGCTGCCGGCGCACCCCCCCGACGAGCCCTTCGGGGGACCGCGGTGGCTCCACCACTTCCGCCCGCTTCCCGGAGAAAGCTGTCGACCTGGGTCGCTAACTCCTCCAGGTCCTGGTGGTCATTGACCGCCTCAGCTATGCCAACCAGCAGTTCCCTCCTCTCCTCGGCGGCTGAACCCCGTCCCCTGTTGTTGTGTCGAAGGTTACGAGGCCGCCGCCGAGCAGCGGTGGGCTGGCGAGCAGGCATCGACGGCCGGTCGACCTGCGAAGAGCGGTGATCCACCCCTGACACCCCGATGGTGCAAGTCCGCGGCCGGACCGGCGTGGACGCCCGGGGAGGAACCGTAGTACCTCCCGAGAGATCGAGGTCCCCTGCGGGCTCCTGTGTGGACAGCGCGGGCGAAGACGACCGGCGGACACTCCGATCCTCCTGCTGCGAGGCATTCCCCGCCGAACACCCCTCCGCAGCCCGCTCCAGCTCTCGCTCGTGCTGGTGAAAAAGAATCATATTATTGATGGTGTCGGAGACACGGCGGCTTCGTCTTCTAGCCGCCCACTGCTCCGGTGTGAAGACAGGAAAGTCATCACCTGAATGCTCCCGCGACGATGATGCCGCAGGTATCGCAGGTAGAGATCTGTCGGGCAAGAACAGGTCATCGGAGGAGGTGGATGATGATGATGGTGGTGGTGATGGTGATGACCCGGCCACGGGCGACGCTTCTTCCGTTGTCCTCGTCGTCGCCCCTGGTGGCACCGCTACTCCTGGAACAGAAACCCCGGGCGACGGTCGCACGGGCAACGCTGCCCCTGCCACGTCCCACAGGCTGGTAGCTTTCCTCCTCCCCCTCACACCCTTAGTGACCACCCGCCACTGAGAAATAATGGCCGCCCCCGGTGACGACTCGCTTACCTGGGGGAGGGCCGGAGGCGAGGGAGGCTGTTGGCTGAGAGCCCTAGCCCTCCCCCGCGTCATCGGCCCCGTGCTGGTGATGGGGCCGCCGCTGCACATGGTCGTCACCGTGGTTGTCGTCAGCGTCGCGACGGCTGCCGATGCTCCAACGGAGCTGCTGTCCACCCCCGTAAGGCTACCCCGACTGGGCGGGGATGTGCCAGGGGTGGGAAATCCCTCCGTTGGGGGGTCGCTCACTTGGCGCGCCATGGCTGGTGGGCTGCCGGCGCACCGCGACCCCCTTTCTGCTGTCCCTGGCATCGCGCCCTTGGCTGCCGTCGCGCTTCGTCCGCTGGAGGGACCCGCGACGACCTCCGCCCAGGTGGTAGGGGCGTCAGTGGTTGTACCCGGAGCCAAGCCATTTCTGGTCTCCTGCGGCCTCGGGGGACTGGCTGCCGCCAGGGCAAGCCCACCATTTCGTCCCCCGGGGACTCCGGGTCGTCTGCTGCTTAAACTGGAGGTCGTCGCACGGGGGCGGGCGCCTCGCTCGCCTCTGCCCGCGCCCGTGGGTGCCCTCGCAGCCGTTGTTCCTTTTCGTGGGGCGGCCCTTCGCAGTGACTGGGCCACCGCAGGCTGGGAGGGAGGAGTGCGGGACGTGGTTGCCCTTGCCGCCCGGGTGAAAATGGGCGCCACTCTCCCCGCAGTACTCGTCGTCGCCGCAGCCGACCTCCTGGATGACGTTGACGTTGTCCTGGCCGCGGCGCTGCGGGGGCCTGCCGATGCCGTGTTGCTGGCTGTTGTCGTCGGCAGGCTGGCCGGGTCATTTGACGGCGCCGTTGGTGGTGATATGGTTGGCGCCGTTGCCACCTCTCCGCTCGTGTTATTGTTGTTCCTGTTCTGCCCGACACCTACACTATTTATATTATTATTAGTATTAATACTAACTTCCTCTGCGATAACTGGCTGTCTCCCGCCGCTATTGTCTAATAGGCGGCGTGCCATGGATCGCGTGGTCACCGACGTCGACCTCTCTCGCGTTCTCACGGTGGACGAATCCCGCGAGGAACCGCCAGGGGCCACGGAGGGCCTCCCGGGGCCGTGCACAGAAGCATGGTGCAGCTTCACCGACTTAAGAGGGTAAGCCCCCGTGCCGATGAAGCTGCAGTCCGCGCAATAATAAGTGAAAGTGGCCCCGGGATGGTGACGTTTGGTGTGCTTTACTAGCTCCCCGTGACCCCTGTAAACCCCCGAGACGCGGCGGCCCGGAGCGCCATAGCACTCCGTGCAGCGGAACTCCGAGGGGAACGGAAATGTTATTTTGCATTCCATAATTACAATAGTTTGTCCCTAGATGTTATTCCCGCCGGCTAAAATGATTGGGAAAACAAGTACAACGGTAGGAAGACGAACACAAATGATAATGACAAAATGGCGGCGATACAACCTGTCAACGAGGGACGGTTCCAGAATGTGATTGGAGCGCCACCTCGCTGGCACGAGGGGAGGATGTGGCCGCAACGGGCGCCGGCAGTGACTCGCGCACACTAGGCGGCGCCAAACGCTACAGGCCACGCGGGTTGCACTGCCCCCTTAGCGCGCGACTCAGTTATCGACCGGAGTCGTTACACTCGCGCGCGCCGGTAAGCAGTGACTGACGGGATGATAAGGAATGGACTTAGGGTAAGGTAAGGAGTGATAAATGAAAATGTACTCACGTCACAAATGACAGTGTACTTAGCCGACGGGTCTCAGAGTCCGCTTGTCCTCGTCTCGTGAGTGTTGTATGTCCTCGCAGTCTTCGTCCACCGCAGCGATCCACGCACGCACGCACTACACACCACTGCACTACCACCACATAATGCTCGCTTCCCGGCCGAAAAAATAAAACTTAATATTAAACTGATTTTTGGTTTGACGTGTGTGTGGGCCGTTCCTAGATGTACTGCAATACTAGGCCAACCCGCGGCAGAGTCGGAGCAAGCCCCAGTCACTCCGCCAAGTTCCAAAAATCAGTTTAATATTCTGGTTTCCCAATGGGAAACGTATCAGATATTAAGCTGATAAGAACAGATACTACACTTTGATCTTAGCCAAAAGGCCGAGAAGCGATAGCTAACTCGTTGAAACAAGCAGTATTTGTTCTATATACTACTTACATTTAACTGCGGGAACAGCTAGCCACCTAGCGGTGGACCGAAGCAAACCCGTTGAGTTTAGCAGCAACCGCCGGGAGCTACAGGTGTTCCCAGGCCCCATGACCAATTCTGCTGCTCATATTACACTACCATTATTTATTTTTCTTTATACCATGGTCGAAAGTACATGATTGACGCATCGAATTCAGTGCAGAAAACCTTGGATTTTTGCTGTGCTCCGATAGTCGTTTATTTTTGGGTAGAGAGAACGTACTGACTAAGAGATAGAGAGAGACAGAGAAAAAAAACAAAGTTTGCAATTCTCCGATAGGGGTCTCCAATAGCTACACAGCAAAAATCTAAGGCTTTCTGCACTGAAATTGATGCATCGATCCTGTATTTTCGACCATGGTATAAAGAAAAATAGTATACATCACATGGGCAGTAAACTTGTAGTGTAATATACTATATACAGACTGCAAATGTTAATTTAAAAAAATATATATTTTTAATTTTTATAATATACAAATATTTCCACCCCAATTGCATAATTACTCTTTACATATCGTACGAGTATTAATTCTTCATGCTGTAATGTAATTTATTAAAATATGGCTTTCTACTTCCAATATTACCATTAATCGACACTATTAACATTTAAATCCTCAAAATTAAGAATACTGCCAAACGCGTATTAACGTGCGAGTAAAATGTTAATAAAAATTGTGTATAGCATAATTTTTACACAGATTCTGAGGATGTTTCGAAATACATTGTCAGTATTGCCAGCAGCATGGTTGTGTCTCACTCAATTGCATACAGTTGAACAGGGACACGACGATACTCATAGTACTGGCAGTAAATTTCAAACATACCCTTTATTTTATTGGAACGAAAGCTTAAAGTTCGGCATATACTACGTCTCTCTTGTAATGTGCCTTCAATATATTCTAAATTATAAAAGCATTTAATGACCAATGGACACCTTTTTTTCGTCATAGACAATCCCTGTGTTCCGATATAAGCTTTCAGTTCTGTGTAAATGACGTCATTACTGTATACTGTGCGACGGCTCGGTTTTATTCAGTTGCACTGTTCAAATTGTATAACGGAACACGGAAAGTATCTGCAGTATGTTAATAACAGTGACGCCACTCAGCGTGGAAAGTATTAAGCACTCTAGTACAGTAGATATACGGAATTAAAATTTATTATTATGAAATAGTGTTATAATTACATTTCTCCGACAAAAATCAATGTCAGTGTTTCAATTACTTTCATGACAGCAGGCGGGAACAAAGTCTACTAGTGCGAGAAGAAAGCACTTGTGCGATAAAGTAAATTTGGATCGATTTGAGCATGCTCAATCTTATCGCATCCTTAGTTATAAAGCGCCACTTACGCCACACTTTGAAGGCACAAAAAGTAGCGCTTTTCATGCATGAGTTACATAAAATACAATTAAGCCCTCTATTGGGAAAAAACGAAATTACTTTCCGATCAACCCTACATATTTTTCACACTGCTTCTATTTTCAAGTGACTTACAATTACTAGCAGTAGCGACTGCAACATTATATTTTAAGGAATCAAGTACCAACACCCAGCTAACACATAATATCCAGAAGTCGTCTTTTAGGCCAGTCATTCTAGACATTCAAAATAAAAAATTTAACAATAATTCCAAAAGTTTTCAAACTTAGATGCAATGCCTAGGAGAGTATAAAAACAAACTATAAAATTTTGCAACCTTTTCCAAAGTCCGGAACATTGTTAAAATTGCAATAAATCAAATTTTACTCTATTTTCGGGAACAAAGTTTCAAAAGTTCTGCAAACTTGGAGTAGTGTGAAATGTGTTATTTTATATCACCTGTCAATTTTGCAGCCGATTTGAAGATACGTAACATTTTTTTATTAATAATTAATATTTTTCGTTACTAAACTGACCGAAAAAAAATGTCAAAAGTTCTGCAAACTTGAAAGATATATCGGAATAATGTTCCGAGCAGTTGCATAAATTCGCAACCTTCTGCGTTGATCGGAACATATATATTTATAATTTTTGCTTCCTCATAGAGGAAGCTATGTTTTCATCCAAAAATTTTTTATCGAGATTTTCATGTTAGAATACTTAACATGGTCTAATACGTCAAGAAAAGTAGTTTAGAAAAAATGCCCGCGCGCGCGCGCGCGTGTGTGTGTGTGTGTGTGTGTGTGTGTGTGTGTGTGTGTGTGCGCGCGCGCGTGTGTGTTTGTGTGCAGGGCTTCGAAAATTCAAATGCCTCTTACTCAGTAACCGTTAGAACGATCGGACTGAAATTTGTCACGCAAGTAAAGTAGATATCCCTATTTAACTGTTGCGATTTTTATTGAAATATATGCAGCCATTCAGATTTTGTCATTTAAAATTTTTTGAAAAAAGGGCGTGGTCGCTCTAACTTTCGTAAAGGTTCGACGATTTAGCTAAATAGTTCTTCGTAACTGAAGATACGTTCAATGTTGTTTGGTATTGAATTTCGACAAGATCGCTAAAACGGTTCAGATTTTACGTGGTTTTGAAATTTTCAAAAAATTATCGTTATTTTTTTGTTTTTTTTTTACCTCATTTTTAACTGTATTATCAATAAAAAAAGTTACAACATTCGGACAAAAGCTGAACTAAAAGACGGTAATATATGTTGTAACGTGGCGTCAGGACGACACGTTACAAGAGCCCCGCACCTCCGCGCGCTGCCGACGGCACGGCAGTGCCTCCGGCCCCCATCTCCAAGGAGTTCGTAGGTCCGTGGTTCGGGAGGAGGGAACGGGGGAAAGTAGTGGACTGGCGGCGGAGGCACAGGGCCCTTTTGGGTTGAGAGCCCGCAAGCAAGGGGTGCCCAACCGCCAGGACGCACTGCCGGTACCCCGGGAACTTTGATCGGCTACGGTTTGCGGGTCTGCGGGGAGGGCGCCGGAGAGGAGTTTGTTTTGATTTTTGACCTACCGCGAAGAGCGGTAGGTAGGAGAGAGTGTGTCGCGGGGAGTCCGTGCGTAAGGACACGCGTGTCCGGCGGACCGCGAAAAATGGGTCCTTCTTCCGTGCTCGGGCGATAGCGGAGCTATCGGATAATCGCGGATTGCGATTATCGGGGTCTCTCGCAGAGAGCCATGGCTCCCGGGTTTTTTGTGTGGTCTAGTGCCAGTGCGTGGCCGAGTGGGTGAAATTCCGCGCGCTTGATAGACACCTTCGTGGAGCCGGGAGGCGGCACCACGGGGATAGGCGGAAGGGACACGGCCACCACGATTTGGATTTGGTACGGGACTGATGGGACAGCCAGTTCTCGGTAAGTACCGCGAGAGCGGTCTTATTTAGAGAATAGCTTGTGCGAGAAGATAGCCGAGCGGGAGTGGTGCGGACACACGGAGGCCTCAGGTGGCTACCGACGTCGTAGGGCACACTCCCGGGGACGGGAAGGCTCGTCTCCAACGAGACCTGGTAGGATCGCGAGGGGATTCGCGAATTCGGTAGGCACACCGAGGTAGGGACAGGTCTTGGGCAGGCTAGAAGTCACGACTCGGAATAGTCGTGAGCCGCCGTTGGAGGACACACTGTACGCGACGGGATTTGTATTGTACAATCCGCCGTTTATTTAATGGTAATAAACGGAACGGTATTCTACTCGCTGTTTTATCATTTTGCGCGCCTATCCGTTGACTCCAAAATTCTCTCTCGTCGCCCCCATGTTCCCCTCTACCATTTTCAGTACGCTGAGGCTGAGCCGCCGGGAGACCTGAAACGGCCGTGGTAAGGGATGGTGGTGCGGGAAAGCCGCACCTGGCGCCCAACAACTAGATCTTCGGATCTTTTTTTTTTTTTTTTTTTTTATAACAGCACGTTGGGAGCAGCCACGGATTATTTGTAGGCGACGCCGATGAACGGTATACGTCACAAAATTGGCGCCCAACGTGGGGCCTGAGAGAGAGTCAGGAAGGTCGGATTTGTTTTGAGCGCACAGCGGATCGCGGGCAAACGGTTGGGAGGACGACAAGAAAGGTTGTCGCCAACCGAGCCGCGAAGACTCGGCAGGAACGGTTGTCAAAACAAATTGTCTTAGAGGCGTTTGTAAACAGTCGGGTAGCCGAAATTATCGCGACGGATAGTAGTCGCGAGCGGCAACCGATTTTAGGATATTTCTCGCGCCCCTCCACGCCGCCCGTGCCCCGCGCACTGGAGAGCGGTACTCTCGTGAGCGACCAGGGCTGGTTAGCCAGGAAACGGCCACGAGTCCAGGAGTTGATGACTTCGTGAGCCGTACAGGTCTGCCACGGAGACACCGGGTGCGCGGCGGTGTGGTGGACCCTTTTGGACAAGGGGAGCGTGAGTTCTCCCGGGAGAGAGGCGACCGTAGGGCGAAGGAGGCCAAAAGCATGGCCCGCCACTAGAAAACCCTGCCGAGGGAAGTAGAAATACCGGCGTACGAAGAGCGGAGTCCCTTCGGAAGCCACCAGATTGTGAATGGCACCGAGGACTCTGTGGACGCACTGCAGGGCAAGGACTCGGGGCCGCAAATCTCGGGGAACGAGATCGAAGGGCGGCCGATCGAGCGCCCTTTAAACGCGATAGGACGGAAACGCGCAGACCTCTAGGGCCGGATAGGGAAGTCCGGGGAGGGAGAAGCTACCGTACCGAAAACATGTTTAAAGGGAACAGCGTAGGAAACTATCGTAATCGACCAGGAATGGATTGGTCGATCGGGGACGTCGATACTCCGGAAAATAGGAGTCCTTCTCGAACGGAACGGGAAGGGGAGAGGACTGAGTGCAGCGTTCGCCATCTCAGCGGCGGCTGGCTCGTCCGCGCGATCCGGAGACGGGGTTCTACGCCATTGCGTACCTGGGGAGGACATGAAGGATGTCGCCGACGCTCGGTTCATCTCCACTCAAGGACAGCAAAAAGGGTACTCCGACGCCGGGTGACGGAAAGGAAGGGGGAGCTGGTGGACGATACGGCGGCCGACCAGCATGTTGGGATTGCGGTCGGGCCGGACATCGCCACCCGGATTGCGAAGATCCCGATAAAGGCCTTTCTGCATCCGTTGCGGCGCTCCCGGAGTGGGACGTAGAACGTGCCCGAGATGTGCTGGTGACCGGTCGGGAAACGGCAAGTGGAGGGCACACTAGGAGCGAGTGCTGCCTCCGCCGGAGTACGTGGAGTACTCGGGGGGAAACCCCCCCAGCTCCAATGGGAAGCTGCGCGGGGCCTTAAAACTCGACCTGGGGATTCCAGACATTTTATGCGGAGTGTCCGTGGAGAATCGAGATGGAGATTTCGGCACCAGGAACAGAATTCCCCCCTCTAAATGGAAGCGAGGTGACTTCATCGACGGGGTCAGGGCAGGAGGTTCTCCCGACGGGATGAAGGAATCGGGTTGAACCTGGACAGGCCTGAAGACAACCTCGTGGGGAACCAGTAAAGTAGGATCTTTACGCCACGGTTCACGAGGCAGAGGAGACAGCTCGGCGAATGCGAGGGCCATGAGGGACGCAGCAGTTTCCGTTAGCCAGAGGAGTTGCGATGCAGGGGATGGACGGCCAGGGCGGACTAGCCTTGCGGATAGCAGGCGAACCGGAAGCCGTCATCCAACCTGAGGGTACGCGCTCGGTTACGTGAGACACCCGGCTCCAGGTAGGGGGCCGGAGCGCTCCCTGGTGTTCACCGGGGTGTGGACATCGGTCGGAACCAAGGCCAAGGTCGGCCGACCCTTGATAATTCCTGCGTGTTGGGATCGCAAGGAAGAGTTTCGCCTAGCTGGAAAATGGGATCATCGCAGACACCTGGGAATGGTGGTCGCATGACTCACCTCTCCGCATGAGAGGCCTGATCCGTCCAGCAGGTGACCAGTGGAAGGCCAGTCAGTTCAAGGAACGTCTGATGGGCCTCGAGAGAAAACCGTGGAAGTTCGGCGAGCCCAAGGTCGTGCGATCCGTAGGCGGATGGACCTGGTAGGGCTTACCGACATTCTTTGGGAGGTAGCCCAGGAATAGAGGAACGTTCGGGTCAGGTGGCAGGCAGGACACTCCCCGGATATGGAAAAAACCGACGTCCGCTGAAAGGGTCAGCCGGAGAGAACGGCAGATCCATCGCGATGGTCATGGTAGCAGACAGAAGCTGATGAGTATTCCAGTGCACTGTGAGAGTGACCAAGACGTCCGGTCCCCGGAGGAGAGCTGAGGGCCTCCAGGATGCCAAGCACCGAACGCCACGGAGGATGGATAGAAGAAGGAGCAGTGAGTACCTACGCTACTGCAAGCGGAACTGGAGAGCGGGCTGGCGCCGATGGTTTCGTCGGAGCGCAGCCGCGTGGTTCCACGAACGCGTCGTTCCGCGACCGGATGCTGGATAGGACACTGCCGGGAAAGGATCGGTGGCGGCCTAGCGTCTCGTCGCAGAACCTAGGAAAGCGGCCACTGGACAGTCGGCCGCGATAGGATAGGGTAATACCGCCGGAAATGGTATCACCAGGAGCGAGCATCGGAGGGAAGAGGCCGATAGGAAACGGATTCTTCTCGCAGGCTCGAAGTGGAATGGTCAGAGGTGTAAGACCCGTGCGTATTCCAGGCAGTCTCTGACCAGCGGCGAGAGAAATGGCAGACCAGGAATTGGTCTCGCCAGTACAGGAGCCAGGTGAACGGAGACGACGAAAACAGCGTGTCAAGAAGTCTCGGACTCGGAGACGGCCGGGAAGCACGGCCTGCCGAAATAGTTCACCTGAGAGAAAACTAGCCACGCGGACGCTACTGTATGGAAGAAACATGTGGGAAATAGAAATTCGGAGAGTCGCAATGCCGAGTACAAGTACGGCGTTGCAATCCGAATCTTCCCGCATGTTATGATTTAGCCGACCAGCTTGAGGGGACCTCGACTAGGAGACGTCCAGGGAGGGGATCCTACGACAGCTAGAGTTCGGCAATGTAAACAGAAGTCCCGCCAGCCTGGCCGTGGCGCGGAGAGTGAGCGGCCAGGGGAAGGCGTCAACACACAGTGTTGTGACGGCCGATTGGAATTCGGACGGGACGTAAACAGTAGCCGAGAAAAGAATTAGCGATGGCCTAGGGACCGTGCATAACGGTACTAGGGCGAATTGGTAGTAAGGTAACACTTACGAGACGCATTCCGGGAAACGGATTGCGTCGGCCGCCCGCAAGAGCTAGGAGTAGCTCGAGGAGCGGGGCTCTGTTTTGATTTTGCAGGTCCAGTGCATCGAGCGGATGGCCCCAGGAAGTGGATCCGCTGGAGTATGCAGCAGGGCAGCAAGGGCGCGTGGGACGACGGAAGAAGGACGAACCTCCAGCGCAGACACCGGAAGCTCTCGTCGGGATGACAGACACCGGGAGGAGTCGTGCGAAAAAGGAGGGGGAAGTAGTCCGCGTCGTCACGATAAGGCCTACAGGCCCCGGAATTATCGTGGGGTGGGACGGGCAGGCCAATTCGCCTGGTTTTAGATTTTCCCGAGGAAGAAGGCCGCGGTTTGCCGTGTCACACTCATTCCCTTCTGGAAGAGTGTGACCCGGTCTAAGCGGGGGGGAGTTGTAACGTGGCGTCAGGACGACACGTTACAAGAGCCCCGCACCTCCGCGCGCTGCCGACGGCACGGCAGTGCCTCCGGCCCCCATCTCCAAGGAGTTCGTAGGTCCGTGGTTCGGGAGGAGGGAACGGGGGAAAGTAGTGGACTGGCGGCGGAGGCACAGGGCCCTTTTGGGTTGAGAGCCCGCAAGCAAGGGGTGCCCAACCGCCAGGACGCACTGCCGGTACCCCGGGAACTTTGATCGGCTACGGTTTGCGGGTCTGCGGGGAGGGCGCCGGAGAGGAGTTTGTTTTGATTTTTGACCTACCGCGAAGAGCGGTAGGTAGGAGAGAGTGTGTCGCGGGGAGTCCGTGCGTAAGGACACGCGTGTCCGGCGGACCGCGAAAAATGGGTCCTTCTTCCGTGCTCGGGCGATAGCGGAGCTATCGGATAATCGCGGATTGCGATTATCGGGGTCTCTCGCAGAGAGCCATGGCTCCCGGGTTTTTTGTGTGGTCTAGTGCCAGTGCGTGGCCGAGTGGGTGAAATTCCGCGCGCTTGATAGACACCTTCGTGGAGCCGGGAGGCGGCACCACGGGGATAGGCGGAAGGGACACGGCCACCACGATTTGGATTTGGTACGGGACTGATGGGACAGCCAGTTCTCGGTAAGTACCGCGAGAGCGGTCTTATTTAGAGAATAGCTTGTGCGAGAAGATAGCCGAGCGGGAGTGGTGCGGACACTCGGAGGCCTCAGGTGGCTACCGACGTCGTAGGGCACACTCCCGGGGACGGGAAGGCTCGTCTCCAACGAGACCTGGTAGGATCGCGAGGGGATTCGCGAATTCGGTAGGCACACCGAGGTAGGGACAGGTCTTGGGCAGGCTAGAAGTCACGACTCGGAATAGTCGTGAGCCGCCGTTGGAGGACACACTGTACGCGACGGGATTTGTATTGTACAATCCGCCGTTTATTTAATGGTAATAAACGGAACGGTATTCTACTCGCTGTTTTATCATTTTGCGCGCCTATCCGTTGACTCCAAAATTCTCTCTCGTCGCCCCCATGTTCCCCTCTACCATTTTCAGTACGCTGAGGCTGAGCCGCCGGGAGACCTGAAACGGCCGTGGTAAGGGATGGTGGTGCGGGAAAGCCGCACCTGGCGCCCAACAACTAGATCTTCGGATCTTTTTTTTTTTTTTTTTTTTTATAACAGCACGTTGGGAGCAGCCACGGATTATTTGTAGGCGACGCCGATGAACGGTATACGTCACAATGTATATAAATAGCCAAAATAAATCAAAGAACTTCCTCATAGTGGAGGCTTTCTGAACGAAGGAAAAGAATCAAGAAGCAAAAAAAAATGTTCACACATATTTCATAACGTATACTTCATACTCGCCGCACTCGTAAAACAAACAGCACTCGCCTTCGGCTCGTGCCGTTGTCTTACTCGTGTGCGGCTCGTGCGACCAACTTCACCGCCTGCCTATAAAGTTCGCTTTCTCGCACTTGTATCGCAAAGTACTATTCTGTAACGAATGCATGAAAAACGCTACTTTTTGTGCCTCCAAAGTGACTGGAACATCTCTTCGTTGGAGGAGGCAGCGCTAAGAAGAGCCAGGAAGGCTTCCAAAGTGAATGCATTTCATGACAGCGCGCGAGAACAAAGTTTACTTTATCGCACTAGTGCGAGAAGAAAGCACTAGTGCGATAATGTAAAATTGGGCTAATTTGCGCATGCGCAGCATTTTTATCGTATCCATAGTTATAAAGCGCCATTTTCGCTACACTTCGGAGGCACGAAAAGTAGCGTTTTTCATGCATGAGTTACATAAAATAACAGATTTCACACTACTCCAAGTTTGCAGAACTTTTGGAATTTTGTTCGCGAAAATAGAGTAAAATATGATTTATTGCAATTTTAACAATGTTCTGGACTTTGGAAAAGGTTGCGAAATTTTATAATTTGTTTTTACACTCTCCTCGACATTACATGTAAGTTTGAAAACTTTTGGAATTATTGGTAATTGATTGTCTTGACTGACTGGCCTATTTAAGATGTCTAATGGCACAGAAGTTGTCTTTATCGTAGTACAAGTGGACAGTCCTGTCACGTGAGCATGAAAATAAAAAAAAGGTTTCAAAAAAAAATAAAGCATGAAATTGACTGTCAGAAAGCTAGATTTGATAATGAATAAAGTACCTTTAACAATTGCAATCTTGGTGTATCGGGCGGACATAAACCACTTTCTGACGTATTGTAGGAGCTCTTATGAAAAGTGGCAATGCATGACGATTTAAAAATTAAAAGCGAATGGTCAAGCAGCAATACAAAAATTGAACCACATGGTGCTATTTACATCGTTGACAAATGAAAAACCATTAAACTGTCAATCATACCTGGAATAAAAAAAACTTATTCCACAAGGTTGCAGGCAAGTTTCTCATTTGCATAATTTTAATTACTCTGCGAGAGGCATACGTTTGCAAATAATAGCGAGGTGGGGGGTCGAGGACGTTTGGTCGAAGATAACCACGACGACAACGAGGAGAAGCTGTGAACGACGGCTGAAACGAGGAAGGTATTCTAATGATCGACGAGGACGTCGTACGTGAAGGTACTCGGCGTTGGGCGTATTTATTTACATTGCGTTCTAGGTTCGACACAATTTTTGACATCGTCGTACCATGTCTTTTTGCAGCCGGTGACAGCCAAAAACCAAAATAATATTGTAGTCGCCTAGGGACTTTTGACGACGAGCGCGCCACCAATGATGAGCGCTCGACCAATAGGAGAAGAACGCGGAAGACGCTTACGCCCGTTTCCTCCGACGCGGTTTAGTGTTGAACCCACAGACTTCTATATACCAGAGATGAGTAGGGAGATTACCAATGGGCCTGTTTTTGGTGGTCTCAATTTTACTCTGGTCTCGGCGCGCCACCTTAGCGGAGGGCCCTCGAAGCGGTTCCACGTTTTTGATTGGTCGTATGAATTCGTGTGTTCCTCGAGATCCACAATATCAAACCGGGTGAACACTCAAATAGGGAGACATGTATCCACCTTTTTTTTTACAGGATATTACGTAAACCGTAGTAATAAGGTAGTCAATACCCTTAATATCCATATGAAGTTCTGGAAATAATAGAGTAAGAAAATAAAGCTTTAAACAAACCCTTGGACGTGGGTAACTCCAGAAATATAAGTTTTAAATAATGTATCATGATTCGCTGGCACACGTGCTTGGTGCTGGGTTAACGTCCGAGAGTCTCAGGTTCGAAACTGACGTCTTATCTTTTTTTTTTAATTATCAACTATGCTAATTGGTTCACCTAATTAACTGAAGATTCATTAAATACATGATAATATTAGTCTACAAATATTGTACTATATTACATCGTATACATGCAATAAATTGGTACATGAATCAGCGTTTAAATAACGCATAAATGAAGAAGGCATTACGAAAAATTACCAAAAACAAAATTGCACTTATAAATCTTGGCCATAAAATGATGAGCATATAAAAATGAACCAATTATTTTCTATGGTGAAATGAAACAAATAATATATCTGGTTAGGGAATTTTTGTCATTTAATTTTTATCATTCATGACTACGGAAAGACAACATTTCTAATACATCGAATTATCAGAAAATTATGTCGAGGTAGAATATACTGATAGTTCGGAATATTAAAAATAAAATTATCTTTCCGTAGGCATGACAAAAAAAATTGACTAAATTGAATCAGGGTACTCAAAAATGTACAAAACTAAAAATTTCTAAGCAGATATACTATTTGTCTCATCTCACGTTTTTTACGCTTTTCATTTTTTTTACCCGATATTATTAACCCTTTGCATTCCGTTGTCGCCGTATTTGCGACATTAAAAGGCTAACATTAAATCCACTGTCGCGGCTACGGCGACACGGTTGTTTTACTGACTCGGCGCTCTTAACAGTTAGGTAAGCGAAATAGTCTGTGTTTATCTTATAGTGTTTATGATATGTTTATTATGTTTACATTATAATGAGTGCTTTATTTAGTTTCTTTTCGTTACAATTATAACGTTATAACCCTTCGTGTAGTGAAGATGGAAGGCGAAAATCTTGACGATAGTTGTGGAATAAGTGATGTGGAAGATGATCTCGATATTGCGTTGCTTGGCGACGATTTAAGTGAAATACTATTAGAAGATCATTTAGGGACAGATAGTGACGATAGTGACGTAATAATAGTTAGAAAAAAAAAGAAGAATTCGAATTATTGAATCTGATTCAGAGGACGAAGATACACCACCTGTAGACAGCAATGCATGGAGTGATATTACGGGAAGCGACATTCCCTTACAAAAAATCAACTTTTCAACAGGAAATAAAGTACCAGGGCCATAAGTTTTCAACATCAAAGAACCACTACAATTTTTTAAGCTGTATTTCACGGAAGAGTTAGTGGACGAAATTGTGTCAGAAACAAATAGTTACGCCACGAACAAGTTGAGAAATAAAACTCTTTCCAAAGATTCTATATGGCATACATGGCGCGACACAAATAAGGAGGAATTTTGGGCCTTTATCGGTGTAATTTTGAATATGGGAACTATGGTTTTACCAAATGTGCAGGATTATTGGTCTACTAGTGCAAATACCAAAATATCATTTTTTTCTAATGTGTTCACTAGAAGAAGATTCAACCAATTATTTTGGATGTTACACTTAAAAACAGTAAATCAGCAACAAACTGACATCAGAACACGGATTCAACGGGTCAGTAATTTTGTGGAATATATCAATTCAAAATTTGCGGAATATTTTATACCTGGACAAGATATAGAAGGTATGGCGCCGCCTGATGGTAAGCCACCTGACAAGGTGGAGCTAAATTTCTACAAATGCCATAAAAAGAAAAGTGTATCAATAGTGTTGTGTATAATATGTGGTGGTGTTTACGATAAAAGTTGTTTTGAAAGATACAACAACACAAAATATATCACAGAGCACATTGTAATATGTCCAGAGCACGATATAACCTCAAACTGTGATGAATCGACATTAAATGAAGAGAACAGGAAACTCTTCGTGCAAATAAGACAAGCCTTGAAATCTACTATTAGGCAAGAAATTCTAAACGAAATACAAGATGAGGATAACTTAAGTGAGACAAGTCAGGAGTAAGAAGAAAATCAAATAACTGAAAATAGGAGTTTGAAAAAAGAAAACATATTGTTAAAAGTACTGATTGAGGAGGTACAGGACAAAAATAAAATACTAAAGGATCAACTAGTATTAGTGCAAAGTGAAAAAGTCAAAACATATGCACAGGCAGTAAATGTTGAAACAAGAACAGAAAAACGTATACCAAAAATTATAGTAAAAAAGAAAAATAGAGCTGATGGACATGATATCAAACAATATGTCACTCATTACTTAAACAAGGAAAAAGCAATACAAACAAAAAGAGTGATATTTAAAAACGATAGTGAGGTAATCATAAGTTGTATGAATGAAACGAGTGCAATTGAGGCAGAAAAGATATTACATAAAAAATTATCAAGCACATGCAATATTGCTAAAGAAGAAGTAAAAAAACCAAGAATAAAAATTGTTGGTATAGACAATTATGAAAATATGGATATAAAAGCATTAGAAGAGGATATAAACACAAGAAACTTCAAAAAGGTTGAAACTAAAGGTATAGCAATACATACATTTGTAAATAAGAAAACTGGATTACAAAGTATAATAATGGAAGTAACATCGGAAATGTACAAACATATTAGAGAGAACAAAAATAGGATCTTCGTAGGGTACCAAAATTGTAAAGTATTTGACGATCTGAATCTTCAACCATGCTTTAATTGTGGTAGATTTGGTCATAATGGAAATAAATGTCGATGTTGAAAGCGGGTTGTCATGTGATATTATATAAGTTTTTTTTTGTTTAAACCTGGCGCCACCCGCCATATTGTTGCTGGACTCGATGGGTCGAAAACATCGATACTTAGATATATATGTTCTCGTAAAAGCGGATGTACTGTACTGGGTTTCGAGGCTCGAGAGACGCTTCCGCTTCTTCTACTCTAAAACGTGTTTTCTTTTTGTGATGTGCAATCCAAATAAATCCATTTAATCCGAAACCCTGCGTGCTTTATTTTCGATAATACAACAGGTTATGGGCCCAGGCTACGTTTTGTGAAATAAAGTTTTTTTTCAAAAAAGGCTCTGAAGAAATACAGTGGTTTCGTGTGGACTCTGTTTTGAGGTTAGCCCGCCCGCGTGCAAAAAGTGCAAAGACTCACGATGGAATCCGAAACGACAAGAATCACGAAGTTGAAGAATGCGGAGAACTGGGCACAGTGGAAGTTTCAGTTATCAGTGCTGTTGAGAGAAAAAGATGCTCTTGAAGTAGCGAACGGAAACCTTGAAAAGCCCACGATGTCAGCCGAACCGACGACAGAGGAGAAGAGAAAGCTCAGTGACTGGCTGAAGGCGGATGGTATCGCTCAGAGGTTAATTGCTACAAGTGTCGCTGATTCTCAGCTGGTGCATATCATGAACTGTGACCATGCTGCGGACATGTGGGGAGCGTTACATAACCTCTACGAGCAAAAGTCTGAAACGAGTGTCCACATGCTTCAGCAACGGTGGTACCAGATATCAAAAGAACCGAAGGATACGATGGCATCTCACATTGCAAAATTGAAAAATCTTGCGCATCGCTTGCAAACATTAGGTGAGCCTATCTCAAATTCGATGATTGCAACAAAAATTCTCATGACGCTGCCTGGTACGTATAACCATTTCGTCACTGCATGGGAATCGACTCCGCAAGCTCAGCGCACACTCGAAAACCTAATCGAGAGACTCCTCGCTGAGGAGGCAAGGCATTCGAATCAAACTAAAGTCTTAAATGAAGCTTTCGCAGCGATGAAAACGTCAAAAAAGGGGCACAAGAAAGGAAAGCAGCCTGGTTCCAGTTCTTCGTGGGAAGCAGACGCAACGGAGAAAAGCAGCTCGGACGACGTATGTTATAGGTGTAAGAAACCTGGACATTGGGCACGTGGATGTCGAGCGCCGAAAGACCAAGATCAGAGCAGCGGTAAGAAACCAAAGGGACAAGCTTTGGTTATGCCAGAACAGTCTGTACGCAACACAGAAATTTGGTATGTAGATTCTGGCGCTACAGACCACATGTCGAACCAAAAAGAATGGTTCATAAATTTAAAGTTTTTCGAAAAGCCTCACCCTGTCCATGTAGGAAAAAAGGGAGAATCAGTCGAAGCCTTAGGCAGCGGAGACATAAATATTTTGGCCTACGATGGGAACCGATGGGTAGAAAAACATCTATCTCGAGTTTTATTTATACCTAACCTTCGGTGCAACCTTTTCTCAGCCGGATCAGCTTTAGATAAAGGACTCGTTCAAGTATCGACTGCCAGAGGCTGTCGTTTCGAGAAAGATGGGACTACAGTCGCAGTGGGAGTTCGCAAACACAAATTATGCGAAATGCAGTTCCGAATACTTTATCCAGAGGATAGTCGAATCGAGACAAATCTTGCCACTGACTGCAGTCTCCAATCATGGCATGAGAAGCTCGGACATCAGAATATACGCCATGTAAAGCAATACCTGAAAACAAAAGGAATTAAGGTAAACGAAAACGAAGATTTTTTTTGTGAAGGATGTGTTTTAGGCAAGTCGCACCGATTGCCTTTTCCAAAACGTAAAGAAGAGGATTACAAGTCACAGGCTCCGGGGGAGCTTGTGCATGCTGATTTATGTGGTCCTTTTCAAGAAGATTCGATAAATGGCTCGCGCTATTTTCTATTATTTAAGGACGATTTTTCTCGCTACAGGACCGTCTATTATCTCAAACACAAGAACGAGACTGCAGAGCGAATCAAAGATTTCATCGTCAAGACCAAAAATCACGTTGGAGTGAATATAAGGACTCTACGTACAGACAACGGCTTAGAATTTGTCAACTCGGAGGTCAAGGAAATACTAAGAAAGCAAGGGATTCAGCTTTAGAAGACCGTCACGTTTACGCCTGAACAGAATGGTTCTGCCGAGCGGGAAAACCGCACGATCGTTGAATCCATGAGGGCTATGATCCACGCCAGGAAATTACCATTGAAGCTATGGGCTGAAGCTGTCAATACAGCGGTTTATGTACTTAATCGTACAGGTACGAGTCCTCAACAACGAAAAACTCCATACGAGCTGTGGTTCGGGCGAGCCGCTAAGCTGGGTAAACTGGTCACTTTTGGAGCGACTGCTTATGTGCATGTGCCCAAAGAGAAAAGGATGAAGCTTGACTCCAAGGCCGTCAAAGGATACTGTGTGGGGTACAACGAGGACGTCAAAGGATTCAGGATTTGGTTTCCTGAAACTGACCGAGTGGACACGAAACGAGACGTTGTTTTCAATGAAGATGATCACTTCACAGTTTTTCCAACGGAGACCGAACGAGACGATCGATCACAATTTTTCGATTTCCAAGAAGAATTGAAGGCCGATCCTCCAAATCAACAATCACAGGGTCAAGAAATGACTGACGTGCTGACTGAGGGCAATGAATGGGATGGAGACAGCGTTTTCGATTCAGCGGACAAACAAATTGAACCTGATCTTCATGAGGAAGAAGTACGTGAACAAGAGCCAGCTGTCGAACTTCGAGAAACAAGAACTCTACGAGACAGGAGCACCATCAGACGACCGAGTAGGTACGATGATGGAATCGATCCCGATTCTGTTTTTCTAGCGGAAATCGAAGAACCGCAGAATTATCAAGAGGCAATTACAAGTCAGTACGCAACCCAGTGGAAGCGAGCAATGGACGAGGAGATCGAATCGTTGAACAAAAACAATACATGGAGTGTTGTAAATCGTCCAGAAGGAAGGAAGCCAATCCAGAACCGTTGGGTATACAAACTTAAAAGAAAAGCAGACGGTCACATCGAGAGATTTAAGGCCAGGCTTGTAGCGAAAGGATACTCACAGAAGCAAGGCGTTGATTACCACGAGACGTTTAGTCCTGTCGTAAAATTTGACTCTTTGCGCATGATCTTGGCTTTCGCAGCATCAAAAAATATGGTCTTACAACAGTTCGATATAAAAACCGCTTTTCTCAATGGGAAACTTCAAGAAACCATATTTATGGAGCAACCAGAGGGTTATCAAAGAGGAACGAGCGACGTTTGCAAGCTGGAGAGAAGCCTATACGGCCTGAAGCAGGCCTCGAGATGCTGGCATGAGCGTTTCACCTTTTTTTTGAATAAGTTCGATCTGAAATCGACACAGTCGGACCCATGCGTGTTCACCAACAGTCAACCAAAAAAAAATGTTGATACTTGCGATCTACATCGATGATGGGCTCATAGCTGCGACAAACCGTGCAACCGCTGAGTCATTGCTGTCGAAATTAAAAGAGGAATTTGAAGTAATCACCGGGGACTTGAGTTTGTTTCTAGGTTTTCAGATAGAGCGGAGCATTGATGGTTCTATTTTTCTGCACCAATCCGGATACGCCAAAAGGGTCTTGGAGCGTTTCAACGTGGCAGATGCAAATCCAGTGGCCGTACCCATAGACAAGCATCAGGAGCTGAGCGTGCTAGTGCATGGCAAGCAACATTCCGACGAAACACGAGCGCCATATAGGGAAGCTGTTGGCTCGCTAATGTATTTGGCAATAGGTACGCGACCAGACATCGCTTTTGCGTTAAGTACTGTGAGTCAATATCTCGAATCTCCCGATAAAATACATTGGAATGCTGTCAAAAGAATTCTCAAATACTTAAAAGGAACAGTAGAATATGGTTTAGTTTTTGAAGCCAACACAAATCTAAATCTGTTAGCTTTCAGTGATGCCGATTACGCAGGTGACGTTGAAACCCGAAGGTCGACTTCCGGTTACGTTTTTAAACTAGATAATAGTACTATTTCTTGGTGTTCACAGAAACAAAAGGTAGTAGCTCTGTCTACTACGGAATCAGAATTTATCGCCGCGGCACAAGCCATAAAAGAATTAATTTGGTTAAACCGTATAATGCATGAAATTACGGAAAACGAGATAGCTAAGCCAAAACTGCTACTCGATAATCAGAGTGCCATCAAACTTCTAAAAAATGCCGAGTTTCACAAACGAACAAAGCATATCGACGTTCGATATCAATTTGCTCGTGAGAAAATCCAAGAAGGATTATTTGATCTTGAGTACGTTCCTACGAAAGAACAACAGGCCGACATATTCACAAAACCATTGCTGAAGGAACAATTTTGTTACATACGCGAGTTATTAAATATTAAGCCCAAGTCACGAATCTAAGTCATATGTAAACAAAAAAATGTAAAAAAAGAGCCCATGAAAAGTGGGAGTGTTGAAAGCGGGTTGTCATGTGATATTATATAAGTTTTTTTTTGTTTAAACCTGGCGCCACCCGCCATATTGTTGCTGGACTCGATGGGTCGAAAACATCGATACTTAGATATACAGGGTGTCCCAAAATTCGCAGACAATCTCCACGTAGCGAGGATCAGGATCAGAAGGAGATTACGAAAATGACCTTCCTTTTGTTCAAAAGTTCATAGTTTTTAAACGAGAGCCGGTCAAAGTTCACCAATCACAATATGGTGACAACGGAAATGGCAAAGATATGGAAACTCAGAGTTTTCTTCCTCGCTTTTGTTTCCCGGCCACAGTAATGACAGTGAAGGCAGTTCCCCATGCATACTAGATAACACGCTACCCGATGGGCTTTTGTTTTTAGCTGATTGACGAGAATTAAACATAGGACGCGAGGTCCCAGTTACACGATGTCTCTCATGAAAATAGCGGGAGTTTCACTCTGAGAGCTCATTCCCTCAAGTAGAATTGTCATGTCAAGTTATGACAAACCTGACGAACACGTGACGAACGCATGCTGTATAACATCGTAGCCCTGAGGATGGGAAATATCAACATCAGTTCGAAATACAATATTTAAGATACGAATTGCTTTACTTCGAGTTCCTCATCCCAGTCTTTATAATTTCATAATACCTCGCGATAACCTTAACAGCTTTTGTGTGCAGCACGCCATTACTCTTGATCGTACATATTTTTTCCCCATTATCTCTTGATCCAGGACGAATTCATGTTCGTAGTACTTCGGAGTCCTGCATTTCCTCGACGTAGTGCTGGGAGATTCAGGGTCCCTCGCTGTCATCCTTGGAGTTTCTGTGCTACCTAGCCGTTGCCGTTCTTCTTACATTTTCCTGTACTTTCTCCCGTATATTATCCCGTACGTTATCCCGTACGTTTTCCCGCATGTTTTCCCGTATATTATTCTCACTCCCGGATGTGTTCATTTTCGTAGTACTTCGGAGTCCTGCATTTCCTCGACGTAGTGCTGGGAGATTCAGGGTCCCTCGCTGTCATCCTTGGAGTTTCTGTGCTACCTAGCCGTTGCCGTTCTTCTTACATTTTCCTGTACTTTCTCCCGTATATTATCCCGTACGTTATCCCGTACGTTTTCCCGCATGTTTTCCCGTACGTTATCCCGTACGTTTTCCCGCATGTTTTCCCGTATATTATTCTCACTCCCGGATGTGTTCATTTTCGTAGTACTTCGGAGTCCTGCATTTCCTCGACGTAGTGCTGGGAGATTCAGGGTCCCTCGCTGTCATCCTTGGAGTTTCTGTGCTACCTAGCCGTTGCCGTTCTTCTGACATTTTCCTGTACTTTCTCCCGTATATTATCCCGTACGTTATCCCGTACGTTTTCCCGCATGTTTTCCTGTACGTTATCCCGTACGTTTTCCCGCATGTTTTCCCGTATATTATTCTCACTCCCGAATGTGTTCATTTCCGTAGTACTTCGGAGTCCTGCATTTCCTCGACGTAGTGCTGGGAGATTCAGGGTCCCTCGCTGTCATCCTTGGAGTTTCTGTGCTACCTAGCCGTTGCCGTTCTTCTTACATTTTCCTGTACTTTCTCCCGTATATTATCCCGTACGTTATCCCGTACGTTTTCCCGCATGTTTTCCCGTATATTATTCTCACTCCCGGATGTGTTCATTTTCGTAGTACTTCGGAGTCCTGCATTTCCTCGACGTAGTGCTGGGAGATTCAGGGTCCCTCGCTGTCATCCTTGGAGTTTCTGTGCTACCTAGCCGTTGCCGTTCTTCTTACATTTTCCTGTACTTTCTCCCGTATATTATCCCGTACGTTATCCCGTACGTTTTCCCGCATGTTTTCCCGTATATTATTCTCACTCCCGGATGTGTTCATTTTCGTAGTACTTCGGAGTCCTGCATTTCCTTGACGTAGTGCTGGGAGATTCAGGGTCCCTCGCTGTCATCCTTGGAGTTTCTGTGCTACCTAGCCGTTGCCGTTCTTCTTACATTTTCCTGTACTTTCTCCCGTATATTATCCCGTACGTTATCCCGTACGTTTTCCCGCATGTTTTCCCGTACGTTATCCCGTACGTTTTCCCGCATGTTTTCCCGTATATTATTCTCACTCCCGGATGTGTTCATTTTCGTAGTACTTCGGAGTCCTGCATTTCCTCGACGTAGTGCTGGGAGATTCAGGGTCCCTCGCTGTCATCCTTGGAGTTTCTGTGCTACCTAGCCGTTGCCGTTCTTCTTACATTTTCCTGTACTTTCTCCCGTATATTATCCCGTACGTTATCCCGCATGTTTTCCCGTATATTATTCTCACTCCCGGATGTGTTCATTTTCGTAGTACTTCGGAGTCCTGCATTTCCTCGACGTAGTGCTGGGAGATTCAGGGTCCCTCGCTGTCATCCTTGGAGTTTCTGTGCTACCTAGCCGTTGCCGTTCTTCTGACATTTTCCTGTACTTTCTCCCGTATATTATCCCGTACGTTATCCCGTACGTTTTCCCGCATGTTTTCCTGTACGTTATCCCGTACGTTTTCCCGCATGTTTTCCCGTATATTATTCTCACTCCCGAATGTGTTCATTTCCGTAGTACTTCGGAGTCCTGCATTTCCTCGACGTAGTGCTGGGAGATTCAGGGTCCCTCGCTGTCATCCTTGGAGTTTCTGTGCTACCTAGCCGTTGCCGTTCTTCTTACATTTTCCTGTACTTTCTCCCGTATATTATCCCGTACGTTATCCCGTACGTTTTCCCGCATGTTTTCCCGTATATTATTCTCACTCCCGGATGTGTTCATTTTCGTAGTACTTCGGAGTCCTGCATTTCCTCGACGTAGTGCTGGGAGATTCAGGGTCCCTCGCTGTCATCCTTGGAGTTTCTGTGCTACCTAGCCGTTGCCGTTCTTCTTACATTTTCCTGTACTTTCTCCCGTATATTATCCCGTACGTTATCCCGTACGTTTTCCCGCATGTTTTCCCGTATATTATTCTCACTCCCGGATGTGTTCATTTTCGTAGTACTTCGGAGTCCTGCATTTCCTCGACGTAGTGCTGGGAGATTCAGGGTCCCTCGCTGTCATCCTTGGAGTTTCTGTGCTACCTAGCCGTTGCCGTTCTTCTGACATTTTCCTGTACTTTCTCCCGTATATTATCCCGTACGTTATCCCGTACGTTTTCCCGCATGTTTTCCTGTACGTTATCCCGTACGTTTTCCCGCATGTTTTCCCGTATATTATTATCACTCCCGAATGTGTTCATTTCCGTAGTACTTCGGAGTCCTGCATTTCCTCGACGTAGTGCTGGGAGATTCAGGGTCCCTCGCTGTCATCCTTGGAGTTTCTGTGCTACCTAGCCGTTGCCGTTCTTCTGACATTTTCCTGTACTTTCTCCCGTATATTATCCCGTACGTTATCCCGTACGTTTTCCCGCATGTTTTCCTGTACGTTATCCCGTACGTTTTCCCGCATGTTTTCCCGTATATTATTCTCACTCCCGAATGTGTTCATTTCCGTAGTACTTCGGAGTCCTGCATTTCCTCGACGTAGTGCTGGGAGATTCAGGGTCCCTCGCTGTCATCCTTGGAGTTTCTGTGCTACCTAGCCGTTGCCGTTCTTCTTACATTTTCCTGTACTTTCTCCCGTATATTATCCCGTACGTTATCCCGTACGTTTTCCCGCATGTTTTCCCGTACGTTATCCCGTACGTTTTCCCGCATGTTTTCCCGTACGTTATCCCGTACGTTTTCCCGCATGTTTTCCCGTATATTATTCTCACTCCCGGATGTGTTCATTTTCGTAGTACTTCGGAGTCCTGCATTTCCTCGACGTAGTGCTGGGAGATTCAGGGTCCCTCGCTGTCATCCTTGGAGTTTCTGTGCTACCTAGCCGTTGCCGTTCTTCTTACATTTTCCTGTACTTTCTCCCGTATATTATCCCGTACGTTATCCCGTACGTTTTCCCGCATGTTTTCCCGTATATTATTCTCACTCCCGGATGTGTTCATTTTCGTAGTACTTCGGAGTCCTGCATTTCCTCGACGTAGTGCTGGGAGATTCAGGGTCCCTCGCTGTCATCCTTGGAGTTTCTGTGCTACCTAGCCGTTGCCGTTCTTCTTACATTTTCCTGTACTTTCTCCCGTATATTATCCCGTACGTTATCCCGTACGTTTTCCCGCATGTTTTCCCGTACGTTATCCCGTACGTTTTCCCGCATGTTTTCCCGTACGTTATCCCGTACGTTTTCCCGCATGTTTTCCCGTATATTATTCTCACTCCCGGATGTGTTCATTTTCGTAGTACTTCGGAGTCCTGCATTTCCTCGACGTAGTGCTGGGAGATTCAGGGTCCCTCGCTGTCATCCTTGGAGTTTCTGTGCTACCTAGCCGTTGCCGTTCTTCTTACATTTTCCTGTACTTTCTCCCGTATATTATCCCGTACGTTATCCCGTACGTTTTCCCGCATGTTTTCCCGTATATTATTCTCACTCCCGGATGTGTTCATTTTCGTAGTACTTCGGAGTCCTGCATTTCCTCGACGTAGTGCTGGGAGATTCAGGGTCCCTCGCTGTCATCCTTGGAGTTTCTGTGCTACCTAGCCGTTGCCGTTCTTCTTACATTTTCCTGTACTTGCTCCCGTATATTATCCCGTACGTTATCCCGTACGTTTTCCCGCATGTTTTCCCGTATATTATTCTCACTCCCGGATGTGTTCATTTTCGTAGTACTTCGGAGTCCTGCATTTCCTCGACGTAGTGCTGGGAGATTCAGGGTCCCTCGCTGTCATCCTTGGAGTTTCTGTGCTACCTAGCCGTTGCCGTTCTTCTGACATTTTCCTGTACTTTCTCCCGTATATTATCCCGTACGTTATCCCGTACGTTTTCCCGCATGTTTTCCTGTACGTTATCCCGTACGTTTTCCCGCATGTTTTCCCGTATATTATTATCACTCCCGAATGTGTTCATTTCCGTAGTACTTCGGAGTCCTGCATTTCCTCGACGTAGTGCTGGGAGATTCAGGGTCCCTCGCTGTCATCCTTGGAGTTTCTGTGCTACCTAGCCGTTGCCGTTCTTCTGACATTTTCCTGTACTTTCTCCCGTATATTATCCCGTACGTTATCCCGTACGTTTTCCCGCATGTTTTCCTGTACGTTATCCCGTACGTTTTCCCGCATGTTTTCCCGTATATTATTCTCACTCCCGAATGTGTTCATTTCCGTAGTACTTCGGAGTCCTGCATTTCCTCGACGTAGTGCTGGGAGATTCAGGGTCCCTCGCTGTCATCCTTGGAGTTTCTGTGCTACCTAGCCGTTGCCGTTCTTCTTACATTTTCCTGTACTTTCTCCCGTATATTATCCCGTACGTTATCCCGTACGTTTTCCCGCATGTTTTCCCGTATATTATTCTCACTCCCGGATGTGTTCATTTTCGTAGTACTTCGGAGTCCTGCATTTCCTCGACGTAGTGCTGGGAGATTCAGGGTCCCTCGCTGTCATCCTTGGAGTTTCTGTGCTACCTAGCCGTTGCCGTTCTTCTTACATTTTCCTGTACTTTCTCCCGTATATTATCCCGTACGTTATCCCGTACGTTTTCCCGCATGTTTTCCCGTATATTATTCTCACTCCCGGATGTGTTCATTTTCGTAGTACTTCGGAGTCCTGCATTTCCTCGGCGTAGTGCTGGGAGATTCAGGGTCCCTCGCTGTCATCCTTGGAGTTTCTGTGCTACCTAGCCGTTGCCGTTCTTCTTACATTTTCCTGTACTTTCTCCCGTATATTATCCCGTACGTTATCCCGTACGTTTTCCCGCATGTTTTCCCGTACGTTATCCCGTACGTTTTCCCGCATGTTTTCCCGTATATTATTCTCACTCCCGGATGTGTTCATTTTCGTAGTACTTCGGAGTCCTGCATTTCCTCGACGTAGTGCTGGGAGATTCAGGGTCCCTCGCTGTCATCCTTGGAGTTTCTGTGCTACCTAGCCGTTGCCGTTCTTCTTACATTTTCCTGTACTTTCTCCCGTATATTATCCCGTACGTTATCCCGTACGTTTTCCCGCATGTTTTCCCGTATATTATTCTCACTCCCGGATGTGTTCATTTTCGTAGTACTTCGGAGTCCTGCATTTCCTCGACGTAGTGCTGGGAGATTCAGGGTCCCTCGCTGTCATCCTTGGAGTTTCTGTGCTACCTAGCCGTTGCCGTTCTTCTGACATTTTCCTGTACTTTCTCCCGTATATTATCCCGTACGTTATCCCGTACGTTTTCCCGCATGTTTTCCTGTACGTTATCCCGTACGTTTTCCCGCATGTTTTCCCGTATATTATTCTCACTCCCGAATGTGTTCATTTCCGTAGTACTTCGGAGTCCTGCATTTCCTCGACGTAGTGCTGGGAGATTCAGGGTCCCTCGCTGTCATCCTTGGAGTTTCTGTGCTACCTAGCCGTTGCCGTTCTTCTTACATTTTCCTGTACTTTCTCCCGTATATTATCCCGTACGTTATCCCGTACGTTTTCCCGCATGTTTTCCCGTATATTATTCTCACTCCCGGATGTGTTCATTTTCGTAGTACTTCGGAGTCCTGCATTTCCTCGACGTAGTGCTGGGAGATTCAGGGTCCCTCGCTGTCATCCTTGGAGTTTCTGTGCTACCTAGCCGTTGCCGTTCTTCTTACATTTTCCTGTACTTTCTCCCGTATATTATCCCGTACGTTATCCCGTACGTTTTCCCGCATGTTTTCCCGTATATTATTCTCACTCCTGAATTAAATATGTAATTAAAGAATCAGGCCTTCCCTTTTTAAAAAATGGCATATTATAAAGGAAAATATTTACGAAACACAGGTTTTCTAAAGCATACTTATACTATTTAATTTTTAATAAAAAATTACTTATTTTATTTCTAATTGCCAATCTTTCATAGATTACGAATTTAGAAATAATAAATGTTGTAGATGTTCGGGCGAAAGTCTATTCCTAGATTCTATTACAATATTGCCAGCCCTTGAGAATAATCTGTCAGAAGGGTTCCAACAACTGCTAAATATTGTTTGGCAATAACGCTAAGAATCGGGTATACTGATTAGATTTTCTTATGAACACAAAACTTTCTCTGTCAGCAAGCAAAAAAATTTCAAAAAAGAACCGGATTTTTCGATTCTTGGGGTAAAGGATTGATTCATAAATAAATCGAATAGCATAAAATCGATTTAAAAAATACGGGATAATATACGTACGGGATAATATACGGGTACAGGAAGTACAGTAAGTACAGGAAAATGTAAGTGGAACGGCAACGGCTAGGTAGCACAGAAACACCAAGGATGACAGCGAGGGACCCTGAATCTCCCAGCACTACGTCGAGGAAATGCAGGACTCCGAAGTACTACGAAAATGAACACATCCGGGAGTGAGAATAATATACGGGAAAACATGCGGGAAAACGTACGGGATAACGTACGGGATAATATACGGGAGAAAGTACAGGAAAATGTAAGAAGAACGGCAACGGCTAGGTAGCACAGAAACTCCAAGGATGACAGCGAGGGACCCTGAATCTCCCAGCACTACGTCGAGGAAATGCAGGACTCCGAAGTACTACGAAAATGAACACATCCGGGAGTGAGAATAATATACGGGAAAACATGCGGGAAAACGTACGGGATAACGTACGGGATAATATACGGGAGAAAGTACAGGAAAATGTCAGAAGAACGGCAACGGCTAGGTAGCACAGAAACTCCAAGGATGACAGCGAGGGACCCTGAATCTCCCAGCACTACGTCAAGGAAATGCAGGACTCCGAAGTACTACGAAAATGAACACATCCGGGAGTGAGAATAATATACGGGAAAACATGCGGGAAAACGTACGGGATAACGTACGGGATAATATACGGGAGAAAGTACAGGAAAATGTAAGAAGAACGGCAACGGCTAGGTAGCACAGAAACTCCAAGGATGACAGCGAGGGACCCTGAATCTCCCAGCACTACGTCGAGGAAATGCAGGACTCCGAAGTACTACGAAAATGAACACATCCGGGAGTGAGAATAATATACGGGAAAACATGCGGGAAAACGTACGGGATAACGTACGGGATAATATACGGGAGAAAGTACAGGAAAATGTAAGAAGAACGGCAACGGCTAGGTAGCACAGAAACTCCAAGGATGACAGCGAGGGACCCTGAATCTCCCAGCACTACGTCGAGGAAATGCAGGACTCCGAAGTACTACGGAAATGAACACATTCGGGAGTGAGAATAATATACGGGAAAACATGCGGGAAAACGTACGGGATAACGTACAGGAAAACATGCGGGAAAACGTACGGGATAACGTACGGGATAATATACGGGAGAAAGTACAGGAAAATGTCAGAAGAACGGCAACGGCTAGGTAGCACAGAAACTCCAAGGATGACAGCGAGGGACCCTGAATCTCCCAGCACTACGTCGAGGAAATGCAGGACTCCGAAGTACTACGAAAATGAACACATCCGGGAGTGAGAATAATATACGGGAAAACATGCGGGAAAACGTACGGGATAACGTACGGGAAAACATGCGGGAAAACGTACGGGATAACGTACGGGATAATATACGGGAGAAAGTACAGGAAAATGTAAGAAGAACGGCAACGGCTAGGTAGCACAGAAACTCCAAGGATGACAGCGAGGGACCCTGAATCTCCCAGCACTACGTCAAGGAAATGCAGGACTCCGAAGTACTACGAAAATGAACACATCCGGGAGTGAGAATAATATACGGGAAAACATGCGGGAAAACGTACGGGATAACGTACGGGATAATATACGGGAGAAAGTACAGGAAAATGTAAGAAGAACGGCAACGGCTAGGTAGCACAGAAACTCCAAGGATGACAGCGAGGGACCCTGAATCTCCCAGCACTACGTCGAGGAAATGCAGGACTCCGAAGTACTACGAAAATGAACACATCCGGGAGTGAGAATAATATACGGGAAAACATGCGGGAAAACGTACGGGATAACGTACGGGATAATATACGGGAGAAAGTACAGGAAAATGTAAGAAGAACGGCAACGGCTAGGTAGCACAGAAACTCCAAGGATGACAGCGAGGGACCCTGAATCTCCCAGCACTACGTCGAGGAAATGCAGGACTCCGAAGTACTACGGAAATGAACACATTCGGGAGTGAGAATAATATACGGGAAAACATGCGGGAAAACGTACGGGATAACGTACAGGAAAACATGCGGGAAAACGTACGGGATAACGTACGGGATAATATACGGGAGAAAGTACAGGAAAATGTCAGAAGAACGGCAACGGCTAGGTAGCACAGAAACTCCAAGGATGACAGCGAGGGACCCTGAATCTCCCAGCACTACGTCGAGGAAATGCAGGACTCCGAAGTACTACGAAAATGAACACATCCGGGAGTGAGAATAATATACGGGAAAACATGCGGGAAAACGTACGGGATAACGTACGGGAAAACATGCGGGAAAACGTACGGGATAACGTACGGGATAATATACGGGAGAAAGTACAGGAAAATGTAAGAAGAACGGCAACGGCTAGGTAGCACAGAAACTCCAAGGATGACAGCGAGGGACCCTGAATCTCCCAGCACTACGTCGAGGAAATGCAGGACTCCGAAGTACTACGAAAATGAACACATCCGGGAGTGAGAATAATATACGGGAAAACATGCGGGAAAACGTACGGGATAACGTACGGGATAATATACGGGAGAAAGTACAGGAAAATGTAAGAAGAACGGCAACGGCTAGGTAGCACAGAAACTCCAAGGATGACAGCGAGGGACCCTGAATCTCCCAGCACTACGTCGAGGAAATGCAGGACTCCGAAGTACTACGAACATGAATTCGTCCTGGATCAAGAGATAATGGGGAAAAAATATGTACGATCAAGAGTAATGGCGTGCTGCACACAAAAGCTGTTAAGGTTATCGCGAGGTATTATGAAATTATAAAGACTGGGATGAGGAACTCGAAGTAAAGCAATTCGTATCTTAAATATTGTATTTCGAACTGATGTTGATATTTCCCATCCTCAGGGCTACGATGTTATACAGCATGCGTTCGTCACGTGTTCGTCAGGTTTGTCATAACTTGACATGACAATTCTACTTGAGGGAATGAGCTCTCAGAGTGAAACTCCCGCTATTTTCATGAGAGACATCGTGTAACTGGGACCTCGCGTCCTATGTTTAATTCTCGTCAATCAGCTAAAAACAAAAGCCCATCGGGTAGCGTGTTATCTAGTATGCATGGGGAACTGCCTTCACTGTCATTACTGTGGCCGGGAAACAAAAGCGAGGAAGAAAACTCTGAGTTTCCATATCTTTGCCATTTCCGTTGTCACCATATTGTGATTGGTGAACTTTGACCGGCTCTCGTTTAAAAACTATGAACTTTTGAACAAAAGGAAGGTCATTTTCGTAATCTCCTTCTGATCCTGATCCTCGCTACGTGGAGATTGTCTGCGAATTTTGGGACACCCTGTATATGTTCTCGTAAAAGCGGATGTACTGTACTGGGTTTCGAGGCTCGAGAGACGCTTCCGCTTCTTCTACTCTAAAACGTGTTTTCTTTTTGTGATGTGCAATCCAAATAAATCCATTTAATCCGAAACCCTGCGTGCTTTATTTTCGATAATACAACAGTCGGAATGAAACAGTGTGCCTAAAATGCTCAGGAAAGCATAGTACCATTAATTGCAAAAATTCAGCTGAATTGTGCTGTATAAATTGCAATTATAATAATAATCGCTACAACACTCAGTATAATACTAAACACGTGGCCAATGATAGCCAGAATTGTTCGACTCTACAAAAAAAGATAAAGAAATATATAGCTGATACAGATTATCCTATGAGTCCGGTTATCAACAGATATATCGGCAAGGTAGATATTACAAGAACTGAGGACAATAACCGGAGAAGTACAAAACTACTATCTGGATCATCATTAGCATCATTATCGCCAGGAAGCAACGTCAGTAGAAATTTGAAAAAGGCAGCCAGCACAGCAAACATTGAAACTAAATAAAACTTTAATATGGATCAGGACTTTGACTTAGTAGAAGAGACACATAGAGTGCTATTTGAACAAGAAAGTACGTTTTATAGTATTGGAGCACTCAATAAATTCATGAATAATATGAAAGAATTTATACTATACCTAAACATTAGAAGTCTAAATGCAAATTTCCTAAAACTAAAAACATTTATTGAGGGCTTGAATACTAAACCTACTATTATAGTGTGCGTTGAGACGTGGGTATTAGAGCATAGTGATTACTTCTTGTTACCTGGATATAAAATGTATTATAATAATAGTAAAATAAACCGATCAGATGGTGTGGTAATATACTTGGAAGATAGTATCATTGAGAGTACAGAAATAATTGAAATTGGGAAGTTGAAAATATTGAATTCAATCATTAAAACTAGTAATAGTAATCTAGAGATCTCGGCTTTGTATAGATCGCACAATATACAGAAAACTAATTTTATAACAAATCTAAATGAACTAATGAACATGAAGAAAAATGTTACTAACCATATAATAGTAGGAGATTTTAATATTAACTTATTAGAAATAGATGATGTTAGCCAAGAATTGTTATTGAATTTACTAGATAAGGGATACAAACCTGGCTTTCAGGGTATACTAGACCATCTGATACAAATAATGCGAATAATTCTACTGAAGGAACATGCATTGATAATATGCTTACGAAGTCACAATCAATTAAAAATAAACATTTTAAATTGACAAGTACGATAACAGATCATTATCCCCTTTTCATGTCATTAGGAAAGATTGATAAAGTAAAATCCGAGTATCCAAAAATATCTATAAATTATAATAAACTAAGTAGAATTGCGGAAAAGGAAAATTGGAAAATAATATTATCAATGAGTGATCCTAATTCAGCAGTAAATGAGTTAATAAAAAAAATAAACAATTGTATGAAACAAGCAACTGTTTATAAAAATACTAGTAAAAAACAGGGTAAAAATATTCCTAGAAGTGATTGGATAACTAAGGCAATATTAATTTCTTGTGAGAAGAAAGAATGATTATATCAGATATGGAGAAATGAGCCTAACAATGATACACTAAAATCAGAATACAAAAATTATACCAAAGTTTTGAACAAAGTAATAAAAGAAGCAAAAATACTAAACGATCGTAGGCAAATAGAAAATAACTGTAGTAAACCGAGGAATCTTTGGAATATAATCAATAAAAAATTAGGCAAAAATAAAAAAAAAAGATAATTATATTAATTATCTATATGATGAGAAAAATAATAAAATAACGGAAAATAAGGACATTGCAAATCACATGAACGAACATTTTAGTTCGGTGGGTGAAAGATTAAATAGTAAAATTTCGCAACCGTACAATAGTAAAGTACAACTACCTAAGATGAATCAAAAATCTATTTTTATTTATCCAACCAATAGTTATGAAATATATCAAATAATAAAGGATATGAAACTAACCAATGGAGGAACTGATAACATAAATTCCAAAACACTTAAACTACTATCAGATTACCTTATAGATCCACTAGTACACACTATTAATCTCTGCATTGCACAATCTATTTGGCCAAATAAACTAAAAGAAGCTGAAATAATACCAATACATAAGGCTGGAAATAAAAAAATTGCTTCAAATTACAGACCAATATCATTAATATCAAATATAGCGAAGATTTTTGAAAAAATCATACATAATAGAATTTGGAATTTTTTAAATATGGACAATATAATATCGGAAAAGCAATACGGTTTTGTAAAAAATAAAGGTACAAAAGATGCAATTACATTAATTACAAAGCTTATATATGAAAAATTAGACAAAAGTACAGTGGAACCTCTCATAGCGTACACTCTCATAGCGTACGAGGGCGGAGCGTAGGTTGGTTGGAGGGGGATTGATCAGGGCCGTCGCACATACACTTCAGAAGGGCGATTGTTTACAAAATCTCATACCGGCACGAGGGAACACGGGATCTGTAGTCACGGCACTGCACGAGTGTCAATGAAGGGGAACGGTGGGGATAGCATTCGATCGACTACAGCCGGTTCTGGCTCGCGATTGGTACTTCACATAGCGTACATTGTCTCCCTATTACGTACGCTATGAGAGGTTCCACTGTACTCCAATTGCAGTTACATTCCTTGATTTAGCGAAAGCATTTGATACTGTTAACCATAGAATACTACTAGATAAATTATATAACTATGGAATCAGAGGTACAGCAAATAAGCTTATAAATAGCTACCTAGACAATAGACAACAAAGCGTAAAAATTAACGATTGTAAAAGCGTTAATAGAAATATAAAGACTGGAATACCACAAGGTACTGTATTAGGACCATTGCTTTTTATTATATATGTAAATGATTTATTAACAAGTATGCCAAACCATTCAATTGTTTCCTATGCTGATGATACAGCTATAATATCTACGGATACTAGCTGGGCTGGAGTAGAATCTAAAATGAATAAATACCTACAAAAAATAGACATATGGCTGGCACTTAATAGATTATCGTTAAATGTTGATAAAACAGTATACATGACATTTGGAAATTATTGTAATAGCGTCCCAAATGAATTAGAAATAAAAATCAATGGAAGAATATTGAATAGAGTCCAAAACACAAAGTATTTAGGGATAATCTTTGACTACAATATGAAATGGTTAAACCATATAGAGTATATAATTAATAAGACCAAATATTTAGTGTTTGTTATGAGAAAAATTGCAAAATTTATGGATATAAAAACGTTAAGGATAATATATTATGCGCTATTTCACAGTATTATTAATTATGGCATAAATGCATGGGGAGGTGCTTACTCAAATAATTTAAATTTATTACAATCTTTACAAAACAAAATTTTAAAAATTATAAACAAAAATCAATTCACACTCGCTGATAATCCAATGAATCTGAGACAAATGTTTGCATATGAATCACTTATATATCACTATAATGTATTAAAGCAGGAATTCATAAATTCTAACAGTAAAACTAGAAATAAAAGTATACAAGTCCCGCAAAGACAAAAAACCATAAGTAATAAAAATAGCTATGTAAAAGCTATTAGTGTGTTCAATGAATTACCAAATGAATTAAAAGCTATAAAGACTAGGAATTATAAATTTATCCTAAAGAAATGGATTAAAAATAATACGTAGAGAATGAGAAACCATCATAGGACTAAATGAAATAAATAATGTTGTTGTTAAGATCTTTCTAAATTTTAAATAAACTATAGTATTTATATCTCGTTTTGGCCAGATCACATGAGGTTGATTTAATGTTAAGTTCTTTTAGTATATAAGGTCATACTGGGGTTGCGAACAGATAACTACGTTTATCTCTGCGACAATTTACGGTTATGTATAATAATTTGTAAATTTTTACTGGTAATAAATAAATATATGTGTCGACGAATCGGTAATAAAATTCAAAGGTAAAATTAATTTTATAACCTATAACCCGAATAAGCCTACAAAATGGGGCATACGCATATACGTTTTGGCTGACTCAGAAACTGGGTATGTGTACAATATTCTCCCATATTATGGTAGTATTACCTCCAATAACCTTATAAAACCTCAATTGTCTGTCAGTACTAGAATTCCATTTCATCTGTATAACAAATTATTGTCCAACGTACCAGATACACAAGGTTACCATATGTATACAGATAGATATTACACTAGCATTGCACTGGCGGAAGAATTACTACAAATGAAATGCCATCTAACAGGTACAATAAAAATCAATCGTAAGGGCATACCTGATTTCGGTGAAAATAAATTCGGATTTCGGAAATTCGGTGAAAATAAATCAATCGCTTACAAAAAGAGAAGAACGATGATATTATCCTAGAAAGATAAAAGAGTGGTTACGCTGTTCAGCACCAGTGATAGCGCTGGATTCATTACAAAAACAAGATTTGTAAGAGGAGGTGAACAACAAAACGTGGAAAAACCAAAAATTGTTGTTAACTACACGGCTTCAATGGGTGGTATTGACCGCGCGGATCAATACGCATCATCATACTGTTTCCTAAGACAATCTGTTAAGTGGTGAAGGAAAATGTTCTTTTGGGGAATGAAGATGTCTGCCATAAATGCATACATTTTATATGTGTGTAAAAAAAAGCAAGAACGAAAAACCACTGTCCCATTTGATGTTCGTCAAGAGATTAGTCGATCAACTCGTAGGTGAGTTCCGCGAAGATCGATCAAGACCTTCCACTTCAACACATGAAACAAGGCTGGACAAAAGACTGCACATATTGCGAAAAGGCAAGAAAAGAGATTGTCTTGTGTGTTCTAATAGACAGGAAAAAGAACAAAGACGCGAAACTTCGGAATATTGTGATACTTGCCCTTCTTATTCACCTTGTGGTTGAATAATATTTAAACTATCAAAAAGTGAAACAGCCTACCATACGTGCGAGTGTTATCAATTTTTTTTTTTTAATCAGACCACGCTGCGGCCACGGTTTATTAAAACAAAAAATGAAATAGAGAAATGCATCTATGTTAGAAATGCAAAAGCGTTAAGCGTTAAGCGAATGAAACGAGATTTTTTTCCATTGCTGTCAATTTTTCTCGCAACCTGGGTTGAAAAAAAATGATATTTTGTAGTTCACATCAAAGTATAAAAATCCTCACACAAAATGGGGTGTGAGCGAAATAATTAAATTTTGACATTCAGAGCATGTAGAAATGATCAGTCATTGTAGCCAGTACCTAAGTAGATCTGTGCCGATCGTTGTACGTACCGTATCTTATAAAGTGTTCTTTTATTCTCCATTTTGGAATTTCAAACTTCGTGTTTTAATCTGTAAAGCAACAGTTTTTTAAGAATCGTTTATATTTTCAATCTGTTACTGATAAATTATAACAAAAATTGATTTTATGAAATAGCCCCTAATACTATAAAAGCAGCAAAATGACAGATAGATGTAATGAAAATGAAACTGAAAGTGAAATAAATAATGGTTAAAATGTAAAAAGTCTTATACAATAAATAGGTGTATAAACTATATATATATAGTAATATTTAAGAATAATATATGTGAATATAATACCAAATACAAATAAGAAATGTACGTATCCGCTTCCTATTGCTTGCCAAGCATGCTTCTGGAGCGCTCGAAAATGTGCGGGCTTTGAGCACGTGTTGAACGCACAGAGCGCCGTACGCAATGCGTTAACCCTCTATGGGCCTTTAATAAACTTAATTGTTTCGATTAAAAATTCAATGATTTTTCAATTGTCCATTCTATATAAAACTTTGTCTTCATTTTATTTACTAGAAGCCTTTAATTCATGTATTAGAGCTATTAAGATATCTACTACTCATGAAAGCAGGAGGTTTGTTTAGGCCTCTTTCTCCTCTTCCTATTTACCCTCTTCAGCAATAGCAAGCCGTCATCCATTCTAATCCTTATCCAATATATCTTCATTTAAATAATAATATCATATTTCAAATAGATTGAGCTGATTGCTGGAAATGGGGTGATGATATTTGCACCAGAGCTGGACGACATTAAACAAAAATTCTCATTGTCACCCAAGGACATGGTCCGTAGCATTATGAAAAGCATTGTAGGACACGAACGATTAAAACAGATGACTCCTAAAGGTCAAAGGAAATTGGAAACGATCCCAAAATCTGTATTGGTAGCAACAAAAAGTATGTTTCAAAATATATACTGTATTAAAAAACTTGTGTACAATCGAGTCTCAAAAATTGCAACCACTTAAGGCCTTATGCTTTAGGCTTGTGACCTCTCAAATATCAATTCAGAAGCAAGCTCTTGCAATTTTAAAGCTTCAACTGCACTTTTTTGCTCTCTTGCAATACTTACACAAAATGACACAACTCTTCAGCTTTAACATCCTCCAATATAGGTGTAAGTTCAAACATATTATTATATTGTTTTCTCTTATCTTACTTGATAATTTTAAGTTTGATAATTTTCAATTTTCAATACCACAATTCATATTCATAATTTTCTCCTCATTTATTTAGTATACGTATCTGAAAACGTCCCGGTTGAAAGGAAGCTGACTCACTCCCAGTACATGCGGTGCCTTACTCTTTTGTGCGGCAACCTTCGAAAAAGGATGTAAAATATGGATCGTTCTTTTTCTTTATGCTGTATGAAGAATGTTGCCATAACGTGTCAGCGACTGTTAGATAATATCGATTGTTGTACCCGGATCGTCGACAACCTTGCTGTTCTGTTATCCTAAATCTCTCAAACGGAGCAGCCGTATCAGGAAACTTAGTTCCGGTAAGAGTTGGAGTTGCACTACGGACAGCACGTACCCCTGAGACAGAGGACGCCCATATCCCGACTGGAAATTTATTCAGGCTGCCTGAGTTTCCGTCAGGCCCGGGTCAGGTTTTGGGAAGGCTGGCCAGTTCCGGCTCGCCTGCTCTTAGCCTTATCCGGACCTAAACTAATGTCGGTACGTTTGCCTGACCTGGCTTACCTTACATCAGCCTCGTATATACATGTAATACAACCACCGGCCACTAGAGGGACAGGGATACCCGCAAGCAAAAGTGGGTCACTGAGCCGATAAGCTCCAAACTTTATAGAATTCTGTAAAAGAGACGAAGAGGCGATAACCCTAGTAAAAATTTATTCCGGCGGGGATCCGGGCCGTATCAGGCTGTCCCTAACTGATAATCCGGCCCAGATCATGCCGCTCTTCCGACCCTGATGTGGCATGTAACGGCATTTCTGATCCGGCACTAATCAGGCTACTGATCGGGCCCACATTAGGGAACATATGTGGTCCTGATCATGCCCTGATTGGTATTATATCCAGTTGCCTGATATTGATATACATTAGATATACATATGTATAGACGTTGAAATGACAAACAGGTAACATTTTTTGAAAATATCGCAGGTAGTGGAGTAATTCAGTGTGACGTATTAGGCGTTGCTTTCGAGAGGTAGGAGAATTGCTGCAAATTATAAATTAGTTTGTTGATTCTAAAAAATTATATATAGAAGCAGTCCGATGGATTAGACTGCTAGGTGCTGCACGTTAGTAGCTTTTATCGCCTCTTCGTATCTTTTACAGAATTCTATAAAGTTTGGAACTTATCGGCTCAGTGACCCACTTTTGCTTGCGGGTATCCCTGTCCCTCTGGTGGCCGGTGGTTGTATTACATGTATATAGTTTCATAATAGGGCAATTTCAATGTTGCCTGATTTCACACCTAATACGGCAGCTCTGAATAACGCCTGACTACGGCCAAGTCAGATTTTCCATAATAGGGCTTGCCATGAAATTGCATGATCAGGGCAGGATCTGGGCCTCATCCGGCTATCCTGATCAGGCATGCCATACCTATACCTGATCCGGACCTGATACGCCATCAGGCAGCCTGAACAAATTTTTGCTAGGGAAAAGCTACTAACTTGCAGCACCTAGTAGTCCAATCCATCGCACTGCTTCTATATACAATTTTTTAGGATCAACAAACTAATTTATAATTTGCAGGAATCCTCCTACCTCTTGAAGGCAAAGCCTAATACGTCACACTGAATTATTCCAATACCTACGATATTTTCAAAAACTGTTATAACAGTTTCGGCTGTAATTCGACATGCAGTCCGGCCCGGATCAGAAGCCTGATCAGGGCCTGCTTCGCAGTAGCATTACACCCCGGATAAGGGCCTCCTGAATCGGCCTTAGCTGGGCCGGATGCCGTTTTAAGGCACACTTTATCAGGGCCGGATCTGGGCCTGAATAAATTTCCACTCGGGATTCGGGTCAATTCACCGAATACCTTTCATCGAAAGATGTTTCACCGACGCATGTTTCACCGACCGGACGTTTCGTCGAATAGACTTTTCACCGAAGGGACGTTTCACCGAATAATGTTATTTTTTATAGTAATTATTTTGTATCTTGATTAATTTTAAAGGCAATTTTTTTGGTTCTACTTTGGTAACAGAGCCGTTCGGTACCACCCCGAGCCGGTGCTGTAGGGGTTTTAGGTTATTTTTATATTATTGAGATGAAAAAAGATCACAAAACGGTCATGTGACGGTCACTTAACGGTCACAGGCAGTCATGTGTCGACACTATCAAAGTTAGGTTTATAATATAATAAGTAGTTTCATTTCTATCCGCCAGATGGCGGATACCTAAATTGCCAATCCTATATTAAAGTTGCTTTTTGAATTGCATAAGTAAGGCCTGAGATATTGAGCAAATTCTCTATCCCAATTAATTTGGAATATTTCCTAAGTCTTACAAAATCAAAAGATTTTGTAAGTTTCCTTCAGCCAAAACTTTTTCTGTGTCCTCATCCTAAAAATTTTCTGTTTTTCTTTCTCCAAAAATTTTTTGAAGTGTCATCCTAAAAATTTTTTGTTTTTCAGTAGTCAATAATAACAATATAATAGTAAGTTTTTTCTAGAAAAAATCAAGTTTTCTTATTAAAGAAATAATACTTATTAGTTTTAATAACTCTTGCCATTATGGCTCTTGAATATATCTCAAGTAAACGTGGCTCCAATAAATTGAAGTTCAATGGATTCTTGCATTATAAAGATCGGCATGTTGAGGAGTTGAATAGAGTATATTGGAAGTGTGAAGATCATAAAAAAAAATGTTGTAAAGGTAGAGTTATAACCGAAGGCGAAGAAGTAATCCAGTTTACTGAGCATTCTCATGCTGCTGATCCTTTAAAAAATTACAAGGAAGAGTTTATGAATAAACTGAAGACCGCTGCTATTATAAATACAGATAAGGCTCCAAAAAAAATTCTTGCTGATGAATTGCTTTTGTTACCAGAGTGTGTGCAGTTACGCTTGCCACAAAAAACTTCTTTGAAACGAGTTATAAGAAGAGCTAGATGCGAAAATAAAGTAAATGATCCATTAGTGCCAGAAGATAGAAGTGAGTTTATTGTACCGGATGAATTACAGTTGACAAAGACGGATGATCGTTTTTTATTATTTGATACGGGCAATGATGATCCCCAAAGAATTATTGTTTTCGGTACAAAATACAATTTAAAAGTATTATCAAGTGCAGAATATTGGTTAGGTACTTTCGACTTTTGTCCGAGTATTTTTGGACAAATTTATACCATTCACGCATTATTTGATGGTGCCGTTTTTCCAATGATATATGCATTATTACCATCAAAATCTGAAGAGGTTTACAAAAGATTTTTGGAAATATTAAAATCACTTAGAGCAAACTTGGATCCAAAAAAAATAATGCTTGACTTAGAACTTGCTTTCTCCAATGCTGCTAAAAATGTTTTTGACAGTTTAATATCCATAAAGTTTTGTTTTTTTCACTTCCAACAAGCTCTGTATCGTAACATTAGGTCTACAGGACTCAAAACACGGTATAATACGGAAATCGATTTTAATTTAAAAATAAAATGTTTTTGATAACTTCTTACTGTACTTCCAAAAGAATTATGTTGGTGCAATAATTGGAACGAGACGTAAATCACCAAGATTTGACTTTGCTAAATGGAATCATTATGACTCTGTTCTAAATGATTGGCCAAGAACGAATAATAGCATAGAAGGATGGAATAGAGGATTTAGCGTTTATTTTAATGGACCCAATAAAACTATTTATGATGTAATCAGAGCATTCAAGTCGGACGAGTTCTTAACAAAGCAATTAATAGCACAAAAACGATCGCAAGCCGAGGTTGAACCTCAAAAAAAAAATATGCCTCATATACAAAGCGCATAAAAGCAATTGTTCAAAAATATGGAACACAACTTTACCAAGATGATAACTTACAATACATCAAAGATATAGCAGGACTATTGACAAAATAAAATGTTTATTCAATTTAATTAGAATTAAATACTAAAAATTTAACTTCACTTACGAATTAGTTATAACTAATATATAAAAAATATATATAATATGTATGTAATAAATATTGTATTTTTGTCCACCTTAATATAATCATTGTTATTGTTTTTTAGGTTAATACGTCGGTAAACCCATTTTTGCAGTTATATTTTTATCATTATTCGGTGAAACGTCCGTTCGGTGAAATGTCTTCGGTGAAACGTCGTTCGATCAAATGTATTTCGGTCACATGACCTAGACCCGGGATGAGGCATGATCGCACGCAAACTCGGGCCAGATGGCAGCACGTTAATTATTGGATGAAAATGACGGCGGCAATATATATAGTGTGACGTATATTTCGCGATCTAGCCTCGTCGGGAGATGAGAGACTGACCGGCGCACAACTTACGCGATTCCTTCGCGTTCCAGGCAACCCAGGGCTAATACATACAATTCAAAAGAATACCACTGGTATTGTTGGGCGCCAGGTTCCAAAACGGGAACCACGTATCAATGTCTACGGTTCTTCTTCGCGTGCCTACGTTGGCTAACTCAGTACCGCGGAGGCGTCGGGGATCTTCAAGAGTAAGGACAACTTCAATCAAATGAACACTTCGGCTTTTTGGGTCAACAATAACAAAATCGATCGTTTATTTTTGCGCCAATTTCGGACGCGACCACGCGGATATAACAAAAATCCAAATTTAACAATTTCAGAAATAAATAATGGACCCAATTAGATCGCGACTAAAACAACAATGAATGACAATAGCAACTTTTACTTATGTCCTAAAACGAATTCTACGCATAACGTTCGCGATCTATTCCGCGCAGTCCAATTCTTACGATTCGCAAAAATCCATTCGTACAATTCACTAAAATTCGATATTTCATAAATACTTTCACACGGTTCGATACAATTCGATCTTTCGACAATTTCTAACATTCGATTAATACTTTCGTACATTTCGCGACAATTCGACATTTCACTTCGATATGACTTTCGGACAATTCGACATACGTTTCATTCACATACAATCTCAATATTTGAGTCGAGTCAAAATTACAACGCGATCTACTCGCGATACTTCGAACAACACGACCTCAAGGACTATTTCGTGTCTCTCGGCAACACGTCCCTAACGCGAACGCGATACAATAAAATTCGAAGATCTAACACTCAAATTTTTGCCGAGGGAACTTCTCATTCGCTCACATTCATACGCACTTCGATTTACACAACGGGCGATAAATATGTCCACAATGGGCAACATATTTACGCGAACAAAGTCCCTTGCCGGTCGGCGGAATCTCGTACTTCCCAAAACGATCGCGATTCTACGAGTGGGAAAATCTCCCACGTGCCTACAGGCACCTATCGACAAAACGTACCAAAACGCGGGGTATTACGAGATTTCGTCGCTCACAAAAATACAACGAATCGCTTACCGAAATCTCTTTGTCTCTTCGATAAGGAGAATTTAGCCCGTATACGCGGCCTCGGACGAAGTCCGGATTCTCCATAGGACTTAACCCCAGAAAACAAACGGTTCCAAAAACACGACTCGCGTCGTCGACGGTCCAGGCAAGAAGAAGGAAGTTGCCTTCCCTTTCGATCGTAATCGGCAGCACCGGAGACTATCATCCTCTCCCTTATTCGCAACCACCGCTGATTGGTCCTACGGCCCCAATCAGAAATCCCCAAAATGACACCACGCGCTATTATTCAAATCCGTCTTCGCGACAATTCATTCGATTCGGGAACAGCGATTACTGGCTGTCCCGCGATGGGCTCCGTCGTCCCATAGGAATTCGCAACGGTTCACCAGGCGTCCCCGGATTCCCAGTTCGCGAGTCTTCGTTCCGTTCGTCGATAGCGGTGGGCCTCCATCATGAGTTGTGGTGCGTTACAGGTGCTCCGTCGTTCGTAGGTCGATGTCACGCGGAATGAGTAATAGCTCCCTTCTAGTTACTCGGTACGCGTAGACCAGTTCATGTAGCTCGGGTGATAGCGTGCGTAGAGTTGCTCCAAGTCGCGAGGTGATTGGTGCGGTGAGCTACAGCGCGCGCAGCTAGGGCCCAGCCGGCGCTCTGACGTCACTCAGCATTTCGTCCTCGTTCCTCCCACGCTGATGATCCCTCGCTGGTTCTTCGCGAGACTCGGTAAGCCCGCGAATACAATATTCGCGGCATGGGACATAGCAAAAATCATACAACAAAATTAGAAATCAACCAATTCGCAACTTCGTTAGCCCTTGAGGTGGTGGCTTCTTCCCTGGATTCTTTTCTAACACGCGTTTTCCCGCGTAACACGACAGTTCCCGCCGAGGACCTGACGGGGTAAAATCTGCCCCGTCACAATAGGTATAGCGTTACTGCGCACAATTCCACCGCGCATGATAGAGATTAAGGCGGAAAGTTTAAAATGTGCGATAAGTATGGGCAGATGATTGTGGCACAGTTAAAAAAAAATTTTAAAGCAGAGAAACGCTTCTTTAAAGGGTAGGAAAAAAGATTTGATTGATAGGTAAGAACAGCTGGAGGTTATGTTTTTACCATCATTTGTAAATATTTCAACAATACGGATTCCTTTTTAGAGTAGTATTTATTTATTTAGAGTACACTGTTTTCTTCAATTTCCACAGACAAAGCAATAGATAAATCACAATTAGTACCATAATCTATCTCATTTGCTGCGTTCCAATCATGTTCAGGATTTTCTTCCTCAATTTCTTCTACTCTGTGTACAGTTACATCAGTGTCGATATCACTGTTGTCTACGTTCAAATTTTCACTGTCTTCACAGCTCCAAGAAAAAATTGATGGTACAGCATTTTTCTTCAGACATAATCTTTGGAGTTTATAACCTACAAAATATTTTGATTCGTTACTTTCTTTTGAAATAAATGTAAATATGTATAATTTTTATAGCGTTTGCAAATATTTGTTAACTGCTTACCTGCTTCAAAGCTCTCTGTTCTAAAATCCTGCTGTGTAAAATGCTGTGCACATAATCCATCCCAAGATTTTGGGTTGAAATCAGGCCTCCGAATAGCCTCGAGCCACTTATTTTTCCTTTCCACCACTTTAGGGAAAGTAAATTTCCTTTTATTTTTACACTTCTCTACACAACACCGCATAATTTGACTAAAAAACAATTACCTTTCACGACTCCAAAATCAACTTTTCGTAGTTGTATACATATATACATATATATATGTTGGTACGACGCCATTTTCGTTCAATAATTACCGTGCTGCCATCTGGGCCGAGCTTGCGTGCGATCATGCCTCATTAGAGGCATTCGAACAAAGTCCAAGACGAAACATTCGGAATGTCTCACGAATGTGTGCTGTTAGTTATAGTACTACCCAGAGAATATTAAAGGAAAACGAAATGCACGGATACCACTACACACGTATGCAAGCGCTTAAAGAGTAAGATTTTGCATTACGCCGACATTTCTGTACGTCGCTTCTTCAGCAACACGAAAATGATACTGAATTTATAAAAAATATTATGTTTACGGACGAATCACAATTCGCAAGAGATGGGGTGTTTAATTTACACAATAATGTCTACTGGTCGACAGAGAACCCTCATGTTAGTGTCGTAAGAGCACACCAGGAAAAATTTAGTATAAATCTATGGGCAGGAATTATTGATAAACAATTAGTAAGTAACATAAAATACTTTTTTATTATACGACAGTTTTATACATAAGTATCTTTCAAAGATTCTGTAAAACTATTTACCCTGTTCAATAATAATGAAATCAATACATTTATAACCATAAGATGGGTCCTTGTATATTGCCTGACCGACTGACTGGTGAGAGTTTTCTTCATTTTTTACAAAATGAATTTCAAGAGGTCATAGAAGAATTAGACAGCATGGATCGAAGACGCATGTGTCTTCAATTGAACGGAGCACCTGCCCGCTATGCTTTCGAAGTTCGAAATGAACTAGACCGACAATTTCCCAACGCCTGGATTGGACGAGGTAGGACTATACGTTGGCCGCCGAGATCTCCCGATCTCAATCCCTTAGATTTTTTCTTGTGGGGGCATATGAAATCGGTAGTGTATAAAGAAGAAATTCAAGATCGGGATAATCTCATGATGAAAATACACGTTGCCGTTTCAAGCATTACGGAAGAAATGATTGCTCGCACCCAATTAACGTTATTATCTCGAGCTCGATTATGTCTGGAAGCCGAAGGCGGCCATTTTGAACATCGACTTTAAAATCCACGTGAGCTTTAATGAAATTCACTTTATAAAAACACAAAGCAAAGCCTAATTTTCCTGTGATTTTACCGAATGATCACCTAACATTATCTTCGTAATTTCTAACATCTTCTTCCCTTCCTAGATAATACTCCTCATTCCTTATGCTGCTCGCATAAGTCGACATTCACTGGAGACCTATCATCCTAGCAAATGTTTCGTCGTCAACCACTATTCAACCAACTGCCATGTACTATTGAATCTTGATAGGAACATCCTACATCAACTGAAATTCACTGTGCTTCCGGGTAAATCAGACAGAATGCAGCTTCACCGAGATCCTCTTTACCTTAATAGGCCTCGGCAATGATGTTTCAAAAATATCTACAAACTATAATTTTTGTAATAAAAAATTATTAGCGAGATTTATGCACAAAAAATTTGTTAATGCAGTTTAAAAGCATTAGACAACGACAGTGTAATGACCTAGAATATACAATGCATTCATATTTATCACAATTTCGAGGTCAATGACAATTTTACATTAATTAGTTCTTCTCCTTACCCTTTTGTGGTTTTACCAAAATAATGGAATCGTGTAAGTATCAAGTTAACTTCGTCTTCCTGTGTCTTCCTCTTTATCCTCCTCTGTGTCTTCCTCTGTGTCTTCCTCTGTCTTCCTGTATCTTTCTGTTTATCTTCCTGTGTCTTCCGATTTCTCTTCCTCTGTCTTCATCTGTGTCTTCCTCTTTATCCTCCTCTGTGTCTTCCTCTGTCTTCCTGTATCTTTCTGTTTATCTTCCTGTGTCTTCCGATTTCTCTTCCTCTGTCTTCCTCTTTATCTTCCTCTGTCTTCCTGTGTCTTCCTATTTCTCTTCCTCTGTGTCTTCCTCTGTCTTCCTGTATCTTTCTGTTTATCTTCCTGTGTCTTCCGATTTCTCTTCCTCTGTCTTCATCTGTGTCTTCCTCTTTATCTTCCTCTGTCTTTCTGTGTCTTCCTATTTCTCTTCCTCTGTGTCTTCCTCTTTATCCTCCTGTGTGTCTTCCTCTGTCTTCCTATTTCTCTTCCTCTGTGTCTTCCTGTCTTCCTATCTTCGAGCAAACCTATGTCTGTTAAATAATGCATTGTCGCACGGTTCTCACTGTGCTTCTCCTCACATTAGAGTGAAGATTCGAAAACTTCTCATGATTGTCCTTGCGCGTTCATACGTCATCTTAAACTCTGAGTCAATTTAGATTCTGTACCTCTTGACGCAATACTAAACTATTACAGATTTATTTCTAGGAAGCCTTTACGAGAGTTCGAATATATCTGCATGTACACGCAAAAGCGGAACAATGAACAAAAGCTTTGCATCGTATCTTAGTGCGAGCACTTTCCTGTGCCGCGGATATTGAACACCTTCATTTGTTGGAAGCATATGTCTTTCCACGGTGAGAACTTCTCCGAATTTGATGACTCTATATTTTCCTTGAACCGGACACCTGATTGGTCCACTTTAAACCTAAATAGCTCAAAAACTACTTGTCGCACGACATTTTGCAAAACATACTTTTGTTCGTTTTATGGTCACGAATACGCTCGTGCAAACTTTGGTTTCTGTTCTGAATCACCCTGTACTATTTCAGACATTGCATTTCGCGGTGGTAGAGCAGGCCGCAAAAGAACCCGCAAAAGAACCGACGGGAAAACCGGGCAGTCAAGGACGAGGTGGTGGTAGTAAGTACAAATTTTGTATGAACAATTAGTAACTACGATACATTTTCTTTAAGGGGTTAGGCCACTCTAGAATTTTCGAAAAATTGATTTTTTTTTTCTTTTAAATTGTCCCTTAAGACCTCAAAAATGATATTCCAAGATATTATGTTCGCGAAATGTCCTATTGGAGAGGATTCATGGTGCTCATGGCAACGGGCTAAAGCTACAAATACTTTGGCTGAGTATAAACATAAGCCAGCTCTTCCAATTACAATCTATAATGCTATCAAACCCATCTATGAAGAACTGACCAGTGAAAATCTTCTAACTCGATGCATCGGCGGTTACACACAAAACAGTAATGAAAGCTTCAACTCGACTGTGTGGGCATTGGCTCCGAAATCCACTTCGAGTGGTAAAACAGTCTTGGATGTGGCTACGGATATTGCAGTTTGTGTATACAATGACGGCTTTTCTGCAATTTTGCACATAATGGAGGCAATGGACTTGGAAATCGGCCCGAACAGCGAATAAAGCATGCAGAGAGATCGCTGTCTGAACGGGTAACAGAGGCAAGGATCGCTTCAAGATCAAGCAGAAAAGAAAAGCAAGAGCAGGACGATAATCTAGAAGGCCAATTGTATAGTGCAGGAATCGCAGATTGAAAGTATTACAAAATTATTCATGATTTTCTGCTACACAAAACTTCAAACGCGTATATCTCAAAACTATATTTTTTAAGTTGGCCGGAAACATAACTCCGACAATTTTCAACCGATTCACTTGAAATTTTGATTATATCTTGAAAAATACATTGTCTATGGAAGTACGTAGGATTTTATTTATGCAGTGCATAGTTCATTTGTTATTAACAATTATCTAATGATTTTTTAGGCCAATTTTTCACTTTCCACTTTGGAAGTGCGCCATTTAGCCAAAAATTAATATATCGAAAAAAACCTAAGTACTTCTATAGCAGTTATTATATAGAATAAAAAAAATTGCCTTCATATAATTCAAACATTACAGGAGTTGTTTGTCCGGCCGTGGACCCTGAAAAAACGGATACGTCATCGCAAAAAGGCTGTACAGCCGCCACTTTGAAATTAATCGCTTCTAAAAAATTATTGTATACAGTCACTAATATGTATAATAAATACTCTTTATTGGAATCTCGATTTATTTTGTAGTACTTCTGAAAAAAAAAATCCTAAAAAAACCTATTTTTTCGGCCTCTAGAGTGGCCTAACTCCTTAAATACTATTATATATTTTGCTCTATTTTCAAATGGGAAACAAAAACCGAATTGGCGGTGGATCCGCAAGCAGCGGCAGGCGTCCAACGGTGGAGAGCGGGCCCCGTATCGTGGCCGCGGAGGACAAAACCGCCGTCCTAACACACCACACCACCAGCACCAACAGAATGGTTAGAGCGCGTATTGCGTATTATGATGGAGGCAATTCTGGATAGATTTTAATTATATTCTATCCAGAATTAGCAAAATAAATTAATATATTTCTCTAATTATAATATGTTCCCTTTATTCTCCCTCCTCGCCTATAGAGATAGTACTTTTGATAATAGACCCTTTATGTGTAGACTAGATCTTTCAGAGGGCATACAAGATTTTTTGTGTGTAAAGTTCAACTTATATTAACGAAATTTTCTAACTCCTGACAACGAACTTTTAAATACTGTATTAGACACTGTGTGAAGTTCACTTTAATAAGATTAAGTGTACAGACAAAAGGTATGCTAGATAAGTGTACGGATAGAAAGTTCATATTAACAACTCACCTGTATTTTTGATCCATATTGCCAGTCGAGGATCGTCTTTCTTAGAAAACCTGTACAGTCTGGACTTGGTCATTAATTTTCCGTATGCACATCCTCTGTACGCACAGAAATCATACTGCCTTTCCTTTTTCTTATTTTCGTATTCCATACTTGAAACGCTTATATTCATTCACTCTATATTTGAAAACGCAGAGCGAACTGACACTCTCAAACTAGAAGAAAGAACTGAAAAAGGCTAGCAGAAGCCGCGGGAATGTTTTCAGTTTGCTTGCAACATTGTATGCCTTCATAGGCTCGCGGCATATTCTTGAAAAGGTTCCGTTCACTATTCCTTTTCTACGATTGCTATAGTTCATATCCGAGTATCGTGTGTTTTATTATTTGACAAATGGAAAACAATGAAGTCTCTAGCAAGGCGCACATGTCATTGCATAAAGTATTTGTTATAGAACTGCATATGCAATGTCTTGAACTACACATATTTTATTTCGCATGTGGTTTGTTTAGGACTGCATTATTTTTTAACTTTGCCCTCCCATTCGAGCGAAGCAACACCGGGTCAAAAAAAATTAAACAAAAACGAAATGAAAACAAAAAGTTTTCGTCTCTAGACGCGAACTCGGCACCTTACGATTACGAAGCTGAATCGTTGCCAACGCGCCCAATGCATGTTCTTCATACATGATAACTCATAGCTGGTGGAACTAAGCAGCCTCACTTATTGCGATACGGACTCTCATGAAGATGTAAGAGAAAAATTGACAGCAATGGAAAAAAATCTCGTTTCATTCCCTTAACCATTTAATTTTTTGTTTTAATGTGCCGTGATCCAGCGTGGTCTGATAAAAAAAAAAGAAATTGATAACACTCGCACGCATGGCAGGCTGTTTCACTTTTTGATAGTTTAAATATTATTCAACCGAATAGAAAAGTAATAAAAAAATGTCAAAAAAATTGCACATACTAATATCGGGCAAAAAAATGAAAAGCGTAAAAAATCCATACAATTATTTTATACATATTGTAACGTTTGTCGATAGTGCTATTTCGTACGCTCCTTATGAGTGCCAATTGTCGGTATTGTAGGAAAGTGATTTGTCTAGGAATCGTCCTATGTTTGTTTTCTATCCCTATCTCTCTCTCTGACCTGTCGGTGAGGTACAGGGGTTCTGCCTGTGTTGGTTCTATAGCCCTAGTGGTCCTTTGCCTACCTATTGGCTATGGCACTGTGTGCGACGCAACTACTAACGGCGCGGATAATAGATTACACAAAATGGCGATAACTAAAGTTTCTGAGGTAGATCTCGGTGGTCTCCTCAGAACTTTGACCATTTTTCCTCTAGGTTGTGGTCTAATCGGAATAGCGAATGCTAATATTCCGTAGCCTTTCGACAAGATTAGGTACTCTGAGTTTTCTGACGCGAATATGTGCTATTTAACGGATTTCTATTTACGCTGAGTATACCGTTCTTTCGCGATACTTATCGATGCTTTTATACTTCGTCTGTTCGACTTTTAATTATCCTCTCTAATGATTCGGATTTTCGACTAACTTGATTTGATTGATTTGAAATGTCGTATTTAACGACCCGTGTAGAAATTTATTCGGGCAGCCGCAAAAAGATAAAGGGCCTTGTTAGGCTTACACGTGGCAGCCACAGTAGGGATGCCATACTATGGCCCTACTAGACTCAACACAGGCGGCCACGATAAAATATATAGTCAAAAATCGAACACTACGGCCTAATCAGGCTTAATCATGGAACCCCCAGTAGGATCACTCATACAGTTTGCCAGGAAATTGTCTATGAAGGGTACCACAATTTTTTTTTTTTTTAATATTTTTTTACACTCAGTAAACATATGGTTATGATAAACGGTGCAGATGGTTTCAGAGTGCAAAGCATTTCTTGCGTGATTGCTCGTTGCTAAATCGCCCTAATATGAAACTATATACATGTAATACAACCACCGGCCACCAGAGGGACAGGGACACCCGCAAGCAAAAGTGGGTCACTTAGCCGATAAGCTCCAAACTTTATAGAATTCTGTAAAAGAGACGAAAAGGCGATAAAAACTACTAACTTGCAGCACCTAGTAGTTCAATACATAGCACTGCTTCTACAGGGCTAGTCAGTACTCAGTAGAAACGCACCAGGAGAAGTTGGCCACAGGTGCCCGACACGGCAGTGTGGCCTCTTCAGAAAATGACAGCTAGGAATAGCTTACCGGGACCGATTCACATTAGCGCATAATGACAGTTCGCCTAGCAATCAGCTAGGTTATTGAAACATTTTATTAGATAAGTTAATGAAATAATTAAATAATATTGTTATGACAAAATGTAATATCAGTCAAGATTTATTTTCACAGCAGATTGCAATTACAACAATAAGAAGTTAAAACAATTCACAATTTGTTCACTACTGCAATTCTGCAATACAATGCTGCAAAATACTTTAAAACTCAATTGAATAAAATGTTTTTACAGCAAAAAAGTACGTATGAAGAAATTATTTGTTGTCATTGGGTGAATCGTAGTAACACTAGAATCAATCTTGCGCATCTGAATAGAAAACTTTCAAGTATTTCTAAAACTTCTTAGTGAATCGTAGAAGGAGGTGAAGCAGGATCACTCTCCGGACTGTATCAGGATACCTTAAAGAGATCCATAGGAGTGTTAGGGTGTTTCTGGAAATTTATAAACATTCACAAGGATATGCACCGTATGGAGAATATGACGACTTGGGTTCGTTAAGTTTTTTCATGTTTTTACTCCTCCCTTAGTCAATTGCAGAAGGAGGTGAAGCAGGATCACTCTCTGGACTGTATCAGGCTACCAGGAGTGTTAGGATATTTCTGGAAGAAACATTAGATAAGTTAATGAAATAATTAATTATTATTGTGATGGCAAAATGCAATATCAGTTAAGATTTATTTTTACAACAGATTACAGTTATGAAGTTTAAAAAATTCACAATTTGATGGAAGTATTTAAGTATTTCTAAAACTTCTAAGTGAATCATAGAAGAACGTGAAGCAGACTCACTCTCTTGACACTTTTAGGATAACTGAAAGGAGTAGAAAGGAGTGTTAGGAATTTGTGTTAATCGATCGATATGACACGGATCCAGGATAGGCTTACCAGAGGGTGTTGGGGAATACGAGGACCTGGGTTTGTTCAGTTTTTTTTAAGATTTCACCCCTCCCTTAGTCAGCAGGAGAAGGAGGTGAATCGGGATCACTTCTTGGATACTAGTAGGACAACTGAAAGGAATAGAAAGGAGTGTTAGGAATTCGTGTTAATCGATCGATATGACACGGTTCCAGGATAGGCTTACCAGAGGGTGTTGGGGAATACGAGGACCTGGGTTTGTTCAGTTTTTTTTTAAGATTTCACCCCTCCCTTAGTCAGCAGGAGAAGGAGGTGAATCGGGATCACTTCTTGGATACTAGTAGGACAACTGAAAGGAATAGAAAGGAGTGTTAGGAATTCGTGTTAATCGATCGATATGACACGGTTCCAGGATAGGCTTACCAGAGGGTGTTGGGGAATACGAGGACCTGGGTTTGTTCAGTTTTTTTTATGATTTCACCCCTCCCTTAGTCAGCAGGAGAAGGAGGTAAATCGGGATCACTCTCTGGATACTATTAGGACAACTGAAAGGAATAGAAAGGAGTGTTAGGAATTCGTGTTAATCGATCGATATGACACGGATCCCGGAGAGGCTTACCAGAGGGTGTTGGGGAATACGAGGACCTGGGTTTGTTCAGTTTTTTTTTAAGATTTCACCCCTCCCTTAGTCAGCAGGAGAAGGAGGTGAATCGGGATCACTCTCTGGATACTAATAGGACAACTGAAAGGAATAGAAAGGAGTGTTAGGAATTCGTGTTAATCGATCGATATGACACGGATCCAGGATAGGCTTACCAGAGGGTGTTGGGGAATACGAGGACCTGGGTTTGTTCAGTTTTTTTTATGATTTCACCCCTCCCTTAGTCAGCAGGAGAAGGAGGTGAATCGGGATCACTCTGTGGATACTATTAGGACAACTGAAAGGAATAGAAAGGAGAGTTAGGAATTCGTGTTAATGGATCGATATGACACGGATCCAGGATAGGCTGACCAGAGGGTGTTGGGGAATACGAGGACCTGGGTTTGTTCAGTTTTTTTTATGATCTCACCCCTCCCTTAGTCAGCAGGAGGAGGTAAATCGGGATCACTCTCTGGATACTATTAGGACAACTGAAAGGAATAGAAAGGAGTGTTAGGAATTCGTGTTAATCGATCAATATGACACGGATCCCGGAGAGGCTTACGAGAGGGTGTTGGGGAATACGAGGACCTGGGTTTGTTCAGTTTTTTTTTAAGATTTCACCCCTCCCTTAGTCAGCAGGAGAAGGAGGTGAATCGGGATCACTCTCTGGATACTAATAGGACAACTGAAAGGAATAGAAAGGAGTGTTAGGAATTCGTGTTAATCGATCGATATGACACGGATCCCGGAGAGGCTTACCAGAGGGTGTTGGGGAATACGAGGACCTGGGTTTGTTCAGTTTTTTTTTAAGATTTCACCCCTCCCTTAGTCAGCAGGAGAAGGAGGTGAATCGGGATTACTTCTTGGATACTAATAGGACAACTGAGAGGAATAGAAAGGAGTGTTAGGAATTCGTGTTAATCGATCGATATGACACGGATCCAGGATAGGCTTACCAGAGGGTGCTGGGAAATACGAGGACCTGGGTTTGTTCAGTTTTTTTTATGATTTCACCCCTCCCTTAGTCAGCAGGAGAAGGAGGTGAATCGGGATCACTCTCTGGATACTATTAGGACAACTGAAAGGAATAGAAAGGAGTGTTAGGAATTCGTGTTAATCGATCGATATGACACGGATCCCGGAGAGGCTTACCAGAGGGTGTTGGGGAATACGAGGACCTGGGTTTGTTCAGTTTTTTTTATGATTTCACCCCTCCCTTAGTCAGCAGGAGAAGGAGGTAAATCGGGATCACTCTCTGGATACTATTAGGACAACTGAAAGGAATAGAAAGGAGTGTTAGGAATTCGTGTTAATCGATCGATATGACACGGATCCCGGAGAGGCTTACCAGAGGGTGTTGGGGAATACGAGGACCTGGGTTTGTTCAGTTTTTTTTTAAGATTTCACCCCTCCCTTAGTCAGCAGGAGAAGGAGGTGAATCGGGATCACTCTCTGGATACTATTAGGACAACTGAAAGGAATAGAAAGGAGTGTTAGGAATTCGTGTTAATCGATCGATATGACACGGATCCCGGAGAGGCTTACCAGAGGGTGTTGGGGAATACGAGGACCTGGGTTTGTTCAGTTTTTTTTTAAGATTTCACCCCTCCCTTAGTCAGCAGGAGAAGGAGGTGAATCGGGATCACTTCTTGGATACTAATAGGACAACTGAAAGGAATAGAAAGGAGTGTTCGGAATTCGTGTTAATCGATCGATATGACACGGATCCCGGAGAGGCTTACCAGAGGGTGTTGGGGAATACGAGGACCTGGGTTTGTTCAGTTTTTTTTTAAGATTTCACCCCTCCCTTAGTCAGCAGGAGAAGGAGGTGAATCGGGATCACTCTCTGGATACTATTAGGACAACTGAAAGGAATAGAAAGGAGTGTTCTGAATTCGTGTTAATCGATCGATATGACACGGATCCAGGATAGGCTTACCAGAGGGTGTTGGGGAATACGAGGACCTGGGTTTGTTCAGTTTTTTTTATGATTTCACCCCTCCCTTAGTCAGCAGGAGAAGGAGGTGAATCGGGATCACTTCTTGGATACTAGTAGGACAACTGAAAGGAATAGAAAGGAGTGTTAGGAATTCGTGTTAATCGATCGATATGACACGGTTCCAGGATAGGCTTACCAGAGGGTGTTGGGGAATACGAGGACCTGGGTTTGTTCAGTTTTTTTTTAAGATTTCACCCCTCCCTTAGTCAGCAGGAGAAGGAGGTGAATCGGGATCACTTCTTGGATACTAGTAGGACAACTGAAAGGAATAGAAAGGAGTGTTCGGAATTCGTGTTAATCGATCGATATGACACGGATCCAGGAGTGGCTTACCAGAGGATGTAACCCAGGAATTTTCTTGCAGGCTGTGTTGGATTTTCAGGTGGGAGCCAGGAATTTTCTTGCAGGCTGTGTCGGATTTTAAGATGGGAGCCAGGAATTTTTTTGCAGGCTGTGTTGGATTTTCAGGTGGGGCCAGGAATTTTCTTGCAGGCTGTGTTGGATTTTCAGGTGGAACCCAGGAACTTTCTTGCAGGCTGTGTTGGATTTTTAGATGGGAGCCAGGAATTTTCTTGCAGGCTGTGTCGGAATTTCAGATGGGAGCCAGGAATTTTTTTGCAGGCTGTGTTGGATTTTCAGGTGGGGCCAGGAATTTTCTTGCAGGCTGTGTTGGATTTTCAGGTGGGGCCAGGAATTTTCTTGCAGGCTGTGTTGGATTTTCAGGTGGAACCCAGGAACTTTCTTGCAGGCTGTGTTGGATTTTTAGATGGGAGCCAGGAATTTTCTTGCAGGCTGTGTTGGATTTTCAGGTGAAACCCAGGAATTTTCTTGCAGGCTGTGTCGGAATTTCAGATGGGAGCCAGGAATTTTTTTGCAGGCTGTGTTGGATTTTCAGGTGGGGCCAGGAATTTTCTTGCAGGCTGTGTTGGATTTTCAGGTGGGGCCAAGAATTTTCTTGCAGGCTGTGTTGGATTTTCAGGTGGGGCCAGGAATTTTCTTGCAGGCTGTGTTGGATTTTCAGGTGGAACCCAGGAACTTTCTTGCAGGCTGTGTTGGATTTTTAGATGGGAGCCAGGAATTTTCTTGCAGGCTGTGTCGGAATTTCAGATGGGAGCCAGGAATTTTTTTGCAGGCTGTGTTGGATTTTCAGGTGGGGCCAGGAATTTTCTTGCAGGCTGTGTTGGATTTTCAGGTGGGGCCAGGAATTTTCTTGCAGGCTGTGTTGGATTTTCAGGTGGAACCCAGGAACTTTCTTGCAGGCTGTGTTGGATTTTTAGATGGGAGCCAGGAATTTTCTTGCAGGCTGTGTTGGATTTTCAGGTGAAACCCAGGAATTTTCTTGCAGGCTGTGTCGGAATTTCAGATGGGAGCCAGGAATTTTTTTGCAGGCTGTGTTGGATTTTCAGGTGGGGCCAGGAATTTTCTTGCAGGCTGTGTTGGATTTTCAGGTGGGGCCAGGAATTTTCTTGCAGGCTGTGTTGGATTTTCAGGTGGGGCCAGGAATTTTCTTGCAGGCTGTGTTGGATTTTCAGGTGGAACCCAGGAACTTTCTTGCAGGCTGTGTTGGATTTTTAGATGGGAGCCAGGAATTTTCTTGCAGGCTGTGTTGGATTTTCAGGTGAAACCCAGGAATTTTCTTGCAGGCTGTGTTGGATTTTCAGGTGGAACCCAGGAACTTTCTTGCAGGCTGTGTTGGATTTTTAGATGGGAGCCAGGAATTTTCTTGCAGGCTGTGTTGGATTTTCAGGTGAAACCCAGGAATTTTCTTGCAGGCTGTATTGGATTTTCAGGTGGAACCCAGGAACTTTCTTGCAGGCTGTGTTGGATTTTAAGATGGGAGCCAGGAATTTTCTTGCAGGCTGTGTTGGATTTTCAGGTGGAACCCAGGAACTTTCTTGCAGGCTGTGTTGGATTTTCAGGTGGTACCCAGGAATTTTCAATTTTCAGGAGAAATTACAGAAACTGCTCGAAGAGGCCCCCAGCCACCTCTTGGCAGTATCGCATGCGGCTCTCAAAACTGTCATGCACGTTCTGCAGTTGAATTCGAGTGATGGCCGCACACTCGTTCTGTATTTTCTCCCTCAATTCTGCGATATTCGCGCATGGTGAGGCGTACACTTTCGATTTCAAATTTCCCCATAAAAAGAAATCTAGTGGCGTAAGATCAGGGGATCTTGGTGGCCACGTAATAAACGAAGAACCTCGCCCAATCCACCTGTTGGGGAATTCTTCGTTGAGGTACTGCCTCACCTGCATTGAATAGTGAGCTGGCGCTCCATCGTGCTGAAATATTGCATCCCCTTGTGGCCTCAAACGTTTTATTTCAGGCACGATTTTCTCCCTCAACAGAACCAGGTATGTTTCACTGTTGAGGTTCCCATCTATGAAGAATGGGCCCAACAATGCATTACCCATTATGCCAGCCCACACATTCAATTTTCTCGGGTACTGGGAATGTGCTTCCCTAGTCGCGTGTGGATTAGCCTGCGCCCACGTACGACTGTTTTGCCGGTTCGGCTCTCCGTGAAGCATAAATGTGCTCTCGTCTGAGAAGCATATTCTCTGCGAGAAATCTTCATCAGACTCGCACATTCCCATTACCCGCTCGCAGAATTGAATACGCTGCTCTGGATCTGGTAGCAGCAACTCCTGATGGGTTTGATATTTGTACGGGTGGAAAGAATGTCGATGAAGAATTCTGCACGCGCTTAACCCGTTAAGGGCCAAAATGGCATAAACGATGCGACGGTCTTTGACGCCGTTTAACTCATGCTATGATCGAGTAAAAAAATTGAGAGAGACATATTTTTGAAGTTCAAGATCTGCTCTTTCGAATGGCGACCTCGGAATCGATCTAAATTATTGTTTTCTATGTAAAAATTCAGTTTAAAAAATAAAAACACGATTTTTCGACCTTTTTTTTTCTTCAAATCGAGTTTTAGAAGGTTTCCCGGTATGTTAACAAGCTGGAACCCGTTCAAATGGTGGAGTAAATGTCTGAACTTTAAAAATATGTCGGGAGGAAGTTAATTTTTCACTTTGGTGTTTACAAAATGGCGGCTGATTCACAGAATTTTTATCAATGCATTCACAATTTTTTTAGCGGAAAATATGAGTGAACCGAGGAAATTGCTAAGAATAAAAAGTTCTTAGAATCACTCAAAGAATACGTCAAAATTTTTTCGAAACCTTTTGAGCAACTTTTTGATTTTGCAAATTGCAAAATTTTTACAAAATCAAAAAAGTTGCTCAAAACTCTCCGGAAAAATTTGTGCGTATTCTTTGAGCGATTCTGAGGACTTTTTATTCCTGGTAATTTTTGTCTAGATGCGCAGGATGAATTTTCACAACGGATACAAATTCGATATTTGATAATTTTTTTCTTGGAAGCAATGGGCTCTAGACAAAAATGACCAAGAATAAAAAGTTCTCAGAATCACTCAAAGAATACGCACAAATTTTTCCGGAGAGTTTTGAGCAACTTTTTTGATTTTGTAAAAATTTTGCAATTTGCAAAATGAAAAAGTTGCTCAAAAGGTTTCGAAAAAATTTTGACGTATTCTTTGAGTGATTCTATCAACTTTTTATTCTTAGCAATTTCCTCGGTTCACTCATATTTTCCGCTAAAAAAAATTGTGAATGCATTGATAAAAATTCTGTGAATCAGCCGCCATTTTGTAAACACCAAAGTGAAAAATTAACTTCCTCCCGACATATTTTTAAAGTTCAGACATTAACTCCACCATTTGAACGGGTTCCAGCTTGTTAACAGACCGGGAAACCTTCTAAAACTCGATTTGAAGAAAAAAAAGGTCGAAAAAATCGTGTTTTTATTTTTTAAACTGAATTTTTACATATAAAACAATAATTTAGATCGATTCCGCGGTCACCATTCGAAAGAGCAGGTCTCGAACTTCAAAAATATGTCTCTCTCAATTTTTTTACTCGATCATAGCATGAGTTAAACGGCGTCAAAGACCGTCGCATCGTTTATGCCATTTTGGCCCTTAATGGGTTAACTGAGATATCCCTACAGTGCGACCCAGCATCACGGTGGAATAATGCGGATTCTCCGCAATTACATCCAATGCCACCCGACAATTATCGTCACCCGTAGCTGGACGTATTCGCACCGGTACACGATTGCGCAGCGACCCCGTTTGCACCCTTTTGTTTACAAGTCGGATGACTGTGTAATGGCTTACCTGCTTATTCGGATGTCGCGCATTAAACATACGGGTAGCTTCCCGTGCATTCCCGTTCGCTTGTTCAAAATGCACAATCATCTCCGCTCTCTCCTCTTCCGTAAACCTCATGTTGCACCAACACAAATCGCAAAGCGCACAACACAACAACAATAAACCAAAAATGTTAAAAACCGAACTAGAAAAACACAAATTAACTGGAAAAACACGAAAGAGAAATGCAGAGAAATAAGGATCACAAAAATAAATTCACTGGCTGCGAAGTCGACAATACAGCTTACTGAACGAAACTGAATTGTTAAAACAATTGCTATTAACGGCATTATTAAACAACTGCTATTACCATAGAAACGATAGGAAAACTTTCAATTAAATTAATTTAAATTGCAATTATGTTATAAAAAATGCTTACGGATTCCTAAAAGTTTCATAAATCATATCCATGAGTATTGAGAAGAAATAGAAAAAAATTCCACTTTCAGAGAGCTGGGGAATATTCAATTTGTTCCCGACGCTTGGGAAAAATTAAATTGAGAAGGAATACCTTACCAAGCTTGAGAAGAAATAATTTATAATTTCTACAGAGTTGCGAAGGAATATCTTCGACTTCCAGGAAGTTTAGAAGGAATACTTTCTACTTCCAGGGAGTTGAGAAGGAATGCCTTCCACTTCCAGGAAGTTTAGAAGGAATACTTTCCACTTCCAGGGAGTTGAGAAGGAATGCCTTCCACTTCCAGGGAGCTGGGGAAGATTCAATTTGATCCCGGCGCTTGGGAAAAATTAAATTGAGAAGGAATACCTTACCAAGCTTGAGAAGAAATAATTTATAATTTCTACAGAGTTGCGAAGGAATATCTTCGACTTCCAGGAAGTTTAGAAGGAATACTTTCTACTTCCAGGGAGTTGAGAAGGAATGCCTTCCACTTCCAGGAAGTTTAGAAGGAATACTTTCCACTTCCAGGGAGTTGAGAAGGAATGCCTTCCACTTCCAGGGAGCTGGGGAAGATTCAATTTGTTCCCGGCGCTTGGGAAAAATTAAATTGAGAAGGAATACCTTACCAAGGGGAAGATTCGATCATCATATTCCCCAACACCCTCTGGTAAGCCTCTCCGGGATCCGTGTCATATCGATCGATTAACACGAATTCCTAACACTCCTTTCTATTCCTTTCAGTTGTCCTAATAGTATCCAGAGAGTGATCCCGATTTACCTCCTTCTCCTGCTGACTAAGGGAGGGGTGAAATCATAAAAAAAACTGAACAAACCCAGGTCCTCGTATTCCCCAACACCCTCTGGTAAGCCTATCCTGGAACCGTGTCATATCGATCGATTAACACGAATTCCTAACACTCCTTTCTATTCCTTTCAGTTGTCCTACTAGTATCCAAGAAGTGATCCCGATTCACCTCCTTCTCCTGCTGACTAAGGGAGGGGTAAAATCTTAAAAAAAAAACTGAACAAACCCAGGTCCTCGTATTCCCCAACACCCTCTGGTAAGCCTATCCTGGAACCGTGTCATATCGATCGATTAACACGAATTCCTAACACTTCTTTCTATTCCTTTCAGTTGTCCTACTAGTATCCAAGAAGTGATCCCGATTCACCTCCTTCTCCTGCTGACTAAGGGAGGGGTGAAATCTTAAAAAAAAACTGAACAAAACCAGGTCCTCGTATTCCCCAACACCCTCTGGTAAGCCTATCCTGGATCCGTGTCATATCGATCGATTAACACAAATTCCTAACACTCCTTTCTACTCCTTTCAGTTATCCTAAAAGTGTCAAGAGAGTGAGTCTGCTTCACGTTCTTCTATGATTCACTTAGAAGTTTTAGAAATACTTAAATACTTCCATCAAATTGTGAATTTTTTAAACTTCATAACTGTAATCTGTTGTAAAAATAAATCTTAACTGATATTGCATTTTGCCATCACAATAATAATTAATTATTTCATTAACTTATCTAATGTTTCTTCCAGAAATATCCTAACACTCCTGGTAGCCTGATACAGTCCAGAGAGTGATCCTGCTTCACCTCCTTCTGCAATTGACTAAGGGAGGAGTAAAAACATGAAAAAACTTAACGAACCCAAGTCGTCATATTCTCCATACGGTGCATATCCTTGTGAATGTTTATAAATTTCCAGAAACACCCTAACACTCCTATGGATCTCTTTAAGGTATCCTGATACAGTCCGGAGAGTGATCCTGCTTCACCTCCTTCTACGATTCACTAAGAAGTTTTAGAAATACTTGAAAGTTTTCTATTCAGATGCGCAAGATTGATTCTAGTGTTACTACGATTCACCCAATGACAACAAATAATTTCTTCATACGTACTTTTTTGCTGTAAAAACATTTTATTCAATTGAGTTTTAAAGTATTTTGCAGCATTGTATTGCAGAATTGCAGTAGTGAACAAATTGTGAATTGTTTTAACTTCTTATTGTTGTAATTGCAATCTGCTGTGAAAATAAATCTTGACTGATATTACATTTTGTCATAACAATATTATTTAATTATTTCATTAACTTATCTAATAAAATGTTTCAATAACCTAGCTGATTGCTAGGCGAACTGTCATTATGCGCTAATGTGAATCGGTCCCGGTAAGCTATTCCTAGCTGTCATTTTCTGAAGAGGCCACACTGCCGTGTCGGGCACCTGTGGCCAACTTCTCCTGGTGCGTTTCTACTGACTAGCCCTGTATACAGAGATGAATAGGGAGATTGCCAATGGGCCGATATTCTTGAAACCAATTTTATTTGAGAGTAAACGCGCCACCTGAGCGGGGGGCCGTCGAACCGTACCCACGTTTTTGATTGGTCGAGTATATATAGATATACTACGCGTGATATTCGTGAGCTCCGTGAGACGCATGGACTATAACGGGTGGCACTTTAAAGCGTATGTTTTCTATTGTCGACGCGTCACCTAGACGGAGAAGCTTCAAACCATACCCACGTTTTTGATTGGTCAAGCGTATGTATCAGAGTACTCTAGCAAACTCGAAACGTGTATAACAACTGAAATACAGTTTTCCCAATCTGTACGTCACGGTAATTAAATATCATACGTCCATGGTAACGAGTCAACGTGCAAGAGTCTCGGGTTCGAGACCCGATTATTATTACTTTTTTTTTATTCATGAACAATGCTTATTGAATCTATTAATTAACTTGGAATGTAGCAAATGCATGATTATATTATACTATATACATTTTATTATATTATACAGTCGTGTCTATTTTTATGCCGTTGATACGTTCCACAGAAAACAGCATATAAAAATATAAGTAAAGTAGAAGGAGGAACCCGGAACTTTCATGAACCTTTAAAACCGCATTAAAAAGCCACCTGCAAATGGATTTTACCTATTGAAATGCTATATTTACATATATTCCGCATATAAAGATCGCGAGGTACATAATACATGGGTATGTCCAGTCTATTGACATATAGTGTGGACTACGCGATCCCTACCTTAGATCCTTTGAAAAAGTGTCCGCTCAAATAAACAAAGAGGAAATGAGATGGCGGCCAATTGTTCTCCTTTTCTAATGTTCCCATTGCCTATGTTTTCTATACTCTCGTACTACGGCTGCTGGTTAGAAGAAGATAGGGCTTGGCCGCCACCAGTCGTTATCTTTTTCTTTCAGCCGACCATTTTTTCTGTCTATGCGTAGTCCATACTATATGTCGATGGACTAGTCTATTTGTACTGATAAGGGGAGGAAACGGTATGAGAAATGAAATTCCGAATGAGACTTCGTAATGATGAAACCTCATACCATGCTCAAGTTCTACAGACCAATGGGCAGCCAATTTTGAGAAAAAGAGCCCTAAAGTTTGTATGGGAACTTATATATCTAAAGGTGTAACTTTAGCTATAAGTGGGTTGGCGGGCGAAGCGGTAGCGTGTCAACTTGATAAGCCAAGGGTTCCGTGCTCGAATTTCTGTGCTCGAGATTTTTAATTTCACGAATTTTTTTGCATGTTACTTATGAGTTTGTTTAATATTATAATAATAATCATGCAAATATGTGTTGTCATTACAATTCTATTATTTTTGCTTCTTGTAAATAATAAAAATTTAGAAATAAAATGCAAAAAAATTTATGAAAAAAAGAAGTTTACAAGCAGAGACTCGAACACGAAAACTTAAAAAGTCACAAGCCTGTATGTTCAATTTTTTTTGAAAAATGGAATTTCACATTGAATAAATGATTTGTTACTTATTTTTTTATTATTTTTGTAAAATTTATTAATAAAGTTCAATCATTACTCATAAAAATTTTTAAAAATTTCATGCAAAAAGAATTGAACCTTGTGACTTTTTTTTAAGTTTTTGTGTCCGAGTCCCTGCTCGTAAACTTTTTTTTTCATGAACTTTTTGAATTTTATTTCTAAATTTGTTTAATAATATAATAATAATCAAGCAAATATGTATTGCCATACATGTCTGTATGTCATACATGGCATACGTATCATACCTGATACGTTTATATTTATTCGCTGTTTGCTTCGAAATGTAAAGCGAACTGCCACTTTCGAGACGCAAGAAACAAATGATGAAAACGCACGGGAGGCACATTCACGGGACTTTTTGGAAAAAACAAAGCGGAGAAGGATGGCACTCTATCTGAATTTTTAATATCATAAATAATATGTATTAAAATGAAGAGCATATTAAAAAAAAAACAATTATTTTATATCGTGATATAAAACGCAAAATATATCTGTTTAGACATATTTTGTTTCATATATTTTTGGGTAGCTTAATTAGGGTGCTTCTATGGGCAATCGCATGAAATGCCATAAATTCTGAATTTTTCAGTATATTTGTCATCACACTGTGCAAGCTCTTACGAAGTTTTAAGGGGTTATATACAGTCAGGAGGCCCAGAAAAATTCATTTTTCAAGAATTTTTCTTAAGAAGACCTTTTAATGTATTAAAGTAAAATTTTGTACACATATTATAGTAACTTTTAACTGTATTTTAACATTTTTTATTTGTAAAAATAATTATTTTGAAAGCTGTTATAGCTGATCTCCGGGAGCACCTCTAAAAAAAGGCGTCTTGCGGTGAGCACGATATCTCTGGACTGGATCATTTAAAATGAAAAAACCAAAAATATTTCGTTAATATAATGTATTATCTTGTAATTGATCGAAGGAATAAGCAAAATAATAATTTTTCACATAATGGGGGCTTCTCAAAAAAAAAAAATCGGTTTTTGACAAAAGTTTAGGCCTTAAATTGTTTATAAAATGAAAAATATTTATCGGTGAGAAAAAACCTTCGATTAATTACTAAAAAATATACTTAAAAAGCTTGTGTTAAAATTTCAGACTGATCGGTTCAGCCGTTTCCGAGAAATCTTGCTCACCGACTTTAAAAACGCAGCTTTGAGAAAAACGCGTTTAAATTTTCAAAAGCACTTTACATATACTTGCCACGTCATTACAAATGTGCGTGTAATGATTGGCTGTCCCCAATGGGAGGAGACTGAGGAGGAGTTACCAGTTTTCACGCGCTTATTATTGGCTTACTTTAATCTTTAATGATTAATAAACTAATTAAAATTTTTGATTTTTGTTAACGCCAATATTTTTATTTTTTCACGCCGGATCTAACGGTATGTCTCTTGTCCGGGGCTTAAGATACACCCTGTATAACCCCTTAAAGTAATCGCTTACCTCGTTACTTAAATATTTGAAGTCAAAAGTGACCGTTCTATTCAGCTTTATGCATAGGCCTTATAACGTTATAGGCCCACACATCGATATATCGTCCCACATCTTTTTCCAAACAAATTCGAGCCATATATAAAATTGATAATAAGTAGTGAACAATATAAGGAAGGTTTACAGAAAGTTTTACTGAGATCGCCTACGTTCTAAAAAATTAATATCGGTCAGCGTAAATGAATTTTGATTGAAAATGTGTCTAATGCCAAAAAATTGTGGTGAATTGACAACACTGTATTTGAGATAGGAGGGTCTAATGGTATGTGTAACGCACACACTCGTATTTTTGTTACATATATACACCTATAGTTCGCATGCAATTTTATAAATATAAGAATTACTCGAGCCAGCTGTTGCAATCTGTCAATCATATTATCAGAGCTGCTACGCGAAGCGCGCCGCTCATAGTCGGCAACCAAAAAAAATGAACACGCCATTGTCAAGCTATCTCAATAATTACGAGTAATTGAAACTCGCATATTTAGGTATATAGTCGAATGCAAATAATATCTCCAATCTTTAATAATCTAAATTATCGTTTTTTAAAAGATTTTATCGCTATCTAGCGATTTATTTATATTTCTAAAATTGCTGTCCATAGAAACACCTTAATAAATTTTACAAAAATAATAAAAAAATAAGTAACAAATCATTTTTTCAATGTGAAATTCCATTTTCCTCACATTTATCAACTTTTAAGAAAGTCCTAGTTTTACTAACAATCATTAATTTTTTAATGTCTTCTGATATTAGTTTTCAATGGCACATCGTTTTCAACAACAAAGTCCATTTCTAGAGTGAAAGGAATTTTACATTGAAAAAGTTATTTAAATTACTTATTTGTTGATCATTTTTGGAAAATTTATTTATAAAGTTCAATAGCTACTAATAACAATTAAAAAAAATTGGATGTAAAAAAAAATTGAACATACAGGCTTGTGACTTTTTAAGTTTTCGTGTTCGAGTCTCTGCTTGTAAACTTCTTTTTTTCATAAATTTTTTTGCATTTTATTTCTAAATTTTTATTATTTACAAGAAGCAAAAATAATAGAATTGTAATGACAACACATATTTGCATGATTATTATTATAATATTAAACAAACTCATAAGTAACATGCAAAAAAATTCGTGAAATTAAAAATCTCGAGCACAGAAATTCGAGCACGGAACCCTTGGCTTATCAAGTTGACACGCTACCGCTTCGCCCGCCAACCCACTTATAGCTAAAGTTACACCTTTAGATATATAAGTTCCCATACAAACTTTAGGGCTCTTTTTCTCAAAATTGGCTGCCCATTGGTCTGTAGAACTTGAGCATGGTATGAGGTTTCATCATTACGAAGTCTCATTCGGAATTTCATTTCTCATACCGTTTCCTCCCCTTATCAGTACAAATAGACTAGTCCATCGACATATAGTATGGACTACGCATAGACAGAAAAAATGGTCGGCTGAAAGAAAAAGATAACGACTGGTGGCGGCCAAGCCCTATCTTCTTCTAACCAGCAGCCGTAGTACGAGAGTATAGAAAACATAGGCAATGGGAACATTAGAAAAGGAGAACAATTGGCCGCCATCTCATTTCCTCTTTGTTTATTTGAGCGGACACTTTTTCAAAGGATCTAAGGTAGGGATCGCGTAGTCCACACTATATGTCAATAGACTGGACATACCCATGTATTATGTACCTCGCGATCTTTATATGCGGAATATATGTAAATATAGCATTTCAATAGGTAAAATCCATTTGCAGGTGGCTTTTTAATGCGGTTTTAAAGGTTCATGAAAGTTCCGGGTTCCTCCTTCTACTTTACTTATATTTTTATATGCTGTTTTCTGTGGAACGTATCAACGGCATAAAAATAGACACGACTGTATAATATAATAAAATGTATATAGTATAATATAATCATGCATTTGCTACATTCCAAGTTAATTAATAGATTCAATAAGCATTGTTCATGAATAAAAAAAAAGTAATAATAATCGGGTCTCGAACCCGAGACTCTTGCACGTTGACTCGTTACCATGGACGTATGATATTTAATTACCGTGACGTACAGATTGGGAAAACTGTATTTCAGTTGTTATACACGTTTCGAGTTTGCTAGAGTACTCTGATACATACGCTTGACCAATCAAAAACGTGGGTATGGTTTGAAGCTTCTCCGTCTAGGTGACGCGTCGACAATAGAAAACATACGCTTTAAAGTGCCACCCGTTATAGTCCATGCGTCTCACGGAGCTCACGAATATCACGCGTAGTATATCTATATATACTCGACCAATCAAAAACGTGGGTACGGTTCGACGGCCCCCCGCTCAGGTGGCGCGTTTACTCTCAAATAAAATTGGTTTCAAGAATATCGGCCCATTGGCAATCTCCCTATTCATCTCTGCTGTATATACAATTTTTTAGAATCAACTAACTAATTTATAATTTGCAGGAGTTCTTCTCCTACCCCTTGAAAGCAAGACCTAAGTAACACGTCACACTGAATTACTCCACTACCTACGATATTTTCATATCGTTAAATAATAAACTATGACAACAGAAAATAATGAAAATATCCTATTTATTTCCTGTAAAACTATTAGAAATTAGTAAGAGTATATTAGGGTGTTATACAGGACCTATCTAGGGCCCCGTTAGTTAATCAGGGCATAATTGAAGAACCCTTTACAGGGCCACGTTATTAGACCTATAAAGGCCCCATCTTTTCAAGCATTACCAGCCTAGTAGGGCTGCGCTTAGGTGTCCATATTGGGCCCCTAATTAAATTGGGACAAACTAGAAGGGGCCACGTGAGTGCCCAAACTAAATTTCTACACGGGGAATTGTAATCCGATATTCATTAGCGAGAAGCGCTAATCCTCTATCGGATTATTTTGATATTACTTTTCCGCGGTTTGACTTTTGGGAGACGTTCTTCATCTATCAGCGAGTGTTGACACTAACCGCGCGTCCTTGTCGTCTCTTTGTAACGGGTGCACTCTCAGTACAGGAGTACTGAGAGGTTGATCGTTTTGTCACGTTACAATATGTATGGTGAAATACGGAAAATTAATTTTATTTTTAATATTTTGAACTATCAGTGTATTCTACCTCGACATAATTTTCTGATAATTCAATGTATTAAAAATGTTGTCTTTCCATAGTCATGAATGATAAAAATTAAATGACAAAAAATCCCTAACCAGATACATTATTTGTTTCATTTCACCATATGTGAAATATCTCGTTTTGCGAGGTTACAATATATTCGCCGAAATCCACCAGTTTTACGGTCACCCGTTCGTCTTCGGCCACTTTGATGGTCGCCGGAAACCACGTGCTTTCCTCTCTGACCAGGCACCCTTCCCCGACCACTAATTCTCGCGGGTCCATTCGCTGTTTTTTTCCCGCACTATCCTTTGCCGAAGTTCTTCCATTTTGTCGGAATCTCTCCGTAGCCGGATGTGGAAGTTGCTTGGCGTGTTGAAATACGCCAGGATAACTTCTGTGGGTTCATCCTGAATTCTTTCGATGTCCACCTTCTTGATTGTTGGCATCTTCTTTCTGCTTTCTTTCACTTTGCTCTGCTGGCTCTCGCTTCTTACACTCAAAAGGGTCTCCTCGTTCCCTTCCATCCTTTTTATCCTCTGGTATTCTGGATGTGTAAGGAGTGTTAGGATACGGTACCAACTGTTTAATTTTCCAAGATGGATGAGCCGAGGATCCAATCTGTCACCGTTTGATCGTTTAACTCTATGATGTGAAGATTTTCTTGGTATCCCTTATGTCGGCTTTCTTCTTCTCCGAACAGTTCTCTGAATATTTGTTGAAGCTTTCTTCTTTTTTTCATCGCTCGTATTAGGATCCGTCGTCCTCTTCTTTTTGTTGGTCAGCCTTGGTCCCGCCGGAATTTCCTTTCGCACCATTTTCCACCACTTCCGCCGATTGTCGGGTTTTCGGTTTTCTGGGATGTCAATTTTGATTAATTCCCACCTATTTGGAATTTCAATCACTTTTAAATCCCACTTTATGCCCATTGTTTTTAAATCGCTCATTTGTGCTTGTCACCTCGATAATCTCTTCTCTGCGACTGAGCTAATCCGCTTACAGTGGCTAATCCCTAGGCGATGACGTAGGCCTTTCTTCTAGTCATCCTTGTCCTAGGTGAAGATGGCTCTGCTGTGTTTTGATTGCCTATTTTTGCCGTTTGGTGGCTGGCAATCGGTGGTAAACTGACAGGTGGTTTGTAGTGTTTCAAGTTATTGCAGTGAAACATTCCACGTTCCCGTCGAGTTTCTGGATCTCCAAGTATATAGGTGGCTACGGCGATTTTCTTCAAGATTGTGTATGGTCCTTCGTACAGTGCAAAGAATTTGGCGATGCATTTATTTGCGGGGTCCGAGACATTACATGCTTTTATCAAGACCATGTCGCCTTCGTTGTATTCGGTGAGTTTGTGTTTATCATCGAATTTGGCCGCTCTTCGTTTGCCTTTCTTTCTAATGCGGTCTCGTGCCAGGCATAACTTCACCTCATATTCTTTTTTATCAGGTGGTGTCTTTGAATGTTTTCTTCCGATATATTTTTCCCAGAGCCTTTTGGGTTGTTGGTTAAAATCCAATTCGATCGGAGTGAATCCAGTGGTATCGTGATGGACTTCGTTGATGCACTCTTCTATTATCGGAATCCAGCTGATCCAAGTGTTGTGTTTCTTCTTGAGGAACGTCCGAAAGAAGCGTGAGTTTCGGTTTACTCGTTCGACGATGTTTCCTTGTGGATGGGGTATCGAGGAAAACACGGGTTGTATCTTTTCTTCTTTTAATTTATTCAACCAGAGACTTGAAGTGAATTGTGTCCCATGGTCGAACTGTATTCTTTCAGGTTTCCCATATTTGGGGATGTAGTCCTCGAAGATTTTCTGGATTGTTACTGGTGCCGTAGCCTTCCTTAGAGGATAGAGCGCTACGATTTTGCTGAATGCATCGATTGTCACTAGGATGTGTTTAAATCCTCCCTTCGCTGTTGGAAGGGGCCCAAAGAAGTCAATTGATACCAATTCATGAGGTTTGGAAGGAGTTATGTTCTGCATTGCTACATAACTGGCCTGGTTGGGTACCTTGCATCTTTGGCAGGTGACGCAGGTCGCGAGGAGCTGGCGGATGTGACGCAGCATCTTCGGGAAGCTGAACTCTTCTGCGATGATGCGGTACACCTTGCTTGGTCCCACATGTCCATAGATTTCGTGGAGTTCCCAAATCATTTTGCTGATTACCGCGGTGGGTAAAATAGTTTTCCAGACATATTTTCCTACGCGTTTCTTCAGTAGCTGTTTTTCCAGGAGGTACCTCTTCTGCTTATCCGGATTCTGCTGGAATTTTTCCATGATCTCGGACAGCTGGGGATCCTGCTTTTGGAGCTGACTGAGATTTCTTAGTGCCTTGATTAACTCATCCGAAGGATTTTGAGCTAATATCTCGGCAATGGTGATCTCACGATGAGATTTTCTCCTTTCCTCTTCCTCGTTGAATGGCAGGCGGCTTAGGACATCCGCTACTGTGTTCTTCTTTCCTGGACAGTGCTCGATTTCTAAATCGTAGTCTTGAATTTGTAGAATCCATCTCGCCAAGCGTGCATTTGGAAAGCGATTGGCTTTCAAGAAGATTAGTGCTTTATGGTCCGTAATGATTTTGACATGTTGTCCATATAGATACGTTCTGAATTTTTGGAAAGCCCAGACAATCGCTAATAGTTCTTTTTCTGTAGTATAATAGCCGATTTCTGCTCCCTTCAGTGTTCGACTGACGAACCTGATAACCTCGTCTTCACCTGCTTCGTTCCTCTGAAACAGGATGGCTCCTAAGGCGTAGTCGCTGGCATCCATCTGGAGGTAGAATTGTCTGGTGAAGTCCGGGTGATGGAAGATGGCATCTTCACAGAAAAGTGTTTTGACTTTCGCGAAGGCCTCTTGATGCTCTGAAGTCCAGTCCCATTTCACTCTTTCCTTGATTAGCGTGAGGAGCGGTATGGGTTCTTCGGCATGTTTGTTGGTGAATTTGGAGTAGTAGCTTATTAATCCTAAAAATCCTCGAAATTGTTTAATGTTCTTGGGTTCAGGAAAATTTTTGATAGCCTCTATTTTTACAGGGGGGTACCCACTGGCACACAACCCGATTGCACACACGCCGAGTTGGACACAAATCATTGGACACAACACGATTGGACACAGTGTCCATTCCGCACAGCAAGATTGGACACAATGCCGATACGACACATTAGTTTTGGACACAGATCGTTTAGCATGCGATAACATTGGACACATTAGAACTGTGTCCAATCTTGTTGTGGCGAATTGGTTTCGTGTGCGATCTGACTACGTAAGGACGGACCGTGAAATTGGACACAGATAGTTGTAGATAAATTTCAGATAATTCATTGGACACAAAGCTAGCTGCACAAATATTATACATACGAGATCAATGGAACAGGTTCTTACGTACTTTTCTGAAATAATGTTGAAGTTATTATAAAAATGTTACATGCTAGATTATAGGGAAGTGAACGCTCATAAGTTTATCCCAACAGCATTTAAGTACATATATGCATATTAAAAAGCTGCAATATCAAGGATTCAAATATGAGTGAAAAAATAGTATTGTGACGTATAACTGTTCTGTACGGTTACGGGGTAAAAATCTGGCCCATTATTACATTATTATAAAATATTCATCAATAGTCGTATTCTTTACAAAACGTGTGACTTTCAACTCACGAATAAATCCCATTGGCTAGTGTAAATTATCATGTTATAATTAAGATAATAATTAAAAATTTCATTAAAATGCATTACCAAGTCATTAACAAGAAACATTGAACATAAAATTCATTTATGCCTGATGACGATTATCTCTACCTATTTGACGCGAACACTTTGTAAAGTTACAAATATTGGAAGATCGTTTTTAGAAGATATATAATAAATTTATTATAAATGTACCACAGCAGTTCACATTCCCTCACTTCTTGTAGAGTTCTGGTTACATCGATATACCTTATTGTAAGGACACCTGGAGAGATAATAATTATTAAATGCCAATACTATAAATTTTGTCGTTTTAAATATCTAGGCATTGCTCTTTGCTATCTTGTTTCGTCGTTTGACTGTACTCTTCCTTCAGCCTTTTTAAACTATTGAAGTTTAGCAATTGACATGCTTCCCAGTGTCACCAGTAATATCACTAATATAATAACTGCATTGCTGCTTCAGTCGAAGAAATTGTACTCATTGCTCATGTCCCCTTTCCTTATATTCATGTGTTACTGTTATATAGTCATTTCTGTAGTACTTTCTTATTTTCTCTTTATAAATATGTTTAGATCAGATGTACCTGGAAAAGATCCTTTTGAGTAATAGAAACTTTATAGACTGTCTTATATTGATACGAGATAGTCATTCATTAATTTATATTAATATTAAGTCAAAAATGCAGAAAGCTGATCTATTTCTTCGTGTCATGAAATTTAATTATTTACTATCAGATAATCACTTTTTGCCATCTGTTCTATTAATCTAACATCATTTGTAGCGTATGATCTTATTCAGATCGAAAGTAGGGAGCAGCAAACATTAAGCGATATGTAAAGAACATTGGGCTCTCCATAATTGTAATAACAGCGTCATAAATCGATTCTAACGAGTACTATCTATTCGTTAGTGATAGTAGGAGCTCATTACTTATGCTCTTAACCAGACTTTCGGGTACTATTATATTAGTCCAACAGAAGATTCGTTGTACGCATGAAATATGTCTAGCTGGAATGGAACAACTATTTTGTAACGCGAATAGTATGCAATTTCATTGACAAGGAAACCCTTAGGTAACTGGGCCAGGGATTGTTTTCATATTTATGGTACATAAAGTTCAGACCCCCAATAACACATTAGCTAAGCCATTCCGCTAGATGGCCAGGCATTCTCGAGAAAATCGATTTTGAAAATATCCAAGTACGTTATATCCCTTAAATGTAGACAATCGTAGGTGTGTATGCATAGTTCAATGGGCAGCGCTTCAGCTTAGTAAGCGCGAAATTGCTGGTTCGAGTCTCGGTGCGTACGTATTATTTTAATTTTTTTTTTCTTTCGTCCTACGTTTATTGTAGGTGAAAACATTTGAAACGAATCACAATTTGGTTGCAAATAAAAATGATTGAGTTACAAATATAAAATTTTTTTATTTTTCCAAATTTAAGAGAACATGAAATGGTTATTTATTTATGGTATCTCATAACTTTATAACTAAAGCGTAAGTTTCAACCGTCGTATCACAGATGGGACATATCCCATTCATAAAACTGTGGATACATTCCCGACAACAGCATATATGGCCGCATGGAATGATCGTCTGATCTGCATTTGTATTGAGGCATACCCAGCAAATGTCTCTTGATGGAAACTCAGTGTCCAGTGACGGGTACGTGTTTGGCATCACTTCTTTCACTGAAGCAACAGGGCTGTATAACTGTTTGTTTAGTGAAACATTTAAGGTTCCATAGTCTTCCAACAGCAGTTCGTTAATGTCATCTGCATGAAAATAGCAATTTCAGTTAATATCAAAGAGCGCTTGGCATTCAGGAGGTAAATATAATTTCTATCATACAAAATTAAATCTCTAAAGTCGTGTTAGTTTTATTGATACAATCTGCATATGAAATTACCTTCAAATACTTATAATAATTAAATGTTCTTTACAAGTTTTCTTGTAACTCTGCGAGGCATTTCAACTCGCAATAGCTTATTGCGTTTCGACCGAACTGTAATAATATTCTCCAATGAATAACTGAGCATGTAACTATAACTTGATAAGATGACTAGTTTATATTACAAGGGTCAGTCAAAATGTAAGTTTCTCTAATTTAGGAGTAAAAAAATTCTAAAAAGCTTCAAAAATTGAATTTTAATACCTAAATTACCTTTAATTTTCTACATAATCTCTGACTTTTTTTGCATTTTTCATCATCCAAATGAAGTTTGTTCACACCTTGTCTATACTACGACGTGCCCACTTTGCCGACTAGCTGTTAATTGCTATCGTCGCTGGTTGTTTTTCTTTCACCGAGACACTTATTTACATTTACGGTACGTTTATAGGTCGGCGGACTAGTAGGATAAGACGAACAACTCTGGGATAACCAAAATTCTGATTAGTTAAAATATTTGGTATTCCTTTTTCTAAGCTAGTGAAACTTATTTTTTGGCAGACGCTCGTATATTCTTATTTCAATAAAATTAACAAAGCTAAACCAGTTTCATCAAGATGGAACATATAACTTTCAATTGGATACTTAAAAACAGCTGTATGTAGGTTTTACTAATAAATATATATTACTTACAGTTGGAGGCATCTTGTTTCTCATTTATTACATTTATACTATCAACTTTTCGCTTCAGTTTATAATTTTCGGGCAGGCGATGTAATACCAAGCGAGGTATCCGTAACTTGTTTTGGGAAATGGTTGTTACATCTTCTTTACCAAGATTATCTATTTTTTTAAAAATGGTATTGCAGTTTTCTGTATCTAAAAAATATGAAAAATGATATTGTGCAGATATAGTATAATAAAGCATTTTTTTTTATAAAGCATAGATATAGACTAACACAATATTTATTGTAATAATTAGGTTAGTTCATTACCTCTTGATAAGTCAACTTGTTCATGCTGATATCGTTGATAACGATAATCAAAAACACGTAAAAATTGCTCCATGGGTAATCTGTTATAAACAATTTTTTGTAAATTACAAAAACCAACGCATTTAATGAGCAGTTAATATTTATGTTACATTTATTGTATATGAAATACCTTCCTGATATAAGATCTGTTTGTGCCTGGAGTATTTTTGCATCCCGATTAATGTATTTACGTTTGCGAATGGATCGTACTCGATGACCGTTTTTTAACCGAATGAAATCAATTACTTGATCGTCTATAAGTTTCCTTAAATTATCTATGGACACAGCAATTTTGAAACATGTGTAAGGAATTTGTGAAAATATTCATTTGTGACTTACCAAAAAATAGCCATACATTAGGATGGTTGCCACCTAATTTGCGAGTAGCAATGCTGTGAAAACTTTCCGCTATATTATTTGTCCTCGCTGGGCAATTATATACACTCACTTTCGTAGCTATAGGCAGCCACATAGTGCGAATGTAAGATAAAAATTGAGTCACGTTGGTTGAAGTGAAAAGTTTTTAGCTAAAAATTTATACGTATACTCTTCAAACACTTATAAATAAATGATGAAAATTCCAAAGTTCTATCTCTTCATTGGTCCTCACAAAAAAATCCCAAAAAATGCTTAAAAATCAGACCGTCAAACCAGAGAACCCCCTTAAAGCGTTCTTTTGGTAACAGAGGTAGGGACATCGTCATCGACAATAGATCATTGCATGCATCAGCAAGACCAACTTGTTTCCATTTACGTAGTACAGCCTAAAATTAGTTTTTAACAGTGAAATTTTCTTGTATCTATATGAGATATACATATACTCATCAAACAAACATATACTTAACCTGATTAAAATGAAACCAACAGCCATGAATATTTGCTTGTGGGAAGTGCTGTTCCATTGCTTTTAAAGCAGCTTGTTCATAATCGCTCATAATGAATTTAACACTTTCCTTAAGTCCAGGCGTTAGTTCGATATTTTTTTTCCAGATAGCGCGATATAATGAACATGTACGAGCCTCACATAGGGCAAAAACAACAGCTATTCCCTAAGAAAATCTATTTTGAATACAGTGAGGCAAGTGAGTCTTGTTACTGCAGATACTCTGCTATATCAGTATTATATTTAGGAATACTAGAAAAAATTGCATTTTTTCCCCCCAAACAATTAACAATAAAGGTGCATCTGTAAAATATTATTTTGTAATTTGCAACGCAGAAATAAGACTGACCCTTTTTTAACAATCGTTTTTTCTAAAAAAGATCCTATATTAACCTAATAGAATCACAACACAAAGGAATATTAGAATACAGTAAAAAAAAGATTATATGAAAACATTATTATATAAAAAAATTGATATCACAGAAAACATGATTTGTTATTGGTTTGCCCAATATTCTATGAGTATATGTGACAGAAAGTACCATGATAAAATGTAAGAGAAGAGAAACTAATTTTCAAAATATTACTGAATTAATAAAAAAGATGTTAATTTCTAAAATTAGAATTTTCAATTAATGCAGAATTGTTAACTTTATGCCTGAAAACCATCTTTGAAACAATGACAGTATATCTATACACTTGTAAGTTTCAAATTTTTCAGTTTAAGGATTTGCTAAAGATAAAGCAATTGTTTTCTTAATCATTGATATCATATATATTAGTAAAAGTATATATCATGCCTAGATATGTTTTAATGTTACTCACTTTGTCCATGTATCGAATGTGCACTGTGTAGAGTTGAGATACTGGTAGCCCCTTAGGAACAACCTAATGACAATATATTTGTTAATATGCCACCCAATTTCAATTAAAATCACTATTACTTTATATACTAACTGAGAATGTGCCATCAGCATATATTTCAGTGGCTGACGCAAGTGCTTTTAAAAGTTCGTCATTAGAAAACAAAAAAGCAATTTTCCCGTCATCTGCAGTGACGATTCCTTTGTAAATAGCATTTACTGATTCATATTTCTTTAGTTCTTTAGCAAGAGCGTCTAAATTATTAGGTATAGCTGGCCTTCCTTTAGTTCGCTCTCTATTCAAAATACTTTTCATTGATACATAAGAAAGATGCACACCATTACTATTACTGAAAGAAAAAATAACAGATGTTTCAAATATAAAACATTTGTTTGGACATTAAAATTGGAGAAAACAAAAATGCATACTTGCGGCAAACTGTGTCAAAGATTTCTTTTGCAGATAACATCGTACTGTGACACATATTCAACATTTGTTGCTTCATTATACTTATTTCAACAATTTTAGAGTCTGCTGGATGATCATGCGGAGTTTTTAAAACCAATTCTTCTTCTTTGACCAAGGTTCCACGACATCCTGACCCACGTCGAAGGGAACAACGGTATATATCATGGCAGCGTTTATCCATATTATACGAATAGCCTTGATATAAGTACACAAAGCTATTCTGTCGCTTCCCTGCTATAACTTCCATTGTCTAACACTTTAAATTTAAACAGAATCTCATTACTCAATACCTGTATTAGAATCATATGCAACCCTATATGTGCTATATGATATTTCTTATTGAACAGACAACTATAAGGTAGACTGAGCATAACCTAATATTTGATATGATAGCTCTATACCGATGTATAATTTCCAATTCGACTGCGTAAAATCGTCACACTTTTTTACTGAGCAACTTGTTATATACAAATAGCAAATTTGTTTTATACTACTCATTTTAAAAAACACCAGGAACTTTTGCATTTAGCGAAGTAAATAAAATAACATACATTACACTATAAGTTTCACATTAAATAATGTGACTAGAAATCAAATTTTAATATATTGAGAAGGTCACTAATATATACATATATATAATTGTAATAATTTTACCGGACGCTAAAACTTATTTACATGACTGGGATGAGGCGATAAGTAGTTTTATGTCTATTATTGGTAATCTTCTGACAAAGGTTATTTTGAAAAGCACGTGTTTACTGCAGGACATCTAATATGATTGAATATGATCTAACCAGTTAGATCCAGTGATCCAGTTAGATCCAGATCTAACCGATTTAACATCTTTTACCTAAGGGCATGATACAAAGGGTGCGTTCCGCCGACACAACCGGTGAAACAACAGTTGCGAGTGACCAATGATCAGTAATCAGTGTCTGCTGAACGACATTTGTGTATATCTGGCGGGAATATACAAAAAATGGATCCAGCATTACTAATTGCTTTGGATAGTGGGTTCGATTACAATGTAATCAGAACATTAATAGATGATTTAACAGAACCCATTAATAATGATTTAATAATAAGAGAACGCGGCGTTAGAGCCAAAAATGAAAATTATACAGAGGTTATAGTTCCTCTGTATACTACTCTGTATGATGGTCTTCCATCGTAGCGTGGATTGCATATACTGTATGATTATACTTATATTCACCAACATAAATTGCACTATTTGTATTATTATTATTATTTTGATCGGGTGCCGACATCTTGGAATACCGTTGAAGTGATCACTGATCCCAAATGTACCGTAGTTCTTTTCCGGTACAAAAAATGGCGACCGGTTACTAAACATGTTGAGTAAGTGGTAAGTAACCGGTTACGTTCAGAGTAAAATCTGGGGAAATCACTCACCGGTTACTCACCGGTTGTGTCGGCGGAACGCACCCAAATAGACGAGGTATAGCCACTAGCGGTTCGGCGCATTTCGACGCTGACGTCACTGGACCAGTCTACTCTGATTGGCTGACCACTCGCTGCTGCGATATTCTTATGTTTTAACCGTTACATCGCTTGTTTCCGAGCTAGATTTGGCAGTTTAAACTTACACCAAAGAACATTCAATTCTGAAATCACCTGAAATTCTTGATCACCTGTCGAACAATTTCCAATACAAAATAACATGAATATTACACACAATCGAATTTTAATTTACCACATGTAATAAGTATATTAATAAGAATGAATTATATTAATAAATAATTATATTTCTTTTATTCCTACCATTTAAGAGACTGGGTATCTGCTCTTGTAATTCCTATGCCCTAAAAGATCAAATCTTAGAAATTTTGATATAAAATGAATAGTTCTTATTTAATTACTGGGTGCCTTGAGCCTAAGTTTGAGCCTTTATGAAATGTGTACTCTTTTCAATTTTTTTCTTTTCAATTTTCCATCTTTACATTAGTTTATACGAAAAGAGTCCTACAATTATTTTGCCGCGATTGTATTTAATTGGTCGAACATTATCTATATATTTTATTCAAGCAAAATTCATAAAAACTTATATAACATATATGTCGGAGAAAGGCTCCATCTTCGAACTTTCGACGAACTCGCGGTCACACAGAGCTCTTCTCTCAAATCAAAACTAAAAACTGACTCCCCCGTCAATCTATCCACCTTATATCCTGAAGGTCCCCACCCCTATCATTAGATTGGTGTTTACATCCCACGACCGCGAGCACACCCGGTGTCCGTCAGGTAGCACCCCAAACCATATAGGGTCGGATCGCAAACACTCTCACCGAATACCAATAATAACAACAATAATAACACGCTACACTCCGACACGGCCATTCTGACGCTCACACGTCCTCGTGTGCCTGAAGAATTCGGCACCTGCGCCATATCAGACCGCACAAAAAATCTCATTGCACAAATAATCCAAAATTCAAATTACAACTTGAACGGAGGCTTAATGCCTTACATCCTTGAATAGGGCCAGAATCGCCGTCCCCAGCAACAACGGATCAAACATTCCGTCCAATACACCTCCCATGGCTCTTGCGGACGTACGCAACTATACCATGTACCCATGTACACCGTGGTCCCCTCCGGACCCAGGCCCCAGCCGCATTACCAGCTGCCCCTCGCTCCATGATCAAACCCATATGGGTTTGCACTTGCGATTACAGCGTGATACATGCAGTGCGACCTCCAGCCATTAGTGCTTTGCATCAGTACCTGCACTAGTGCCCTTTTCGTACTCGGCACTACTTTCGGTGCTCTCTTCACCGCATATATCCAGTTCATCGGGGACGCGATTGTCAGGCATCCTTTTCAAGTTTTCATGCGCGTACTTGTAAGTCCTCTTATTCATCAGTGATTTTAGGGTATATCGATCACCCTCAAGAACCTCTACTATTAGGAATGGACCCCTGAATTTGGGATCTAACTTGGTCTGATTTAGCGCAAATGTTCACCACCTTAGCTCTCGAAATGCTGAAACTACTTGATGTCATGCTAACATCAAAACCGCGGCTAAGGATCTCACGACCGATCATTATGTCATGCTTTAAATACTCGCTCGGTAAGATGTGGAACAAAACTTCCAGGATATAGCCGTTTATCGTTACCTCTGACGGTATCTGCATAGTAGTGTATACAGTGGAATTCCCGATACCCCTGAGCGCGATAACGTCGTCGATTCTCTTATCCCCAAATTTCGCGGCTATCGCTTCTTTTAACAGGGAACACTCAGCTCCCGAATCGAAACAAAATGAAAACGACTCACCGGATCATGCTAATACGCCTGTGGGTACAGCAACCGTACACAGGTCGATGTCGATCCCACTTCTGATGTCGGAGAAAGGCTCCATCTTCGAACTTTCGACGAACTCGCGGTCACACAGAGCTCTTCTCTCAAATCAAAACTAAAAACTGACTCCCCCGTCAATCTATCCACCTTATATCCTGAAGGTCCCCACCCCTATCATTAGATTGGTGTTTACATCCCACGACCGCGAGCACACCCGGTGTCCGTTAGGTAGCACCCCAAACCATATAGGGTCGGATCGCAAACACTCTCACCGAATACCAATAATAACAACAATAATAACACGCTACACTCCGACATATATAAAATTATTTTGATGGAGCATGGAATTATTTTTTAAATAAATATTAGATATCATTTTGAGAATTAATCAACATGAAAAATATAGGGATAGAATATTTGTGTATCGTCTTCTTTAAACTTTCACTAGATTTTACAGACGTATAATTTACGAAAAAATTCTTTTATGCGCGCCTTCATTTTAATTAACAGATGTATGTACTTTTTGTTGTACCATGTATGTACGTCCTATAAGTATTGCGTGTTCATACAAACATTTGCTTTATGAAATATCGTGTCAAGGTATTATATAAATTAAATTAAGTAATTTCAATATAAAAAAAAAGTAAGTCCATTATAGGGGATCGAACCAGCGGTTCTTTCATTATTAAACTGATTCGCTGTCATTGTATTACTGTAGTATAAACTGATGGTGAGTGAATTAGAAATAAATTTAAACTCAATTACAGGGGGCTAGAAAATACATAGAAAGTACATGATAAGAAAGTATATTACCAACAATATTTAGCATCCATAGCACCTCTCTACAACTTCGAAATACGAACCATTTAAATTGAGAGTCCTGTCGCAGTGGCGTTGTTGCATGTAGTGGCATTGTGGTGGATTGTCGTACTTAGTCAACAAACTCGGGTTAAGAGAATGTAATGAAGATTTATTTATTTCACACACAAAATATTAACAGGTAACAAAAGGAAAAATACTGAGAACTGAGAGAAGCACGAGGTGGACGCTGTAGCTGCGGCGTATCGAATAAGCTCGAACCCAGAGTTTTGGCGTCATAGTCTCGAACCCAGGGTTACGGCGTCATAGTCTCGAAGTCGTTTCTAGGGAAAAACACTTGTTTCCGCGGTCGACGTTCGCGAGCGCTTGGAAGGTGGCTCCTCCTGGAGTCGTCTGACGAAATTGGTGGGCTTTGCCCCACACACTGATATATACAGGGTGTCCCAGAATTGCTTTTCGACCGGAAAGTGGGCGATGCCTGGAGGTGCCCTGAGTACCCTCCCGCAAACCGTTTGCCAAAATTCGCAATAGTTTTTAAATGAGAAGCATTTAAGTGCGACCAATCAGAACGAAGGATTTCCGCGGATTCATTCGCGGATGCCAAAGATCGCTGCTTTGCAATAGCTTCCTACAAATTCCGCGCCTAGCAATTGTTTCATAGCCCGAGCGAGCGTCATAGGATTCGTTGACAAACTCCCAATATGGGCATGGGCGTGACTTAGGCTGGCGCAGCAGCTACACGTGCAACGCGCGATCGGCAATTGTTTTGGGATACGCATTCAGCCAGACGAAAACCGGTACACGGTGTCCAAAACGTCATGCACTGAATTTTATAGCAGTCCGAAAGAAAACAGATTATTAAAGTGAGAGGGAGTCGGGAGGGTGGGTGGTGGGACTGATGCATTAAATTTAACATGACTCGATAACTAAGCATAGAAGTATTATTTCTTCGTCCTGTGAATAGCCATATCGAATTTCCAAGACATCGCGATTGCTGATTTCAAAGTTATAGAGTACTCATCGATTCTGGAGACTGTAAACAATACGTAAAATAGGAAAATAGATTAGGAGAGAAACGCAAAGACACGTATACCTTTCTTTCGTTCCTAGAATGTCCACACCAAATTGCAGCCCTTTGCGACTTCCGGTGGCAAAGTTACGCAACACTTGTCGACTCTGAATTTTCAGAAAAATACGTCAAATTGAAAAAATGTACTAGGAGAGAAATGCAAAAACACGTATCCCTTTTTTTCGTTCCTAGAATGTCCACACCAAATTGCAGCCCTTTGCGACTTCCGGTGGCAAAGTTACGCAACACTTGTCGACTTTGAATTTTCAGAAAAATACGTCAAATTGAAAAAATGAACTAGGAGAGAAATGCAAAAACACGTATCCCTTTTTTTCGTTCCTAGAATGTCCACACCAAATTGCAGCCCTTTGCGACTTCCGGTGGCAAAGTTACGCAACACTTGTCGACTCTGAATTTTCAGAAAAATACGTCAAATTGAAAAAATCAACTAGGAGAGAAATGCAAAAACACGTATCCCTTTTTTTCGTTCCTAGAATGTCCACACCAAATTGCAGCCCTTTGCGACTTCCGGTGGCAAAGTTACGCAACACTTGTCGACTTTGACTTTTCAGAAAAATACGTCAAATTGAAAAAATGAACTAGGAGAGAAATGCAAAAACACGTATCCCTTTTTTTCGTTCCTAGAATGTCCACACCAAATTGCAGCCCTTTGCGACTTCCGGTGGCAAAGTTACGCAACACTTGTCGACTCTGAATTTTCAGAAAAATACGTCAAATTGAAAAAATCAACTAGGAGAGAAATACAAAAACACGTATCCCTTTTTTTCGTTCCTAGAATGTCCACACCAAATTGCAGCCCTTTGCGACTTCCGGTGGCAAAGTTACGCAACACTTGTCGACTTTGACTTTTCAGAAAAATACGTCAAATTGAAAAAATGAACTAGGAGAGAAATGCAAAAACACGTATCCCTTTTTTTCGTTCCTAGAATGTCCACACCAAATTGCAGCCCTTTGCGACTTCCGGTGGCAAAGTTACGCAACACTTGTCGACTTTGAATTGTCAAAAAAATACGTCAAATTGAAAAAATTATCTGAGAAAGAAATGCACAAATACGTATCCCCTTTTTTCGTCACTCGAATGAGTATGCAAATTTTCAGACCTTTGCGAGTTACGATGTGAAAGTTATAGAGAGACAGCCGATTTTTTAGTCGACAAGTGTTGCGTAACTTTGCCACCGGAAGTCGCAAAGGGCTGCAATTTGGTATACCGATTCTTGGGACGAAAAAAAGGGATACGTGTTTTTGCATTTCTCCCCTAGTCCATTTGTTCAATTAGACGTATTTTTTTGAAAATTCAAAGTCGACAAGTGATGCGTAACTTTGCCACCGGAAGTCGCAAAGGGCTGCAATTTGGTATACCGATTCTTGGGACGAAAAAAAGGGATACGTGTTTTTGCATTTCTCCCCTAGTCCATTTGTTCAATTAGACGTATTTTTTTGAAAATTCAAAGTCGACAAGTGATGCGTAACTTTGCCACCGGAAGTCGCAAAGGGCTGCAATTTGGTGTGGACATTCTAGGAACGAAAAAAAGGGATACGTGTTTTTGCATTTCTCCCCTAGTCCATTTTTTCAATTAGACGTATTTTTTTGAAAATTCACAGTCGACAAGTGATGCGTAACTTTGCCACCGGAAGTCGCAAAGAGCTGCAATTTGGTATACCGATTCTTGGGACGAAAAAAAGGGATACGTGTTTTTGCATTTCTCCCCTAGTCCATTTGTTCAATTAGACGTATTTTTTTGAAAATTCAAAGTCGACAAGTGATGCGTAACTTTGCCACCGGAAGTCGCAAAGGGCTGCAATTTGGTGTGGACATTCTAGGAACGAAAAAAAGGGATACGTGTTTTTGCATTTCTCTCCTAGTTCATTTTTTCAATTTGACGTATTTTTCTGAAAATTCAAAGTCGACAAGTGTTGCGTAACTTTGCCACCAGAAGTCGAAGAGGGCTGCAATTTGGTGTGGACATTCTAGGAACGAAAAAAAGGGATACGTGTTTTTGCATTTCTCCCCTAGTCCATTTTTTCAGTTTGACGTATTTTTCACAAAATCCGGAGTCGACAAGCGATGCGTAACTTTGCCACCGGAAGTCGCAAAGGGCTGCAATTTGGTGTGGACATTCTAGGAACGAAAAAAAGGGATACGTGTTTTTGCATTTCTCTCCTAGTTCATTTTTTCAATTTGACGTATTTTTCTGAAAATTCAAAGTCGACAAGTGTTGCGTAACTTTGCCACCGGAAGTCGCAAAGGGCTGCAATTTGGTGTGGACATTCTAGGAACGAAAAAAAGGGATACGTGTTTTTGCATTTCTCTCCTAGTACATTTTTTCAATTTGACGTATTTTTCTGAAAATTCAGAGTCGACAAGTGTTGCGTAACTTTGCCACCGGAAGTCGCAAAGGGCTGCAATTTGGTGTGGACATTCTAGGAACGAAAAAAAGGGATACGTGTTTTTGCATTTCTCTCCTAGTTGATTTTTTCAATTTGACGTATTTTTCTGAAAATTCAGAGTCGACAAGCGATGCGTAACTTTGCCACCGGAAGTCGCAAAGGGCTGCAATTTGGTGTGGACATTCTAGGAACGAAAAAAAGGGATACGTGTTTTTGCATTTCTCTCCTAGTTGATTTTTTCAATTTGACGTATTTTTCTGAAAATTCAGAGTCGACAAGTGTTGCGTAACTTTGCCACCGGAAGTCGCAAAGGGCTGCAATTTGGTGTGGACATTCTAGGAACGAAAAAAAGGGATACGTGTTTTTGCATTTCTCCCCTAGTCTATTTGTTCAATTAGACGTATTTTTTTGAAAATTCAAAGTCGACAAGTGATGCGTAACTTTGCCACCGGAAGTCGCAAAGGGCTGCAATTTGGTGTGGACATTCTAGGAACGAAAAAAAGGGATACGTGTTTTTGCATTTCTCTCCTAGTTCATTTTTTCAATTTGACGTATTTTTCTGAAAATTCAAAGTCGACAAGTGTTGCGTAACTTTGCCACCAGAAGTCGAAGAGGGCTGCAATTTGGTGTGGACATTCTAGGAACGAAAAAAAGGGATACGTGTTTTTGCATTTCACTCCTAGTACATTTTTTCAATTTGACGTATTTTTCTGAAAATTCAGAGTCGACAAGTGTTGCGTAACTTTGCCACCGGAAGTCGCAAAGGGCTGCAATTTGGTGTGGACATTCTAGGAACGAAAAAAAGGGATACGTGTTTTTGCATTTCTCTCCTAGTTGATTTTTTCAATTTGACGTATTTTTCTGAAAATTCAGAGTCGACAAGTGTTGCGTAACTTTGCCACCGGAAGTCGCAAAGGGCTGCAATTTGGTGTGGACATTCTAGGAACGAAAAAAAGGGATACGTGTTTTTGCATTTCTCTCCTAGTTGATTTTTTCAATTTGACGTATTTTTCTGAAAATTCAGAGTCGACAAGTGTTGCGTAACTTTGCCACCGGAAGTCGCAAAGGGCTGCAATTTGGTGTGGACATTCTAGGAACGAAAAAAAGGGATACGTGTTTTTGCATTTCTCTCCTAGTTGATTTTTTCAATTTGACGTATTTTTCTGAAAATTCAGAGTCGACAAGTGTTGCGTAACTTTGCCACCGGAAGTCGCAAAGGGCTGCAATTTGGTGTGGACATTCTAGGAACGAAAAAAAGGGATACGTGTTTTTGCATTTCTCTCCTAGTTCATTTTTTCAATTTGACGTATTTTTCTGAAAATTCAAAGTCGACAAGTGTTGCGTAACTTTGCCACCGGAAGTCGCAAAGGGCTGCAATTTGGTGTGGACATTCTAGGAACGAAAAAAAGGGATACGTGTTTTTGCATTTCTCTCCTAGTTGATTTTTTCAATTTGACGTATTTTTCTGAAAATTCAGAGTCGACAAGCGATGCGTAACTTTGCCACCGGAAGTCGCAAAGGGCTGCAATTTGGTGTGGACATTCTAGGAACGAAAAAAAGGGATACGTGTTTTTGCATTTCTCTCCTAGTTCATTTTTTCAATTTGACGTATTTTTCTGAAAATTCAAAGTCGACAAGTGTTGCGTAACTTTGCCACCGGAAGTCGCAAAGGGCTGCAATTTGGTGTGGACATTCTAGGAACGAAAAAAAGGGATACGTGTTTTTGCATTTCTCTCCTAGTTGATTTTTTCAATTTGACGTATTTTTCTGAAAATTCAGAGTCGACAAGTGTTGCGTAACTTTGCCACCGGAAGTCGCAAAGGGCTGCAATTTGGTGTGGACATTCTAGGAACGAAAAAAAGGGATACGTGTTTTTGCATTTCTCTCCTAGTTCATTTTTTCAATTTGACGTATTTTTCTGAAAATTCAAAGTCGACAAGTGTTGCGTAACTTTGCCACCGGAAGTCGCAAAGGGCTGCAATTTGGTGTGGACATTCTAGGAACGAAAAAAAGGGATACGTGTTTTTGCATTTCTCTCCTAGTACATTTTTTCAATTTGACGTATTTTTCTGAAAATTCAGAGTCGACAAGTGTTGCGTAACTTTGCCACCGGAAGTCGCAAAGGGCTGCAATTTGGTGTGGACATTCTAGGAACGAAAAAAAGGGATACGTGTTTTTGCATTTCACTCCTAGTACATTTTTTCAATTTGACGTATTTTTCTGAAAATTCAGAGTCGACAAGTGTTGCGTAACTTTGCCACCGGAAGTCGCAAAGGGCTGCAATTTGGTGTGGACATTCTAGGAACGAAAAAAAGGTATACGTGTCTTTGCGTTTCTCTCCTAATCTATTTTCCTATTTTACGTATTGTTTACAGTCTCCAGAATCGATGAGTACTCTATAACTTTGAAATCAGCAATCGCGATGTCTTGGAAATTCGATATGGCTATTCACAGGACGAAGAAATAATACTTCTATGCTTAGTTATCGAGTCATGTTAAATTTAATGCATCAGTCCCACCACCCACCCTCCCGACTCCCTCTCACTTTAATAATCTGTTTTCTTTCGGACTGCTATAAAATTCAGTGCATGACGTTTTGGACACCGTGTACCGGTTTTCGTCTGGCTGAATGCGTATCCCAAAACAATTGCCGATCGCGCGTTGCACGTGTAGCTGCTGCGCCAGCCTAAGTCACGCCCATGCCCATATTGGGAGTTTGTCAACGAATCCTATGACGCTCGCTCGGGCTATGAAACAATTGCTAGGCGCGGAATTTGTAGGAAGCTATTGCAAAGCAGCGATCTTTGGCATCCGCGAATGAATCCGCGGAAATCCTTCGTTCTGATTGGTCGCACTTAAATGCTTCTCATTTAAAAACTATTGCGAATTTTGGCAAACGGTTTGCGGGAGGGTACTCAGGGCACCTCCAGGCATCGCCCACTTTCCGGTCGAAAAGCAATTCTGGGACACCCTGTATACTAACTGGATAAGAGCTGGCCGCCATAATGGTGTAACCATTTGAAGCTTGGATTCGACTACCGCGACGCCTGGCAGTCAGGCACGGTACTACGTAGGTCGCGGCATATTTAATAAAAGGATGGAGTAAAGTAGTAGGAACCCACGGATCGTTTATATACGGAATTAATGCAAATAATAAAACGGTACATATACAGTTTGTGGAGAAACTTGAATGTTGCATTTTATTATGGTATATGTTATAATATTGCCTTTTATGGTGATGAATGGCAATATTACAACATATATATCTTACTATTTGTAAATGAAACTGAAATTGATTACTTATATACAATTGAGTAGATCAGATATAGATCTTTTTACTTCGTTCCCAGGAGTATCTCGGTATTGCTGTTGTTCATCGGTCCCACAACCCTGATATAGTGCGATGCTATTTGATGTTCAATCTGTTGAATATTGAAGGTATCAAATAATAAGTAGGCAAAGTAGGGTATGTACGCAAGGTACTTTCTTAATTAATGCATAGATATATAATGGTTTCATAAAAAAAATAGAAACATTTGAAGTATCACAGCTTTCATATGAACACCTACCTCAATATTATTGATAGAAAAATTTAGACTAATAATTGGCAAAAGTAGTACATAGATATATTCTTAAAATAACTATCTTTGGTAACAATATCACAGCAAATGAAATCACATGCAGTTATTAATTAGCCCAAATGATCTGCCGGTCTAATCTTTTTTTGTGATGTTGCATATTTCTGCCTGATAAGGTAGCATTTCTTTTGTCTTGTTCGAGGAGTGTCTTCATAATGGTGATCATGCTTGAATAGCTCTCGCCGCCGTGATGTCCTTGGTGTTAGTTGCTCCTGACAAGTAGACGATTTCGGAGTTGAAATAGAACAACTCGGTGTTGACATTTCCAGACCTGGATGTACAAATTATAAATACGTGTATTTCTTTGAATAAAATTTATAAATATTGCTTTTTCTCAATTGAATCAACTAGTTAATAAGCATACTCACTCAGTGTGGGAAGTATTGCTTCTGCAGAACTTGACTCCTTAGTACAGCTTGGTTGATCCATTGACGTAGATGGAGGACTTGTCGTAGGCAGTGACATGTCAACCTTTAATCCTGCACAGTTATTAATTACCCGTTTATTCATTTTTCAATAAAGAAAAAAAAAGACTTACCTGGAAGTAAATAATCAACGACGTATGAAGAAGACAATGATAAACATTTATTTATCAATATACTCTGAACACGTAAGTGAACTAATAATGAACAAGTATGCAATATACGTACTTTTACTTAAAGCCTGGCCTACATCGGAAGTTCTATGTGCCTCAATTCTGTCTTGTAGAAAAATTGTAGGCACGCTACCCTTGCGCAGTCTTGTTATATTCCACCAGCGCTCAAAGCAATCGCTGGTGAAATGGTTAGAGCAAAGATCTGCTGTTTTTCCTGGTAACCAATCTGGTCTGCCCATATACCTGGGAATCTAAAAAAGTTGTCAAGAGTTATTATTCAACCCTAACCTCCAAAGAATTCATTTTGTAGTTATTGTTCATTATTTGTACATAATATATTATTGTACGTTATTCATTATATAGTTGTACTTACCTGTGAAACGTTATTCCTTTTTCTGTTGTACATTTCTTGCAATACACACATCTTCCCATTTTATTATTTTTGGCAGATCCTATTTCTCCTGCTTTAACACAACTATAAAATAGCACCACTTAACACTATGTGAATGTAAACAGCTTAGTACCGTGCCTGACTGCCAGGCGTCGCGGTAGTCGAATCCGAGCTTCTAATCGTTACATGTCTCGACTGAGGCCTGCCATAGTGAACTCGTATCCAGTTAGTATATATATCAGTGGCCCCACAGCATCATGTTAGCTTCGAACGTGACGTCATTGGACCAGCGCGAAGCGGGCCAAACACGTTCGCTAGTGGCTATACCTCATCTATTTGTATCATGGCTAAGGGTATATCCCAAAATTAGCTACGGTTGCGTTTATTAAATTTCTGCCAATTATATAGACGGATTTCGGCCGACGACAAAAATCAGCCGATGCAATTGGCTAAAATTTAATAACCGCAACCATGGTTAAATTTTAGAATATACGCTACCTAACGCTAACCGATCTGCGATGGTTAACTTTGATGGTGTCATTTACAAATTTTAAGAAGTGCATTTTTTTATTGTTAGCGTTTGATAGAATTGTTATGACTATATTATTATCTCGTATATCAAAATTTTATTTCTATTCGTAATATTTAATGTGCAAGTTATAATGTAACGTGTGTTTCTTCATTTACTTCACTACAGTATAACAGTGCCGGGTATTTTTTTTAATTTCTAGTATAAAACACGATTTGCTATTTATATATGATGAGTTGCTAGATGAAATGAGATCATTTTACACAAAGTAAAATTGGGAATTATAATGAGCTATTATAACAATTCTTGGATTATACTCAATCTGCCTTATTTTTGTCTATTCAATAAGATATTACATAGGGCATGTTCCACTTATCGCCCGCAACGCTTGCAACATCGTTCATCTCTATCCAATACATTTAATATTTAAAGATACAACGATTTTGGGACTACGGATACAACGTTGCGGGCGTTAAGTGAAACGCACCTATAGTGTTGCAGATAATTCTAATACAGGTAATGAGGTTCTCTTTTAATTAAAAATTTTAGATAATGGAAGTGATACCAGGGAAGCGAAAGGATAACTTTGTGTACATATTTGAAGGTTATTCGTACACCATTGATAAACGATGCCATGACATATATCGTTGTTCGCTTCGACGTGGATCCAAATGCCGTGGAACTCTAATCAAAGAAGACCAATTGGTTTTAAAATCTCTACATAATCATCCACCAAACTCTGGGACTTTAAAAGTGAATCTGATGAAGCAAGAAATGTTAAAAATGTGCCGGGAGACATTGTTACCTGCAAACGAAATCTTTGATACAATTTGCCGCAAGTATGTATTTTTTCTTTCAACAATTATAAAGTTATATTTGCTACATTTAAAATAACATATTCTTTTAGGCATCATGAAGAAGCAATGCAGCTGTCATTCATATCAATGAGAAGTATTCTGAACAGAGAAAGAGCTAAGGGAAGGCCAGCCATACCCACTAGTTTAGCTGATTTTATTGAAGAACTAGAAAAATATGAACCCGTGGAGGCTGTTTACAAAGGAACTATCACTGATGATGATGGAAAAATTGCTGTTTTGTTTTCTAATTATGGACTTTTAAAAGCGCTTGCGTCAGCCACTGAAATATATGTTGATGGCACATTCTCAGTAAGAATATGAAATAGTATATAAAGGGCATTGATGTAGTTTAACAATAACAATATGTTTTTGTTTAGGTTGTTCCTCGGCAACCATCCATAGCCCAACTTTATACGATACATATTCGTTACATGAATACAGTATGTTATTGTAACTAACTTTCAAAACAGTAGGATTCAAAGAGTTAATGACTAGTAAATTTAAGAAAATACAACTCAATGTGATTTTACGTGACTCTTCTTTGATTCTACATAGAGGATGAATAATTCTCAAGAAGTACCGAAATTGCAATTTATCAAATTTTTTCAGGGTATCGCAACTGTATTTATTTTATGTGAAGTACGTACAAAGAAAATGTACCGTGCAATTTGGGAAAAAATACTAGAGCTGGCACCAGAGCTGAAAGAGAATCTAAAGTATATAATGTCTGATTACGAAAAAGCTGCAATTAATGCAATGTACGAATATTTCCCTAATGCAAGTATGCACGGTTGTTGGTTCCATTTTAACCAAGTAAGTTTCATTAATACATTATTTTCTTCTACATTACGTTGCTATAGAATACGTAAGAAATAAACTTACTTTTAAGGCTGTATTGCGCAAGTGGCGACGTTTAAATCTGTCAAAAGCTCCTACAGAATTATTATCAATGGCAATGTGTTTGCCATTGGCACCGTACGAATTTTTTGGAGAATCTTTCTTACTTATGCAAGGCGTGGCTGATGCCATCTCCGCAAATCACCCCTAGGTGTTACAATTCATGACCTACATGCGTTCAGTTTGGTTACCGATATCACAGAAAGTCAGTATTTATGGATGTCCTAGTCATACCAACAATATCGTGGAAAGTTTTCATAATATTGTGAATGCAAAATTAGGTACCGTGCATCCTAGTATATGGATTTTCCTGGGTAATGCTCCTTTATTTTTCTCTTTCACTAGCACTATCTTTAGCATTAACAATATCTTCCTCAACTGTTTGTTCTTATAATTTTATTATAAACTTAATTTTTTATTGATAAAGCTATCTGTAATGTCTTATTGGTAATTATTGAATTATTACAGATAATTTAAAGAAAGTAATTGTTGACCAAGAAATAGACCTTGGTCGTTTAAAGGCTGGGCGTCAAGTTCGTCGAACACGTACACGGGCTAATCGAGAAAGGGATGAAAAAATTATACGAATGCAAAATGAACTTATTAATAAAAGGTGTATTTCGTTATGACGGTGATCTATTACATTAAAAGTGATACAACGCTTGCCATTTTTCTTAGGTTGCCAATTGAACAATTTTTGAAAGGTTTTCCTAAAGCCTTTGATGATTTTAACCGTGTTGCGAATGTGGGACCCCCAGGTACAATATATATAAATATTAAATTGAATGCTTTCAAAAACAAACATGTTTTCAAATTTTTATCCATTTCAGACAAAAATGATAATGACGTGACCATATGTGCGGATTTGCTCTCCATAACTTCAATAGAAAACCCCAATGATCATAAGTATTACATTCATTTTTAATTAGTGGACTTTTATCAGTTTCTCTAGTCTAAAATTACTAACACAGATAGTGTCATTCATTAATATTTGCTTCATTCATAAGATTAACGGTATATCCATTTAAATCATTTTCTTCCGCTGAATATATGGAATAAGTGATTATATGGTATAATTAATTAAGTAATTTCTAAAATTATAATAGTTCAATCGGTACACCAAAACTAACAATAATAGACTTTTAATTTTTATACAGTGCACTTCTACTGCGGTATCTACCAAGCGGAAACAACATCGTCAAGATAATTGCCGAGGATTAGGGATTTCCGTCAACAAGAATGCTGATGGTAATCTAGCGAAAGTTGAAACAATCTCGCACCAGAACGATTCTCCACATCATGTTCAACTAAATTCGGAGAGTAATGACCAAATCATAAATGTTCCTCATGAATCTAACAAACAGGAAGTTAGACAAATAATCCATAAAGTTGAAGGTAATTCAAATGTGGAGAAGTTTGCATCAATAAAACTTACATGATATAATAATAATTGATTATCTAAGATGAAAATTATATTTACCTCCTGAATGCCAAGCGCTCTTTGATATTAACTGAAATTGCTATTTTCATGCAGATGACATTAACGAACTGCTGTTGGAAGACTATGGAACCTTAAATGTTTCACTAAACAAACAGTTATACAGCCCTGTTGCTTCAGTGAAAGAAGTGATGCCAAACACGTACCCGTCACTGGACACTGAGTTTCCATCAAGAGACATTTGCTGGGTATGCCTCAATACAAATGCAGATCAGACGATCATTCCATGCGGCCATATATGCTGTTGTCGGGAATGTATCCACAGTTTTATGAATGGGATATGTCCCATCTGTGATACGACGGTTGAAACTTACGCTTTAGTTATAAAGTTATGAGATACCATAAATAAATAACCATTTCATGTTCTCTTAAATTTGGAAAAATAAAAAAATTTTATATTTGTAACTCAATCATTTTTATTTGCAACCAAATTGTGATTCGTTTCAAATGTTTTCACCTACAATAAACGTAGGACGAAAGAAAAAAAAAATTAAAATAATACGTACGCACCGAGACTCGAACCAGCAATTTCGCGCTTACTAAGCTGAAGCGCTGCCCATTGAACTATGCATACACACCTACGATTGTCTACATTTAAGGGATATAACGTACTTGGATATTTTCAAAATCGATTTTCTCGAGAATGCCTGGCCATCTAGCGGAATGGCTTAGCTAATGTGTTATTGGGGGTCTGAACTTTATGTACCATAAATATGAAAACAATCCCTGGCCCAGTTACCTAAGGGTTTCCTTGTCAATGAAATTGCATACTATTCGCGTTACAAAATAGTTGTTCCATTCCAGCTAGACATATTTCATGCGTACAACGAATCTTCTGTTGGACTAATATAATAGTACCCGAAAGTCTGGTTAAGAGCATAAGTAATGAGCTCCTACTATCACTAACGAATAGATAGTACTCGTTAGAATCGATTTATGACGCTGTTATTACAATTATGGAGAGCCCAATGTTCTTTACATATCGCTTAATGTTTGCTGCTCCCTACTTTCGATCTGAATAAGATCATACGCTACAAATGATGTTAGATTAATAGAACAGATGGCAAAAAGTGATTATCTGATAGTAAATAATTAAATTTCATGACACGAAGAAATAGATCAGCTTTCTGCATTTTTGACTTAATATTAATATAAATTAATGAATGACTATCTCGTATCAATATAAGACAGTCTATAAAGTTTCTATTACTTAAAAGGATCTTTTCCAGGTACATCTGATCTAAACATATTTATAAAGAGAAAATAAGAAAGTACTACAGAAATGACTATATAACAGTAACACATGAATATAAGGAAAGGGGACATGAGCAATGAGTACAATTTCTTCGACTGAAGCAGCAATGCAGTTATTATATTAGTGATATTACTGGTGACACTGGGAAGCATGTCAATTGCTAAACTTCAATAGTTTAAAAAGGCTGAAGGAAGAGTACAGTCAAAAGACGAAACAAGATAGCAAAGAGCAATGCCTAGATATTTAAAACGACAAAATTTATAGTATTGGCATTTAATAATTATTATCTCTCCAGGTGTCCTTACAATAAGGTATATCGATGTAACCAGAACTCTACAAGAAGTGAGGGAATGTGAACTGCTGTGGTACATTTATAATAAATTTATTATATATCTTCTAAAAACGATCTTCCAATATTTGTAACTTTACAAAGTGTTCGCGTCAAATAGGTAGAGATAATCGTCATCAGGCATAAATGAATTTTATGTTCAATGTTTCTTGTTAATGACTTGGTAATGCATTTTAATGAAATTTTTAATTATTATCTTAATTATAACATGATAATTTACACTAGCCAATGGGATTTATTCGTGAGTTGAAAGTCACACGTTTTGTAAAGAATACGACTATTGATGAATATTTTATAATAATGTAATAATGGGCCAGATTTTTACCCCGTAACCGTACAGAACAGTTATACGTCACAATACTATTTTTTCACTCATATTTGAATCCTTGATATTGCAGCTTTTTAATATGCATATATGTACTTAATAGCTGTTGGGATAAACTTATGAGCGTTCACTTCCCTATAATCTAGCATGTAACATTTTTATAATAACTTCAACATTATTTCAGAAAAGTACGTAAGAACCTGTTCCATTGATCTCGTATGTATAATATTTGTGCAGCTAGCTTTGTGTCCAATGAATTATCTGAAATTTATCTACAACTATCTGTGTCCAATTTCACGGTCCGTCCTTACGTAGTCAGATCGCACACGAAACCAATTCGCCACAACAAGATTGGACACAGTTCTAATGTGTCCAATGTTATCGCATGCTAAACGGTCTGTGTCCAAAACTAATGTGTCGTATCGGCATTGTGTCCAATCTTGCTGTGCGGAATGGACACTGTGTCCAATCGTGTTGTGTCCAATGATTTGTGTCCAACTCGGCGTGTGTGCAATCGGGTTGTGTGCCAGTGGGCATCACTTATTTTTCCAGGTTGTGGCTTCAGTCCACTCTGTTGTGAGGATGTGACCCACGAATGCAACTTCGTCCCTTAGAAATCTGGATTTGGTGAAGTTGATTCTTAGGTTATGTTCCTACAATCGTTTCAGCAAGGCTTCGAGATGGTCCATGTGTTCCTCGAATGATTTGGAGACGCATGGATTATCATCGACGAAGTAGATGATATTGTCCCCCAGACCACGTAAGGCGTAGTCCAATCCTCTTATTAGGCTGGCACTACTTGTTTTCAATCCGAATGGTGTTACTTTAAATTCGTAACTTTTCCCCTTGTGTAGGAAGGCGGTGTATTTTCTTTAATCTGGATGGAGTGGGATTTGCCAAAAGCTGCTGACTAAATCCAAACTCGTCATCATCTTCACGCCGCTGCATCCTTGGAAGAGTTCTTCAGTAGTTTGAGGACATTCTGCATCTGCTACGAGGAGTTCATTTAGCTTGCAGGCGTCCAGGCATAGTCTGACGGATCCATCCATCTTGGTGACCGGTACAATCGGGTTGACGTACGGGCTATCAGACCTTTGGATGATACCGTAATTTAGCATCCGTTCAATTTCTTCATCGACGGCACTTCGAAGTTTCATTGGTATCGGGTAGGAGCGGTTGACGAATGGTTTCTCATCTGACACATTCAGTTTGTGTTCGTAGATGCTCATTCTGCCTGGTCGCTTGTTAAAAACACTTCGATATTTCGATATTGTCTCCTTAAAGCGGTCTAATTGAAACAGGCTTAGTTTTGTGCAGCCGGCAGGTTTCTCTTCGACTTCTTGCATGTTGATACTGTCTTCTCTTCCTGTTTCTTCTTTCTTTATGGGGTCGCATTCTGGAATTGAGTCCCTCATGTTGGGTTGTTCTGTTGGCTGAGCTAAGGGGATAGCCAATCGTTCATCCTTCTTGCTCAGGTACATTCTGTTTCCTCGGATGTCGATCTTCCCCTGGTGTGTCCGTAGGAAGTCTATTCCGATTATGCAGGTTCTTATTAATTTTAGGATTACCATGAATATGGCGTCTAACCCTTCTGCTATGTTTATCTTGGCCAGGATTTGTTTCCTAGTTCGCACTGACTTGTGGGTTGTCGCATTTGTGACGTACATGCCCACTATTAGAAGTGTATGACTATGTCTGAAATTCTTTATGTGTTGATTCACAAAAGATTCAGAGAGAGCAGTGACTTGACTTCCAGTGTCTATAAGTTCTTTAGTCTTGATTCCTTGGATGACGACGTCAATTTCTGGGCATTGCAGTGGTCGGCCGTCTCCTTCTGCTTCTTCTTCCTCTTCGAAGATATTGTTGCACGTCAAGATGTGTTCGGGTTCTAACCAAGCAAACTTAATTGTGTTTATCTCATTCATGCCCGGTGAGTTCTTTTCCAATTTCGTCATATACCTTGTAGACGCGCCTTGGTGTCCCTGGCTAGTGCGGGGCACCTTAGTGGCCACAACGTTTTTCAGTTTTCCGAGGCTGTTGGCTTCGGGCGGTGGCTTCCTCCGGTGGACTCCTCCCCTGGATCCGTTTCATGGGGTACAGTCCGTTGCGGAGATCGCCGGTTTCCCTGCGGTCCTTCCGTTTGGATGGCATTCGCTTGATGATAGCCTACTCAGTTGGAATTATTATTCCGTCCTTGTTGTTGATTATTCGGTCGAGGACCGTTGTTCGGATTTGATTGTTGGTCACCTAAGGAATAAGCTGGAGTAATTTAATCACCGAAGAAGCAAGCAGTTCGTCACCAAAGTGGAAGCGAAGGACAGTAGTATTGCACTGTTAGTGATATAGCTCTACATGCAGTCAGGCAGAAACACGCAGGTGGAATTGTTAACTGTATCCCACATAAGTAACGCAGCACGGCCGTATAGAGCATATGGAAAACCGATACCTACCGGCTGGAATAGAAAGCTACGTCATGGAAGCGGCACATAGGCGAACGAGGAGTCAAATGAAAGGCCTGGAGAAGGAGCTGGTGGCTCTTGGCGCGGACAAGGCCAGCGAGCGACCTGACTTGGTGAAGGCTGCGGAATGGCTGAATAGGAGGTTCTTTGGCGGCATGGTGAAGGGATTTACCTACCGCTGGGGACCGAGGATGACGACTGAGTATGCCTACACTAACATCAGACAGAAGATGGTGGTAGTAAGCTGGGACCTGCTCAGGGGACTCCCAATTGCTGTCTTCGAGGCCGTCCTTGCGCACGAGATGGTGCATGCGCAGTTATACTTGGAGCACTATGACGTGACCTGGAAAAGGACCTACACCTTGTCTTGGTGGAGGATGAGTGTTCCGAGGAGGTGTCGTCGGAGGTGTGGCTGCTGCTCCCGAGTTCGTCATTTCCCTATTTGATGCTGGTTCGCTTCTAGTGTCCCTTTCCAGTTCATGTCGGGGCGGACTCTCATATTTTTGGAGTAGCACCGTGAACGAATTTATATCGTCGATCTGCCTTCCGTGGATAATGAGACTCAAAGTTTTGGAGAAGTGATCCGCGAGTTTGCTAATGATTTTAGCTGTGGGCAGAGGTGGTTCTAAATCTTTTGCCTCATTGAACAATTTAGCGGCATATTCAACTGCAGAAATTTTATGTTCTGACGGTTCGCATTTTCCGTAATGCAGATTTAGTGCTATCTCTTGCTTGAAATGTCGTATTTAACGAATTGTAATCCGATATTTATTAGCGAGAAGCGCTAATCCTCTATCGGATTATTTTGATATTACTTTTCCGCGGTTTGACTTTCGGGACACGTTCTTCATCTATCAGCGAGTGTTGACACTAACCGCGCGTCCTTGTCGTATCTTTGTAACGGGTGCACTCTCAGTACAGGAGTACTGAGAGGTTGATCGTTTTGTCACGTTACAATATGTATGGTGAGATGAGACAAATAGTATATCTGCTTAGAATTTTTTAGTTTTATACATTTTTGAGTAGCCTGATTCAATTTAGTCCATTTTTTTATTTATGCCTACGGAAAGATAATTTTATTTTTAATATTTCGAACTATCAGTATATTCTACCTGGACATAATTTTCTGATGATTCGATGTATTAAAAATTTTGTCTTTCGGTACACTGTTAAAAAAATCTGTGTTAAAATTAATAAAAATGTATAGGAAGTTCTTTTGCAGATACCGTACATTAAATTTCAAAAACGTTATTTAATTTGAAGGGATGGTATTTCAAAAAATAAAATATTTAATTATAATATTTCTACACGAATGTATTTGAAATGTCATGACATTTTAACGAATATTAAAATTCAACTTTATAAGAATTAATGTAAATTAGCCATGCACTGTTAAAAAAATCTGTGGTAAAATTCATAAACATGTATAGGAAGTTTTTTTGCAGATACCGTACATTAAATTTCAAAAACGCCATTAAATGTTAAATAACGTGTACATTAAAAGTGAAGTCATCGAACAGTAATATTACAATACACCCGTATTTTAAATGTCAGTGACAGTAAGAGATTATGTTATGGCTTTTTTCCCGAAGTTCCAAAACTTAGATCAATCATTAATAAGCGCATGTCATATATTTTTATTTCATACATGCATTACTTTCAATAACCTTATTGCCAATTTATTATGATAATGTCTTCGAAACTAGAACCACAGAGTCCTCAATGGACGGTATGATGCCAAAAAACTGGTTCTCTCTCGGATGAGAGAAGCTGGAATATTAGATGCAGGATACAAAAGTATATATCGACGGCAAAGACGAAAACCGGAAAATCGACGGATTACTTATTTCCGGTCCTACGTTTTTTCATGCGAGTTGCCTTGGACACCAAGTGGCGCGGCAGCGAACTAGTGTTCGCTCGGATACTCCGTATCTGGTATGCGACTCTTGTCACAGAGTATACCGAAATTTCTAGTCGGTTATGAATTTATCGATACGATGTAAATGAATAGTGATCCTCTGCACTGTATCGCATCATACAAAGAAAAAGTTTCTAAAAAAAAATACATGTGTAGTAATTTTTATCATATGTATATTATATTTTTCATCACATTGATATGAAAAATCACTACGACTATGCATTATTCAATGACGTATTTATCAAAGAACTATTTCTATTCAAGTATTGTAATTTTCAGTCCTAAATGTATGATTGCATTACGGTTGATTGAAAATTCTTCAACCTCTTATTAATAATCAGAGTCGAATATAATATATTCGCTAAACGCATAATAAAATTAATGCTTGATTACAATTTTACAAAACAATGTACATTAATACTCATTTGCGTTACCTATATTCTAAATATTATATGCACCTATGTAGTAAGTTTCATCTTTTGTGTTGTAAATTTCTTAACTTTTTTAACAGTGCAATGAATTGAATTTTACCATCACAGGATTGCATTTCCAAACTAAAAATGTTGCAAATAAAAATGTCATGTATATTGATGCTCAATTACACGTGCTTTGTAATTTGCATCCAACGGCAATTGAAATTCATAATTATGTAGTATTTTTCTATAGCCTGTTCATAACGTACAATTTAATATAGAAATATTGTAAAAATTTTTAACGGTGAATCACTATTCAATGTCATCTATATTAAATTCCATGTCAGTATGTCGAAATTAATACTCGATTATCAAGGTAGCAATACAATGTGTATAAATTTTTCTTTTAGATACGTCGTTTGTAAATTTCACTCAGCTCGGTATTGTAAACATGTTGTGAATTTCAAATAATTTTTAACAGTGTAGTCATGAATGATAAAAATTAAATGACAAAAAATCCCTAACCAGATACATTATTTGTTTCATTTCACCATAGAAAATAATTGGTTCATTTTTATATGTTCATCATTTTATGCCCGAGATTTATAAGTGCAATTTTGTTTTTGGTAATTTTTCGTAATGCCTTCTTTATCCGTCTGAATAGTATTTATGCTATTAAAAAATGAAACAGCGTACCATAGGTTTTTGTCACAGGTAGGCTCTCGGGAAGAAGAAACGATCGCTGATTAATGTACCAATTTATTGGATGTATACGATGTAATATAATAGAATATTTGTAGATTAATATTATCATGTATTTCATGAAACTTCAGTTAATTAGGTCAACCAATAAGCATAGTTGTTAATTAAAAAAAAAGACGTGAGTTTCGACGTTAACCCAGCACCAAGCACGTGTCTCATCGAATCATTGCGGTATATTATCTAGCAAACTTTTATTTGTGTAGTTACCCACGTTCGAGGGTTTCTTTAAAGTTTTATTTGTTTACTCTATTATTTCCAGAGCTTTATATGGATATTAACACTATTCCTACCAGGACCGGTCAAATGACCGTTTTTAAATTTTCAATTGGAATTTCCTACATTCAACGTAAGTGAATCGCCTTTAAACTTTACAACTTTTCCTCATATACATATATGTATGATACATTTTTCAATATTCACTTAAATTTTATTTTCTGAGAAAAATTTGTAGTCTGTCTTACCTACCACGACCGGTTATTTGACCGGTAGTACGATTTATAAATTTTTGTAATAGTTTCTCTCTAAGACTCAATGCCAAAACTATAAAGTCGTTACAAACGAAAGGTAATGTAGTTGTGGCACGATTTTATCCGAGAAGTGCCTTCCAGAAAATGGTTTACGGCACTTCCAAGTGAATCTAGAATCACAGAGTCCTCAACGGACGGTGTGATCCAAAAAATGGTTCTCTCTCGGATGAGAGAAGCTGGATATTAGATGCAGGATTCAGGATGAAGGATACAAGATGCAGGATACAAAAGTATATATGGATGGCGAAGAAGACAAAAACCGCAAACTCGACGGATTTATTATTTACCCGGTCCTACGTTTTTACATGCGAGTTGCCTTGGCTACCTAGTGGCGCGGCAGCGAACTAGTGCTCGCTCGGATACCCCGTGTCTGGTTAGGGACTCTTGTCACAGTATAGACGTCTTCTCACGAATTCAAATCAGTATAGTCTTGCGACACGAACAGGGTGCATCGAAACGTGAAAGTCACAAAGAGCATACTTGGCAGTCTTTTATTATTATTTTGTAATATTTTATATCGTATTACGTGTTATAAGTGCAATTTTCAAAATAGTGAACAAGACTAACAATACGTCGCAGTAAGTTTCACATTTTATCTTTTATTCATTTTTTTATCTATTTTGATTTACATTTTCATATTTTAGTTTTTATTTTCTCCGTTGAAACATGTCAGATAAGGTATTGTAAAGATAATAAGACGAACAAAATCTGTCTAAAATGTAAAAAGTACGTATGCGGAAAATATACAGTTGAGAAGCCCATTTGTAAAAAATGCGACGAAAAAGAATAAAATGTAGATTATGTACTCTTGAATAAAAGAAAATATATTTTTATACTGGTAAGCTGGCGAGAGAAAAATGGCGGCGAGATGTGTAGAAGTGTCGTAGTTTACTAGAAGTTAGAAGGGTGAAAAAAGTGTTACATAGCAAGTAAATTAACATAGAAAGGGGGAAAAGGGGAGGGAAGAAGGTGAGGAGTGAGCGCAGATAATAATTAAGGGTGAGGAAGGAAAGGGCTGAACGGGTGTGAAGAGAGGAAGTTAGTGATTTTGGGAGGTTGGGGCGAGAGGAGAGAAGAAACATGAGCGGGAAAGAAGAGCAGCAAGAGTACGAGAGCGACGCCGATGGCACAGGCCTAGAACTAACGTCGGATGGGGAACTGGAGCGAACGTTGAGAGAGAGCGATGCGGAGTCAGTAGCGTCGATCGGTAAAACAGACACACCGGCAAAACGCGGCAGAGGCAGACCCCCGGGCTCGAGGAATAAGCTGAAAGCAAGGGGAGTAGAGGGGAAAACAAAGATGGAAGAATATGTGGGATTGTTTGGAAGGAAGGAGAAATTAGGGAGATCGCCGATAGGAGGTAAAGGGACGGCAGACGAATCAGGGCATAGGGAAGTGACGAAATGGAGAGGGGAGCACGAGGGAAAACAGAGCTACGAGTGTAGCGCAAAACGGACAACGACGAGGGAAGGTAATGGGACAGATTCGGGGAGCGTTGAGCACTCGCGAATAGCGAGCTCAGAGGAAACCGAAATAGCGAGGAATAAACCGCCTGGAGACGGAACGTCAAAATCGGTAGGCGACATGCTAAAGGACATGCAGCTCAACATAATTCGAAATTTACAGGAGGCAAAATACGAAACACAGCAAGTAATAGAAGGTGAATGTGATCGAATTTGGAGCGAGATTAAAAGGGAAGTAGGGAAGATCAAAAAGGAAATGGAGGAAAGAGAAAAGGAGTGGGCGATTGAGAGGCAACTACTCAAGACAAGGATCGAAAAACTGGAGGGAAAAATAGAAGAACCATGCCGGCTAAGGGACGAAAAAGGGATAAGAAAGTGGATTGGTGAGGAGATAGGGAAACATGCAAGACAAAAAGGCAGCTCGATTCCGGAGGTACAGAACGAGGAGAGGTGGCTCAAGCAAGTTGAAAAGAGGATGGAGGGGATTGCGAAGGAGAAGAGCAGAGAAGATACGGAAAGGATTATGGCAAAACTGGACGAAAGGTTCGAAAAGGCTGAGAGACAGACGAGAAGGCAAAATATCATAATTAAGGGAATGGGCTTCTATACGACAAACCTGAAGAAGGGAGTGGAAGAGTTCCTCGAGGAAAAGCTAGAAACGAGAGTGAAGGTGAAAAAAGCGGTAAGAATTGGCGGCGGGCAGAGGGAAAACAACAACGAGGGGGGGGGAAGTGTTTTGGTGCATCTGGAGTCGTTGGATGACAAAAAGAGCATCATGATGAAAAGGAGGCTACTCAAAGGGTCCAGAGTCTTTATAGACGATGACTTCACGAGGAAGGAACGAGAAATCCATAAGAAAATATGGGAACACGCGAAGGGATTCGAAGAGGAGGGGTGCCGAGTAAAAAGAGGGTACATGAAGCTCATCGTGGACGGAAGGTGCTGGCGGTGGAATGAGAGGGAAAACAGACTGGAAAAGCCGCATTTTGGGGACAGAAGAGAAGAGAGCCAAAGAAACTAAAGCTGCTAGCATGGAACATAGCTGGGACAGCACGACTGGGGGAGATGGAAACGTTCTTGGAGAACTATGATATTGTGATTCTTCTGGAAACATGGGTAGAGGAAAAGTCGATTGGGAAAGTGAAAAGCTATCTTAGTGATGGGTACGAATGGACGGCAAAAGCAGCAGGAAGGGAGAATGGGAGAGGGAGAGCGAAGGGCGGCCAGTTGGTGGGAATTAAAAAAGACGGGATCAAAGCAAAGGTGAAAGAATGGGAATATGGATTGGTCATTGAAGGAGAAATCGAGCAAGAAAAGTGGAGAATTGTATCGGTATATAATAACGTAGGATTCAGGGAAGTCAAGAAGGAAATTGAAATACAGATTATAGAAAGTATTACGGGGGGAGTGAAATTGTTAATCGCCGGAGACTGGAATGGACGAATTGGACAAGAGCAAGGAAGAGGATTTCAAGGCCAGGACGAGGAGTGGGCCAGGAAGTCAGAGGACATAACGATCAATACGGAGGGCACGAAACTATTAGATTTATGCGAAGACTATGGATTGACGATATTGAACGGGAGGGTGAAGGGGGATAGAGAAGGTAAGCTCACATATATAGGACCGAGAGGAGCGTCGGTGCTGGACTATATAATTATTAAAGAAGAGGGCGAGGCAGAGATACCGGTTGAGTCGGTGGAAGTCTTGAGGAGGACGGAATCGGACCATCTGCCGGTGACAGTTACGTTTAAAGCAAGGGGAAGGGAAGAAGTTGAGGAAGAGGGTGGGGTAAATAGAAGGGGAAGAAAAGCGGAAGAAGGTCTAATCTGGAAGGAGGAGAATAGCGAGCAGTACGAGAAAGCACTGGCAGAAATGTGGAAACCGGAGGATAATAGGGACTCAATAGAGGAAAGAATGAAGAGGATGACAGAAAGCATGAAGAGGGCAGCGAAAAAGGCGGGAATGGCAAGAAAGAAAAGAAAGAAGAAAGGACGCAGCTGGTTTGATGCGGAATGCAAATCGAAGAGGGGAAGAGTATGGAAGGCACTGACAACGTTCCTAAAAACCAAGAAAGCAATTGATAGACAAAGTCTAAGCAAAGAGAAGAGTGAGCTAAAAAAACTGTACGAGAGGAAGAGGAAGCAGTGGTGGGAAGTAAAGTGGAGGGCCGTCGAGCAAAGTAAAAATACTAACGACTTTTGGAGTGCAATTAGAATTTTCAGACCGCGTAAAGGAATAAAGGGGCGGGGCATAAGGGAGGAAAGCTGGCTGGCGCACTTCAAGAAATTACTAGAAGGAACGGAGAGAACTGAGGCAGCTCGAGCTTGGAACGGTGATACTGGAGAAGGAGTGAACGATGAGGGACAAGTATCCGAACTGAATCGGGACATCGAGATCGAAGAAATGGAAGGAATTATGAAGAGGATAAAGAAGAACAAGGCACCGGGGGAGGATGGAATCAGGCTGGAATTCTTTAGGGGAATGCACCGAGAAGGAGTACAGGAATGGCATCAAATACTGAACGACATTTGGAAAGAGGGCAGAATACCGGAAAACTGGCAGGTAGCAAGAATCTACCCCATTTTCAAAGCAGGGGAGGAGAATGAAGCAGCGAACTATCGTGGGGTATCACTACTGGATGTGGGCTACAAGATACTAACGGCGATAATGGCACAGAGGCTGAGGGTATGGCTAGAACGGAATGATAAGTTGGAAGAAAGCCAGAATGGGTTCAGAGCCGGGAGATCAACGAGGGATCACGTGTTTGTCCTGAACACCCTGATAGAAAACAAACTGAAACTGAAAGGAGGAAAGCTGTACGTGGCCTTCGTGGATTTTAAGGCGGCGTTCGACATGGTGGATCGGGAATTATTGATGGAAAAGCTGAGAAGGATCGGAGTGACGGGCAGAATGCTGAGAATGATCGGGGGCATCTATGAGAACACGGCCAATGAAGTGATCACACAAGAGGGGGTTACGGGGAGATTCCATACGAACAGAGGGGTTAGACAAGGGTGCCCGCTGAGCCCAACACTTTTTAACATATTTTTGGACGGCCTGGATAGTGACTGGAGAAGGAGAAATGAAGGAGGGACAGTAATCGGGCAAACAAAGATATTCGCGCTAAAGTTCGCCGACGATGTGGCGCTGGTGGCCGAGGACGCGAAGGGGCTGAATGGAATGCTGAACACGCTGGCAAGATATGTGAGGAAGAACGGCATGCAGGTGAACACGGCAAAAACGAAGGTAATGGTATTCAGGAAAGGAGGGAGAAGGAACAAGAAGGAAAAGTGGAAGTACGGTAAGGAGGAAATTGAGGAAGTGAGCAGCTACAAGTACTTGGGTTTCTGGTTCACTGTTAAAAACACGTACACAAAACACCTTAAGACGCTGGCGGCGAAAGCGCAAGTAGCAACAAATGCAGCGTGGGGTATAATGAAGAGGGCTAAACTAAGTAGACTGAAGAGAAGAGGGTACCTACTGGACACGTTGGTAAAGGTAATCTTAATGTATGGAGTGGAAATCTGGGGCTGGCGGGAAAGAACGGAAATTGAAAGGATGGCGGGTAGATATGTGAAGATGATGTTGGGATTAAGCAGGAATACACCGGCTTACATTTGGAGAATGGAGTCGGGGAGGCAGAAGATAGAAGTGGAAGCGAGGAGAAGAGCCGGGGAGTATCTGATAAGTATCTTGAAGATGCAAGACGGAAGATGGCCGAAAATATGCTTGAAGGAGGAACTGAGAAACTGGGCGAATAATAAGGGTTCGAGATGGATCAAGGAAGTCGAGGTAGCGTTGAGAAGAGTCGGAGATGGGGTGACAATGGAGGGGATGAGAAAGAACGAGGACACTCAGGAACTAACAAGAAGGTTGCAACAAGGAAGTGAGGTGCTGCGGGATCAGACCACTCAAGGAGATTGGGGCAGGGTAGAGAGGTCAAGCTACTGCCCCGAGTACAAACGACGAACGGACAAGGCGGAACTCCAGGAATATTGGCAACAAGAAGGTGTGAGTGGGAGGGACAAAGAACAGTGGGCCAGGATGAGGTGCGGTAATGTGGGCAGGGCAGGCAACAAGGGATATGAGGACGAAAAGTGTAGGCTGTGTAGGCAGGAAAACGAAGATCTCGAGCACATAAGGGAATGCGCGGAGTTTGAGAAGATAGTGTCGGATGACCTAAAAAATAAGATCGAGTCGCTTTTCAGAAAGAGGCAAAGGGGAAACGAGTGGAACGAGATCCTAAAGGGACAGGTTAAGCCCATCCTATGCGAATACTGTAGGGAGTTCGAGAGGGCGATAAGGGAGAAAGAAGGAAAGAATTAAGATAAGTGAGGTAGTAAGAGGAAGGAGGGGGCAAGTGGAAGAAAGGGGAAGGAGAGAGGGAGCAGGAATGGAGTAATGCGATGAGACCAAAGATGTAAATTAGTGTGGGGAGCCTAGAACACTAAGTTAGTCTAAGGAACAAAGAAATACGCTTAACGATGTCGAACCTATGTATATTCTTAAGCCGGGAGGCAAGAATGGCTAAATAAATAATAAAAAAAAATAAATACTGGTAAGCTGGCTATTGGTCTGCATTCAATATTGAAAAATATAAGTTGTGAAAGACCGGTCATTTGACCGGCCGCGGTAGGAATAGGTATACGTGAAGTGTCGGTAGGAATAGTGTTAAGGGTATTGACTACCTTATTACTACGGTTTATGTAATATTCTGTAAAAAAAAAAAAAAAAAAAAAAAAAGGTGGATACAAGTCTCCCTATTTTGAGTTTTCACCCGGTTTGATATTGTGGATCTCGAGAAACACACGAATTCATTCGACCAATCAAAAACATGGAACTAGTTCGAGAGTCTCGTTCAGGTGGCGCGTCGACGCGCCAAGACCACAGACTTCTATATACTACTAGACCGCTAGCTGCCAGTATCCTACCGTTGAAAGAAGTTAGGCAAATTTTTTGAAGCGGTGGGGGCTGGCCGCCATCTTTTGTAGGGCAAATTTGTGAGTGGGTTAGTGTATCCATGTGACACCCGACACTATTCATTGGGGCACGGAACAAGTATCGGCGTCCCCTATTTACTTTCCCCACCTGGAATACGGAATGCCACACAAAAAATGGCGTCCAATCTCCCCTTCACTTGCCTCACATCCAACAAGCGAGCTAGCGATCTAGTGATATATAGATGTCTCTGGCCAAAACACACCTCCAGATTCTCACGCGTAGTATTACTATATATACTCGATCAATCAAAAACGTGGAACTACTTCGAAGCAGGGATGGGCGTATTCAAATGAAATAGTATATTGTGCAACTAGGGCAGGGCTTGTACTCTTCCCCTTTTTCCCCTTTTTTCTAAGATTCCTCTTTTTTCCCCTATAATGCAAAATCTTCCCCTATTTCCCCTTTTTTTACGTTGTAAGGTTTTTAAAAATAATAAGAAACTAAGTTTCTCAACGAGACGAAAAATACATTTTGTTGGGGAGGGGGAGGGAGGATATTCGCGCGGAACGTTTTTGAGTATTACAGTCATCAGTGTTTCAGGGCGTATAGCGCGCCGCCTTGCGGCTCGCTTCGCAAGTGCATTTTCGACAGTGTAGGAAATATACATATAGATATAGTGAGAGCAGTTGCGCAAAGGACGCAGCCGGCAGCGGCAGCGCGGTGCCATATTGCATTCTCTACGGGAGTCGTTACTGTCGGCACGTGCGTTGGACTTGGACTGACTTGTTGTGACGGGGCAGCTAACAAAGCCAATTGTGCCTGTGTTGTTATTCTTAAGCAGTTTTAAGAAACCGAGATTAATTTATAAAGGAACGGCAGCAGTGAATATTTAGTAGTATTTAACAGTAAACAAACAGTATAACAGGTAAATCGACATGTGCACAAGCTGTTGTAGCACGCAGCGACACATAACCTATACAATTTTATCGTTGAAGTACGGAATTTCTAGCCGACTGCGAAAGAGAGAGCTATATAATGACAAATGCGTTACGTTTAGGAAGAAGTGAATTTGTTTCTTCTTCGTGTATGTATACACATATAGTCTTGTAAGATCTATTTCCGACTATCAATAATCTCGGCAGCCAAAATTCTCGGGAAACTTCTTCGCTACATGACGATTTGTCGTTTGCGTGAACTGTTATGACGAACGGTCGTCCGATTTTTGTCTTGTTCGCTGCTGAAAAAAACGCAAGAAAAATCCGGAGAGATCGACCAACTTTTAGAAAGAGTTTCTTGTCAGATATATATGTATCGCTGTTTTTACCCTTATAATATAAACTACTAGCGAGATCAATGATCTCATTTCTCAATCATCCCACAATAAGTAGTTTGCTAAAGGTGAATCTATTAATATTTGTCAAATGGATTCTCGTAAAACTATATAGCGTGCATTTATTTAGCTGGATTTTAATATTCACTTTTGTTTATTACAGTATTTTATATTGGGCCTTTATGACTTATCAAATAAGTGATAATTATATAGAGGAGATATCTCGATAAGTTGATATTGACTTCAATTTAGGACAACTATGAAGATGGAGCTAGATTGGAAGCATTTTGATTTTGACGATTGTAGCAGAAAACAATTACTAATTAGGTATTGCATATAAAACTTAATTTAAAAATTTAACATTATTGTCTATACTTAGTAGCTAAGCCTATTTTTACGTATAAACTAATTTTTGTTATAGTGTTGTGCCGTAACGTCTCGATAACGAAGGTGTTCGATAAGAGAGGTTAGAGCTAGGATATTTTTGGGATCGTTGCCGGTTAAGGAGTTAGAACTCGCGTGAATATAACAAAACTGAGAAGGTTTATTAAAATGATTAAGTGTGTGTACAGTATGTCGACGTACGTCGACCTGGAAAATATAGTCACCGTTAATTCAATTGACTATCTTCTATTTCGGGTCTACTCTCGAGACCACCTTATCCGTACGGATTCTAAACGTAGACTGTCGATTTTCGGATGTGCAGCCATAAGCTGGACTTCCGAAAAGTGATTATTGTGCGATTTTATTATTTCTTCATTTCGGTTGCCAGGCCGCCTTTAGTTCTGACTTAGCACATTGCTGCACGCGCGGACTACCGGCCTGGCATATTGCTAGGGAAACAGGAGACTCCCAGCGCAACAATAGGATTATTAGCTTATGACATGCTATTTGCAAAATAATATTTTTATGACGTGCCAAAATACGTGTTCCATAAACAAAGTAAGTAGAATGTTATAATTTGTATCATTAATGTTAAACTATATGAAATTTAGCTTTTATTAATTTATTTTACTTTTTTGCAGCCAAAGGGTACTGTGACTAGTAGTTTTAGAATATAAAAATATTCAAGGTAAATACTCCAATACTTTGTTCTAAAAATTTACAATTATAAATATTTAATCATGGTTCATTATTAATTTGACTGTAACTTTTCAGATTTTTTAACAAAATAATTTAGCTATTTAAAAAGATACAAAATGTCGACACGCACTAAATTTCAAGATAGTTGGCTGACAAAAATTGACTGTAATGGACACCTTGTATCAGAATGAGCTGAAAAAGATCCTAAAAATGTATATAACTCCAACTGCAAAATTTGTAATTGTTCAGTTTTAACAGAAAAGGGTTTTGAAAAATTAATTCAGCATGCAAAAACAAAAAAACATAAGAGCAATTTGTTTAAATTAAAACCAAATCAATTGCTATTAGCTCCTGCAACTACAAGCTCAACTGTTAATGTAGCATCTGATCGTTCGACACTTCTGCAGACGTCTTCACAACAGTTAGAGTCTAGTCAAACTGAACCAGTTATCGGCCAAAAAAAGAGTGTTTCACTCTCAATGTTTAGTCATAATGACGCTGCGACCAGAGCTGAATTATTCTACTGTATGGAAATTGTGAAATCGAATAGTCCAGCAAGCTTATGTAATGGGAAAAAAGAACTTTTCCAAGTAATGTTTCCCGGATGTGTTCCTGACAATTTTTCTTTATCTTCAAACAAAGCTTTTTATTATATAACCTACGCTTTGAGTCCTTATTTTAAGAATATGCTTCTATCAGAACTACAGACTCCTAATGTATACTTTACTCTACAGTTTGATGAGACGGATAATTCAAAAAGCAAAAAAGAAATGCAAATAAGAGTTCAGTATTGGTCCAATTTTGAAAATTCAATTGTTAATCGTCATTTGGTTACACACTTTATTGAAAAAGGCGACGCAGTAACTTTATTAAAGTATTTAATACAATCATTAGATTCACACAATTTGTCGATAAAAAAAGTTTTAACATTAAGTCGTGATGGCCCTAACGTTAATAAAAAAGTTTTTCGTCTTTTTCAAGAAAAATTGAAAGATTGTAACTATAAAACTCTTTTAGATATAGGTTCGTGTTTATTGCACGCTGCACACAATGCATTTCTAAAAGGAATGCTTTGCTTGGATATAGATGTTTCGGATTTTATAATTAAAATTTTTTACTTTTTCCAAGACCAGCATTTGCGATGCGAGAATTTCAAAAAAATTCAATCAGAATTAAATCTACCGGAGCATATGTTTATTAAACACGTTACAACTAGATGGCTAACAATAGGCCCTGCTGCTGAAAGAGTAGTAGAACAACTTCCTGCGATAGATCAGTACTTCTTAAAGTATATTCCTACAAAAGAAAACAGTACAACAAAAAAACAATCTTATGTTGATATTCGTCGATATTTAAAAGATAAATCATTAAGATCTGCGTTAGAGTTTACGATATATGTGTCTAAAATTTTTACTAGTGAATTTACTTGTAACCTACAAAGAGACGAACCTTTGATACACATTCTGTACGGCCATTTTCAAAAGTTAATTTACTTATTGTGTTCCAATGTTGTAAAAGAAAACATTTTGACTGAAAAATTTATTGATTTAAAAAGTAGTACTAAAGAATTGCTTGAAATTAATTCAAACATTCGAGATTTAAAAGATATAAGTTTTGGAGAGAATGTAAAAAAATCAGTTTCACTTTTGCCTGAATTGGAAAAAATTACATTTTTAAATTCAGTTAAAAAATTTTACTTACAAACGACAATTTATCTATTTGATATAATTGGCAGGGAGCGCGATGGAAACGACATCTATCATCATCGATGGTGGCATTAAATCATGCTCGAAAATTGTGGGATATATGTAAGATCTGTGTAAGAAATAAAAAGTCGTTATAAAAAAATGATGTAAAATTTATAAGATAAATAATTAAACAAAGTGATAGTATTTCTGAAAGAGAAAATTTAGTAAAACGTATTATGATGAACAAAGTAAGTTAAAAAATTCAAATAAATATCAATAATTAAAGCAATATGAACAAACTTATTTAATATAGCATATTTGTGCTTAGAAACGCTGTTACTAAGCGACTTGAATCGTTTGTTAAAATAATAAATAAAGGAGAGAAAGAGTGAGTAATCAGAGTTTTTCAAACAAAATTATAGTAAATAATTATATTTTAATGAATGATAATTTGTTTATGAGTCATAGCTGAGAACAATGAACATAATTATTCAAACGGGATTCGAGACAATATCTCATCAAATATCGTTTCAACCACAAACGATGAACAAAGGAAAGCAACTAGTCACGGCCGGTCACGTTAGAGATGTGAAAGAATTCAGACAGAAAGGAAAAAGTTATTTAATATCATCCAAAATAATTCGACAAGCTTCTGTAAGCTTACCTCCTTATGACACGACTGTGCATGTAAGAAAAAATATCAAATCAATCAAAAATCAATCAAATCAAAAATCAATTTTAATTTACAGATAAACGAAGAACGTTTTGTTGAGAAAGTTAGCTGCACTTGCGTTTATAATCAAAGTGGAAAGTGTAAGCACGTTGCAGCTTTGATTTATTATATTAATCACGAAGAAAGCTTGACGAAAACAAACCATGAACAGCAGTGGGGAAAACCCAGTGCTCGTCAGTTTGTCAAGGCCAAATACTCCAAAGGACGAAACTTTGCAGAAATGTATCCTAGGAAAAAGTTTATTGATGTGCAAGAAAATCTACCCCCATCCGTAGATCTCGAGGAGTTAGTAGATGAATCGGCATTAAGATTAGTACTAGTTGCTGATCAAGAGTGTGACGATTATTACACCATAAAAAGTCTGCTGTCGTCACTAGTCATTACCGTTGATTCTAATATTAAAAAAGAAGATTGTCAAGAATGCCTTCTAAATTTCTTTATTTTTAATAAAGAATGTGCAGTTTACAGCAAAGGATATAAATTGGAAGAACAATTAAAAGAATTTTATTTCAAAAATATTGTGATGAGCCAAGAAGAAATTATCAAACTATGTTCCCAAACTCTTAATCAATCGCAATGTGAAGAGTGGTATCAGGCTAGGCGTTTCAGATTATCTGCAAGTACCAATATTCACAGTATTAAAATACGGACTCGAAAAACGATTGATAAGTTAGTCCACGATATTCTGTACCCGTCTAATGTTGATAACGATTGTACCAATTATGGCTTAAGTCATGAGAATAAAGCCAAAGAAAAGTATGAAGATTTAAATGGCTGTCAAGTGAAAAAAGTAGGTGTAATAGTTAGTGAAAAACAACCATGGCTATGTGCCAGTCTTGATGGTGTTGTTATTGAAGATGGATGTGTAGTTAGGCTTGTAGAATTTAAGTGTCCAATGAAGTGCAAAGACCAACCAGTAGTAGATTGGGGAAAAAAGTGCTGCAATGTGAAATATTTGTCTTTTGAAGACAATCACATTCAATTAAAAAAAAATTATGTATACTATACTCAGATACAAGTACAAATGTACGTAACTGGGATGTTTACATGTGATTTGTTTATTTATTCGCAAGTAAGCGATGGCTGCTGTACTGTACCTGTCCAACGTGACGAAGAATTTCTTCAAGATGTGATATTAAGTGCTGAAAATTTTTATTTTAATAGTTTTTTACCGGCTACGTACTTAGTATCTACCAAAGAAATGAATGGAACAACCAACATTCATGTTGGATTATTTGATAAGCGAAGTTTTACAGGAGTAAATATTATTAATAATTCGAAGTGATATATAAACGACAAAATAGTCAAAAGATAAGAAATTCAGAGTTAAAAATTGTTTATTATTTTGTTCTAAATATTTTAAACTTTGTATTTTTTATATTTATGATAATTAGTGTAAGAAGATATTTCATATTGATTATTATAAAATTTGTTGTTGTATCAGAGAACTTTTATTAAAAATGAGAAGTATTAACATTATACTTTATTAAATTAAAAAATAAAAGAATTTACAAAAAATTTCTTAGCTATTAATTTATATAATTTCTTATAAAATTTCGAAAATTTATTCGTCGGTTTTTTCATTATTTGAAATTATCGGAGGCTGTAGATTGACCAAGACGCAACAAATATGTAAAATGTCATCGACGCAATGAAACAAATTCTCAGTTATTTTATCCAAGATCGAATGAAGCCGCAATCTCTGCATGATTCTCTCAACATGAATCCTTACTCTGGCAACATGATAAGTTTCCTCTGTTTCTTCAGTAGTAAATTCATTATTTTTCTCTAAAAATGGCGGCATAATAAGCATAATTTTTTTTCCACTTTGATCAATTGTTGCCTTTATTTCCGGGAATCCTTTATCGGCTAATACAATATCACCGTCTTCTAGTTTATCTATTAATCCAGACTCAATAGTAATTTGTGAATCGCTTTTTCTTCCGCCAGCAACTTTAGATTTTAGACATATAAAACCCCCAGGAGTGATTCCAATGAGAACTTTCGCTGTAAAAGTCTTTTTATAATGGGAATAACAATATACTCTGTTATCAACCGTTGACGGAATTTCAATTTTGAATTCTGTACAATCGATCCCCCAAAAAACACTTACGTGTAAAAAACCACGCCAAGTACAGGTGTGCTGTGTATTCCTCTAATAAAAAGTATTGATATCAGATTATTGAGGCCAAGTACTTAAGTCACTACATGTTTGCCTATTATATGATCTAGCACTGGCCCATCATTTTAATTGTATTTTCGAAATTTCCTATAACGTTTTCACTACTCTTTTACATTACTACTGTTTCTCGTAGTTGATTATGAATTAATGGTTATTTAATAATTAATCAAACTTTAGCTGATTCCTTATCAAGTACTACTTGGCGGGTCCGTGCCAGAAATTCCAAAGTACTTACTTTGAACGTACTAATAGTATCCTAAAATTATGTTTATTATTAAGATTTTACCGTGATTATTATTAACGAGTTATCGTTAATAAACTCTATATAGAAAGTTGACATTGGTTTTGAGTTTAATGACTGGCATTATGAATGCAAATTTATATCAAGAATTGCACGGACCCGCCAAGTAGTACTCAATAAGGAATCAGCTAAAGTTTTATTAATTATTAAATAACCATTTATTCATAATCAACTACGAGAAACAGTAGTAATGTAAAAGAGTAGTGAAAACGTTATAGGAAATTTCGAAAATACAATTAAAATGATGGGCCAGTGCTAGATCATATAATAGGCAAACATGTAGTGACTTAAGTACTTGGCCTCAATAATCTGATATCAATACTTTTTATTAGAGGAATACACAGCACACCTGTACTTGGCGTGGTTTTTTACACGTAAGTGTTTTTTGGGGGATACACCAGTTCTCGTCCGATCAGTGAAGTTAAGCAACATTGGGCGCGGTCAGTACTTGGATGGGTGACCGCTTGGGAACACCGCGTGTCCTTGCCTCTCCCTTTTTTTAAATTCATACTTTATACCTTACTCTTATGTTTATTGTATCGACTTGCCAGAAAAATTATTTCTACCCGTCAATGTTTATATTTCAAAAGTTAATGTATGTATAACTATTTATGTAACTCATGCATGAAAAACGCTACTTTTCGTGCCTCCAAAGTGTGGCGAAAGTGGCGCTTTATAACTAAGGATACGATAATAATACTGCGCATGCGCAAATCGGCCCAATTTTACATTATCACACTAGTGCTTTCTTCTCGCACTAGTGCGATAAAGTAAACATTGTTCTCGCGCGCTGTCGTGAAATGCATTCACTTTTGAAGCCTTCCTTGCTCTTCTTATGGCTGCCTCCTTCAATGAAGAGATGTTCCAGTCACTTTGGAGGCACAAATAGTAGCGTTTTTCATGCATTCGTTACAGAAAATATTATGCGATACTGGTACAATAAAGCGAACATTATACGCAGTTCGTGAAGTTTGTCACACTCACCGCACTCGTAAAACAAACTGTTTTACGAGTGCGCGGCTCGTACGACCAACTTCATCGCCTGCCTATAAAGTTCGCTTTCTCGCACATGTATTGCAAAATATTATTATGATTTTGTATGTCGTGAAATGTAATATGCTCTTTAGTTTCATAGGCAAGGTCCATACCACGTTGAATGCATCAGTTCTCGTCCAGTGAGATTATAGAAAAGTAAAATGGAATAGTTTCACAAACTTATTAAACAATAAAGTTAAAATTAACTTGACTATTACTGCCACTGATAGTATTGACTAAGAAGTACAAAGATTCACTAGTAAAATACAATACTCTATAGAAAAAACGATACCCACCATAACTTTCCTTGAAGCTCAGGATAGATACTCGGAATATATGTTTATGAGTGATGATCACACCAAAATATAGCAAAGAACTAGACTGAAAGAATATAAAGTAGAAGTAAATCAGCTACCAATGCCATTAGAACTCAAATTGCAAAGTTCACAAATAGTAGTCTAAAAGAAACTAAATAAATTAAATCTTAATGGCAGTTCGTCATTATGGTGTATAGAAAAATTTTTATGAGTAAATTTCATCCAGTTTCCACTCTCGGAAAATAAGACACAATGAAAATAAGGCAACGACTGATGAAGGAAAAGCCAGCATCTTGCATCCCAATTCAAAGGCGTTCATAACTTTGATTTAGTAAACAATACTAATGAAAAAAGTGAAATTATTACAAGAGTAGATAATTTTCAGAGAATTAACAATACAGCTAATGAGTGGGTTAACTTTACTACATCTCCAAAGGAAATCACCAAAGAAATTATGAAACTTCCAACACACAAAGCTCCTGGAATTGATGTAATACAAAACATTGTACTTAAAAGCCTGGGTCGTAAAGCCATTCTCTCACTCGCATATATAATAAATGCATGCCTCAAACTCTCGTATTTTCCATCGCATTGAAAAAGAGAGAAAAGTGAATCACCAGGGGTGAATTTACAGAACAAATTATTCATAGAAGACTCAACAAATTTGAAAAAGATAATAGGTCTGTTCTCGTTTCCTAAACTTTCTGCACTTTTCAAAAAGGGCAAATTCTTATTGGATGATATTTTTATGTAACCGACGAGAATCTGCATTTGTTTTAAAGTGCAGAAAGTGTGGGTAACGAGAATGGACCTAATAAGATTGTGATCGATAATCAATTTGGGTTCAAAGAGGGGCATATACTGTCCAGCAGATAACTAGAACAGTAAATCATCAAAAGTAAATCATAAAAAACAATACTACAGATGTGATTTTTCTGGATTTTAGAAACGCATTTGACACGGTGTGGATTGATGAAAATGATCTAGTATAAATATCCCACAATGCTAATAAAATTAATAAATGACTACCTGAAAATCAGACGTAACAGTTGCAGTGAATGAAGTTCAACCCACAAAGGGTGAAATCAGGGCGACAGTCCCCAAAGATTCTGTACTAGGACCAAAATTATTCAATATTTATCTAAACGACATACCGCAGTTCTCAACAGCCTCAACACCCCTCTTCGCGGATGATACTGCCATCTATCAAAGAAACAGTTTGTCAAAACTATTATATATCCGCCAAATTGGATCCGCCATTTTGAAATTTGCAAATCTGACAGAAAATTTGTAATTAGCGCCCTCATAAACCCTTGAATATACATTTTTATGAATAATCGAGCATCATAAAAGTATTTAAACTAAACAACTCTGATAAGTTCTGTACGGAAGATAATTTGCAATTGTTGTCATTGTTTAAATTCTACAATTTTTAAGGAAAAATTGGAAAAAGGGTACCTGCATATTTTCAAAGTAAAAGTACTAATAACACGTTTTGTGTCGTTTTTACTGTGAAAAAGCCATTTCCTCTGCACAAAATCGGTCGTTTTCTAGGAAAAAATCGTGTGAAAAATATGTTTTCTTATTTAAGTTTGTCAAAAAATAATAAAAACTAATATTTTCCACTTTTCTAAATGGTTGCATCGCATAGATCGCACCCAAAAATATCTAAAAAAAATTGGTCTGCAGTAGAACTCATTTCATTTCACTGTAATATTTTTTGTAATTCAGGTATCAATGAGTTCAGCCTCTACAAATATTTCAAAAATAGTGCCTTAGGTTAATGCTTAATGCAAAGAATGATTTCTACAAAGGAGAAACTGACTTTTAAAAATGTAATATTAAATTCGAAGAAACGGAGAATGACGGACATATCTAACACAGGAAACAAGTAATGTGAAAGTAAAAAGCAGTGTGACAAACGTGAAATGCCACAATCATATTGAACCACTGAGTGAAAATGAAGGAGATCCAATAGACATAAAATGTAACGAAACAGAAACTGATCATATTTCAAAAGATAATAACAAAATGTCAAAAAAAGCCACCAGCATTAGCGCTACATGGTAAAATAGAGAGGCATGCAACTTTTCTAAAATTATTTTCGTATATTTATCCGTATATTTATGAACACATTTCAATCGTGCCTTTTCGGTCTTATTTAAAAGGATTTTAGACCTTTTATCTACCATGTAAGTAACACGAAGGATAAAAATCACTATGGCACCACTTTCGCAGTAAGTAACCCCCAAATGGGAAGAGTAATCGGACCCGGAATATTTCACATGTTTTTCACAGTTTTAAGTAACTCCAATACTTGTGTAATATGAATTTAAAAAAGAAGTAAGAAAAGAGAGGCAAGGACACGCGGTGTTCCCAAGCGGTCACCCATCCAAGTACTGACCGCGCCCAATGTTGCTTAACTTCAGTGATCGGACGAGAACTTTTTTTTTTTTTTTTTTAAATAGACTTTATTTTCAAATAACGTAGTGTACATATATATATGGAAAAAACATATCAATATATAAACGCACTTATGTAACAATTTACTTAAGTCTAGTCCCTGCTTAACTTAATAAGCTTAACCTAGTGCTCGGATCATTTGTGTACAGTCATGAGTATTCTCTAGGTATAATGTGGTTTCACAGCATTTGTCCATTTTGTCTAATTTTAGTAAGTGTCTTATGAATAGGAAAAATTGTTAGATAAAAAAAAACCTATGTTTTCTTTGATTATACAAAAAGTTTAATTTTTGTATCTTCGTAGTTTTGTACATTTAGTTTAGTTCCCTGAATATTGGTAGCGCTTGATATGGTAATTTGTGTTTAAAGTCCGGCGGGATACTGTGTTGCCTTATTGCGGTAATGCCTGTAGTGAGCTCATTGTTGCTTAATTGTTCTCGATAAAATCTATCTCCTAATTCTTTGGCATACTCAAGTATCTTTGGTAATGCAGTCTCATCATGCATATCACTTATCCTAGCGTATCTATCTTCTGATAGTATTAATCTAAGGCACTTATTTTGAAATATTTGTAAAGGCTTAATATTAGTTGGTGCTGCGCTACACCATACTGGATGAGCATACATTATTATCGGCCTTAGTATCATTTTGTAGATTAACAATTTGTTTTTCTTAGAGAGTGGTGAGTTTTTTACCATTAGTGGATATAGTTTTCTATTTACCATATACGCTTTACTCAAGACTTGCTTTATGTGGTTCTTGAAAGTTAGCTTAGAGTCCAGGTGGACACCCAGGTATTTGACAGAGTATGTTGGCTTTATTTTGTGTCCATATACTGTGATGGGTTGCAGGATTTTTACATTTTGGTATTTTTTGGCAAATACTATGACTTCTGTTTTCGTTGCATTTAATGATATTTTCCAATTCGTGTAAAATTTTTCGAGTATGTAGATATGCGTTTGAATTTGTTTAGCTGCAACTATTGCATGAAAGGAGTGAGCATAGATGGCCGTATCATCTGCGAAAAGTGCTGTTGAAGTTTTAGGGAATCTTGGTATGTCATTTAAATAGATATTGAATAATTTTGGTCCTAGCACTGACCCTTGAGGAACTCCCGCTCTGATCTTTCTTTTTGTGGATTGGGCTTCATTAACTGCAACTGTTAGGTGTCGGCGTTTTAAGTAGTCATTTATTAATTTTATTAGCGTTGTGGGATATTTGTTCTGTATCATTTTGAAGATAAGGCCATCAATCCATACTCTATCAAAAGCTTTTTCAATGTCCAGAAGAAGCATAACCGTGGTGTTATTTTTGTTAAAATTAATACATGTGTCGTTAACTATTCTAGTTACTTGCTGGACGGTATTATGCCCCTCTCTGAACCCAAATTGATTGTCTATTATAATCTTTTCGTCTTTTTCAAACTTATTGAGTCTTTTATGTATAATTTTTTCTGTAAGTTTACCCATGGTAGGGAGTAAGCTAATAGGTCTGTAGCTGCTGGGTTCACTTTTGGTTTTTCCCGGTTTTAGTATCGGTACAATACTCCCTGTTTTCCAATGCGATGCGAAGTACGAGAGTTTCAAGCATGCATTTATGATATAGACTAGTTGGACAATGGCTTTACGACCCAGGTTTTTAAGTACGATGTTTTGTATTTTATCAATTCCTGGGGCTTTGCATGGTGGTAATTTCATAATTTCTTTGGTAATTTCCTTCGGAGAAGTAATAAAGTTAGCCCATTCATTAGCTGTATTGTTAGTTTGCAAAAAATTTTCTACTGTAGTAATGATTTCCCTTTGGTTATTTGTGTTGTTTGTTAAATCAATTTTATGGACTCCTTCGAATTGGGATGCAAGCATGTTGGCTTTTTCTTCGTCTGTTATTGCCTCTGTGTCCTGCTTTTGAAGGGTAGAAACTGGGCGAAATTCACTCTTAAAAATTTTTGTCATGCGCCATAGCGAATTGTCGTTAGGATTTAATTTGTTCAGTTTTTTAGTCCAGCTACTATTTCTGAATTTTGCGATTTGTGCTCTAATTGCGTTGGTACGTTGATTTACATTTACTTTAAGTTCCTTGATTCTAGTTCTTTGCCATATTTTCCGTATACTATTTCTTGCTGTGATCATATTTAGAATATATTCCGGTAATCTCTCTTGAGCTTCTTGGGCAGTTATGGTGGGTATCGATTTTTCTATACAATATTGTATTTTACTAGTGAGTCTTTGTACTTCTTGATCAATACTATTGGTGGCAGTGATATTCGAGTTAATTTCGATTTTATTGTTTAATAAATTTGTGAAACTATTCCAGTCCGTCTTACAATAGTCGTACTGTAGTCTTTTATTTTGGATGTTACGCTGGGATGATAGGCACATGGTAACAGGGTTGTGATCGGAGTTTAATTCTTGGAGTACTTCTATATTCGATATATTACTAATATTTTTATTTATAGCTAAGTCGATTGTTGTCGGCGTCATTCCATTATGAGGGAACTGCGTTGGCTCATTAGGGAATAGCACCGTACAATTATTTAGTTGCACATAATTAAGTAGGACTGTACCTCTTTTATTACTTCTATTATTGTTCCATGTGGGATGCCTCGCGTTTAGGTCACCAACCAACAATACCTTGTTTCCAACGCTAAGAAGATTATCAAGATTATTATTCGTAAACATTTTATTTGGGCTGCAATACGCACAAATTATATGTATATTACTTTCTAGTTTAACACAGAGATTTTCTATAGGAGAGGTGCCCTTAATTTGTACTTCTTTATAGGGAATGTTATTTCTGATCAGGATGGCAACCCCCCCAGCTGCACTAGTCTTGTCTACTCTAATAACTTTGTACTGTTTAATTTTTAGTTTGAGCGTATTGTCGTACCTTGTTTCATTAAGTATCATGATATCTACTTTAAATCTATTTAGGAACTCAATTAATTCTCCTACTTTATTTCGGAGGCCTTCTGCATTCCAACTGCAGATTGTTATTTTATCAGTCATCGAGATTATCACAGAATGTTAGAAATACTTGGAATTTTTCGCCTTCTGATTGGCATTCTAATAATTGTGCTTTTAGTTCTCGAACGGCTATTATCATTTTCTTTATATTAAATATGTTATTCAAATCTTTAATTTCTTTGGTTAATTGTAATAGTTCTGATATGTTACTCGTACTACCACCTGTGTGTTCTCTCGGGGATGCACGTGTTGCGTATGTGTTTTGGTTTGGTGCTGTTGTCCCATATGCACGCGTTGCGTATGTGCTTTGAATTGGTAGTGATGTCCCATGTGGTGCAGGTTTCTTGGTTGGAAGAGATGGAAATTGTTTGTTGTCATCTTTTTTAGGCGGCTGTTGTTGGTTTCTTGATAGTGTGTGTGTTGTTGATAGTTTGTTTTTCTGGTTTCTCGCTGTGGATCTCGATTCGACCAGCTCCAATCGGGCCTTGTATGCAACACAGCATGTAGCATTAGCAGGGTGGTCCTCTCCGCAGTTTACGCACTTGGCTGGTACGGTTGGAGGTTTTTTGCAGTCCTTTGTTAGGTGTTCTCCGGCACATTTTAGGCAGGCCGGTCTGGCGTAACAGTTACTTGCGGCATGGCCCCATGCCTGGCATCTGTGGCACTGAGAGATTCTTCTCTTGTTTATGAAGTTGTCCCACGTGATTTTCGTATATCCTAGATAGCTTATTTCTTGTTGTATTTGCTTGAGTTTGATGCTTTCATTAAACGTAATCATGTACATTGGCTGTTTTGTGTTTTTCATTGGGTTTATATTGTGCACCTTGTAACTGAGAGACTCAAGTTCGGTTCTTAAATCTTGCAAATCTGTGTTTTTATGCAATCCTCTTATTACGAAGGTGCACATTTTAGCCTGTTTATTGGTGTATGTATGAAACTGGTATTCGTTCCTTTCCCAAATGCTTTTCAATTTTTCAAACTCTGCTTTATTCGATGTAAACACTTCCGTGAAGTCTTTGTGATACTTCACGTGGAATTTTTCCTGGAGGATGTCTTTCAGTACTTCCACAAACTTTGCGTGCGACTCCACTATTTCATGAATGACTAGTGGAGAGGGCTTCTTTGTCTTAGTGCTGCGCGTTCTGCTTGGTCCTTTGTCCTTCGGAGGCGCCAGGCTTGGGTCTTCGTTCGTCTCCATGTCGGAGGCCTCATCTTCTTCTTCCTCATCCGATAGGGCGGAGAATCGGTTTTCAATTGCGATGCCACTATTTTATAGAGCTCATGTCTATGTTATTTATTTTTCTTTTTTTAGTGATGAATACATCTTTAAATTCATTCGTCGTTAGTTTCCCATTAAGGGTTTCTTCAGGACTTTTGGGTGGCTCTTCACCCACAATGATTTTTATATATTATTGTATATTTTTTTTTTTATATTAATGATTCTTTGATAATACAATATTTTACCGCAATGTATCTTTGTTTTAAGAGGTATTGTACTATTCAGTATTTCACTCATTCGTGAGATTTCAAAAGCACCACACTGCACCGCACTGAGCACATCCGCTCCGTACTACGGTCCGCACGAGACTGGGGGACGAGAACTGGTGTATTCAACGTGGTATGGACCTTGCCTGAAGAATTAGAAAAACAAATAATATGTCACGTCATGCAGAATTACAAATAGTTATATATCTTAATATATAAAAATCCAGTGTCCGTGTGTATGTTCCGAAATAACTCAAAAACGGGTCAACTGATATTCATGAAAGTTGGCATATATATGTAATTTGGTCCAACTTAGATAATAGGATAGTTATTATTCAAATTAATGGTCTCAATAATTAATTATCCCCCAAAAAACACTTACGTGTAAAAAACTTCGCCAAGTACAGGAGTGCTGTGTATTCCTCTAATAAAAAGTATTGATATCAGATTATTGAGGCCAAGTACTTCAGTCACTACATGTTTGCCTATTATATGATCTAGCACTGGCCCATCATTTTAATTGTATTTTCGAAATTTCCTATAACGTTTTCACTACTCTTTTACATTACTACTGTTTCTCGTAGTTGATTATGAATTAATGGTTATTTAATAATTAATCAAGCTTTAGCTGATTCCTTATCGAGTACTACTTGGCGGGTCCGTGCAATTCTTGATATAAATTTGCATTCATAATGCCAGTCATTAAACTCAAAACCAATGTCAACTTTCTATATAGAGTTTATTAACGATAACTCGTTAATAATAATCACGGTAAAATCTTAATAATAAACATAATTTTAGGATACTATTAGTACGTTCAAAGTAAGTACTTTGGAATTTCTGGCACGGACCCGCCAAGTAGTACTCGATAAGGAATCAGCTAAAGTTTGATTAATTATTAAATAACCATTAATTCATAATCAACTACGAGAAACAGTAGTAATGTAAAAGAGTAGTGAAAACGTTATAGGAAATTTCGAAAATACAATTAAAATGATGGGCCAGTGCTAGATCATATAATAGGCAAACATGTAGTGACTGAAGTACTTGGCCTCAATAATCTGATATCAATACTTTTTATTAGAGGAATACACAGCACTCCTGTACTTGGCGAAGTTTTTTACACGTAAGTGTTTTTTGGGGGATATCACAAGTTTTTGTTGTCCAACGGGAAATAGAAGTATTAAGCACTGAAATCTATATTGTCACAGATATAAAATGTAAATGCATTATGATGTTGCTAATCAGAAAAATATATAGCGGTGTCGAAAATGTTTAATGGCATATAAATTTAATGTGTAAGTCCCTTTTTCTAGAAATGCATAAAGACATATACAAATTTTTAAAGAAAATGTAATCTTCAATGCATATAAGCGTCGTTAATGGTGTCCAGATTGTTGAAGCCGTGTGGTAAACGTAAGAGAGGAGAGTGTGCTGGATTATTTCAGGCCTTGTACCTCAGGCCGTGCGAACATCAAAGAGGATACTATAGTTTGAGCGAAGCGCCGAAGCTTGTTGCACACTTTTCTGGACTTCTACGTCCGACACCTAGATACAAGAAACTATGGAGCGGAACACCTGGACACACTGAACTTCCACATCCGACACCTAGATACAGAAAACTACGAAGCGGAATACCTGGACACCCTGGACTTCCACATCCGACACCTAGATACAGAAAACTACGGAGCGGAACACCTAGACACCCTGAACTTCCACATCCGACACCTAGATACAGAAAACTACGTAGCGGAATACCTGGATACCCTGGACTTCCACATCCAACACCTGGACACAGGAAACTACCGAACGGAATACCTGGACACCCTGGACTTCCACATTCACTACCTAGATACAAGAAACTACGGAGCGGAATACATGGACACCCTGAACTTCCACATTCGACACCTAGATACAGAAAACTACGAAGCGGAATACCTGGACACCCTGGACTTCCACATCCAGTACCTAGATACAAGAAACTATAGAGCGGAACACCTGGACACCCTGGACTTCCACATCCAGTACCTAGATACAAGAAACTATGGAGCGGTTCACCTGGACACCCTGGACTTCCACATCCGACACCTAGATACAGAAAACTACGAAGCGGACTACTTGGACACCCTGGACTTCCACATCCAGTACCAAGATACAAGAAACTACGAAGCGGAATACCTGGACACCCTGGACTTCCACATCCAGTACCTAGATACAAGAAACTACGAAGCGGAATACCTGGACACCCTGAACTTCCACATCCGACACCTGGACACAGAAAACTACGAAGCGGAATACCTGGACAGCCTGGACTTCCACATCCAGTACCTAGATACAAGAAACTACGAAGCGGAATACCTGGACACCCTGAACTTCCACATCCGACATCTGGACACAGAAAACAACGAAGCGGAATACCTGGACACCGTGGACTTCCATATCCAGTACCTAGATACAAGAAACTACGAAGCGGAATACCTGGACACCCTGAACTTCCATATCCGACACCTAGACACAGAAAACTACGAAGCGGAATACCTGGACACCCTGGACTTCCACATCCAGTACCTAGATACAAGAAACTACGAAGCGGAATACCTGGACACCCTGAACTTCCATATCCGACACCTAGACACAGAAAACTACGAAGCGGAATACCTGGACACCCTGGACTTCCACATCCAGTACCTAGATACAAGAAACTACGAAGCGGAATACCTGGACACCCTGAACTTCCACATCCGACACCTGGACACAGAAAACTACGAAGCGGAATACCTGGACACCCTGGACTTCCACATCCAGTACCTAGATACAAGAAACTACGAAGCGGAATACCTGGACACACTGAACTTCCTCATCCGACACCTGGACACAGAAAACTACGAAGCGGAATACCTGGACACCCTGGACTTCCACATCCAGTACCTAGATACAAGAAACTACGAAGCGGAATACCTGGACACACTGAACTTCCTCATCCGACACCTGGACACAGAAAACTACGAAGCGGAATACCTGGACACCCTGGACTTCCACATCCAATACCTAGATACAAGAAACTACGAAGCGGAATACCTGGACACCCTGAACTTCCATATCCGACACCTGGACACAGAAAACTACGAAGTGGAATACCTGGACACCCTGAACTTCCATATCCGACACCTGGACACAGAAAACTACGAAGCGGAATACCTGGACACCCTGAACTTCCATATCCGACACCTAGACACAGAAAACTACGAAGCGGAATACCTGGACACCCTGGACTTCCACATCCAGTACCTAGATACAAGAAACTACGAAGCGGAATACCTGGACACCCTGAACTTCCATATCCGACACCTAGACACAGAAAACTACGAAGCGGAATACCTGGACACCCTGGACTTCCACATCCAGTACCTAGATACAAGAAACTACGAAGCGGAATACCTGGACACCCTGAACTTCCACATCCGACACCTGGACACAGAAAACTACGAAGCGGAATACCTGGACACCCTGGACTTCCACATCCAGTACCTAGATACAAGAAACTACGAAGCGGAATACCTGGACACACTGAACTTCCTCATCCGACACCTGGACACAGAAAACTACGAAGCGGAATACCTGGACACCCTGGACTTCCACATCCAGTACCTAGATACAAGAAACTACGAAGCGGAATACCTGGACACACTGAACTTCCTCATCCGACACCTGGACACAGAAAACTACGAAGCGGAATACCTGGACACCCTGGACTTCCACATCCAATACCTAGATACAAGAAACTACGAAGCGGAATACCTGGACACCCTGAACTTCCATATCCGACACCTGGACACAGAAAACTACGAAGTGGAATACCTGGACACCCTGAACTTCCATATCCGACACCTGGACACAGAAAACTACGAAGCGGAATACCTGGACACCCTGGACTTCCACATCCAGTACCTAGACACAAGAAACTACGAAGCGGAATACCTGGACACCCTGAACTTCCACATCCGACACCTAGATACAGAAAACTACGAAGCGGACTACCTGGACACCCTGGACTTCCACATCCAGTACCTAGATACAAGAAACTACGGAGCAGAACATCTGGACACCCTGGACTTCCACATCCGACACCTAGATACAGAAAACTACGAAGCGGAATGCCTGGACACCCTGGACTTCCATGTCCGCCACCTACATACAGGAAATTACGGAGAGAAACACCTGGACATTCTGTGTCTCTAAAAACTGTCACCTAAAATACGAGGAACTATGTTGAAGCACACATATACATACACCCATACACGCGCGCTCCACATGAATGCTATTAAAAAATTAATAATTGTATACGGTGTGAAAGCACCCTTATACTAACTGGAAATTCGGTATGAACAGTAGCTTCACGTATAAAGTGTATTTGACTGTGTTGTGTATTCGTAAATTACTAACACCATTCAGAGTACAAATAGGTAATGAAGACACAGCAGTCAGCGCCATCTGTTGGGTAAAAAATGCGATGGACGTGCGAAGACGACGACGACGATGACGACGACGACGACGACGACGACGACGGACCTGAAATAAAATCATCTCGCTCGCCATCTCAATACACCCTGATCTCGTATACTAATCGTATTGAATTTAGTGGCAATCAATTCAGAACCCTTGATTCCTAGAGTGAATGTATCAATAAATTTTTCTCACATGCAGCCGTTCATAAGATATTTGAGTGGAAACACAGGTACAAGCGATGCTTCGAGTAAAGAGTCTCGGCGAGCCGTGCCCCGTACGGCGGGTTGCCTGTACTTGGCGCGAGACTCGACCGAGTCTCTTGATGATTACTCTTGTATTTGAGTACTTCGGATAAAAACATTTTGGCATTGTTGCTTGAATAACATCAATCCTTGGCCAAAAAACTAAATTTGCTGTTGCTGCAGCTAATGTCTGTAAAGTCGTATGGAAAATTCTAGAAACTGTTGTTCTATGAATACTAAATAAAACACCTAGGGCTGAAAATGTTAATCCAGTCTTAATTTTCATTAAGAAAATTAATAGTCTGTCTTCTTTTGCAACAGTACATTTATGCGAAGGATATGTTCTTTTCAACATAAATTTAAAATTGTTGAAAGTGACACCAGCCAAGTCGATTAGCTGCTCATCTTTTGAAATTGATTGAAAGCCAAGAAAAATTTTGTCTGATGTTTCAGTTGATTGAGTAGCAAAATGTTTTATTGGAGTATTAGATTCCTTGTCCTTGTACATCTTCCGATTAATAATTATTTGACTTTTCACATCGATTATTTCTGTTTGAATCTCTGCATCACATTTATCAGCACTTACATACATAAATCTATTACAAATAAACGTTTTTCCAGCTTCACTTGAGTTGGGGAGAAAATCCACCTGGCAATCTTTGTCTACTTGTTCATTTTGATCCATAACAATATCAATCATAAAATCCATTGCAATATCGTTACTTTGTGAAGTCACTTCAGTGCCAGTTGTTATTTTCGGAACTGTAATATAGCTTTTAGCTTTTCTTCGGTTTAAAAAGCGTGTATGCCTCCAAACAAATTTTAAACAAATGTATTAACTAAGTCATTATTATTTATTATTACTATTTTCATAGCGATTCATTAGTTTAAACTTAGTACCTGCTTATTGATGTTTTTTCATTGATTTCTCGTTTTTTATATACGGAAGGAAATATTGTTGGGATGTAGCTTGGACTTATCTCCGCTTCTGACTTTTGACCCCCAATAAAATTATCACTACAGATGGTATCTGTTGGTTTTGGAGCCCACGGTGATCCATCAACACTGCAAAAATACTTTGATATTAGAAATGGAACTTACATGATCACTTTATTTATTATTAAATACATATTTACATTTTTTTATTAAAACTTATACTATAGATAAATTTGCATTTATATACATATTTTTAAAATATTTTTATATTTACAAAATACTTATTACTTGGAGAGTGAAACACATGCTAGTCTGAGTGAGTATGCTACAGAATTAGGTTATACATGACTTACTTTATTCTCTTAACTGCATTTATCCATTTTTTTCTTTGCTCTAATTTCCAACTCGCTCTTGGAAATGTGTAAAATTTGCACTTACTATTTCTGCCTGTATTTTTGCAATTAACAACACAACAACTATTATGAACCATTTTTGTATTTAATTTTCACGTCTTTATTTACGACAAGAGCATGATTTGACGAAATTTCGTCCACTATGAGCGCTGCGATCGATTCAGTTGTCCCCACTATATACTCCGCTCCCTGCCAATAGCAAACCTCAGGATCCTAAAACATTTTAGTTGTCTTGCACCTGAAAATATAAAGAATCCAATTAGTATAAAGTCTATAGTTGAAATTGCAAAAGCATTACCACTAGATGATGTAGACGTAGATGCGTTATCAAACGAGTGGAAATTACTCCGAATTGATGATGATATCATATTTGAGTTAGAAAAAAATCAAAGAATCGATAATTATTGGAGCGCAATTTTTTCATTAAAAAATTCCTCTGAGATTCGTTATCCAATCATATCGCGGGTAGTAAAGGCAGCTTTATCACTAGCTCATGGAAGTGCCGATGTGGAGCGTGGATTTTCAGCTTCTAGCAAAATACTGACTGATGACTGAGCGAGTATGAATGAAGACACGCTTAACGCTAGATTAAATGTAAAAGACGGTTTGAAAAGATTCAATTCTGTAATACATAAAATACCTATAACCAATGAATTACTGAAATTAGCACGAACTGCACGATCTTCATATCATGCACACTTGGACGAGCAAAAGAGACTTTTAGATGAAAAACAAAAAAACAAACAAATGGAATTAGAACGTCAAAATAAAGAAAAAGCTATATTGGAAAATGTTAAAGGGCAAATGAAAACAGTAACAAATTTGGAATGTGAATTAAAACAGCAAAAAAGATATACAAAGAAAATATTGAGGAATCTGAATCAATGGAGCTGGTTTTAAAAACTACAGCTAAATCAACCACAAACAAAGTAGTTTTGCAAGAAATAGTTTTAAGTTTGGAAAATATCCCCCAAAGAGAAAAGAAACAAAGAATAGTAGTAGAGAAGCTTAGAGATAAGGTTCTAAAAAGAAAATCACAGATTTTTGATACTGCGGTAACTAAAAGACTTAAACTAACTGCAAATGATATTGATAAGTAAAGTAAAATATTAAAAGATTATAAAAGCTTTAATGAAAGTAGATATATTTGAAAAGTTAAGTAGATATACTTAAAAATATCTGAAAATTGTTTATTATAATCATCATGTAAGAAATGTTCCAAACATAGGAAGCATAAGTTAAATGTTGTTTTTTAATAAAATTTCCTGTTCAAATTAATATCCACATGTATTATTTTATAAGTAAACATCCAAATTACGTGTATTTTAATTATTCATTTTTCCCCTTTTTTCGTGAATACCATCCCCTATTTTTATGATAATTTTCCCCTATTCCCCTATAATAAAAAAAATAGGGGGTACAAGCCCTGCTAGGGGGGGAAAAGGGCTATTTCTAGCGAGAGCGAGATTTGAGCACGAGTTGGAGTCGAGGGCGTCGAAGGCGCCCGAGACGGAGACGAGTGCTCAAATCTCGCCCGAGCTAGAAATTGTCCTCCTCCCCTAGTTGCACACTGTGCTTTTTTTGACAAGTGCAGGTAAAGGCCCTTTTTTATGTATTTAGAGTAAATGGGAAGATGCGCATTTTGAATCGTGCACAACTCTTTTTCAAACTCCAATCACAATGGTATATTGAAAAAAATAAATAAAATTAACAAAATTTTTAAAATTTTGAAGAGCGGGAGGGAATATCCATTCCCTCCCGCTGTAGCGGGAGGGAATCATTCTCTCCCGCACGCTCGAAATGAGCAACTTTCCATTCACTTTAAATGCATGAAAAAGGGCCTTTTTCATGCACGTGTTAAGAAAAAGTATTTAAATGCCGGTTTAAAATACAAATAATTTTTCATTCCTTATTTATTTCGATCCCAAATACGATTGATTTTCCATTCGTTATTTATTTCGAGCTTAAATAACGATTGATTTTTCATTCATTATTTATTTAGATTAATAAATACAGTATATATCACTTCAGATGAGTCACTTCGAGTCGAGTATTTATAGATCCTCAAAAAACACTTTGACGGCACAATTATAAGTCGCGCATACTACATTTACTGGATAAAGAGACTTTTTGATTCGCGCTATCCTGGGATATGGCAGAATTGCGATGGCAGGCGAAGTCGTATTTTGTTTATTAAAAAAAAAAATAAAAAAACTGGCACGAGTTATGATGACTACAGGAGCCTTACCGATAAGATATAGGGACACCGGACACCGGAAACCGAGGTGTCCTTATACCGAACAATCGAGAGGAAGTCGGTGAGAATTGACAGCTGAATCGAGCAGCATCACTCTTATTAATAATCATTTAGAATTAAGTTTATTTTGTAATCTTTTTAAAAAGTATAAATTCACATCGAACAACTTAATTCACGCCAAGTTTTTATACGCCGTCTCAATGTACTAGCTCGGTTGATAAATGTGATTAAATGCGGTGTGTTTTTTACTTCTATGCCAAATTTCAGCCTGATTACACCAAATATTCTTCAGTCACAAACCATTAAATTTTTGAAGTGCTGCAAGCATGCACGGGTTCGCTGGTACATGCACACGGAGAGAAGTATTTTGCTAACTACAGCATGACTCACGTTATCATAGCAAATATCAGATGTTAACATAATGACAACAAATACAATTGTTGTCGTTACAAAAAATATTTGTTATTGTAATATTTGCTAGGGAAGCAAATATTATTTGCTGCAACATACAAAAAATTTTGCATCCCTTAGCAACGGTTTTCTAGGAAAGTAAATATCATTTGTTACAGGAACACCCTATAACGAGTACTACACGCTATAATGTTTCCGAATTATATACGTAAGACACGTTGTAACGTATATTATTTCCAACTGTCAAGACTGGTGAAGTACCAGTTCCCTCGAATGACGATTTTGGCCACTTAGCTCTTAGAGTGAACCAGGGTTCGGAACGGTAAAGGGATAGTTGTGTTACAGCAATAATAAAACGTTCTTTTCAGGTAAACTTTCCTTCGTTTATTATAATTTGCGTCTCTATACGATATCATATCTATTGGTTCTATTACAATCGGCGTAATTCAAAATGTTGGAGGCATTAACTTTAAACTGTGGAAGCCAACACTTCCAACTACGGAGGATGATGCGTGATTTGAGACTGTGGAAGCCAACACTTCCAACTACGGAGGATGATGCGTGATTTGAGACTGTGGAAGCCAACACTTCCGGCTACGGATAATGCGAGAGCGATCACTGTCTGCTAATTTGTCCAGGGTAGCTAAAGGCTGCGCTACCGGACTAAGTTGCTGAAACGAAACTAGAACCACAGAGTCCTCAACGGACGGTGTGATCCCAAAAAAATGGTTCTCTCTCGGATGAGAGAAGCTGGATATTAGATTAAATGCAGAATACAAAAGTATATATCGATGGCGAAGAAAACAAAAACCGCAAAATCGACGGATTAATTATTTACCCGGTCCTACGTTTTTTCATGCGAGTTGCCTTGGCCACCTAGTGGCGCGGCAGCGAACTAGTGCTCGCTCGGATACTCCGTGTCTGGCTAGGGACTCTTGTCACAACGTATAAAAATTATACCGTTTCAGAATTGGAATGCTAGGTTTTTGCGTTTTGAGCGACTCACCTATACACTACAGATACCACACAGGTACGAGCATAAACCTCGAAATTATTATGATCAACTTTTGACTATTATAGGGACATAATTGTCACATTGCTGTATTAGCTCGACTTATTTAAGCTCTGACAGCAATCGCTACGTTATACTAACAAAAAAAATATCTTGTAACAAAATCATTATTTGTTAGACGTATTACAAGAAATCTTGCCAAGTAATACCAGTTACAAACTAAATCGGTAACTTGAGCAAATGCTTTGTTACGTCAGCAAATCGTTTTCTGCATTAGCAAATATTCCGTAACATAAATTTTTTTTCCTACTGCAAATTATTTTTATTGAAACGACAATATTTTTGCTGTAATATCATTCCGATTTGCTGTGATAACAGATCCAGACTTAACAAATGCAATTTTGCTGTAGTTACTAAAACATTTTTCTCCGTGCATGCACACTCGCATGTATACTCCACGCACTTGTACATCTTTGCACACACGTACACACACTCACACACCCCCACACACACTCGCATACAATTCCACACTCTCGCAAATATTTGCAGAGTTTATTGAGATTGAAAGTTGACCGATGATTAAAAAATTGTTACTGTAGTTGTAGTGGCAATAGGCAATTTCCTTCAAACCGTTCACCATTGCTGCTACAACTACAGTCAAAAATTTGCGTACTCACAGAATAATGCAAAAGTAAATAACAGTGAAAATACCATTATTCATTTCGATCTCAAATAAGGAATGAAAAATCAATCGTTATTTGGGATCGAAATAAATAACGAATGGAAAATCAATCGTTATTTGAGCTCGAAATAAATAATGAATGATACATCAATCGTTATTTGGGATCGAAATAAATAAGGAATGAAAAATCAATCGTTATTTCAGTTCGACATAAATAATGAATGAAAAGTCAATCTTTTTTTTTCTTTTTCTTTTTTTTAAATTAAATTATGCCCAACCCTGCTTCGAGGGCCCTCCGCTAAGGTGGCGCGCCGAAACCAGAGTTCTGTCGGTTAAATAAGGAAAATCGCGATATTAAAAAATGACGGGCTAACTTCACGGCGCCCATCATTTTTGACAAAAATTAATTTTTTGGGAGTTCTGAATAGATTAACAATAGTTCTACAGTTCTCTGTACTTTTTATCAATAGTTCCGGGCATTATCCGTTTGAAAATAAAGTTTGAAAAAATGCGTCAGACCCCATCTTTTAGAAAATCGTACTTTTTTTAGTGTTCTGGATAGTTCTCAAAGAGTTCTACAGTTCCCTATAGGTTTTGAGTACAATACATATCCAGATTTCGTCAAAAAATCATTTTGAAATGAGTATTTCAAAAAATCAATTAATCGTATAAAATCCGATACTCCCGAAATACTGGATGGATTAATCAAGTCCAGGTATTCGTTTTGTAGAACTCTTTGAGAACTACCCAGAACTCCCATCAGAACTCCTGGAACTCTTCATTTTCTTTTGACTGACTTGAGTAGCGATAAACAGAAATGAGACAAACAATACGAAGAGACAAGTTCAAGAAAAAAATAATTAGTTGGAATAAAAAAAATATAAGTTACTAACCGCACTTATATTCGATGTTTTTGGTTTTTTTTTTCAATTGATACGTCAAGTATTATTATAAAAGTTTAATAAAAAGATAGTTAAGTTTAATAAAATACAAATATAATACATAGGTTATTTACAATTTTTGTATATCAAGTTTTTTATACTTTCACGTAAAGAAGAACATGAGGATATACTCTGTCCTTACCACTTGCACAGGAACGATTACTCAATAAGTCATCATATACGTACCAATTTAGTCCTGCATTCGTAAAAAAAAAAAAAAAAAATGAAGAGTTCCGGGAGTTCTGATGGGAGTTCTGGATAGTTCTCAAAGATTTCTACCAATAATTCTAATGGTAAAAAGCTGAGAAATTAAAATTGAAGGAGTTCTGGGACTTTAAATATTCTCCGTAGCAAGTGGGGTTAATTTGGAAAAAAAAAAATTAAGAGTTCCGGGAGTTCTGATGGGAGTTTCGGACAGTTCTCAAAGAGTTCTACAAAACAAATAACTGGACTTGATTAATCCATCCAGTATGTCGGGGGTATCGGATTTTATACGGTTAATTGATTTTTTGAAATACTCATTTCAAAATGATTTTTTGACGAAATCTGGATATGTATTGTACCCAAAACCTATAGGGAACTGTCGAATAGTTCTAGTTTCTTTGAGAACTATTCGAAACACTAAAAAAAATACGATTTTCTAAAAGATGGGGGGCTGACGTATTTTTTCAAATTTTATTTTAAAACGGAAAATGACCGGAACTATTGATGAAAACGTGCAGAGAACTGTGGAACTATTGTTAATCTATTCAGAACTACAAAAAAAATTACATTTTTTCAAAAATGGGGGGCGCCGTGAAGTTAGCCCCCATTTCCAAATATCGCAATTTTTTGCATTTAATCGACAGAACTATTTCTGAAAACTGTCAGGAACTGTAGAACTCTTCGGGGGGGGGGGGGGGGGGGGGGTCAAGAACTTTCTTTTATTAATTTTCATAATGAGGGGCTAACTACACAGAGGTGAACTTTATATGTTTTGTCAGGAATCGAAAGGATCACTCGAATTCCTTTGAAGTACATTTATTTGATTTTAAAGAAAATTAGGCTTAACCACGCGATTGGTGTCTTAGCATATGATTTCGGTATTTCTGAAAGCGGCATGACCAAAATTTTCAGAGAGTCTCTTAGAAAAATTGCGTGCATCCTTAAAAAATTAATTGTTTGACCATCAAAGAATATTATTGAAAGGAATTTATCAATTCAATTTCGTTACCGTTATGAAGCAGTGCAGTCGATCATAGATTGCTTTGAAATCCAAATAGAAAAACCTGCGAACGCTGTTAATCATGCGACCACATGGTCGGAGTATAAAAACTGTAACACTGCTAAATATTAGATTTCTTGCACTCCTGATGGATTGATTAATTACGTATCAAACGGCTATGGAGATAGGGCAAGTGATACCTCAATATTTGAAGATTGTAGATATTTGGAAGTGTTGCCACCTGGTGCATCAATATTAGCTGATAGGGATTTCAAGCAGATCAGCACATTCTTAGAGGTGAAACGTTGCAAATTAGTATGCCCACCAAGTGCTTCTTCCTTTAAAAAAAAGTTCAAGGGAATCAGTTAAGCTTACTAGACAAATAGCCAGCGTAAGAATCCATATTGAATGTGTAATACGTCGGATTCAAGAATTTAAATTTCTTGAAACCCATACAGCTGTAGATAAAAATTATTTATCAAATTTAGATGAAATAGTAATAATCGCTGCAGCACTGTTAATTTACAAAGTCGTATTATTGATCAATAAATTTACTAAAATAAAGTCCAAATAAAAATAAAAAATGCCATAAAACGTTTTGGTCAAGCTACTTTTTTTTCATTGCATAAAGTTAACAGTACCGAATGAATATGATTCTAGGTTTAGTCATGCGTAGGCAGATAAACATTACATGTGATAAAATTAACAAAGCAATCTGGATTAGTCGGTTATTGAAGCATTGGGTGTTATAACAAAAGACTGAATACAAACATTATCTGTGACATAATATTTATTGATAGGTGTAATAAATAAATAATCTTCAATATAATTTAGATGTATTATTTAATAAAAACACCTCGCCAAAAATACATCATTATAAAAAGAAATTTCATTATAGTTTTGTGCATTACACGTTCAGTTACGATTTTATAAGAATCGGAAAAATGTTTTTTTTTTTTTTCAAAAGCGAGAAGCCTCTTCTATAATTGAAAATAAATAATCTGTGTTCAACTCAACCTTTAAAATTTCTACATCAGAAGTTTCTTCAAATGTTGGATAAGGAATACAGAAGAACCCTTTTTTATTCCCAGCTAATAACATTTGCATTTGAATTTGTGTAAAATACTTTGGTTTAATAGATCCTCCAGAATAATAATGTGCAAAAGTCTTCGCCTTTTTCGGACATTTCAATTCCACTACATGTGTATCGGTTATACCATCTGGAGATGCCCCAAATACAGGGTAGTTATTGTCCAATATAAGACCACAATTTTTTATGTTTATTCCACACTTCTTTTGGACCTCTGTCAGGACATCTTTCTCCAGTTCTCTACCTCTCTTCATAGCTAGGGTATCTTTTAACTTACTACCCATTATTTTTTTTCCACAAAGAATCCTTCAGAAGTCCCACAGTGCGCTGCTTCGTAAAATCTTGAAGCGGTTATTCGACAGTACCATAACTCGTGCCATAATAGAGATGAAGATTGTTTTCTTGTTAATGTCTCTGCTTCTTTAATATTGTCTTTTATCATCTCCAAACCACAATTCTGTATAAATAACTCTGCATTGGATATACTCCCAGGATATCGCAGAGCAATATGGTGTAAAGACAGACAATATATAGCAGTAGGTGGAGTGAAATGACACACTAATTGACTGTTAACGTTCGATACTCCTTTTTCTATTACAGTCGTAAAAAGTGTGTCATCAGAAGCAACGTTTGTTGTTAATTGGTCATTTGCACTGCTTGTGCCTGTTATATCCTTTAGTGTTATTGCTTTTAACGTTGATCCGATGTTTGACAATGTCGACTTCTTCCAGTAACATGTTGCTGAAGTTGGTGATGGTTCCTCAGATCGTCGATGTAACTACTCCAGCAACACAATACCATGCTTACAACCACCTGGAATATAAATTTATTAATTTATATACATCACAAATGAAAGTCTCAAGAGAGTTAACGATAATACATATTATATAATGACTGAAAGATTTACCAGACGATGCTATGCAGTCATGACATTCAGCTTTTTCAATCATTTCATTTTCCTCATTGATTGTTACAGTAACATCATATGTTCAGGACAAATTCTACTTTTGACAATGCACACAGAACCAACTCGTAGAAGCTGTACATATTCAATAGCTGCATCCCCATAGTTCCCTCTGGATGATCTACAATATACATCTATACAATATATGATATTATATTGCAAAAAATATAAGATGAAAATGTATATTAAGTATTGCTATATTAACTAAGTGTGAACTAGATATTTTATGCACATACTGTTACGTTACGTTGTACACTTGTAGAGTGAAAATAGAAGTGAACACACTTATTCGTAATGACTTATCAACACTTACCTTGCTCTGTTTTCACTCCACGTATTTCAGCACTATTAAAATTTTCATTATTTAAAATGTAGTCTAACCACATTTCTAAATCCAGTTTAGGCAAATTTTGTGATGTCACCACCTCAAACTGGTTTTCCAAATTTTCTGCCATTATCACTGTCGACCGTGGGCATTTTCAACTAACGTGCATAAGTTATGTTATGAAAAGGTAGGCACCTGTCAAATCGAATACGGGCATTCCTCATTGGCTATTTGGCTATAAAATAAACTCCGTATAAGGATATGAAGTTGTGTGTTTGAAAAAAACAGCCTTCACGTGGGATAACCTCTTAAGGGGTGAAATACGCCGGTGCAACCAATTTCTCATTAAAACGGCACTATCTTGATTCAATTTGCCTTCCTAATTATTAGAAACCTCTTTTTATATGTTAATGAAGAAGCTTAATCGTTTTATGAATTAAATGTACCGTATAAATAATTATGTATCAAGAAATGCAATGAAAACCATATACAAGACAATAGTAGCAGCACATTTTGAATATTGTATTATATTGTTGCTACATTGGTTGCGTTCAGCAGAAACACCGCTGAGGGAGCAAATACATTTGATTGGTCAAATCTCACACTGTTTCAAGATTAACGATCTAATGACCAATCAAATGTACTTGCTCCCTCAGCGGTGTTTCTGCTGAACGCAACCATTGGGTGCGTTCCGCCGACACAACCGGTGAGTAACCGGTGAGTGATTTCCCCAAATTTTACTCTGAACGTAACCGGTTACTTACCACTTACTCAACATGTTTAGTAACCGGTCGCCATTTTTTGTACCGGAAAAAAACTACGGTACATTTGGGATCAGTGATCACTTCAACGGTATTCCAAGATGTCGGCACCCGATCAAAATAATAATAATAATACAAATAGTGCAATTTATGTTGGTGAATATAAGTATAATCATACGGTATATGCAATCCAAGCTACGATGGAAGACCATCATACGGAGTAGTATACAGAGGAACTATAACCTCTGTATAATTTTCATTTTTGGCTCTAACGCCGCGTTCTCTTATTATTAAATCATTATTAATGGGTTCTGTTAAATCATCTATTAATGTTCTGATTACATTGTAATCGAACCCACTATCCAAAGCAATTAGTAATGCTGGATCCATTTTTTGTATATTCCCGCCAGATATACACAAATGTCGTTCAGCAGACACTGTTTACTGATCACTGGTCACTCGCAACTGTTGTTTCACCGGTTACTCACCGGTTGTGTCGGCGGAACGCACCCATTGTAGTCAACAGTGGTTAGATAAGATACAAAAAAATACAAAATAGGGCAATGCGTGCAATACTGAGACGGGACAAATGGGCTAGGGTGCGAGATATGTTAAATGAATTGAATTTCCTAACAATAAGACAGAAATTGCGACGTAACGTGTGCATATTAATGTATAAGATGATAAATGGAATAACGCCGATATACCTAGCAGATGAAATAAGGTTAGTAGGAGAAACGCATAACTATGAAACAAGGCAACGAGAAGGATTAAAGCTAAGAAACTGTAAAACAGGTATAATTTCTAGGAACTCAATTGTCGGGAGTGTGAGGTGCAGTGGATCTAACTAATTATCAAAGGTATGTACTACATAACTTATCTACCCTTTGAATAATCGTATGCTTCCAACATTTCAAATGTATATCCACCTCGCTGCAGTTTATGACGACGTACAGAAGCTTTGATATACATATTGTGACGTGACGTAACGTCAACGTGCACGCGTTAAAATGCGAGCTCGATACTTAAAAAAACAAGATCAACGGATAATACGGTCGGAATAATCTCATTAATCGAAATACACTAACAAAATTGTTTTGAAAATAAACCGACAAAATCACAATACTAACAAAAGTTGAAACGCAAGAAACGGCAGATGAACGGAAGCTGAACGAATACCCGGTTAGAAATCTCGCACCCGCGAAATTATAACCGCGATCGATTCCTTTAATAAGAAAGAGTCAGTCGAACAAAATTATAAATTAGCATGAACCCGATATAACAATAATATAGGCGCGGGTTCTTCAATATAAGTTCAAAATCGAAATTTATACAAAGCCAATGCACACGACGTGAATACAGAAAATGTAGCACAATAAATAGAAAGTCAAAAATAAATTAGAACAAGAAATGGCACATAAAATATCACAATTTAGAAAATAAAGTATATAACGAGTATTTAATTATCGTTGCAATGGTACGACGTTCTCGGAACACGCGTAGTATAATCTCGAAGGTCTGCAGAAGACACAGCGTCGAGGAAGGTCAACAAGAAAGGTCACCTGAGATACGTGAGAGGGACGTTCGCAATATGAAATATTCCCAAATGATCTACAGATAATATAAGGGAGAATAAAATAATTTTCGGCAACAATAATAAAATACGACACACAATAAATAATTCAAAAAATAAAAACAAAGATATCGCATACACTAAACTAGAAAAAGTCGTGACAGCTAGGAATCGCACTTCAAAAAAATCAGAAAAGTCTTAGCGAAACAAAACTAGTTCAAATCAATTTAAAACAGTTTGAAATAAGAAAATAGAAGAAAACGGTAAAGTCTCTAGATACTTAGAGCGTGAGTTTGCCACGAAATTTTACGGAACTTATGATTCGGGAATCTCAAGGTAAACTACAGTCTCAAAAATTTAGTAATTTTACGGTAGACGATATCTTATAATAATCGGAAAAATATAAATAGGCCGCGAGAGAATCTGGCTGTCGAACCACAAAGCCGGTAAACCCGAGGTCAAACGCTCTGGCAGGCAGATTCCAACGCGTACACTAAGCGAAGATTCCAGAAAATTCGTTAATCAGAGACAAAATATAAGTCACAAATCACACAAGAAAAGCGGAAAATCAGAAAATCAGTATTATAAACTTATAACAGCACTATCCTCCTTTATGCTATAGTAGGCGGAGACATTCGCCCGATAACAAAACGGAAACTACCTACCGTACACAAGTCTATAATCTTCAATAAGAAAATGTAGAAAATATTAAGATAGCGAAAGATCTCACCAAAAGAGAAGACAGGCAAGTCGTAAAGCTCAATGAAGGAAGTAAAAAAGATGGACACGGCAGCAAACGGTAGCAAGCAGTCGTTCTTCTCTCTCTCTCTCTCCCGGGGTCGTACGTATGTACGTTCACTACAAAGCTTCACACGAAAATGATTAATCGATCCGTGATCGTGGGCGAGCGGTCCCTTTCTTTCTTTTATATATAGTTGGAAAAACGTCCTTTACAACCGGCCACACGCGAGCGGTCCCACGTGAGGCAGAAACTGCACCGGAACGGAACGAACGGTGACGGAGGTGGCAGAGCTCTCCCGAACTTCCACGCGCAGCAGCGGACTCGGCCGAGTGGAGACGAACGGCAGTCATGTGGGCCCTTGAAACGCTAGGTCTGGCGCATGGTAGAAGTATACCAGGTATGTTCTGACGCATCTCCGTCGTAGAGGACCAATAAGCTGCTGCCCGAAGATTCCGCCATTGTTGCCGCGTAAATTGTTTAGCCAATGAGGCTCCCAGTCTTGGCGTCTCGTTTCCATGGACACCGCAACATAGAGTCTTCAGCACGGTCGTACATACATACAGGTCTTGCAACTCGCCCAATTTTCAGCGGTGGGGGTAGACGTGGTTTTGAAGCACGAAACATTTTAAATTTTAGTCACAAGCGTCGCTGTGATCGAGCGACTCCATGTCTATCTCACTCTACAGTCGGCTGTGGGAGAGAGAAATAAGAACCTCCGTGAACTTGGCCGGCACACTTTGACTTTTTGAACTTTTTCTTTTGCAGATCGTTTGTTGGTCGTTTGTAGGTATTTGTTGGATTAATAAAAACATTTGTTGGTTAACGGTTTATTAAAAAAAATCATAAATAAAAAAGTACGTGAAGTTGGCCGTAATTTTTTTATTTTTTCATCTATCTTTGTTTTTCACGTGGCCAATCGATGCGGAATCGTTTGTTGGTCTCAAATAATCCAATTAGTATATTTGTTGGATCGTTATTTCAATAAAATAAGCAAAAAACGTATTCGGTTCATGGTACGCAGGACGGTCATACGACCACGGGAAGTTGGCCGTAATTTTTTTATTTTTTCATCTATCTTTGTTTTTCACGTGGCCAATCGATGCGGAATCGTTTGTTGGCCCCAAATAATCCAATTAGTATATTTGTTGGATCGTTATTTCAATAAAATAAGCAAAAAACGTATTCGGTCCATGGTACGCAGGACGGTCATACGACCTCGGGAAGTTGACCGCAAAAATCGTAATTAATGAAAAATGTTTATTTAATTGGTACTTAATCGATTCGAAATCGTTTGTAGGTTACAAATAGAGTAATTAGAACGTTTGTCGGTAACTGGTGCGAAAAATAAATGTAAATGACTGGATCGTCCTCGGTGCCGGCAGTGATAATTGATATCTGCAAGAAAATGTGTGTATTTTGGCAGAAAATTGTAATAAGTTTTCGTAATTTAATTGCAATCCTGTGCATAATCGTTTTGAAGTTACGAGTTGCAAAAAAACACGTTATCTCGTTATTAGATTTTGAGGTTACGATCGTATGATTGCTTATGACGCTTATTAAACCCAAATTCGTGTTTATATATCTGATCCAAATGGTGTTTATATATCTAAATCGAAGTGGAATAATTTCCTGTAGTTTGTTCATGTAGTTAAAACGTTTTTGTATTGAAGTTTTATTTTCGCGATAAAGAAAATACAATAGTGCAGGATCGGGATGTGTTAGGTTAATAATTTCGAATTATTCAGAACTTCGTAAATTTTATTGTAACATAACTACTGTTAGTATGCAAAAGTAGATAAAACTCAGATCTTCTGATAGCCACTATAACATAACATCTGTCAGCGTTGTTCGAATCAATAGATCTCGAAACGGAGTAAAAATTGGCACGAGCTTCATAGAATTGCAAACTATTTAACAAAAAGAATGTTTGTTTTCATACTATGATTATTGTGATGACTAGTGGCGCGAGGCGCATTCGTTATATTTATCCTAAATGTATGGATAAATATAAGCTGGAAAAAGTTAGCTATACAACTTTAATTTTTTAATTATAAATGATACCAATCGGTTGGTTGTGATTGGTAGTCTAATTAAAACGTTTGGTGGTCAATCGTTTAATTACAATAATTATTATAATTATAATGAATACGGCGTCGAATGCATGATCCGTGTGACGGCACAGCTGTTTATGCCGTGAATGACAAAAATTAATTGTGACAAGCAAAATGCGATAAAATGCACAAATCATCGTGCAGTTTGTGCAATTGATGCGCAAATCCGTTACGCGCATAGCAAAAGTGTGAGTGAGATATGATCATCTCTCACCACCATGATCTCTCAATTGCTTTCTCGTCCCGCTTGTCGCAATGACCACCATAAGAAGTCGTATAATTGATCGAAAAATGAACGTGGCATTTTCGCAACACTTGGGCGTTATCGTGATTTTCGGAGTACTACTTTTACTACTTGTCGTTAAAATGGATTATTAAAAAAAGTGCTTCAGTTTTCAATAACCTTGTACTTCATTGCATCGTGTCCTAAAAGGTTCATGCTTTCGTCCATTTTGTGGTATGTATTTGTGCTCCGTTTCCTTAAAGTCCGTGCTTTAAACGCTCTTATGTCAGTCTTTAATGAAACCGTTGGCCGCGCTTCCACATTACTTATGACAATTTGTTTTATAAATTATCAACATTTATTATCGTGATTGATCGATAAAAAAAACTTGCCGTTTTTGAAACACGCATAAGATTTCACGATTTTCTGAGTACTACGTTGATTATTTAAAATGGATTATTAGAAAAAGTATTTCAGCTTAAAATAACCTCGTGTCTCATCGTATTGCGTCCTAATTTCGTTAAAGAGAATTATTTTTAAAAGTCCTGCTTCTCTTATCAGCATCTTTTAATGTTGGGAATTATTCTCTGTTGCAGTTAGGCAATACTCTTTAGAACTAATAAATTGTAGTATCGTGTATCAGTATTCCACGATTGCAGTAGAGATTTTATCCATTTTTTGCCGCCATCATTGCAAAACTCATGAGTTGACTGAGACTTGTATGATTGTGAAGTTTGTTTGTAAGCAGAGCGATGGCTCCAGGACTCTCAGCTATGTGGCATGCTCCGATGGATGGGCTGCATTTGCCATGGCGTCATCATTCCCAGTTAATACTGAAACTGATACAACAACTTTTGACTTCTATCATGGAAATCATGGAAAGACAGGTGAGAGTAGTATCTTTGATGTTGCAATTACATTAATATAAAGTTAATATAGTTACGCAAAATTCATTGAACCTCTAGTTAATTTTCATTATTAGCTGCAAGATGCTCGTAGATTAGATGTTCCCAATATTTGCAGCAGAGCAAATTGTGTACAAAGCAAGAGCGAAGCATCAGCAACGTCAGCAGGTATTACTAACTTCAAGCTCCATGAGCTAATATACTTGAGCAATTTTTTGCTGATATGAATGCAACAGCAATAAGGATACTAAAACTTGTTTGTAGACTGCGATGAATTGAAGTTTCTTAGCCATGTGGCAGCCCTTATTGATGCATTACATTTACCATGGCATCTTTGGTCTCAATTGAAGCTGAAACTGAAATGACAATCGAGTTTGGACGACTATTAAGACAAAAAAACCAGGTGAGAGCAGTATTTGTTTGATTTTTCAATTACATCTATATAGAATGAATAGAGTCACGCATTATTTACTAGTATTGCGGCTAAGTTACAATATGAACTGGTAGATACTCACAGCATCTCTTTTTCAAACGCGTTTGATAAAAGAAATCACTAAACTTAATAATCGTTGCCGAAAATCTGTTTCATATAAGGGCGATCTGATGTCGCACTCTGTTAGTACTTTAGTGAAAAGAGAACGGACTTTACTTTGGAAAGATCCGGCTATCTCCTCCGCAATTACGGCAATCTGGGAGAACAAACGAAATGTAACAGATTACCTTAAACTGCATTTTTCCTCGAATAAACAAAGTGTAGAGGTTAATATAAAAATACATCGCCTGTTCGTTGAACAGGTTAAATCTTCCCCAGTACCAGGATTGCGTGATAATAAGAAAAGTGATAATATGCACAGTTACGTACATTGTCACTTATGCACCCACTTAACATCGTTTCTCTCACAATTTATGTACCTGGCATAGTGTTTTCGAAAAGTCCTCATAACAGGGTTGCTGCCTTTATGGTCGACATAATTGGCTACATGAACAATTCGTGAGTAGGACTTTTTAGTTCTAGTTTAGACTTTATTATGCGTCTCATTTTATTATTCTCTGTGTTTTCGAGAAATGTCAATCATTTCCCGCGCAATTTTTCTTTTTACATACAAGTAAAAGAATGAAATCGTAGGATGTTATTAGCGATAATATTTTAATTACTAATTTGTGGTGAGATATTTTTATCAATATATATTAATAATTATACCTACTACGATAGTTTTATATATTTTTGTATATAGCAATATTCATATTCTTTTATACAAAAATGATAATTGCGACGAAAACATATTGATAAGGTTAATGCTCTCTAATTCTTTTGGTTAAAAATCTTTTTGCAGAACTACGAAAACGACGAACCCCTAGATTCAAAGGACGATCGTGGAAAAATCAAAGCGTTGATGTTAAAGAAGAAAGTTGTTTATGAAAGTGGACTTTGAGATGCTTCTAGAGGTGCATAAAAAATAATTGAATAAGGGATGCAAATGCAAGATTGCATATTGACTTTCTCTACAGGTAAGTGGCTTTAACAGTTTTGAATTTTTCATAGAGAAAGCAATATTCCGATAAAAATCTGTACCCTTGTCTCTATTCCTGAGTAGATAATATTATTTCTGGTCCAGTTTGAATATTTCTGGTTGTTATAATTGTTTGTCAAAAACTTCAAAATTTTGCCAATTCTCATATATTTTATGATCAGTCTGCTTGCATACAATAATTTAGATTGATAGCCAAACAGCTCTATAACAGTTAAGATTTTAAGATGGTGTGATACCAATAGAGCTACCATATTTAACCATATTTTATTTGAGGGATATCTGGAACTTATCTATTTTTTAATAGCGATTTACATTTTGGGCATAAACAAATTAGGTACACGTGCAAGACGATTAGACGCCCTCAAGTACAGTGCACTTTTGACTAAAATATTTAACATTTCTAAGAAAACAAGGAACTTGTACATTTCAACTTACTTTTGCTGTTACATAGCCTCAAGCAAAATCAAATTAGATGTAACTGTGCAACTGATGAATAGAGAAGACATATAATTTACTTTCGTTTGTGAATTGATGACTAGTTGCGTGTAAGAAACTTCAAGGGATGAGCATATAACTTTTCATAATAACCAGTGTGGTGTAACTATGTATTTAGCTTTGTCAATGAACTTTTGTAGCATTTGTGTAAATAAGTTAATAACTGTGCCAAAAATAATCCTGATACTCATCCCATGGAGTTTTTTCTTACATGCAATTGACGATGTTCTGGGTATAGTTGACTCACTTTTTTGTTGTCTTTTTAAGGCTAATTGAAACATTTTGAATATTCTTGCATAAAAATCGGAACCAAATTTTTTTTCATGAGAACAAAGCTTCCTTTATAAGGAAGTAAAATTAATAAATGATTGGAGATATTGGCGACAAAAACGCCGTGACTATTTTCCTCGATAGCACGAAATATATTAATGTATTTGAATGAACATATAATGTATTGTCAATTCATACTTTTGCAGGATCATTGAAATAAACATGGGTCGTAAATGCAACGTGCCTGTTGATGATGCGGTTGCTGTCATCAAAGACTATATCGAATATTTTCTCACGGACCAAATTCCGGCATGGTCAAGTGACGTCTGGAAAGATATGTCCAAAGCACTTAATGGACAGTGGAAGCCTAGCTGTGTTTACACAAATATTCGTGAAAATAGAAGATCCATCTTAAGTCGTGCTAGACAAGAAATGGGCGTGATTTTACCGTCTAATCAGGATCACAGGAATAACAGCACAATAGAAACAACAAACAACGATACAGGACAAAAATCCAATGATAATTCCCCGAATTCCAGCTTTAACTCTAGAAATGAAGAAAAATTGGATACATTTGATCTTGTCCTTAGCGAGGAGGATTGGAACGAAATAAAACCGGAAGATGTAAAGGATTCCAATTGCAATAGGCTTCAACTAAAACCGAAGGTGTGGCCTAATGTCATCGCTAACGAATTCTGGCTGCAATTTCGGCATCCGTGCGCATTCGTCTTCAAACGGGCAGAGATCAGCAAATTTCAGGACCAATCGTCTTATCTGATAAAAATAGTAGGAGCCTGCAAAAGCAAAGCGTGCAATAATACATTCGAAGGTCACACTGAAAAGAAAATTGACGAAAAGGGGATAGTTTTCGAGGTAAGAACGAGAGACACGAGAGGAGAGAAGCATGAGCTGGTGAAGCGTCCGTTCAACGGGAAAAGAAGAAAAGAAGCTCTGAAAGAGTTCAAAGCGAGTGGATGTATTGGCTGGCGAATACGAGAAGCACTAAAAACGATGCGACCTGGTGATATAGAAGCACCAATTCTGCCGAGTGATGATGTACTTCGCCAGGCAAGAAAACAAGGAGTTGAGGAAGAGTTATGCATTCCGAAAGGTGATGCTCGCGACCTCATTAAAACCATAGAAGAAATGGCGCTGAAGCCACAGTATTGTGATTTGATCCACGAAGTCGCAGCGTTGCCATTTCATGTTTGCTACAGCTCGCCAGCTCAATTGCACACATACAGAGAGTACAATCACCTGCAAAAGCAAACCGCGACGATTATTCTTGACGCCACCGGCAGCTTGGTGAAGCTCCTTAAAAGAAAAAATGGTATAAATTCTGGCCCCATTTTCCTGTATGTTATCGTTTTTAACTTTGATGGTACAACGGTATCTACTCATCAAATGCTTTCAGAAAGCCATGATACCGTTACGATTATGAACTGGCTCTTCAAGTGGCTGCATCGGGGTGCTCCAAAGCCGAAGCAGGCGATCTCAGATTACTCTCGTGCTCTTCTCTCGGCTATGAGTATGGCTTTTAACAATCAAACCATAAAGGATTATATTTTCGATCGTTTTAGATCTGTGTCAGGCTTCAGCGGAATTACAAAAAAACCGGCCACGATAATTCGAATCGACGTTGCGCATTTGATTCACTTCATATGTCGCTGGAAGTGTTTCAAATGTATTAGACAAAGACCAATAAAAGACTTCTTCGTGCGCTGCGTCGCGTTGATGGTTGAATGCCGAACGATAAAGGACTTCGAAGAAATATTCGTACTTACCTGCGCCGTAGGACTTCAAACTCACGAAGACGCTGTAATTGCAATACCCGATACAAAAACAGCTAAAGAAGCCAGGAGAAAATTGGAAAACTTTATATCTGTGGGTGAAGTTACAAACGAAAGGATACAAGTCGAAGAGAAAGAAGTAAACAGCCCACTATGGCAACAAGTCTGGGAAAGCGATGGCGACACCGAGCCAGACGTAAGACCCGAAAATACGTCGGATCCAGATATTGCCCAATGGGTTGAGACTCTAGTAACAAAGGCTCGCACTACACTGGTTGCCGGGCAGGATCTTAATTCATTCTATCTTACGGAGTTCATCGTTGCATTAGCCAGATTGGCTACAGAATTTCCTTTATGAACGGCGGTCGGAATGCCTGAAAACACAACTCGCGCAACCTCAAGTTATGTCGAAGGCTATTTTAACAATCTGAAAACGAGAACATTTATGGGCTATTCACTCCCAATTAGGATAGATAAGTTTATGGCAATTCACGCGCGGGACATTGCGGGAAGCAACGTCCTGATGGCATCGAAAATGGTCCAATATAATGATGATCGTCGAAATGAAGGTACTCCTAATAATGTCAAGACACAGGAAAAAGTTGTCGAAACACATCAGGAAGATGCCGATCAAGAACCCCTCAGCATCCAAGAGGCCATTGATTCTGATCTGTTTGCACATGAAAATTGGCGAGGCAAAGGCACGGACCCAGTTTATTTCGACGATACTTTAGTCACAATGAAGGGATGTATGGAGACCGATGACCAGGACGAAGACAAAAATAATACGTTCATGGATTATACCTATGCAAAATCCACCGAAGTCGAGAACGAGGACAAGGGCAAAGCCAATATTTCAGCGGACCACATCTACATGAAATCGAGAAGCCTAGAGAGTAACCAGGAAGATGTTTCTTATGATAAATTCGTGTCGTGCCTTAATGCTCCAGCTGTCTTTGAATCTACCCCAACTCGAGTTGTACAACCACCGCCTAACAAGAAAGCCAAAAAACAAAGCAAATACTTCAAGGCTTACCCCGAAATTCGTCAAATAAACGCATTCGCTAAGGGGCAAAACTTGACATTGAGGCACGCAGCATTATTGCGAAATGGTTCGCTCTGCCCCGGAATGAATATCGCAGGTTGCGCTTACTTTGTAAAAAACAGCTGTCCATTCGATTCGTTAGTGCAGATTTTAGCCACAGCTGCTATCGACGATACTGAATATCTTAAAATGCTAGAACGCTCCACTAATAATACAATGAAATTCGTCTCAGATTTTGTTAAAAGCGGTGCAACAAAAGACTTGCTGCTACAGAGAGCGCGGATTCTCCTCGAATTCTGCAAAACGGAACCTCGAGGAATGCTCAAAGGTCGAACGATTTCGTGTGAAATCAATGCGAAGGAGAACATCGCTAACGTCGTAAAATATACTTTATCTTCGAATCCAAGTATAATTGACATCGAATTATGTTCGAAGTGCGATAAAAGAACGTTCTCTCACACTACAATTGCACCAAACCACAACATTATAACCAGAAAAGGTTTCGCAGCCCTCCAGGAGGCATTACAGTTCCAATCTCCGATGTACAATATTTCATGTCGAGAGGGATGTACGGGCAAATTTACTCGAACCAGTGAACCAAAGGAACATATATTCGTCGAACTTGACGTACGTCACCGTCTCGATTTGAAAAAATCTTTAGAATGTTCACTGAAAGATCTGCCTACAACGTTGCATCTGGGGCAGACGGGTCAAATCAATTGCGAATACAGGTTCGTGCAGTCGGCAATTTTAATCACATTGCTCCAACCTCCTTAAACTAATTCTGACAATACTGATTATTTTTTAGGCTCGTCGGAATTGTGGAGCACCGGCCTGGCCATTACGTCGCGCATTGTTTGAGAATTGCTGGATTCTGGCAGTGTTTTAACGACATGGCCCGAAACGTAACGACGAGCAATTTAAATACTTATACCTTGCCTCATCTCGCTGTATATATTCGAACCAATCAAAATTAATTAATTGAACTAATTAAGAATCGTAGAGTTCAGTACGAGGTACGCGTTTTTAATCATTGTGAATGAACTCTGAAATATTTTTTCTTCGGATGGTACATACTTACTGAGATTTATCCAAGAGCTGCAATATATTACCTTAAATAAGCAATATATGAGACGTGATTGATCAGTAATATCTACCCAATCCTATTTAAAATATTTGTAATACTTTTAAAAATTTTGCTACCTCTTAAGGCGGGTTTACACCAAGCGAGCATTCACTGCGAACACTGTTTGCGAACAATCGCGAGCAAGACGCTCGGGCGGTGTAAACACCTGGCCGCACCGAACACCGTTTGCGAACGCTGTTCGCGAATGTTCGCGAGCATTCGAACTCGTTCCGCGACTTGTCGGTAAACCGACGAATCGTCAAAGGATTCAGTGTTCGTTGCTCGTCCGGTGTGAACAGTACCTAGGCACTATCCGCAGAAGCAAGAGCGTCCGGGTGACTCTTTTCATTACTGGAGTACGTGTTTGTATTATTGCGTTTTTATTTCCAAAAATGGAGTGGGACAACGAAAAATGCCTTGAACTGATAGGATTCTATAAAGAGAAGCAATTGCATATAATTTCTTCCTTTTAAAAAGGAAGACTCCCACCTCCTGCGTTTCCTCCTCTGGCGGCGTTTCTCGATTTCAGAGAGAACCACTATCGACGCAGCACAGATTGCAAGCTTTGACAACGCTGGTGCCATGTTTGCGCACTTTCGTCGGAACTTCGCCGAATGTTCGAGAACGACTGCTCGATCGGGCGTGCTCAGGCAGTGTGAACGGGGTCCTCCCTTCATGTTCGCAAACGTTTGCGAACCTTTGCGAACGACTGCAAACCTTTGCGAACAATGCTCGCTTGGTGTAAACCCGCCTTTAGAGGAAGCTTCTATTTTCTAATTAAGCGAAATAAGAGAAAGGAGCCAAAAATCAGAAGAGAGTGTAATAATCTTTAAACAATATATTTAGAATAAATATAACGAATGCGTCTCACGCCACTAGTCATCACAATAATCATAGTATGAAAACAAACATTCTTTTTGTTAAATAGTTTGCAATTCTATGAAGCTCGTGCCAATTTTTACTTCGTTTCGAGATCTATTGATTCGAACAACGCTGACAGATGTTATGTTATAGTGGCTATCAGAAGATCTGAGTTTTATCTACTTTTGCATACTAACAGTAGTTATGTTACAATAAAATTTACGAAGTTCTGAATAATTCGAAATTATTAACCTAACACATCCCGATCCTGCACTATTGTATTTTTTTTATCGCGAAAATAAAACTTCAATACAAAAACGTTTTAACTACATGAACAAACTACAGGAAATTATTCCACTTCGATTTAGATATATAAACACCATTTGGATCAGATATATAAACACGAATTTGGGTTTAATAAGCGTCATAAGCAATCATACGATCGTAACCTCAAAATCTAATAACGAGATAACGTGTTTTTTTTGCAACTCGTAACTTCAAAACGATTATGCACAGGATTGCAATTAAATTACGAAAACTTATTACAATTTTCTGCCAAAATACACACATTTTCTTGCAGATATCAATTATCACTGCCGGCACCGAGGACGATCCAGTCATTTACATTTATTTTTCGCACCAGTTACCGACAAACGTTCTAATTACTCTATTTGTAACCTACAAACGATTTCGAATCGATTAAGTACCAATTAAATAAACATTTTTCATTAATTACGATTTTTGCGGTCAACTTCCCGAGGTCGTATGACCGTCCTGCGTACCATGGACCGAATACGTTTTTTGCTTATTTTATTGAAATAACGATCCAACAAATATACTAATTGGATTATTTGGGACCAACAAACGATTTATTTTATTGAATAACTTATTTTATTGAAATAACGATCCAACAAATATACTAATTGGATTATTTGGGACCAACAAACGATTCCGCATCGATTGGCCACGTGAAAAACAAAGATAGATGAAAAAGTAAAAAAATTACGGCCAACTTCACGTACTTTTTTATTTTTGATTTTTTTAATAAACCGTTAACCAACAAATGTTTTTATTAATCCAACAAATACCTACAAACGACCAACAAACGATCTGCAAAAGAAAAAGTTCAAAAAGTCAAAGTGTGTCGGCCAAGTTCACGGAGGTGAAATAAGAACAGGTCGCTTGATCGCAACGCCTCTTGTGGTCATGAAGCGAAATGAAAAATGCTTCAAAAAGAAGACTACCCCCTCCAAGGGAGTTGCAAGACCTGTATGTACGACCGTGGTCTTCAGTGTAGTTCAGTGTTATAAAAAATGGCGGAATCTTCGGGCTGCGCAGAAGTGGTCGAAAATGTGTCCATGAACTGAACATACCTGGTATACTTCTACCATGGTCTGGCGGGTCGTGGTTCCTCAGGCGGGTTCTCGTCCGAACGGAGGCACTGTCGTAGCCAATCGGCGGGCTTTAAGCGGGCCTGAGGAAGAAACTACCCAATCTACGCTCTGGATTGGCTTACTTCTATGCTGCTGGCCGTCTCCACTCTCCCTTCGCCACTGGCTTAGTTTCCACCATGCAGAGTTTAAACAGAGTTAACCAATCACGTATAGGGGTTGAGCGAAATTGACCAATGAGGTTGCTTTATACTGTTTAAACTCTGCACGGTAAAAACTAAGCCACTGTTCCCGTAACTTCTCTCTGCGACGCCATTGCGTCGCTCAGCGTACACTGAACCACAAGAATGGTGACAACGGTAGACGCCATGCGGTGAGGTAAGAAAGGAGATGGGGCGGTGCCTGCTCTCGTATCTTGGCCTGTGCGTGCGACGCAGAAAGCGCTACGGTGCGAGCGAGACGCCAGAGCGTCGCTCGGTGCGTCCTTGTTGCACAGCACTAGTGTAAGCGAGACGCCAACAAGGCCCCTCATGCGCAATAGAAAGCTTGGTAGGGGACCGCTCGTGTTCGGTGGCACGCTTTTCCCCTCTTTCTCAGGACTAAAGGTGCCTGTCCACGTGAGAGTAAAACTCTCGAGAGTCGCTCTCGAGAGCAATACTCGCCAATGGACACGCTCCTGAGAGTAACTCGCAGGCAGTAGCGTCAAACTCGCCGAGAGCAGACTCGCGAGAGCTTGCTCTCAAGTGAACAAGTTGAAACACGCTATCTGATAGTTACTCGCAAAGGTTCGAACCGAGTTCGAATTGTGACAGTACTCTCAGAGGTATGACCATGGCAAGACGTACTTGGTCGCAGGATGATACGCGTGCGTTAATTGATATATACGAAAAAAATCCAATACTATGGAATATCAAGTGTGACGAATATCGGAATAGAGATTTGAAAAATGAGCTCATCACTAAAATTGCGTTACAATTTAAATGTACTGCAGGAGAGATTCAACGCAAATTACACAATTTGCGAAACCAGGTAAGTAAATAGATACTATATGGAAAATTCATATCGTAGTTACTTATTCATTACTAAAATGTTTGTTCCCAATTTTTCGGACAATGTATTGATATCTGACAAAATAATTATTTGTTGTTAGGTCTCGCAAGAACTGAATAAAATGAAGAAAAAGAAAAGCGGAAGTGGCACAGACGAAGTTTATACAAGTACCTGGCCATACTTTTCAGCTCTTAAATTTCTAATCCCAGGACTCATCAATAGGTCTACCACATCGAACATTGTAAGCAAATAAGTAGACTATTTCTTAATTAGTAATAAGTAGAACATTTCGTTTATTTTCATTGTATACAAAAAGTATTTTACATTAATGTAATAGATATTTATCGAAATCTATCAGATATGTCTATATTGCCAAGAAACTTCTCCAGGGCTAGTTAGGAAATAATCTTTGAATTCGTCTCTCACATTTTTTTGAGAGAGGGTATAGTTATGTACCGTTCCCTGTTGTAATGGGAAAAATGAGCTTTCTGTACTATTATCGTTATGCCAATCTCCATGCTGAATGTTATGAGTTTCTGCATCTTCAGTATCGATAGATCCATGATAAAAATATAATGAACGGGATTCTTTCGTCGATAATAAGAAATTATGTAACGTACATATCGCTAGCACGATATTCTCTACCGTATCGGGACAAAGATTAATAGGTCTTCGTAGAACTCGAAACCTATTGGCGATAATGCCAAATGCATTTTCGACAATCCTACGTGCTCTTGAGAGCCTGTAATTAAAGATTCGGTTCGGTGGTGGTTGATTACGGAAAGGATAAGGTTTCAGTATGTAGGATTTCATGGCAAATGCATCATCTGCAACGAATACATATGGAACGGGCATTTCTCTTCCAAGTAGTGGTTCAGACGTCGGTAACTGTATCGTATTTTCTTCTAAACCTTTTCGCAAAGACGAATTGTCGAAAACTCCACCATCAGATGCTCGCCCGTTACAACCCACATCTATGTACGTCAATTTGTAATGTGCATCCACGGCAGCCAGCAGAACGATGCTATGAGTTCCTTTATAGTTGTAATATACACTTCCACTATTGTTTGGAGCTTGGATTACTATGTGCTTCCCATCCAGTGCGCCTACGCAATGTGGGAAATTCCATCGCTCATTAAATTCTTGAGAAAGACGTAACCATTCTTCTGTGGTATTCGGAAACTAAAAGTTATTACAAACATAATATCAATAATGTTGCTTTATAATTATTTTGAATAGTATTTTAATGAATAAGTATTGTGTAATCTTAAATGTCACTATTAAACGTTTGTGATATTTGTATAATATATTTAGGGAGACGAAGAAGATGCACATGGCGATGTAAGTAACGACGGATTGAAAGAGACTGAAAACAATATGGATAACGAGATGAAACGGATAATTACACCGGAAACAGTTGAAAAGAAGGGCTCAAAACGTAAATATGCTTCCGATGACGATGACTCCAAAATATTGAAACGTGCATTGGAAGTAATGCAAAAAGAACCGGATGAGAATGACCGTTTTGGTGATTACGTTGCTATGGAACTAAAGAGTTTGCAGTTTGATGCAAATAGAAGAAGGTTGAAATCCGAAATTAGAAGAGCGATAGCTCGTATTGCCGACGAAGATGATCTCCACAACTCTTCTTCCGTATCTACGGTACCCTCGCACTATTCATCACCGCTACACTATCCAGCGCAACCTCCATCGCCGTATCTGACTTCATCACCGTCACCGTCGCCATCATCGATGATATATCAACAACCACCCGGAAGTTGTACATACAACAAGACACAGCAACACGATCAAGCGACATCTACTGCAAATAGGACTTGCGACATAGAAACTGGGATCTTTCAATAGTAGCAAAGTTTATTATCATTTTTTTATATGTCATTACTGTGATCCTAATTTATCTATATATAATTAGTATTAAAATTCGATTTACCTTTAAATATTCTTTTTTAAGAACGTCATATATGGCTCTCGTTGTTTCAGTAACTATTCGACTAATTGTGCACACGGGTATTCGAAATAAATATTGTAGACTGCTGTAAGAATCACCTGTAAACATCGGTCCAATTTTTACCAATACCACATTTTTTCATCTCTAATAAATGTTCAATACTAAACTATATACGCTCTGTATAATTTTAATTTATGTATATTTTATATCTTATAATTCACTTGAATTAAGTAAATAAAGAGTATAAATTATGAGAATTTACATTTTTTAATTGAATTTATACGATATTTAAATTGAAGCCTAAGGAAAGTAATAAATATTATACGTATTTTTATGCAAACCTGATGCTAAAAAGCGAAGTGTCACTAGTATGCGTTCTCTTACTGGAATTGCTTGTCGCATCGGTGTATCCTTTTTTGCAATAGTCGGACCAACTAATTCTATTAATTTTTCTAATCGAATTGCGGTCATTCGAATGAAATTCTGAAACTGAGACGAGTCCTGCAGTTCCAACTCACGTACAAGATTGTTAGTAACCCCGAGTTGTGGTCTCCGTGTTACCCACGGTTTAACCCAACAGCTCCTTTTATTACTTTTACGTTTTTATTTTTTTTTATTTTTTTTTAGAACATGCAACGCAACTATTACTGCTGCGGCGACTTGTTGCTTACGAGAAGCCATCTCGGACACTACTGATCGGGCGCGACGTTCGCGAGTGCTCTCGAGTGGACGTGGTCCTGAGAGTAACTTGTGACAGTAACTCTCCGGCTACTGTCTGATCTGCTCGCGAGAGTGAAACTCACGAAAAAATACTCTCACGTGGAAACAGTCCTGAGAGTACTCTCGAGAGCAACTCTCAGAATTTACTCTCACGTGGACAGGCACCTTAACGCTCTATGACGAGAACAGCTACTACCCCGATAAGAAACGAGAAGGAGCTATGGGACTTTCGGTAGTGGGAATGAGATAGACTTTTCGATTATCCATCCTCGTCAAACAGCGTTAGTAAGACAACGACAGATATATGGGACGTGGTGGCTAGGAACAAGTGTCCCACCGTCTAACGCATTGAAGCGTCCTACCGTCGTGCGTCCTTTTCGCACAGCAGGAGTATAAGCGAGACGGCAATAGGTCCCTGAGTCGCACCTATTCACAATGCGTTAGACACTGGGACAGAGCGACGCTCTGGCGTCTCGCTCGCACCGTAGCGCTTTCTGCGTCGTACGTACAGGCCAAGATCCAGTCCAAATGTCCAGTCTTACCTCACCGCAGGGCGTCTACCGTTGTCACCATTATTGGGAGAAGAGACTGTACGAAAGTGTATAACAGATATCAAGTCGTACATTGTGAGTCTTTCGCTGTGCCTTAAGGTGATGTGCTACACGGCGGATCGGCTATGAGCAATCTGAGAGAGACAGAGTCCATGTAGCACATCATGATGTGATATACCTCCAGAAACTTCAATCAGTACCAGAAACTGTAATCCAATCTTCTCGAAGACGATTCACATTTTGAAAAAAATAAATAAATAATTACGGTGCTCCTAGGTGAAATTGTCGAGATTCAGAGGATCACGCACATAGAATTCCTTACAAGGAAGACTATCGAAGTGTCACCCCCTGATTTCAATGAATCGTTGATATGTTGTAGAGGACAAAAAAATAAGAGACACGTGTTTTTTTTTATGTGCCGATATTCACTTTAAAGGGGTGAAATCAACCCCCAAAGTTGGGCATGTCGAGGGGTGGTAATGCAGTTTCACCTAGAAGGAATCGTCCGATTTCAATGAAACAAAAACTAAAATGTTTCTCATCGCGAGTAATGTAAAGTGCAACTAGACATTAAAAAAAAATTATCTCTTGAGGGGGTGAACCACCCCTTGATTACTACTTTTTTCAAGCTATTTAAAAAACTTACAAATGGAATTCAATGAAATACGTACCATTTGAAAGAGGAAGGAAAATTAAAGTTTACATGTTTTTGCTTTTTTGCGGGATGTCACGTTTAAGGGGGTAAACCACCCCCTGCGTACCGATGCGTGCATTCCCATATAGGACCCCTTCTTGCGCAATTTAAAAGTGTAAATGCATTTAAAATATTCTCGTTAGTGACAATCGATAAACAATAAGTGAATATTAATGTATTACCCCTAATTAAGGGGGTAAACTACCCCCTCCGTACCTACCCCCTGCATACCGATGCACGGACTTCCATATGAGACCGCTTCTCGCGCAGTTTAAAAGTGTAAATTAATTCAAAATATTCTTGTTACTGACAATGAATAAACAATAAGTAAAAATTAACGCTTCATTCGTAATTAAGCGGGTAAGTTCATTTAGAGTTTGAATATCAATTAATGTAATAGTCCTCCCACTCTGCACGCTTCCGCCTAGAGGTAAGTACGGTAGCTAGTTCACCATAGTACCAGTTTCTATTATTTTATATTTAAAATATATTTACACTCACTAACGATGGGCGGAATGGTAAATAGTCTTTTATTTACCAATGTAAAGCGATATTTTTATCTGTATCCCGCGTCCATAAGACGAGAGCCGTTCGGCGAGCGGGAAACGATAGCAACGCCGAGCTACGCGTCGCGGAGAGAAAACGTGTGACGAGGCAGCAGAAGGGCCAGAGGCAGGAGAACTTTGTTAATTTCCACTTATTGTTTATCCACTGTCAGTAACAAGAATATTTTGAATTAATTTACACTTTTAAACTGCGCGAGAAGCGGTCTCATATGGAAGTCCGTGCATCGGTATGCAGGGGGTAGGTACGGAGGGGGTAGTTTACCCCCTTAATTAGGGGTAATACGTTAATATTCACTTATTGTTTATCGATTGTCACTAACGAGAATATTTTAAATGCATTTACACTTTTAAATTGCGCAAGAAGGGGTCCTATATGGGAATGCACGCATCGGTACGCAGGGGGTGGTTTACCCCCTTAAACGTGACATCCCGCAAAAAAGCAAAAACATGTAAACTTTAATTTTCCTTCCTCTTTCAAATGGTACGTATTTCATTGAATTCCATTTGTAAGTTTTTTAAATAGGGTGAAAAAAGTAATAATCAAGGGGTGGTTCACCCCCTCAAGAGATAATTTTTTTTTAATGTCTAGTTGCACTTTACATTACTCGCGATGAGAAACATTTTAGTTTTTGTTTCATTGAAATCGGACGATTCCTTCTAGGTGAAACTGCATTACCACCCCTCGAGATGCCCAACTTTGGGGGTTGATTTCACCCCTTTAAAGTGAATATCGGCACATAAAAAAAAACACGTGTCTCTTATTTTTTTGTCCTCTACAACATATCAACGATTCATTGAAATCGGGGGGAGACACTTCGATAGTCTTCCTTGTTAGTGCTAAAGGTGGACAGCAAGTTCGAGAGACTTCGAAAGCACAATACGTCCTAAACAATGTAGTACTGCGGAAAGCATGGGATGATCTCGACCATGGCACACTTTGCGTGGATTATTTTTTGACGCGGGCTTTGACTTTAATACCTAAGTATCCGACGTTCTCCATCGAAGCCGTATCATCATATAATTCAGATGCTAATTATTATATATTTTAGTACAAATTACTCGCTATTGTAATTTCTTTTCAATTTACATATTTCGGACATCGCTCGGCCAGACTCCGACATTTTGCTGCGTGGCACAGCTTCCGAGAACAATAGGTGTGATACAAACTTCTCCGTTATGTTCCGACACTCTGCCTCGTGTCACAGGCTCCACCACTTCTTGCACTTCGGGGGAATTAAGTGATTCCTACACTCCTCTGCTAGAAGCTAACAGTCTGGAAACGAAGAAACCTCGTATTACTATAGCGACAATAATTTTCGAAGAATAGTTTTCTCTGAGGGGTTCGTTTGAAACCGTTTGATAATTGAGTGAGAATTTGCGTTCTTCTGTAGGGCCTAACGAACAATATTTTGATTACAGGTAACACACCACACATTGCCGTTTAAAGTTTATTACTAAACGGAACGGCTATAAACCTGAGCCAAGTGGAAGAGACATCCGAAGACTTGTGCACGTGACAACATTTTGCGCCAGCTGTTTCGCATAGGAATCTCAAAATCCGTCATAACAGATCCTGAAAATCCTTGGAAGGGTCTCAAAATTTCAGTGAAAACAGCATCATATGCCTGTTCTGTTTTTTCATTCATGAGGACCCACAACAGCGGAAACACATATTATTATTAAAGAAAGGTAAGAACGTTATTTTTACATAAACTGTAATTTCAAATGGTTCAATAATGACTTCGCTGTAGAGCAGGTCGTATAATTTGCGATATTATCTACTTAACGCAGTCGAAAGCCTGGACTAATTGACTAAACAGAAGTTGATATCTTCGTCGCCTAATTGCTGTCGATTGAAGTCGTCGGAAAACTTTGAAAGTTCCATCCACGTGCAACATGCTACCATGCTGAGCACACAACTTGACGAACTTCGGGTTCCAAACAACCACACCAATGTTTTTTCGCCGATAGATATTAATTGGCTCACCACTTTTTGCTCTTCATCTTTACCAATTTTATACGCGAGGCGCGCTTTCATCTTTTCTGCGCTGAGAAACTCGTACAAATCATCAAAGTTTTTCACCTCATTGCCGCCGGAAACTAGTTACCGAACATTCACCTTCCAACGATTTAACGACCGCTTCAATTTCCTGAAGGGCACATTTATTGCCGGTTCGGAGTAACTATGCGAACGAAAAAGAGCAGTGAATAAAAGGTAAAGTATAGGAATATTCATAATTTTAATATATATTGTTACGTTCCACTCCTTATAATTATTAATTGACAAAACACATTATATTCTTTTATACATTATAATCATTTAATCATATAATCATTAATCCAAGGATAATACATTATTAACGATACACTAACAATATTAAATACTGAATTTTACTTTGTTAAGATCGAACAATGAAGATATAAATAAAAGGATAAGCCTGAATCTTCTCGGATAACATTCAAGGAGATTCAAATTACGGAGTACGACTTGGTATGTGGATTATCGGAAAAGGGTTAGTTGTCGATCGATATGTTAGGAATTTTGAGGAAGGGGAGTCACATCGACCAATCAGAAGTAGTTTTACTGCTATGAAAAAGAAGTCAGAAGTCGCATTCGGGGATGTGGAAAAAGAGATTAAGAGAGCAACATCAGAGTCGTCGCGTGTGTTAAATCATACAATTGAATTCAAAGTTCCAATTAGAGTCGTGAGTGAAGTTGAAATATACCAACCAAGTACCTCTAAACCTTATCCAAGTTACCGAAATCAGAGTGTTCACAATTACTTGCAACCTTCCCGGATAGAACTGAAGCCGTTGTATAGGACCTCTATCCATCCTTACTATTTCCAAGAAGATAGAACTGAACCCGAATTTAGGGCCTCTACCTTATCCTACCAAATCATTAATATAAATCGAAACTTCGATCAACATTCCATACGTCATCAGGACTTGGATAGGACTGGTCATTCACGCCGAACGACCTAATTGAGATTCAATCGCATACTGAGGGAATTCCAAATATACTTGATATACAAGATCTAAGTGAGTACAGACTTATGCCTAAACGAAGTCGTAGAAAAGTTCAACTATGTAAAATATTCAGACAATTAGATAAACTATACACTCAAAGACAAACAAAACCAACGAGCCAGAAGGATCTAGACGCGACAAAATATCAAGTTAACGAACAAGACAATTTTATTTAGTACTTACCGTGGAAATTGATTCCCATAGAATTTTCAAGAAAATTATTCAAGAATATTTCCTGATCCACGAAGATACATCTTGAGAAATTATTAAAACTCCAAATCATAAAATTCGATAGGCCTTGTATTAATACGTGAACGTATTATCCCTGGATTAATGATTATATGATTAATAGACAATGATTGATGACAATGTGTAAAAGAATATAATGTGTTTTACCTATTAGTAATTATAAGGAGTGGAAGGTAACACCTCCCCCCTTTAGAAAGGAAACTGTGCAATTTGCTTAGTTTTCGTCCAGATGAACATATGTATACAGTAATCCGCAATTGAAGTGGAACACTTTAATTTTTTTACATATCTGTGAAAGTATGACGGATTTCGAAAAACCAAAGACATATTTTTTAGGAAATTTCCTTCCCGTTCGAATGGTTAAGGTTTTATCCCGATCGGATACAAAATGGCCGAATGGCAGGAGTTGGAGTGAAAAAGTGCATTTTGGAACTTTTTGAAAAATTCGAGATCTAGTTGTTCCGGAAGGAAATTTATATTTCTAATTAGGGCACGAGAGAGAGCATTCTTCGGCATTAAAAAAACACCCCCATTGAACCCCAGTAGGATCACTCTAGGGGGAGTTACACCCCCTTGAAGTGAAAACACTTAAATGGCCATAACTTCCGAACACGCCGGCCAATCTGGTCCAGTTTTTGCATGATTTCATCTTTAATGATACTGCAGATTCTCACAAAATTACTGTTCTCGGAGATGATCCCGTGACGGAGATCTCGAGCTTTCGCAAGCGCACCCGAAGCTTCCCCGCCATTATTCATTAGGAAAACGATGAAATAGAAGTTTCATTTTTATCCACGTTGTAGCTGAGGTTTCAAAGATTAAAACGCGCTTTTAAACATCCAAATACGAGTACGCTAAGGGGTTAAATGATCCGTTTGAAAAAACGCCTAAATTTCGCTCGAGGCGCTCGGGGGACAGTTGCTTGGCGCGCGTGGTAGGGTAGTAGTCCCCCGAGCGCCTCGAGCGAAATTTAGGCGTTTTTTCAAACGGATCATTTAACCCCTTAGCGTACTCGTATTTGGATGTTTAAAAGCGCGTTTTAATCGTTGAAACCTCAGCTACAACGTGGATAAAAATGAAACTTCTATTTCATCGCTTTCCTAATGAAAAATGGCGGGGAAGCTTCGGGTGCGCTTGCGAAAGCTCGAGATCTCCGTCACGGGATCATCTCCGAGAACAGTAATTTTGTGAGAATCTGCAGTATCATTAAAGATGAAATCATGCAAAAACTGGACCAGATTGGCCGGCGTGTTCGGAAGTTATGGCCATTTAAGTGTTTTCACTTCAAGGGGGTGTAACTCCCCCTAGCGTGATCCTACAGGGGTTCAATGGGGGTGTTTTTTTAATACCGAAGGATGCTCTCTCTCGTGCCCTAATTAGAAATATAAATTTCCTTCCGGAACTACTAGATCTCGAATTTTTCAAAAAGTTCCAAAATGCACTTTTTCACTCCAACCCCTGCCATTCGGCCATTTTGTATCCGATCGGGATAAAACCTTAACCATTCGAACGGGAAGGAAATTTCCTAAGAAATATGTCTTTGGTTTTTCGAAATCCGTCATACTTTCACAGATATGTAAAAAAATTAAAGTGTTCCACTTCAATTGCGGTTTACTGTATGACTTTAGGTTGTTCATTTGGTTCATTTTTGAAACTTCATTTTTCATGATTCATTTTTCAAACTTGGATATAATACATTTGGTTTTGTTTGTATTTGTGGTTGTGTTTGATTTGACGATCGTTGTTCTATTGAATTAAATTGTGGTGCTGATGGTGGTCCTATTTCCAAATTCCTTTTCTCGGCTTCATCTGGGATTTTGCTATTTACTGTTGGTCCTGTCATACCATCTGTGTATCTGCATTGTCCCAAATGTAATAGGAAGCTAGTTAAAGAATCCCAAATTGCTCCAATTAACCATAGGCTCCATCCATATATTGTAAGTAGAGCTATTCTATGAAGTATAGTATCCATAACAAACTTTAGAAATTTCACTACCGTTCAAATTCCTAACAATCCTGCACTAAATGTTCCAAACCCGGTAAACCATACCCAAGTTTTCTTTCATGTATCCTTGACAATAGTATTAATTGTTTCTTCGCCTAAAAGATAAGATATTGACATTCCTTGTTTTTCCATAGTTTGTCCTGTAACTCCTCGAGCTACATTACTCAAGACTGCAGGTTTCTCAGTAGGGAACATTATATATTTTCTTAATTTTTCCATTTCCTGATCTGAATAGATTCCGCTTGAACCTAAATCGATACTCTGATATTCCCAAGTGGGTTCTGTATCTGGTTTTAAGATCATTGGTTCCATAGCTCTTTGTGGATTCGGAGTAAATTTATACCAAATATTATTAATATACTACACAGGTGCTACTATGTCATTACAATCAATCTCTGTCCCTGTTCTTATTAACATATGAGTTCTTGATGTAATAAAATATGAATCGTTTCCTTTATAAACTGGCAACTGTTGATAACATCTTTCGGTTCGTCTAATTTTCACTTCGACAGGTATACATTTAATCAAAAATATTACTTCTCCTCCTGAGACTGTCATATATCCTGGTTTTTTCATAATAGTATTTGCAAATTCGTCTGGTGAAGTTATTCCAAGCATTAATGCATTTTCTAAAACTTGTCGTTGTAAGAGACATCGTTGTACCAATATATCGCGGTACAGAGTAGAAAATTGTTGATTCATATGTTTTTCCATAAAAATGAACTTAGAATTTACGTACGTGACAAAATCCAGATTATTCGTGTCAAGTGGTCCCTTCCTTCCATTCTTCCTGGTTTCTAAGATAAACAGCTTTGGATGTTCTGTTTCAATTAAGGTATATCCACAAATTTTCCTTTCTCCTTTCTTTGCTAAAGCGAATGTGAATGATCCATGGTCCAACATATAAATTTCTCATGATGACTTTTTAATTGCTGAATTGTTTCCCTGTATATGAGAGGCTTTTCGTTCAAATAATACTGTATAAGATTTCAAAGTTATTTTGTGACAATTTGGGAAAAATTTATTTATCTAGTGTGCTGCCTTGATTAGATTCGAATGGACGATTTTGGTTTTCTTTTGAGATATCTTAAGTTTGACATTTCTCTTTTCATATACTTCCATAATCTCGTATGGTCCTACATATTGATTATCGTATTTCCTTATAACGGTTCCTCTTAACAAAAACACGAATTGCCCAGGTGTGAATTTCTTTGGATTTACTTTCCTATCATAATATATTTTAGATTTCTTTTTAGCTTTTTCTAAATTTTCCCTAGCTATTTTCCGTACTTCGTCTAGGTCATCCATCAATTCTTCTAGATATTCGTCATACGTTCTTCCTAGTTGTTCTGATGATAAACTCGATGGAGTTCTTGCTAATTTTCCATATATTAGTTCGAATGGGGTGAAACCTGTAGCTTCATGAGTGCTGGTATTATAGGAAAACATAGCCATTTGCAACCATATATTCCAATTTTCTTTTTCGCTCACATAATGCTTCAGATATTCAGCTAGTACGTGATGAGACCTTTCTAAAGATCCGTTTGATTGAGGATGAAATGCTGTTGTTTTTAACTTTTTAATTCGGAATCTTCTAGTTAATTCTCGCATAAGTGAACTAATAAAATTTCGTCCTTGATCCGTAAGAACTGTTCCAGGCGATCCGGATTGACAAATACAATGTTTAATGAAAGCTTCGGCTACAGTCATAGGTTCCATTTCTTGTAAAGGTACTGCTATGGAATATTTTGATAGATCGTCTTTCATAGTTAGAACATAACAATATCCTGAGGCAGTGAACGGTAAAGGACCGACGATATCCAATGCTACCTTATCGAAGGTATTCAACGGCGTATCGGTGATAACCAGAGGCTGACGTGTTTTGTTTCGTACTAACTTCTTCTTCTGACAGCTAATGCACGATAAAATATAGTTTCGTATATCTTCTTTCATATTTTTCCAGAAAAATTCCTGTCGTATTCGTTTATAAGTTTTAGTTATACCTTTGTGTCCTCCCGCTGCGGATGTATGATATTCTTCAATGACATTCATCCGCTGACTGGGGTGTAAGATTTTTACTTGATTAGTACAAATAAATATCTGTACAGGGTTTTTAGTTTTAGATGATTCGAGATAATGCTGTATTTTTGCCCATGTTATGAAACCGATTTTCTTTTCTTTAAGAATACTGACTGAGGGGATTTGATTGTCATCGATTTCTTTTAACAATTGCTCAAGTATTTTATAAACTTCTTCAGGTGTCGGATACTTGTGTGATAATATCATACTAGGTTGACTCTGTCCTTTAAACTCATGTTTATAAATTTTGCAGGCGTCTAACGGCCCTGTTAGTAATCTTTCTTCTTCTGTCAGTGAACTTCCAACGTCTCCTCTATTACCTTTCCAGCAGTGTCTACAAAACATGCTATTTTATCCTTCCGAGAGATAATATTATCTCTTAGGACTATAACCTTGACCGAATTTTCTTGTTCTTCTATCTCTTCCTTGTCAGCTGACTGCACAGATCCTATAAAAAATAGTTCCTTCTAGCGATATACCATCTTCTGTTACATCTGTCCCTTTACTCTCTTTATTATCAACCGGTATATCTATGTCTTCTGGTATTGATTCATGTACTAAGGCTATTACTGTCCTTTCTTTTGATCTTTCTAACAATTCTTTTTCTGTAAATGGTACAGAATCTTTTGTTAAATTTTGAGATTGTTCATTACTTCCATCTATTGGATTTCTTGATAATGCATCTGCATTAAGATGAGTTTTTCCATTTTTGTAATGCATATCGTAGTCGTATGCCGCTAATTTAAATTTCCAACTAGTAATTCTTGATGCAGGATCTGCGAATTTATGTAGCCAAATAAGCGGACGATGATCGGTTACTAGTGTAAATTTCCTTCCATAAAGATAAGGTCGAAAATGTTTCACTGCGTAAATGGTAGCTAGCATTTCTTTTTCTATCACTGAATAATTCTTTTCTGCTTTGTTTAAAGTTCGTGAACTGTAAGCAATAGGTAATCATTTCCTATCGATCCTTGACTATACTAGAACCATTCCTATCGCGTAATTTGATGCGTCTGTTGTCAGAACGAATGGTTTGCTAAAATCCAGAAACTGTAGTATCGGATTTTGACAAAGTAAGTCTCTTAATGTGCAAAAGGCCGTTTGTTGTTTTTCTTTCGATAAGAAAGGAATGTCTTTAATAAGGTTTTCAATGGACTAGCGATTTTAGAAAAATCCTTGATGAATCTTTGATAATAACCAGCTAATCCTAGAAATTATTTAATGTTCTTTTGGTTTCGTGGGACTGGGAATTTTTTTACCGCTTCAATCTTTTTAGGATCTGGTTTGACACCATCTTCACTAATTATATGAACTAAGTATGCTACTTCTTTTCGTAAGAATTCACATTTAGCTGGCTGTAGTTTCAAATTGGCATCTTTTAAACGATTCATCAACTTTTCGAATTTGATTTGATGTTCTTCTAGGGATTTGGCATAAATTACAATGTCATCGAGAAAAACGAAAAGTCCCTTTCCTTCAAGTCCTATCAAGACTCTATCCATCAATCTCTGGAAGTTTGCTGGTGCATTTTTAAGTCCGAAAGGCATGCGATTATATTCGTAATGACCGTGAGGAGTAGTGAATGCTGTTTTATGTCGATCTTCAGGAACCATTTCTATTTGATGGAAACCCGAAGCGAGATCAAAGACAGAAAAATATTTAGCATTGCCAAGCTGGTCTAGAATATCTACGATGTTTGGAAGTGGATAAGCGTCTCCTACTGCTTTTTCGTTTAGATTTCGATAATCAATTACCATGCTCCACCTTTTATTTCCGTGGGAATCTGGTTTCTTGGGTACAATCCACAATGGTGCATTGTATGGTTAATCAGAGGGTTTAATGATATAATTTTTTAATAGATCGTCCACCTGTTGTTGTTTGTCGTTGTTGTGAGTCGTTGTTTTTTTAAATTGATTGTTGCTTCATTTTTTAGTAAAGAATGGCTCTCCGATGATTCCATCCTGTACTATTGGAAAATCGTCTCCTACAATGTGGAAAGTTGTCTTGAATTCTTCTACGTGAATTATGATTTCTCCTCGAGTCCCTACGTAGTTTGGTGTAATGCGTTTAAGATAATATGGTCGCCGTCTAGTATTGGTGTTCCTGGTTTAACGCAATATCTCTTAATGATATTTAATTCTGCTCCCGTATCTATCATTATCGTAGACGAACCAATTATTTCAGAGGAATATAATCTTATTGTTGGAGTTCGAGAAGAGTCTCCGGATCGAATTGTTGTGACTCCTCGTGAATGGCTATCGGGCGTACTGTTTTCGTCTTCTGACTGTCGCCCCTCGGCTGAAGACTTTGCTCGTTTCCCGAAATATTTCCTGATGTGTGTCAGGCACTGTCCTTTCTTTAAGAGAATTATTGTAAGCTCTTTTCCGACATTCTTGTACAGTATGTCCAAAATTTTTGCATAATCGACAAACTACTTGTTCTTTGTTCAAATTTAATGGTGCAGTGGTTACGGTTTTTGTATTTTGGTTATTTTGAAAGGCTTCTGAACGTTTTCGTTTGAAACAATCTTCTGCTTTGTGTTCTAATTTTTTGCAAAAGGTACACTCAATGCTAGTGCGAATAGGTGTAATTTTGTGTTCTTTTAACGTATTTTGTTTGTTAGTGTTAGATGGGGTTTGTATACCTTTCTTGAGTTGTACGTAATCTTGTGCTTTCTTATCAGCTGGTTTAACGGCTAGAATTGCTTTTGATAATGTATCAAGAGGAGTGTTGGATGGTATTCTAACAAGTATTTCTGGATTTACGTTTTGAATAAATCCTTCTGCTGTTCGTTCATCTATCTTTCTTTTAAGTCTTGCTTCATCTACTATAATTCCTTTAGCAATTAGTTTCTTCCGATGCGCTTCTTTTAACTGATGTACTGTTTCTCGATAACGACTGATAAATGATGTGATTGTTTCATCGTCCTTTTGGAATATTTTAGTTAATTCTCCTTCACATTCTCTAACAGAGAGGGTATCTGAGTACATTAAATCTAGCTTATTAATAAGACCTTCGAAATCGTTTATATCCTCATAGATGATCATTCTTCTAGCTTCGCCTCTGAGTTTATTTTTGAGTAGTCTAACTAATGGTGATATTACGGCTGGTGATACCAATTCTTTTGCAGTTTTACAAGCTCGGATAAAAGTATGAACAGAAATATTTGAGCCATCGAAAGTTGGTACCCCTTCTAATGCATCTGTCAACGAAGAAAGTGGTAAATAGATAGAGGTTGTTGATGGTTGTATCTGAGATGTTGGTACATCTGATATAGATGGTACTATTGGGATTTGTTGATCTTGCGACATTGTTATATTGATTAATTCTGGCTCTGTTAAACTTTGAACTCCTTCTAAATATTGTGAATAGGCTCTAGTGATAGGTCTCGTCATAAGACTTCGAACTCACCAAACCATCTCACCGCTGCCACCAATTTTAAATGTTACAATTGCTAGATCCGGAAAATCAAGTAACGTAAATGAAATTTGTAATGTCAAGGATGATTCGTTGGTTCGGTCTACTTTAATAGCACGTCCACGTGTTAATACAAGGCCTATCGAATTTTATGATTTGGAGTTATGATGATCTCTCAAAATGTGTCTTCGTGGATCGGGAAATATTCTATTTTTAAATGATTCCTCAGTAGGTAGATCTTTTGGTAAACTTGAAAATTCTATGGGAATCAATTTCCACGGTAAGTACTAAATAAAATTGTCTTGTTCGTTAACTTGATATTTTGTCGCGTCTAGATCCTTCTGGCTCGTTGGTTTTGTTTGTCTTTGAGTGTATAGTTTATCTAATTGTCTGAATATTTTACATAGTTGAACTTTTCTACGACTTCGTTTAGGCATAAGTCTGTACTCACTTAGATCTTGTATATCAAGTATATTTGGAATTCCCTCAGTATGCGATTGAATCTCAATTAGGTCGTTCGGCGTGAATGACCAGTCCTATCCAAGTCCTGATGACGTATGGAATGTTGATCGAAGTTTCGATTTATATTAATGATTTGGTAGGATAAGGTAGAGGCCCTAAATTCGGGTTCAGTTCTATCTTCTTGGAAATAGTAAGGATGGATAGAGGTCCTATACAACGGCTTCAGTTCTATCCGGGAAGGTTGCAAGTAATTGTGAACACTCTGATTTCGGTAACTTGGATAAGGTTTAGAGGTACTTGGTTGGTATATTTCAACTTCACTCACGACTCTAATTGGAACTTTGAATTCAATTGTATGATTTAACACACGCGACGACTCTGATGTTGCTCTCTTAATCTCTTTTTCCACATCCCCGAATGCGACTTCTGACTTCTTTTTCATAGCAGTAAAACTACTTCTGATTGGTCGATGTGACTCCCCTTCCTCAAAATTCCTAACATATCGATCGACAACTAACCCTTTTCCGATAATCCACATACCAAGTCGTACTCCGTAATTTGAATCTCCTTGAATGTTATCCGAGAAGATTCAGGCTTATCCTTTTATTTATATCTTCATTGTTCGATCTTAACAAAGTAAAATTCAGTATTTAATATTGTTAGTGTATCGTTAATAATGTATTATCCTTGGATTAATGATTATATGATTAAATGATTATAATGTATAAAAGAATATAATGTGTTTTGTCTTTTAATAATTATAAGAAGTGGAACGTAACAATATATACATAATATATGTGGTACAGATAGCGAATATGTACTGCACCCACTCAATGCTAATCTCATTGTAAACACGACGAGTCGTTGTGCTTGGAAATAATTAGACTGCCTTCTTCAAAGATAGCTGAAAATTCTCTTCGTATTCGGCTATAAAGCTGGTGTCGTCACATCGATGCGGCCGGGTAGCTCTAAATACCCCATCTCGTAAGGCACCTCGCCCTCCACAATGGTGCCGCCGATCTTCCTTACAAACTAAGTATCTTTAAGTAAAAAATTTATTAATTAGTGGATCGATGTAGTGATGGATGAATAGAACGTTATGATTCCCTGTGTGTGAATTTGTGACAGAAAAACACGCAAATATGTTTGAGGAGGGTGGTCCTTGCAGCTCTAAAATTAAAATTTGTCAGTACTTACGTGCTTCTTTCGTCTTTGCTGCTCCCGTTGAAAACACAGTTATATCCCTCGTAGACATGAATTTCCAATTTCTTCTCTCTTTTTCTTCGCCTTGGAGCCTCCGTGTCCAGAAAAAAAAAGTCAAACCACGTGTCATCTTTTGTTATTTTGTTCGAAATGTTATACAATATGGCCAAAAAATAATACAACAGCGAGGGATACGAGGATGAAGAGGGTACCGTGTAACGGAGTACCGACTGAGTTCCACAATAATTCGTCACTCTTCGACACTCGCTTTTGTTATCCCCTCTTAGTTACTTGTCGTGCAAATTAATACTCCAACCGTGTAACTCTTCCCTTTTGCCTCAAGACACTGAGGAAGACACACGTGTCACTTTCGGAGCATGACAGTCAAATTGCCGAGGCAATAGGGTTTTCCTATACTACCTGGACGAAAATAATTATATTCACCGAATCTCAACCAGAAGGAATGATCATATCGGGACTGCATATCTTGAGCGAGCTCCAAATCCAACAACGTACACTGAAAATATCATAGTACATATAAAATAAAACTTGTGAAGATTTGTATCCGGTCGAGTGAGTACGTTGTATTGAATGATATATTACTTGTATGACGAGGTGATGTGCGATCTGTGAATTTAATATATAAGTCGGCTCATGCTATATCTATATCAAAGTTAATGTAGCCGTTCTTGTATAGTTCAAAAAGGGAATCACCGATACTAATTTTTATACAATATTCAATTATAATTCAGTATTTATATTGAATGATATTATATATGAATAGAATATAGAACATTTTTATGTCATGTTCAATAATGCTTGTCTTGGATTTATAATTCATGGAATCTGAAATTATTAACATAGTACAAACGGAATAACGAATGACGAGACGAACACAATGAGGGATACAAAGAAATCGAGGTGCATTAATTATATTATATATTATATTATAATTATATTACATGATATTGTAATCCCTAAGTTTGTTATTCTGCTTGGAAAACAGGATCCGTTATCGGATATTTGAGCATGCTTAAAAGCTCACGGTCTTCCTCCGTTAGGCCCTGCTATTCCAGGACTCCGGTTTTATATTCCAGGATATTTAATCTGGAAGCTTTTTTACTAACTTGCGTCTTCCATGTGCGGATAGCCTTAAATAATGTAGAAAGGGGTAAATATCCTTCTTAACATGTTTATTATCGAAATTATTGAATAATATACAATTCTGCAATGCATACTTGTAAGAAAATAATACTCACCTTCTTTCCTAGCAGAGAAAACAACCCGCTGATTCTGATGCAGCTGCTTTTAATTTTTGGCAGCTACTTATAAGCAGCATCGTCAAGACCAGGAGATGGCTTATGCTATGCGTAGCTGTAGGGTATGATACTTATCAGCTTCTTAAGATAATTAATTTATTTGCGTAATTAGGCTACGAGGACAGTGCGATGTCGAGGATAACGAAGAACAACGAATTTTAACGCAATTATGAACAGGCTTGATAGAAAACGAGGAGGAGGAGCTACGGAGCAGCCCCAGAGATACCTCCGTATATTGGAATACCCCAGGCTCCGTAAAAGTATACAACACCGTATTTTAATAAAAAATAAAAATGAAGTAGAAAACAAATTAATTTATGTATTTGTGCTTATTTATTTCTTGATTTACAATTTTTTAATCGTAAATCACTATTTTAACCTCACTACACATATCATACAAATTCAACTAAGTTGCTAGGTTGGTACTGCGCCGCGCGTGACCGCATGGGATGCGCCTTTACACGATTCGAGAAATCTTGAAATCGTTCGAGTATTGTGCACAACACTTCACAAAGTTGAGACTTTGGCAATATCCCTTTTTTCAGGAAGAATCGACATTCCTAATGGATTGACAAGTTCTCTTTCTAAATTTAGTAAAGAGTTTACGTTGAGAAACTTAACATTCTTAGCTTTAGAGCTTCTTTTGGTCAATCATATTCTTTGACGTAATATTCTTCACTGCATGTCTTACCCTTAACTGATCTTTTTCTAATCGTGATGTTGCTTTTCTTGAAGTCTGAACTACTCTGATCTTTCTTTCCTTTATGTATCGGTATTCCCAATTCCGTAGCTGCTTTAAAACGTACAATTTTATGAAGTTGAAAATAAATAAAACGATACTTATGAAATTGTATGTTACTTTAAAAATTAAATAGTACCATCTTTCACGAAGTAGAGCATAAGAGATTATAGATTTTATATAAGGATAGAAAATTCGTTAAGGACCCGCGTAAAATAAAAAAGTACAGCAGAGATTCTCTCGGAAAATCTAACTGAGATTCTTTCGGAGAATCTCTTAGAGATACTTGAAAATCTTGTAGAGAGTATGTCGTGAATGCTGAAGCTAACGTAAGAACTCTTTATGGTCCTGAAAAGGACCGGTTTATGAAAATTCGTAATTCATCCAAGTAGCTTTACTTGGAGCTGGTGTACTTGGTGACAGCTTTGGTTCCTTCACTAACAGCGTGATTAGCCAGTTCTCCTGGTAGGAGCAGCCTCACAGCTGTTTGTACTTCGCGAGACGTGATGGTGGAACGTTTGTTGTAATGAGCCAATCGGGAAGCTTCGGCGGCGATGCGCTCGAAGATGTCGTTGACGAAGCTGTTCATGATGCTCATAGCTTTACTGGAGACTCCAGTATCGGGATGGACTTGCTTCAGCACCTTGTAGATGTAGATGGCATAGCTTTCCTTCCTCTTGCGTTTCTTCTTCTTGTCGGTCTTGCTGATGTTTTTCTGGGCCTTCCCAGCTTTCTTCACTGCCTTTCCGCTTGCTTTAGGTGGCATGATGCTTCGAACAGTTTATTATCACGCAAAATCACTCGTACGAAAGATTCAACGAATGTGGTGACTGCTAGGCATGTCGATCTGAGATCGATTAATCGAAAAATCAATTCTTTGGAGAAAGAAAATCGATTTTTTAGATCGATCTGAAACACTGGATCGATTCAGTGAATCGATCCCAGAACAGTAAGAATCGAACCGATTCACATTACAAGCAAGTCATTGGCTTAGTTTCCACCATACAGAGTTTAAATAGAGTTAACCAATCACGTATAGGAGTTGAATGGAATTAACCAATGAAGCTGCTTAACTCTATTCAAACCCTGCACGGTGGAAACTAAGTCAATATACAGGGTGTCCCAGAACTACCTGACCAACGGGGTATAGCGGTGTTCGGGAGGCACCACTGATCACGAAAATGACCTTCCTTTTGTCCGGAAGGTCATAGTTTTTAAATGGGAGCAGGTCAAAGTTGACCAATCAGAGGAAGGCGTCAAGAGAAACGTAGGCACCTGCGAACTCTGAGTTTTCTTCGCTCGCTTTTGTTTCTCGGTAGCTTCTTTCTTGTTTCCAATATGTATGTCTTCGGCTGACGTCATCCTGCCCGAAGTACCGAGAAACAAAAGCGAGGGAAGAAAACTCAGAGTTCGCAGGTGCCTACGTTTCTCTTGACGCCTTCCTCTGATTGGTCAACTTTGACCTGCTCCCATTTAAAAACTATGACCTTCCGGACAAAAGGAAGGTCATTTTCGTGATCAGTGGTGCCTCCCGAACACCGCTATACCCCGTTGGTCAGGTAGTTCTGGGACACCCTGTATAGTAAAATGATGTTTATTCAGGACCGGTTCCACAAACACGGTTTATTGTTTAAACTCGGTTTACCTCCGCTATTAGCCAATCAGAAATTTGTATTTTGAAGATAAAAGAAGTTTAAACGATAAACTTTTTTTGTGGAATCAAGCCTAAGGGCATATTCAGTAATTGAACCACAGTTACGGTTATTAATTTTCAGTCAATGACGTCGAATTTTTTTTTGTCACCAGTCGAAATCAATCGATGCAATTGGCTGAAATTTAATAACCGTTACTGTGGTTTAATTACTGAATATGCCCTCAATAATGCAAATGGTTTATATTTCAATCCAAGTGTGAGTAAGTGTAATGAAGTAATTTATTAAATAAGTAATAAAAATATTGGCTAGATTGGGTGTGTTTTAAGGTTATAGTCATCCAAAAATACTAAATTGTATTGTGGAGCTACATATCATGTTAATTGATTCGATTCAAATCTATTTGTCGAGAAATGTATGTTGTATTTTACTTAAAACTCGATGCCAAATATTGGCGAATGTAAATTTTTCGTTTAATTTCAATAAAATCATATAATTTCCTTATTATATTACTTATTTCTCCATTTTAATTATGTTATAATTATGTACAGTAAACAGCGTTTCAAAAAATCGATTAATCGAAAATCGATCTTTCAGTGCTCGATTTAATTCGAATCGATTCAGAGATCGATTTTTTTTAGGAAGAATCGACACCCCTAGTGACTGCCCGCTTGGGCACGCTGTTTATGGAGTAGCAGGACCATGGGCGCACCAATCAGGCGCTAGCGCGTGCGATGCCAACAGTGAGACGCAACGGGATTGGAGCGCAGGATGCGCCCTCTTTGCTACATAAGCGTTCAGCCGGTAAAATTTCGTTCATAGTTGCTTCGCTTGTCGAACGAGTAGCTTGTTGGACGTTTGCTAGTACTATACAGAGAAGTCATAATGTCTGGACGTGGCAAAGGCGGAAAAGTGAAGGGAAAGGCAAAGTCTCGCTCCAGCAGGGCTGGCCTCCAGTTCCCCGTCGGCCGTATTCATAGGCTCCTTCGCAAAGGCAACTATGCCGAGCGTGTCGGAGCTGGAGCTCCTGTTTACTTGGCGGCCGTTATGGAGTATTTGGCTGCTGAGGTGTTGGAATTGGCGGGAAACGCTGCACGTGACAACAAAAAGACGAGGATCATTCCACGTCATTTGCAGCTGGCCATTCGTAACGATGAGGAATTGAACAAGTTACTGTCCGGTGTGACCATCGCCCAAGGTGGTGTGCTTCCAAACATTCAGGCAGTTCTGCTACCCAAGAAGACCGAGAAGAAAGCGTAAACAGTATCGCTGAATTAAACAAAAATGGCCCTTTTAAGGGCCGCAAAATGGTTTAACGTGGAATATGCACCTGATTTACTATTCGGTCGCTGTGTTCCTTCATCTCTTAATACTGACTATAAAACAGTTAATGCATTATATTCAGAGAAAGAAATCAGCTTTAAGGCATTTGTTATAGAATTCTCTTCATTGTTACACGTATTTAATTCATTGTAACTCGAATTCTCTTGATACTAGAAGGGAGTAGTATACTTTTTTATACCTGGAAGATTTTTAGAATGAACTCCCACAGTTGCAGTACAACACTGCGGAAGCCGCTACTTCAGCCAAATCGATTTGCCATTTCAGATAGAGAAAAAACGAAGTAAAACTTTTCCTTCACAAATCGTTGGAGTTATATGTAAAAATCAATAACGATCAATAATGCGATAATTACATTTCAAGTCTTCGGTGATATCCAGGTGGAAGTATTGAATTCAACATGAATTGAACGCCGAATAAAAAGGGAATGCCCTGTAGAGGCACCTGTACTTACGGCGACTGCGGACCCAGATCAGAAGTTGGAATATGATATACGCGTTATCATGCGGGAGAATTGGGAACTCATCGATCTGGATCGATAACGTCGAAACCATAGGGCAGTCTCATAGAAACAAAAGTATGGGCAATAGCCAAACTGGTTGAAAAACACGTTTCCTCGCTTGTAACATCATTATTCAAGACAGCTGGTTTGGGTCCGAAGGAGTCTTAATTCAGTGATTTTAGCAATTCTTACAACGACAGTGAGCAAAGGAGTGAAATATTCTTTGTCGGCACGAAACACAGTAGGTTCAGTTATGGCAGTACTGGAATTCGGTTTCTCATTATCGCTCAGTGCGTGTGAGGAAAGTGTAGACAGAGGTCAATTCTTTAATAATACATATATTGACGCCGGAAAATTATTTGCTGATGTTCATTATCAGCAATCGCCGACGAAAAGAACTTTTGTCACACCAGGTGCTGAAAAGAAATCGAAGACGGGTCTGGAGGAGTCTAAGGGCCGTATTGATAGCCGAGTCTTATTTTTAAGGCCACCTCAAGATTGGGCCTGAGACTCTATGGAGAATCAAAGACACCAAACAAGATAGCTTTAAGACACGCCTGAAGTTCTACCTTGGAGATAACGATCTTGTCTGAACATTATTCGCAGACATTACTTAAGATATATTATATTTATAGAATATTTATATTTATAGTATTGTATATTATAATTATAGAAGTTATAAGAAAAGTCAAATATATTATCTTGTCCTTCGTATCAACCAAGTCCGCCAGTATTAAAAAAAAAAATTCACTCGAAGTTTCAATCCTACCTTTTGGGTTTTCGTTAAAGGGACTTTAGACATTTTATCTACAATTTAAGTAAAAGGTTAACGAAAATTTTAAATAACAGAATTTTTACAAAGTTCCTTTCCCAAACCGGAGTTACGCACACATCCTGCAAGGTTAAGAATAAGTTTGACTCCACTTTCCCAATGAGTAATTTCCAAAAAAAAATAAAAATCTGTGCGTACTGTTATGAAGATTTTACTCTTGATCAGGATTCTCTTCAGGTATTTTTTATAATTTTGTATAAAAAAAATAAAATTTTTGATATAAAATTGTGCAACAAGGATATGTTTGTGACGATCAACATTCTTCCACGAGAAATAAAAAGCGAAAATTATATACATATGATACCAATAACAGGAACTATTTCACTTACAGATTAAAATAAACATTGGTAGGAAGAAATTATACCTCCGAAACGTTCATTGAATAAAAGCAAAAGGAATAGTGATATGAAAAAGTCCATACTGAATATCAAGGAATGTGCTCGAAACTGAAGCACGGCTATTTAAAATTGTACAGCAAACAAAAATATTCAAATTTTAGGTAATTCAATTACTTGTAAAGCCTAAATAATAAAAGGGAAAGAGCCAAGGACACGCGGTGTTCCCAAGCGGTCACCCATCCAAGTACTGACCGCGCCCAATGTTGCTTAACTTCAGTGATCGGACGAGAACTGGTGTATTCAACGTGGTATGGACCTTGCCTGAAGAATTTGAAAAACAAATAATATTTCACGTCATGCAGAATTACAAATAGTTATATATTGTAACGCATTTCCTGACCTACGTTCTATCTCCCTGACCCCAACGTGGCATTCCGCGGATCCCTTGGGCGCCAGGTGCATCCTTGCACCAGCCCGACTCATCGGGCCTTTAATTTCTAATCCGCGGCGCATTACTTCCGGGAGTCTTCTCGACCGGATCTTCCCACTAGCTCCTAATCCGACATGGTAGAGGGGAACGTGAGGGCGGCGAGTCTCTACAGGAATCAGCCGGCTTCTTTGGTAATAATTGACACGGTGGCATTTAACTCCAACAACGGCCTTTTATTTTGCCTAGGTAAACGAGTACAGTCGGGTGATGTATACGAGCGCGGCTCTATACAATTCTAATCCAAACGCGGTCGCGGAGGTCATCTCTGTTGACGGTGGACGGTTCAAATCTGCAACCGCCAGGACGCGTGGTGAGGCCCGCAGCCCCCCACTCCTCGTGCCCAGATGCACCGGCGGATGCGCTTCATCCCCGGCTGCATGGCTTCGGGGCGGTCGCCTAAAACTGCACTTACCGGATCTTCCGGCGAACCGTACCTCACTTCCTCGTCACTCGGGTGGTGGTGGCTGGCAATTTTCCTCGCCGGCTCCTATTCCTTTCCCTCCGACTTGGTCCACACCACAGTCTGCTCCGAATCGCCGTCCAGGAAAAAGCCATGTTCTCCAACAGGTCCTGTAATCTCACACACTTCCACCACACTTAAACCAGAAAAATCGCGATATCTTATCCGCCGATTTTCGGTACTCCCGTTCCGCGGTTCACAACGAAGTGGTCCCCTTTTCGGCCCCCCGGCCCGAGGAATCCCGAGTTCACCCGAACTCGTGCGCTTACGCTCGCCTCGGTCCGCTCTTCGCTTTTCGGCGCTCACCGCCCGCCAGTCTCCGGGCGGCGCCGATCTTCTCCGAGTCCGCCCGAAGTTCGGGCTCGGCGGTGCCGGTTTCTCTTCCCGGCTTCCCCTTGCCACGAACTTTCGTCGTCACAGGCATTCTCTAGGCGGCTTTCGTCGGCGACACGGCTCCCCGTGCCCCTATGCTTTTATGTAACTGGCCGTCCCACGGACGCCACGTTACAATATATGTATATATATGTCAAAGTCGGTAATATAATAGTCGAACTTGCTAAAGAGGAAAAGAGAAAGCAAATATTTATTTTGAATAACGAAATCGCCAAGTGTATGACGGCCGTCGAAGGACGGTTGAGAGACTCTTGGGTAGAATCATCCGGAGTACTGAGTCAGGGCTGAAAGAAATAAGACAACATTTTGACGGAAGCAGGGAACAACACTAATAGTCCTAAGACGCGTCTCCCTTTCGCAAAGTTCCCTAAAATCTCACTACGAAATGCACAAGAGGGAAAACGGTCGATCCGTAAGATGTTGTCTAACGTGGAGGATGAGAGAGAGTCGCTAAAGAATATTAACACCAAAGGCCCTATACGGTGACTAGTTAGTCGGAGGCGTCGTGGCATTTAGGCGGGAACAGAGATGGTTAAGCATAAACTAGAAAAGCAATTAAATTAGTTTAACGCGCCGGAGACCTATTTTATAACAATTAGTCAGAAGCAACTAGAAGGAGCAATAACAGAAGAAATTAATACACACCAAACCATGCGACAAGTCAAAACACGAGATATGAGCGATGCGAGGTAAGCTAAAGCAAGTTAACAAAAGTCTTACGCTAAAATAGCAGAGCTAAGAAAAGTGATTCTATATAAACTAAAGTGAAGTTAATTTAAAGATATTACTAAGATATAAATGCGAAAAGAAAAGTGCAAGTAAAGATAGGCAAGTAGTAGAACAAACATCAAGCCGAGAAGGATAAAGGAGTTAATTAAACAATTAATTTATCTACAGAAATTCTATACGATGACTCTATACAATCTAATAACTTTTCTCTTTAATCTAATTGCTTTTCTAGTTTATGCTTAACCATCTCTGTTCCCGCCTAAATGCCACGACGCCTTCGACTAACTAGTCACCGTATAGGGCCTTTGGTGTTAATATTCTTTAGCGACTCTCTCTCATTCTCCACGTTAGACAACATCTTACGGATCGACCGTTTTCCCTCTTGTGCATTTCGTAGTGAGATTTTAGGGAACTTTGCGAAAGGGAGACGCGTCTTAGGACTATTAGTGTTGTTCCCTGCTTCCGTCAAAATGTTGTCTTATTTCTTTCAGCCCTGACTCAGTACTCCGGATGATTCTACCCAAGAGTCTCTCAACCGTCATTCGACGGCCGTCATACACTTGGCGATTTCGTTATTCAAAATAAATATCTGCTTTCTCTTTTCCTCTTTAGCAAGTTCGACTATTATATTACCGACTTTGACATATATATACATACTAGCAGACCCGGCCACGCGTTGCTGTGGCTGAGTGATTTAAGCAGGATTTGAAAGACAAAATTTAACAGAAATTAACATAACATCTTTATAACATTTATTTAATAAATACTTTAAATATTTTATTTGATATATATACATTAAATATCTTTAATCGTAATAAATCACAGTTGATGTTCAATGAAGCGCCAATCGATGTACAATATTTTTGGTCAATCGGTCCTTTGTTAATACAAATAAACTTGATGGTCTTCCTACTCGTGAACACGCCACGTATAATTGCCCATGGGAGAAACATGGATTTTCCAAGTCTAAGCCGCAAATAGACATTGTTTGGCCTTGAGATTTATTTATAGTCATCGCGAAAGCTAAGCGAATGGGAAACTGTAGTCTTTTAAATGGCATGGGAGAGTCGGATGGTATCATCGGAATACGTGGTAACAAAACAATTTCTCCTTTAAACTTTCCTGTCAGAATAGTTGCTTCAAGAACGTTTCCAGTGATTCTTTTGATCACCAAACGTGTACCGTTGCATAGTTTAGGAGGGTTTAAATTACGCAGTAGAATAATCGGTGATCCAATTTTCAATCGAAGATTGTGTGGTGGCATTCCTGATATGTCTAAAGAATTTAAAAATTCAATTGGGAAATTCACTGCCTCGTTTTCTTCTACAGTAGCATCAATAGACTTAAATGACATTAAATCACCTGGTAATAATTGTTGTATCTGGTAGTTAATCAGATCAACATCAACATTTTTCGCTGCCAAAATTGCACGATTACTAATCCAGTCATGATTTAAATAGTTATTTAATATGTCTGGGAAGACACTCTCAATCAGTTCATTTTTAGTTTGAACAACAGTACAGAAATTATCTGGCAATCTAATATATTGAGTATCTTGATGAAATTCTATTTCACCGTTTCCAAGATCCAGTAATTGTTTAGAAAATTCTTGTGCTGTTGGATCATTTTGGAGTTGTACTCGCATGTTTTTTGTCAGTCTGAGTGTTTCAACATTTCTCCATAAAATTGATTGTTTTAGACATGCATTAATTTCATCTGCAAAAGTAGAGCGAGGAATAACTGGCAACGTTTGCCGGAAATCACCAGATAGTAATAAAATAGTACCACCGAAAAGTCTGTCACTATTGTTTAAATCCTGCATAGTCCTATTTAATGCTTCGAGCGAATGCTTATGAGCCATAGTACACTCATCCCAAATTATGATCGAAGTCTTCCGTAACACTGCTGCCATTCCGCTTCTTTTTTTGATATTACACATTGCATTTGGATTGTTATGAATATTTAATGGTAGCTTGAAAGCAGAATGTGCTATCCGCCCACCATCCAACAAAGTAGCAGCTATTCCTGATGATGCAACTGCTAATGCAATTTTTTGTTGTGACCGTAGTTTCGCAAGGATGAAAGATAACAAATATGTTTTACCGGTCCCACCTGGTGCATCTAAATAGAAAAAACCGCCTTGTTTGGCATCAACAGCCAACATAATTCGATTGCATATGTTCTTCTGCTCGTCAGTTAATAATGGTTCATTGTTAGTAACAAACGTATTTAAATCACAATTATTAAATTGTTCTTCTCGCTGCAAATCACTATTTACTAAGTCTGTAGCTGGGCGATTAGGAGATGGAATACCATAATGACTAAGTGGTGAATTTGAGATCATAATACATAAATCTTCAATCATTGTTAAAGCTTCGTTATACATATCTTGTGTGAAGTCTAAGTTTGGAGAGTGGTTTATTTGTTTATGTCGGTAGAGTATATCTTCAGTCATGTAATTCTTATATTTTTCCCACAATGTAGATGACTGTGTTGGAAAACATGTCGTCAAAATAATAGCAAATAGTTGACGAATATTACTCGGCGAGGACGTTAAAGCAGCATCAGCAAGTGTCAGATCCCAATGGTTGTCATCTTCTAAAAGTTGCAACGCGTGACATGCATCTTTATACGTACTGAACACTTGGCCATTAACTGTTCGTAAAAATTGAAAAGAGATTGGTCCGGGAACATTCACCAACAATAAACGCAGAAAAAAGCATTCACGTTGTTTTGGATGTACAGTATAAAGTCGTCCCAATGTCTTAGCTTTAAATATGCCTGCAATTGAAGGATGTGGTTCTCCCTTTTTACGTGGTTCCCATTAGTAGTATAGCAGGGCCGGTTCTGGACCACGATTCCTGTAACCGACATATACCGACACTCTAGAACCTTCGAAGGTGGGTGTCCGTGCTAAGTTGCCGTCGTGAGCTCTACGATTTCCGGAAGTGACGTCATCAGAACCCCTCGATTCTAAGAATTTTCGCTCAATTCCAGGAATTTTGCGTCATATTTCGGAAACTTTGCGTTCGATTCTAGGAATTACATACGATCGAGAACCTTCTAGAACATTCTAGAACATTCTGGAAGCTTCGACGGTTCATGTCCGTGCTAAGTCGGGAAGGATCGCTCCCAGAGCCGGCGGTCCTCTCGCGCGACGTTTTGAGGCGGCCCCTTACCCCCCACCCCGGAAAGCCTTCCAGAAGCTTCGACGGACCCATGCAGGTTTCGGACGTCAGCCCTCAGCCCGTTTGACCTCGAATGTTATCTCGCGGAATTGCGCATCGAGGATGCAGCAGCAGCATCGATTCCAGGAAATTAGTCAGCCATTCGATTCCAGGAAGCCTTCATGCAGGTTTCGAACGGTAGCCTCCGCTCCGAAGCTTTCGATGACTCCCCCCACCCCATGCAGAGTTCAGGCGGCAACCGGACACTGTTTTGACCTTGTTATTCAGAGTATCGAATTACTCGCAGAAGATAAGCGACCCTTCGTGCACTTCGGAAACTTTTTGATGTAGAGTTCGAGCTCAAAGTGCGCAATTCGGGTAGGTGTCTCATCGCTCGAACCAATGCAAAACAATTCCAGGAAATCCTTGGAAGCCTCGTGCAGGTTCGTGCAAGTCGAAATGGTTTGTGGTGGTGGAGTCAAAGTAATTCTAGAAAAATCTATGTATCGGTTGTTCGAATGCACAATACCGAACGTTATCTCGCAGAGTCGTGCGTCGAGAGTACAGTCCCTCATCATCCGAATGTTCTAGAACGTAAGTCCCTCCGTTTGGAGGATGTATCGACCTTGACATTGAATCCAAAGATCTCTGTCGACGATTCGATTTCTAGAAATTTCCAAAACCTCCCATCCCCATTTTAGCCCTTGAGAGTTTCCTATAAAAGGAGAAGCTGAACGTGCCTTCATTAGTTTGCTGTGACAATTCGACCGATGTTAAATAAGAGGAACCAACGCGAGTTCGAATACAGTTGATCGAAGCTAAAAGAGGTCATAAGAAATTCGATATTAATTGAAGGCAATGGACTTCTCGACAATTAACAAAGTCGGTCGTTTGGATGATTATCTTCCAACAAAGAAATTGGCTGAGTTGGAACCCCAGAAGGAATACAAAATCAGCAGAATAAGAAAAGTTCAAACCAAATATGGAACGAGACTGATCCTCAATGTAGAGAACAGCTTTTCGACGTTTCTACCTGCAAGGATGGCTAAAGCTTTGAATGACGACGAAGATCTATTGAAGAAGATGATGCAAGCCTGTGAGGAGAATCGAGTCCTCATGCGTTATCTCGGCGGACGGTACAACCAGATCGAATTCCAATGTCTATAAACTTTGTACTCGTGTTAAATAAATATACAACTTATTATATCTTATGTCTTTATTCGTAATCAAAAAATATACATTCCAACAACCAATTCCTTAACAATTTAACGTTTTCCATCGAACATTGGAAATGGGGAGCATGATGATGCGAGCAGCGGGTGAGTAAGTTTTTGCGCAATTTTTGCAACGAAGGGCATCCCAGATCTCCGAGATCCACGATGTGCTCGGTTCGTCCTATGAAAGCTCCCAACCAACTCTTCTTCTCCAATCCTTTTACGTAGATCTTAGATGCATTTTGTAAGATGACTCGAAGAATGTTTCTAGCTTGATTGTAAGCAATGTCTCCAGCGCTCCAGGATATACCATGAAAATTGCGCTCCAACCATAAATTCATACTCTTGTACTTGGCGGGTAAGCATTTCCATGGACAAGGTGGTTGAAACAGGAACGTTGCAGGCTCGGAGAAATTGCTGCCGACTCCAATCACGGATAGCTCCTTCAGGACAAACTCGTTCGAGGGTTTCTTGAAACCTTGTACGTCCACGATGAATTCCATTTTTTATGAACTGCGCAGGGAGAGACGATTGGAGCGTCTTTATACCAATTTTTTCACCCCACCACTGATCGGATTATATTCGACTATACGATCGTGCAGGATCAGGCAGAATGCCGATGTTTCGGTAGGAAAATTGTCTTGCGCCTCGAATTCCAGACGAATATCGACGGGTCCGAGTTTGAGGGATTCGTTTTGTTTGGAGCAATCGATGACGAACAATGGAGCGTACTCGAGAAATTCATTCTTCTTCAGCAAAGGCTCGGGGTCCTTGCCGTAGTACGTAGCTTGAAAGTTTACATACATCTCGTACAGCAGAGCAAACTGATTATGAGCAATGTCGAGATTCAGATTTCCGTAGGGATAACATTGCGAGTTCAAAAAGAGCTTAACGTCTCTGACGTTGCAATGGTCAAAGTGACTAGCGTTCTTATTCTTCTTGTTCTTTCTGCTCGTCTGAAAACCCAGTATCACGTATCGTGGTTTTTCCAACTGAGTCGATGTCTTAACGGTCCACACGTGTTTTGAGGTGGTGGGGAGTAGAGGGTACTCGTACAGCTCCCAGGTACGAAAGCTCACGGAGATGGGTGCATCCCTCTCGATGAATTTCAGTAGTTGTATCTTTCGTCGATCCGATACCTTTACGTACGGTATCAGCCATTCCAATTTGTGAATTACGACTTTGCATTCTTCCGCAGCAGTTTGCACTATTGCATTGACATCGCTCTTTGCTCTCGTCAGAATCAACTCGTGTTTAGCGTTAACGATGATCTTGCGATAATCTTCGGCGAAACCCAGGATCAGACTCAGCGGTACGGATACGTCGAAGTAACCGTCAGCATTGGTCAATTTCTCCAGTTCTCTAACGTCGAGCCAACCAGCGTTCTCCATCAAGGATCGTTGACCGGGACTCAGGGAAACATATCCCTTCATGAGACTCGTGAGACCGACGTTCTTGCTCCGGTCGATCTCTATAGCATTCATTTCGTAGCGAATCTCCTCGAAGAGATGGCAAACGGCATTGTTGACCAGAGTCGTGCTCGCAGTCGCTGTGGACCCATCTTCCTTGACCAGCTTTCCATACACGTGCAGCGAACTTTTGCTCGGTAGTAAGCATAGATCTTGATGTTGAACGGAGATTCGAACCTCGTCGCTGTTGTTGAACGTTGACGAGGCGTAAGGTTGATGCGCATGCGTTTCATAGTGTGCTATAGATTCGTCGAAGACGATCGGTGTCTGAATGTTCAGCGTTTCTTCCTCCATGGTACGCGGCAGACGAAAAGAATGCAACAGAACGAACGCTTTACTTTCCTCTCGCGACCTTGAATCCTAGATTTTCCAGAAACAGGACGTTTCGACGTGTTAGCGTCTTGAGAAGCGGTCGACGACTGATCCCTCTTTGGCATATCGGTCTACTATTATAACCATTGACGATTTTTCTATTATAGACAATACCCATTATCGCATGGATCTGACGTGCAGCCTGATCGTTATGACTTCTCCTTGAAAATTCACCAGATCCCCGTCTTGATCGACTATTCGCAGCTGCAGGTGATCTATCGTCTTGGTGGCGATCGGTAGATAAATGACGTGCGATGGCACCTCTATGATCTTGTATCCGGGTGGCACGACCGGAAAGAATTCGTGTATGGTGTGCACTTTACGTTCGTTGATGTAAGCGCCAGTCGTGACGTTGCATTCGACTCGTAGGGCGTTCACCTTGAGAATGGTGACCGGTACGTCGGACGTGTGTAATTTATTAGCTTTCAGAACGCGTTGAGTGAAGCCCAACAAGCGACCTATGGAATCGTTGGGTCGAAAGTCGACATCACGGTTGCACTTAATTTCGCTGCACAACGTATTATTGTTAGGTTTAATGTAAATGACGATGCTCTTGTCCGTCAACGCGCTATGCACGTAGCTTTCGATATCTTCGATCTCGTAGCTACCAGTGGGTATAGTGATAACTTCATCCCCCACGTAGAGCTTGTTGTGATCCGTGTCCACGTTGGGAATCGAATTGAAAGTCAGCAACTCGATGAGCCCCAGAGCGTAATTTTTGTACGGGGAAAGCTCGATAGGAGGAAAGTATTCGGCTTCCAGTATGGAGGAGGTACCTGATAAAGTCAACGTGAATGAATCTTCCATGATTGCGAACGTTCGACTGACCTTGTGAAATTACATAGCAAGCTTATATAGACGATACTTGTTTTTACGATTTAATTGGCCGCACAGGAACTTTAGACACAAGTGTCCACACGCAAAAGTATCGTACTCCTGATATCGCTCGTAATTGTACTTTACACTACCAACACCGAGATATCCGATAAGGTCTAGCGGCGGTCGAAGATTACCGAAACTGTCGAAATAAACGACTCGATCGTTCAGCTTCTTGTACGCGACCCAGTGTGTTCCTGACCCATCTTCGTCGTCGAGATTGACGATTGCCGACTCGTACTTGTACGGTCCACCCTTCGGCATAGCGTTCCGCATGAAGACTCCGCGAAAATGTGGAATCTTCATAATCTTTGCGTACTTTAGCAGATCCGCATCGGTCAGCGCTCGGCGTGGTAGTTTCACTTCAAGTTTTTTGGTTTCAGATGAAGACCTAGTCCTTTCTTGTAGGGTTTCAAGTACAGTCCTTTGCCTAACGCGATGGCTTCCATCGTCTCGTTGTGCCTCTGACTTTCCTTCAGTTGTTCCTTGCTTGCATTCGCATCGTTCACGGCTTTGGCTACACCCGCAGCACCACCGGCCAACGCTCCAGCGGCGCTGAGACCTGCAAACACGGGGACGAGAAACGGCAGGAAGCCTCCGACTTTGGACGGTACGGGTAGAATGCGCGGTGTGCGGACGTTGCGCTTTCCACCTGCTCGTTTGACGGCAGCTTGTGCACCCTTGAGAGCAGATCTGATAGCTAACCCTGCATCGTTGCTGGGAATCATCGATCGTTTGGCTTCCTCGATGACTTTCCTCAGCGTTACAGTCTTCGGCTTTTTCTTCTTCTTGAGTCCCATACCGAGTTTCGATTTGGCACCCATTACGTTCGCTACGGACCAGGCCGCCGCCTTCTCGGCGAGACTCGCGTCTTTGGCGGAAACGCGCTTCCAAGCTTTGTCAGCGAGTACCCTGTCCGCCGCCCCTCTGTGTTCGAGGCTCTCTCGATTCTTCGAGTAAGCGATGTCGTGCTCTTTGCAGGCTGCGTCCAGGGGGTTGATGCCCGGATCGCCTCGCGCGAGCCTCTTTGCTAGTTTCGTACCGGGCCCGCAGTACTGATAACCGGGTATGTGTAACTCAACGGGTAGACTGTTGATGATTCTGTTGACTAATCCTCTGCCACGATGAGATTTTTTCCTCCCAATGCGTTCACGTTTAGAATGCACGATCATGTCCCTGCGGTGAAACAGTTCCGACTGAATACTGATCCTTATAAACTAGTCATTTATAGTTTCCACGTTAGTCAAGATCGAGATGAGGTTCGAGAAGCAGTCCGTCAAGTTACCCGTAACGAACTTTGACAAAATCGTGCGAGTAAAGGAGAGGAAGGAGGTCAAGCGACACGGTGAATTACTGCCAAACAGTATACGAGCAGTGTTTTGCGGACCATCCAACTGCGGCAAGACGAACGCACTGCTCGCTCTCATAACCCATCCCAACGGATTAAGATTCGAAAACGTCTACGTATACTCGAAATCGCTCGATCAGCCAAAGTACAAGTTTTTAGAACGTTTACTCGCATCCGTGGACGGCGTCGAGTACTTTCCCTTTACGGAACACGAACAGGTGCTGCCACCGAACGAGGCACGTCGAAACTCAATAATTATTTACGACGACATTGCTTGCGAGAAGCAAGATAACATCAGAGCCTTCTTCAGCATGGGGCGGCACAGGGACGTTGACTGTTTCTATCTCTGTCAGACATACGCTCGCATTCCCAAACATCTGGTACGGGACAATGCTAATCTACTGGTGCTCTTTAAGCAGGATGAAATGAATCTCAAACACGTGTACGATGACCATGTAAACACTGATATGACTTACGCACAGTTTAAAGACCTGTGCTCGACATGCTGGAACGGCGATAAGTATGGGTTTCTCATGATCGACAAGGACAGCGAGCTCGACGCTGGTAGATACAGAAAAGGATTCGATTGCTTCGTGAACATAAATGAGTGATCATTGAAAAAAGTGAATGCAGTAACGTTTTGGATTCGGCAGTGTCAACATGCAAAGAAAACTTCAGGAGCAAAAAGATGTCTTACGCCAAATCGCTAAAGCCAGCGATGCGATTCGCAAAAAGCATAGAATGCTAAAATTGGGTAGAGAGAACGTCGAACAGACGATGAGTGAGGTTTTGAAACCGGTAGTGACTCCACTGCAGAAACTAGTGACTGCATCTCAGCCGGAGCGTAATCTTATCAAGGACGAGATTAAGGATGAAGTAAAGCAAGACGGAGAAGCGGACGATACGTTTAGATCGGCAGATGAATCCTTCAAGTCGCTAAAGAATGATTCTTTCGAAGAAGAGGAGGAGGAAAAGGAAGAAGGTAAACATGATGACGAAGGAGATAACGATGACGCAGACGTATTCGTTGATCAGAATGATCCTACGCAACGGTATCTCGATATGCTGCTATCGAGGGAGAATAAACAATTGGATACCGCCTATGGTGTGCGTAAACTCGCCAAGAACAAATTGATGATAGGCGACTCGCCCATCAGCTTTGAGGGTGATCGAATCCATGTAGGCGATACGACTTACTTGAAAACTGCGGGTTTGATCGAACTCTTGTTCAAGAAGGTACCTGACGAGATTAGTATAACCCAGGATGACATGGACAATTACAAAAACATTATTTTAACGACGAATGCACATAGAAAGTACTATAAACCTGATGGTGCAATTCGTGAGAGCAAGAGTTTCAAATTTAATAACGTTATTGCAAAACTGATCGAACAGCCCTCTGTAACGGGTGAAGGTATAATACCGCGGTACATGATCGCCACCAAGGACGAACGAACGGATTACGTGTACTGGGACGATCCCAACGAACTGGTAGATCGGCTTCGCCTGCTCCTTGCGTCTCGGGAAGCTGGTAACCCCAGTCACTCCAACGAAATCGTGTCGATTATCGAAGAATTGCGCGAGGCGGGAATCATTTATTAATTCGATGAAACGATCACGATCGCCACTTTGAATATGAGTGTCGACGTGTTTGGACGTCAGTTGAGTAGCAGGACCGCGGTTACGAGTAGCCGTGGTCTCCCTGGCATTGGATTCAAATTCACTGCTACTGGACACTACGACATTGATAACAAGAAGCTCTGCAACGTCGCCAATCCCGAGGAGGAAAACGATGCTGTGACCTTGAATCTGATGAAAACTGTAATGAAGCAGGAGCTGAGTACCGTGTTTCAAGTGACTGCCGGAATGCGCAATGATATCGATAAAAACAACTTGATGATTCAATCTCTCGATTCTACCACGAAGGATGCGTTCAAACGTCTGCAAGCTGATATCGAAACAGGACAAGAATTGGCGATTCGCAGCTCTCTGATCATTTCTCAGCTGGACGCCAGACTGAGTGCGTTGGAAAATGGATGGAAAAAAATTAGCGGTGGTGAAGGAACTGCATAGACCTGCCAGGAGGAATTACCAGCGCCGACATGTCGACGTCCGTGGGCTGGACGAGACTTGGCAAGCGGATCTCGTTGACATGTCAGCGTACGCCAGAGAGAACCGTGGATACAAGTATCTGCTCACCGTCATCGACATATTTTCAAAGTTTGCTTGGGCCGTGCCGATCAAGAGCAAGAACGCTAAAGACGTGACAGCAGCTATGAGATCTGTACTGGCGAAGGGTCGAATCCCGAAGAAATTGCACGTTGACCAAGGCCGAGAGTTTTACAATTCTGAATTCAAGGTTCTTATGCAAAAACACGGAATTACCCTGTACTCGACATTCAGTAACTTGAAGGCTTCGATCTGCGAGCGCTTTAATCGTACTCTGAAAAGTAAGATGTGGATGCAGTTTAGCCTACAGGGCAATCACCGGTGGCAGGATATCTTATCGGACTTGGTATCCTCTTACAACAACAGTAAGCATCGCACCATTGGTATGAAACCGGCGGATGTGACTGCTCGTAACGAGAAGGATCTACTGCAACGGGTGTACAAGAAATTCAAAGTCAAGACCACACTTAAGCGACCAAAGTTTAAAGTCGGCGACAGAGTACGAATAAGCAAATTTAAACACGTTTTCGAGAAGGGCTATACACCCAATTGCATGACTGAAATTTTCACCGTATGTCGAGTGAAGAATACCGATCCGGTGACGTACAATCTCAAGGACTACCAGGACCATCGCATCGAAGGCGGCTTCTACGAGCATGAACTTACCAGCGTCAAGAATCCCGACATATATCTCGTGGAGATGATACTGAGGAGGCGTGGAAACAAGCTATTCGTGAAATGGCTAGGGTTCGATGATTCGCACAATAGTTGGATCGATAAGTCGGATTTTTAAGGTGTTTGAAATAAATCAGAACTAAAATATTTATTACGTCTTGTTATTTATATTTTCTTACAGATTATTTACATTTGTACATTCTTATTATATATCTTACATTCTATAACCCCACGGTAGGGTGTCGGTCGTATCAGGAAGAATGACCCTTTTGTCGTCCTTCCAGCTCAGTGCTATTTTTTGTTGTTTTACGGTATAAACTTTATGTTGTTTACTCTGAATTAAATTTTGAATTTTAACTAAATTTGTGTGGTATGAAAGACATTGCTTATAATCGTTAAAAGTGATTGTCTTTAGTGTAGATCCTTTTACTCCCTTAGCTCGCTTTTTATCTTTGTCTTCTCCTAACACTCTGAATGAATACAATTTTGCTCGTAATCCTATAAATTCAGTCATAATTTTCCCATTGTTTTCATCCTTCATCAGACCCAATATTTTTTTATTTGCTAGTGGTATACCGTAAACATTATCTGGGGGATAGTCTGAAGTATCGAATTTATCTAGATCCCGTTTAATATAATCATATATGTTTGGAACGGTAAAATGATAAAGAAGACTGTCAGTGTCAGTATACATTAATTTAGATCGGTTACCAAACGTATTCTTTATGTAATTATAATGGAAGTCATAAATATATATTTTGGAGAGATCGAGAATGGAAAATCCTGCATATATTGGCTTATTGAACTTAATTTTAACACGACTTAGTTCGATTATAACCATATCTTCATCAAAGACAGTGCAGCTATGGAAATTTGGTTTCGCTATGAGAGCCTTTGCTCCGTACCTTCCATCCCATTTTGTAATGAGTCGAACATCTTTTTGTTTTCTTACATTTTCCATTGTCTTGCCAAAAACCGCGTTATTCATAAGTTTGAAGAAGTTCTTTTCAAAATCATTATTCGACTTTTTTCTCATTTCAGTGTTTAAATCTATGTACTTTTTGAGCCACGGTGACTGCCTAAATTTTAGAACACGATGAATTTTCGTTAACTTCATACCCAATGCCAAACACTGTTTCAAATTTCGATAATGAATTATGTATCTTTCTTTTGGGAGGAGTGTTGTCATCAATTTTGATTTGTTAGCTCCTGGAGGAGTATACTGCTCTGGACATAGTGGTAAATCTCTATGGAGTTCTTGAAGTTCAATTGGATATTCCATATCAACTTCGAGTATATAGCCCGTAAGAGCATCATCGGGAATATTGCAAATATGTAGTTTTTCAAAATTTTCCTCCCACTCGAAGGAGTCGAATGGCAAAAATTGACTCATAGCTGCACCGTACAAGTTATTTACATCGTAATACATAAGATATGATTCGTCTTTGCTTGGATCGAACTCAATGCCCATGTACCTGTTGTTCGCTTTGGCATATCTGTTTGAACATTGTGCTACGCCACCTCGAATTCCTCTCTCAATAAATAGCAACATCTCTACGTCGGTTAACAACTCAAGTTCAACGCCAGTACACTTGAGCATTGCATCAAAAGCGAGGCCTGGTGCGGTATAATAATGAAGAGGATCTAAATTGTATATAGAGGAGCAATTACGTCTGAAATTTTCAAAGATGTCAGCCAAAAGTAAAACATCCGTTTTCAAATACAAATCAGAATATTCGCCTAATGTTTTTATGTTAAAAGTTTGCCAAACTGTAGATGCATGTATATAATCTGAGTCTGAAATTTCTTCATTATTTAATTCCGAATAAAATTTTTCTTTAGGTGGTAATTGCTCGTCATCGAGTTTTGTCCAACTGTCCACGTAATCGTAAGGAAAAACACCTTTTCTCGTTAATAAGTTAAACTCTTTTTCGCTGTTGCAATGCTTACGTATGATTAATTTTTCACCACTTTTCAGATACGAAGCTAGTTTATCAATACTGCTTGGCATAAACCTAAACGAATCGATAAATCTGAAATTTACGATTGTATCTTTAACGCTTTTCGTAAAGGATATATGTATATCGTTCTTTGTTTACTGGCAATAAGTTCATTGAACCTTCGAAGGATGTTGCTAAGGCTTTAATCAAGAAATGCGAGTCATAACCAGATAAGTTATGAAACACAACAGGAATGGTATGCGAGTTCTTATAATTTAAATTACAACTCTGATGCGCAGCACCTCGATATTTACCCGTAAAATGGCAATGATCGCGATGCTTGATATCTTCAGATGTGAACGGTTTTTCACAAATGTGGCAAGTCTGTGTAGAATAAAATTCATTTGTCTGTTGAAAATTCAATGGTTCCATAGATACGTTGCGCTTAAGATAAAATTCTACGAATTGAGCTAACTCTTGCAATTCGTTCATAAACCACTGTATACAATTATTTCCACGATTGGCTTTAAATTTCGAGATGGAGTCGTCAAAGTTACATTGTAGATAGTACGCGATACTGTGTGGGACATGCTTCTGATAGACCGTTGTGTTTGACGATTTAGAAACATTCGTTACTGACTCTAAAATACACTCAATGTCAGCGTATATAACAAACGGTACAGCTTCTTTGTGTTTATAATTTTTGAATTTTAGAATTTTATCCTTTTCATTTGGTAATTCCACTCTACATTTATTTATATTTATACAGTCGAGCCTATGTTTTTGAAAAGAAGTTTCTGTCTTGAAGTGGCATAGGCATCTATCGCACAGTCTGGTACGATGCTCGCGCTTTGAAATTTGAGAACTCAATAAGCGAGACAGATTTCGGATCCAAGCAAAGTGGTAAACATTACAATCTGTGAAATCTATTTCATCTCCATTCGAATAAATTTCTGTTTCTAGCATAAGTAGGTGAATCCTTTTTTTATCTGATTTTTCTCTACTTAAATAAATTGGTACTATTTCATTATTACCCTTATTCTTATCGCACTCTAGTCCATAAACATTTATTGCCAAATCATTCATCTTTTCGAATTTTGGAATATCTTTTAAACCAATGGGAAAATTTAAACCTTCATACCTTAGCACTGAGCTGAAGTGGGGATACGAACTGATCCTGTCTACATGAACATTTTTTGGATTAAGAGCTGCGGTAATGGACCAGAGAAAGCAATATGGATCACTATTCCTAATGTTCACAACTGCTTTTTTATTTTGCACATCCTTCGGTAGTTCGATGAAGGTAGACAGGCCACCATGTATTGGAGTATATTTGTTGATGTTCACAGCCAAGTTTATAATTTCAAGCAATAACCAGCCTGATTCCCTCTCTTGAAAGTCTTCAATTTTTGCCAATATTTTTTCTCGCACATTTGTGTTGAACCAATCAGTGATATCGGTGGATGGTAGAATAACTTCATTCCTTCATTCAAATTTCCCTCCTTTCGAAGTGTGTTTTTCACTCTTGCAGTAAACAATTTTCTTGCATCATCCAGGAAACGATTCAAGTCCTTGTGTCGCAAGTTTGCAATGACTCCAGTCCTTATCCTTCCCTTAAAGGCGGATTCCAAATCATCCCAACGCACTCTGTCGCTTCTTCTCTCTGTCACCGTTCCTCCACCTCTTTTTTGAAGATGCTGTTTGAATTTTTCGTTTAACGATTTAAGTATTCCAATGGTTGTCAAGATTTTAGTTTTCTCTCCAACCGTAAGAGTAACGTTTCTCAGAATTTTGTTCAAAAGTCGAATGTTTTGAGTACCAAATTTTGTCCATTTTTCAATTTCTGCCGTCGATGAACCCTTCTTCAGAAGTTTATACGCTCCTCCCATAATCTCGATCAACTTTTTACACTTTGTAGAATCCATCTCGTTAATAGCAATAATGCGCTTGAAGGTTTAACAAACAATGATCGCTATGCATCCTCGAAGGGCCTTTTATACGAAGCTCCCAAGGATTTCCTGGAATTGTTTTGCATCGGTTCGAGCGATAAGACACCTACCCGAATTGCGAAATCGAGAACGGAGGATGAGGGGGTTACGCAAATTTCTAGGAATCGAATCGGCTACAGAAATTCCCGGAATCGACGTCAAGATCCATGCATCTTCCGGAATATTCCTTAGCCCTCCTCCGACGACGACGACGACGAAGTTGCGTCGCGCGCGCTTACGTGTAATCTGACACCTCGGGGGGATGGGGAACTGCATTCTCGACTCTGCGAGATAACGTTCGGTATTACGCATTAGAACAACCGATACATAGACAATTCTAGAATGACTTTGAACTCGCCGATGCTCTCGCACGAGGCTGGGGGGATGGGGAGGCTGACGAATCGGGGGATGGGGAAACCTCTCAGTGGGATGAGGAGGCTGACGCGCGACCACTGCGAGATAACGTTCGAGGTGGAGTCGCCTGCCGTCCGAAACCTGCATGGGAAGGGTATCGTTTTTCCTGGAATCAACCTCGACGCAAAAGTCGCTTTTCGGCACTGCGCTCAAAGGGAATGCCGCTCGTCTCTCTGATTCATCGATGCTACGCACTAGTCTGCGCGATGAAGTTAGGGACAAAAGATCTGGAAAATTCCTGCAGGATTGCATCAGCGATGCTGCGCAATTCTGCGAGATAACGTTCGAGGTCAAACGGGCTGAGGGCTGACGTCCGAAACCTGCACGAACGTGCACGGGGCCCGTTGAAGCTTCTGGAAGGCTTTCCGGGGTGGGGGGCAAGGGGCCGCCTCAAAACGTCGCGCGAGAGGACCGCCGGCTCTGGGAGCGATCCTTCCCGACTTAGCACGGACATGAACCGTCGAAGCTTCCAGAATGTTCTAGAATGTTCTAGAAGGTTCTCGATCGTATGTAATTCCTAGAATCGAACGCAAAGTTTCCGAAATATGACGCAAAATTCCTGGAATTGAGCGAAAATTCTTAGAATCGAGGGGTTCTGATGACGTCACTTCCGGAAATCGTAGAGCTCACGACGGCAACTTAGCACGGACACCCACCTTCGAAGGTTCTAGAGTGTCGGTATATGTCGGTTACAGGAATCGTGGTCCAGAACCGGCCCTGCTATACTACTCCCATTTTTTAGCTGACGTGTTCCATGTAAAATAGCATGGAATATCAGTGTATAATAGTGTTTTTGCGAATTGACCATACACATCAGTTTTTTGACAAAGAGTGAAAAATTCGGTTAGTGTCGTTTTTGGTGGTTCACATGCTCTTTGGAGAATATTTTCTTCAGTGAAAAACACACGTTGTCCATTTTCAAGATGCACTGCAAGATGTTGGATAGCAGGTTCTCTGTGGTGTATGGGGAAGCTAAGTATGCACCAGATAGCTTCATTGCTGCTAATGTATCTACCCATTTGGTAGCGTGCTATTTCATCATTTTCATTTATATTTTGTACTCCAAATATGGCCAAATCACTGCCCTTATTAACGTACTTGCAAATATACTTGATGGATTTGACAGAACTGCAAAGCTCAACATTAATATGAGCCTTGTACGTTTTGGAGAGTAGTGGTGAGTATGGTACTACCCATTGATTGTCAATTTCTAATTGGTTAGAATTTGAAGTTCTCATTGTATATGTATGACCACCACTATCAGCGTTTCTGCGGCGATACAATGGATAACCATCAATATCAGTAATGGTATCATTTGTAAATTTCTTAGGAAAATTTTTCTTACATTTCCCATTTTCCATGCATGGTGATGTCATGTTAAACGCTCCACACGGTCCATGAATCATATGACTTGTAACAATATTAAATAATTCTTGATCAATTGAAGAATCTGGAATTTCGGCTGAAATAATTTGATCTATTTCCTCTGGACGAATTTTATCTTCAAGCCAAATTAAAATGTGAGCATGAGGTAAGCCTCGTTTCTGCCACTCAATTGAATACAACCAACAACACGTTTTGCCAAAAACTAAGTATTTTACTATAAAATCAATCAAAGATTTCAACTTTTGTTTAAACACTCGTGCAGTAATATCGTGACGATGTATTGATTGTTGACCTGGTAATAGTAAAGATTGGATTTCCTCCCAATTTGGATTACACGTAAATGTTATAAACAAATCTGGACGGCCATAATGACGTACATAAGTCATTGCATCCTGTATATATTCTTGCATGTTTCGTGGGCTACCTATGTAGCTGGAAGGTAAAATAACAGCACTGCCGATTTCATTGGTGTTTAAATTTCCATCGACGTTTCCAACAATAGCATCTCGTAAGTGAATGTAATCCTCTGATCGTAGTTTAGCTTGGTTGAACCGAATGAATCGCAAACGTTCGCTTTCAATCTTAGCAAACATATCTACAACATATTGATGATACAATTGACGATATCGAAGGATTTAGTTGTCCTGATTGTGTCTAATCATTAATCGATACGCATAGTAGTTCATTGAACTAACCTTTTTATTTAATTCATTACCATTGACTGGATCACACTGTTTAATGTTGATATGATATTCATCTTGTCCTTGCCAGAATATCAGTGGGTACTGGAGTGCATCGTACGAACGGTGTAAATCTGAAATTCTACTCACTGAATTATCTCGGCGTGTAATTTTTATGGATCTGTTGTCAACTGGATCACCGACCATAATAATAGCAACTTCATCAACGGTTGGTGCATTGAATCTGCCGGCGTGTTCTCCTAAAGGTACTTTGACTGCTTTGATGACAATTTGATAATTGTCACTTTTTAATTGTGGTGACACTCTTTTAAACAATTGAACCAATTGATTACTGTTCTCCAAAAATAATTCTAATGACAATACAATTGCTCTCTCTTCTGCTTGTTCAATGAAATTATACTGGCATCGAGTTGTTACACGTTCTTCACAATTGCCCATAAAATAGATCTGAAGAAATTTTGGAGCTTCATTTGGCATTGGCATCAATGATCCAATTTTATGGTATACCTGGCCTTGAATTTTGAATGTTGTCTCAAAATTACGACCATCAGACGACAAATCACAAACTTTGAATGCTCCAAACGACGTCATTTGGAAGCAAGAATTAAATTTTCGTGTCTTACGCAAAAATAATTTTGATTCATTTGAAATGCCAGAAAGAAGGGATTTCAAAGGTTCAGGTGGAGTAGGGAGTGGTGACAATACAACTTTTCCTGATGCGCAACACATGCCGGGTGTTTCATTGCGAAATTTTAACGCCTGACAATACTTGCATATTTTGTCCATCGCACTAATAGTAACTTTGGAATCAGCCGAGTAATTGATGTCTGGTTCATAATTAAATGCAAGACGAACAAATGATCCACGTGTTACTGCGCGGTTGGTTCGATGATTTTCTCGGTTTTGTTCTCTAAATGAATCTATGTGTTGTTGACGTACCACCCTGGTTCTCAATGCATTTTCCTGTCGACGATTATCACGCTGTTCTCGTGATTCTCGTGCACGAATTTCAGCTGTGCGAATTCTTTGAGCTGCATTTCTTTCTGCTCTCTGTTCGACTGATTCATGAGCTCTTTCAATACGTGCATATCGAGTCTTTTTGCTACGGGCAGTAAGGTTAGATTTTTTGGGTCGCATTTTACTAAAAATAGTGATTGAATTTTTAATGTAAATGAAATTCGCTGTTCTCTGATTTTGTAGACTATATATTTGGCTGTATTTATATAACTGTAAATTAGAAGTAAAAAAAAATATTCGAAGTAATGTACGCAACGAAGACAAAATGAAGAATGATTTGAAAGAAGCCACGTTAAGTGGTATAGGCAAAATAAAACATGTACAGTGTGTAGTCTAAGAAACTATATCACATTAAGGTGTAGCGCCATCTATGAGATGCAAAGGACAATGTTTTACAGTTCTCTATAAAAAAATTCTCTTAAGGCGCCATCTGTTCCAGACTTATGGAACCTACGATTAATAACAACAATCAACATTGATGATCAGTTTTTTATTAATAATTAATTATTGAGACCATTAATTTGAATAATAACTATCCTATTATCTAAGTTGGGCAAGAGTACGATTTCCGTGGCGCCTCAATTTGACTACTGGATTTTCATCTATGGACAAAAAAAAAGTGATTTTCAAGAATAAAAAAAAGTCAATTTCGCCTTAGTTTACGAGATACACGGCCGTAAAGAACATAATGATGCGGGTTCTTTTGCTCTGCTCGCAAGCTCGTTCCACGATTAAGGATAAAATCACCCTCCCGAAAAAAATAAAATAAATGAAAAACTAACTAACCTAACCTAACTAACTACCTAAAGAAACTAAAGAGCCTAAACCAAAGAAGATATATTACATGGAAGCACAGGTCCCGTGTTAATATTTGGCACAGAAAACGAAGTACATATTTTCGCCGATAGACTGTGCGGCGACCTATCGGTGTGCCACACACAATAACTGAAGTTCAAGACACGCCCCTCGCGATTGTCTCTCTCAAGCGTGTCTACCGGGCTATAGTGCTGATCCGCTTGCACTCATGGCCGACCAAGCATTCGGTGCTTTGGTAGGAGACGGCGCTTTGGTAGGAGGCCGCGCATTGTTTCAACTCACGCTAAAGCAAAAATAATACTTGCAGTGAACGTGCAAGAATTGTACTGTAAGACCGAGTTAATCGATAATACTTGCACATCACTGCACTCGTTCTTATAATATAATCAGACTGAAAACGTAACGCTAATACGTATACGTTTAGAGGATGAGTATACTCATCCTCTAAAGCATATAAAGTACACAAGTGCAAGGGAGAACGCACCATCACCCCAACCATTGGAAACGCAAGAGCGCGAGCGAGACGCAGCATCACCTCAAGCGTTGAAACTGCTGGAGTGGAAGCGAGACGCGAAATCACCCCAAGCATTGGAGCTGCAGGAGTACAAGTGAGACGCGACATCACCCCAGCCGTAGGCGGCTCTAGCATAGGAAAAGGCGGAGCCAAGCATGCCTGCGATGTGTTCGTGCACACCGATACAGGCAGCGCTGCAGGTGGCTGGGGTGATTACTTCGGAATCACCCCAAGAAATCGTGCCAACGGTCCCGTAAGGCCTGTGCTTCCATGTAATATATCTTCTTTGCCTAAACCCACCCACCCACTCTCATTCTAACCTAACCTGACCTTACCTCGTGGTAAAGAATTTGTGCCATAAATGAAAGCCGTGTATCTCGTAAACTAAGACGAAATTGACTTTTTTTTATTCTTGAAAATCACTTTTTTTTTGTCCATAGATGAAAATCCAGTAGTCAAATTGAGGCGCCACGGAAATCGTACTCTCCCCCTAAGTTGGACCAAATTACATATATATGCCAACTTTCATGAATATCAGTTGACCCGTTTTTGAGTTATTTCGGAACATACACACGGACACTGGATTTTTATATATTAAGATATATAACTATTTGTAATTCTGCATGACGTGACATATTATTTGTTTTTCTAATTCTTCAGGCAAGGTCCATACCACGTTGAATACACCAGTTCTCGTCCCCCAGTCTCGTGCGGACCGTAGTACGGAGCGGATGTGCTCAGTGCGGTGCAGTGTGGTGCTTTTGAAATCTCACGAATGAGTGAAATACTGAATAGTACAATACCTCTTAAAACAAAGATACATTGCGGTAAAATATTGTATTATCAAAGAATCATTAATATAAAAAAAAAAATATACAATAATATATAATAATCATTGTGGGTGAAGAGCCACCCAAAAGTCCTGAAGAAACCCTTAATGGGAAACTAACGACGAATGAATTTAAAGATGTATTCATCACTAAAAAAAGAAAAATAAATAACATAGACATGAGCTCTATAAAATAGTGGCATCGCAATTGAAAATCGATTCTCCGCCCTATCGGATGAGGAAGAAGAAGATGAGGCCTCCGACATGGAGACGAACGAAGACCCAAGCCTGGCGCCTCCGAAGGACAAAGGACCAAGCAGAACGCGCAGCACTAAGCCAAAGAAGCCCCCTCCACTACTCATTCATGAAATAGTGGAGTCGCACGCAAAGTTTGTGGAAGTACTGAAAGACATCCTCCAGGAAAAATTCCACGTGAAGTATCACAAAGACTTCACGGAAGTGTTTACATCGAATAAAGCAGAGTTTGAAAAATTGAAAAGCATTTGGGAAAGGAACGAATACCAGTTTCATACATACACCAATAAACAGGCTAAAATGTGCACCTTCGTAATAAGAGGATTGCATAAAAACACAGATTTGCAAGATTTAAGAACCGAACTTGAGTCTCTCAGTTACAAGGTGCACAATATAAACCCAATGAAAAACACAAAACAGCCAATGTACATGATTACGTTTAATGAAAGCATCAAACTCAAGCAAATACAACAAGAAATAAGCTATCTAGGATATACGAAAATCACGTGGGACAACTTCATAAACAAGAGAAGAATCTCTCAGTGCCACAGATGCCAGGCATGGGGCCATGCCGCAAGTAACTGTTACGCCAGACCGGCCTGCCTAAAATGTGCCGGAGAACACCTAACAAAGGACTGCAAAAAACCTCCAACCGTACCAGCCAAGTGCGTAAACTGCGGAGAGGACCACCCTGCTAATGCTACATGCCGTGTTGCATACAAGGCCCGATTGGAGCTGGTCGAATCGAGATCCACAGCGAGAAACCAGAAAAACAAACTATCAACAACACACACACTATCAAGAAACCAACAACAGCCGCCTAAAAAAGATGACAACAAACAATTTCCATCTCTTCCAACCAAGAAACCTGCACCACATGGGACATCACTACCAATTCAAAGCACATACGCAACGCGTGCATATGGGACAACAGCACCAAACCAAAACACATACGCAACACGTGCATCCCCGAGAGAACACACAGGTGGTAGTACGAGTAACATATCAGAACTATTACAATTAACCAAAGAAATTAAAGATTTGAATAACATATTTAATATAAAGAAAATGATAATAGCCGTTCGAGAACTAAAAGCACAATTATTAGAATGCCAATCAGAAGGCGAAAAATTCCAAGTATTTCTAACATTCTGTGATAATCTCGATGACTGATAAAATAACAATCTGCAGTTGGAATGCAGAAGGCCTCCGAAATAAAGTAGGAGAATTAATTGAGTTCCTAAATAGATTTAAAGTAGATATCATGATACTTAATGAAACAAGGTACGACAATACGCTCAAACTAAAAATTAAACAGTACAAAGTTATTAGAGTAGACAAGACTAGTGCAGCTGGGGGGGGTTGCCATCCTGATCAGAAATAACATTCCCTATAAAGAAGTACAAATTAAGGGCACCTCTCCTATAGAAAATCTCTGTGTTAAACTAGAAAGTAATATACATATAATTTGTGCGTATTGCAGCCCAAATAAAATGTTTACGAATAATAATCTTGATAATCTTCTTAGCGTTGGAAACAAGGTATTGTTGGTTGGTGACCTAAACGCGAGGCATCCCACATGGAACAATAATAGAAGTAATAAAAGAGGTACAGTCCTACTTAATTATGTGCAACTAAATAATTGTACGGTGCTATTCCCTAATGAGCCAACGCAGTTCCCTCATAATGGAATGACGCCGACAACAATCGACTTAGCTATAAATAAAAATATTAGTAATATATCGAATATAGAAGTACTCCAAGAATTAAACTCCGATCACAACCCTGTTACCATGTGCCTATCATCCCAGCGTAACATCCAAAATAAAAGACTACAGTACGACTATTGTAAGACGGACTGGAATAGTTTCACAAATTTATTAAACAATAAAATCGAAATTAACTCGAATATCACTGCCACCAATAGTATTGATCAAGAAGTACAAAGACTCACTAGTAAAATACAATATTGTATAGAAAAATCGATACCCACCATAACTGCCCAAGAAGCTCAAGAGAGATTACCGGAATATATTCTAAATATGATCACAGCAAGAAATAGTATACGGAAAATATGGCAAAGAACTAGAATCAAGGAACTTAAAGTAAATGTAAATCAACGTACCAACGCAATTAGAGCACAAATCGCAAAATTCAGAAATAGTAGCTGGACTAAAAAACTGAACAAATTAAATCCTAACGACAATTCGCTATGGCGCATGACAAAAATTTTTAAGAGTGAATTTCGCCCAGTTTCTACCCTTCAAAAGCAGGACACAGAGGCAATAACAGACGAAGAAAAAGCCAACATGCTTGCATCCCAATTCGAAGGAGTCCATAAAATTGATTTAACAAACAACACAAATAACCAAAGGGAAATCATTACTACAGTAGAAAATTTTTTGCAAACTAACAATACAGCTAATGAATGGGCTAACTTTATTACTTCTCCGAAGGAAATTACCAAAGAAATTATGAAATTACCACCATGCAAAGCCCCAGGAATTGATAAAATACAAAACATCGTACTTAAAAACCTGGGTCGTAAAGCCATTGTCCAACTAGTCTATATCATAAATGCATGCTTGAAACTCTCGTACTTCGCATCGCATTGGAAAACAGGGAGTATTGTACCGATACTAAAACCGGGAAAAACCAAAAGTGAACCCAGCAGCTACAGACCTATTAGCTTACTCCCTACCATGGGTAAACTTACAGAAAAAATTATACATAAAAGACTCAATAAGTTTGAAAAAGACGAAAAGATTATAATAGACAATCAATTTGGGTTCAGAGAGGGGCATAATACCGTCCAGCAAGTAACTAGAATAGTTAACGACACATGTATTAATTTTAACAAAAATAACACCACGGTTATGCTTCTTCTGGACATTGAAAAAGCTTTTGATAGAGTATGGATTGATGGCCTTATCTTCAAAATGATACAGAACAAATATCCCACAACGCTAATAAAATTAATAAATGACTACTTAAAACGCCGACACCTAACAGTTGCAGTTAATGAAGCCCAATCCACAAAAAGAAAGATCAGAGCGGGAGTTCCTCAAGGGTCAGTGCTAGGACCAAAATTATTCAATATCTATTTAAATGACATACCAAGATTCCCTAAAACTTCAACAGCACTTTTCGCAGATGATACGGCCATCTATGCTCACTCCTTTCATGCAATAGTTGCAGCTAAACAAATTCAAACGCATATCTACATACTCGAAAAATTTTACACGAATTGGAAAATATCATTAAATGCAACGAAAACAGAAGTCATAGTATTTGCCAAAAAATACCAAAATGTAAAAATCCTGCAACCCATCACAGTATATGGACACAAAATAAAGCCAACATACTCTGTCAAATACCTGGGTGTCCACCTGGACTCTAAGCTAACTTTCAAGAACCACATAAAGCAAGTCTTGAGTAAAGCGTATATGGTAAATAGAAAACTATATCCACTAATGGTAAAAAACTCACCACTCTCTAAGAAAAACAAATTGTTAATCTACAAAATGATACTAAGGCCGATAATAATGTATGCTCATCCAGTATGGTGTAGCGCAGCACCAACTAATATTAAGCCTTTACAAATATTTCAAAATAAGTGCCTTAGATTAATACTATCAGAAGATAGATACGCTAGGATAAGTGATATGCATGATGAGACTGCATTACCAAAGATACTTGAGTATGCCAAAGAATTAGGAGATAGATTTTATCGAGAACAATTAAGCAACAATGAGCTCACTACAGGCATTACCGCAATAAGGCAACACAGTATCCCGCCGGACTTTAAACACAAATTACCATATCAAGCGCTACCAATATTCAGGGAACTAAACTAAATGTACAAAACTACGAAGATACAAAAATTAAACTTTTTGTATAATCAAAGAAAACATAGGTTTTTTTTTTATCTAACAATTTTTCCTATTCATAAGACACTTACTAAAATTAGACAAAATGGACAAATGCTGTGAAACCACATTATACCTAGAGAATACTCATGACTGTACACAAATGATCCGAGCACTAGGTTAAGCTTATTAAGTTAAGCAGGGACTAGACTTAAGTAAATTGTTACATAAGTGCGTTTATATATTGATATGTTTTTTTCATATATATATGTACACTACGTTATTTGAAAATAAAGTCTATTTAAAAAAAAAAAAAAAAAAAGTTCTCGTCCGATCACTGAAGTTAAGCAACATTGGGCGCGGTCAGTACTTGGATGGGTGACCGCTTGGGAACACCGCGTGTCCTTGCCTCTCTTTTCTTACTTCTTTTTTAAATTCATATTACACAAGTATTGGAGTTACTTAAAACTGTGAAAAACATGTGAAATATTCCGGGTCCGATTACTCTTCCCATTTGGGGGTTACTTACTGCGAAAGTGGTGCCATAGTGATTTTTATCCTTCGTGTTACTTACATGGTAGATAAAAGGTCTAAAATCCTTTTAAATAAGACCGAAAAGGCACGATTGAAATGTGTTCATAAATATACGGATAAATATACGAAAATAATTTTAGAAAAGTTGCATGCCTCTCTATTTTACCATGTAGCGCTAATGCTGGTGGCTTTTTTTGACATTTTGTTATTATCTTTTGAAATATGATCAGTTTCTGTTTCGTTACATTTTATGTCTATTGGATCTCCTTCATTTTCACTCAGTGGTTCAATATGATTGTGGCATTTCACGTTTGTCACACTGCTTTTTACTTTCACATTACTTGTTTCCTGTGTTAGATATGTCCGTCATTCTCCGTTTCTTCGAATTTAATATTACATTTTTAAAAGTCAGTTTCTCCTTTGTAGAAATCATTCTTTGCATTAAGCATTAACCTAAGGCACTATTTTTGAAATATTTGTAGAGGCTGAACTCATTGATACCTGAATTACAAAAAATATTACAGTGAAATGAAATGAGTTCTACTGCAGACCAATTTTTTTTAGATATTTTTGGGTGCGATCTATGCGATGCAACCATTTAGAAAAGTGGAAAATATTAGTTTTTATTATTTTTTGACAAACTTAAATAAGAAAACATATTTTTCACACGATTTTTTTCTAGAAAACGACCGATTTTGTGCAGAGGAAATGGCTTTTTCACAGTAAAAACGACACAAAACGTGTTATTAGTACTTTTACTTTGAAAATATGCAGGTACCCTTTTTCCAATTTTTCCTTAAAAATTGTAGAATTTAAACAATGACAACAATTGCAAATTATCTTCCGTACAGAACTTATCAGAGTTGTTTAGTTTAAATACTTTTATGATGCTCGATTATTCATAAAAATGTATATTCAAGGGTTTATGAGGGCGCTAATTACAAATTTTCTGTCAGATTTGCAAATTTCAAAATGGCGGATCCAATTTGGCGGATATATAATAGTTTTGACAAACTGTTTCTTTGATAGATGGCAGTATCATCCGCGAAGAGGGGTGTTGAAGCTGTTGAGAACTGCGGTATGTCGTTTAGATAAATATTGAATAATTTTGGTCCTAGTACAGAATCTTTGGGGACTGTCGCCCTGATTTCACCCTTTGTGGGTTGAACTTCATTCACTGCAACTGTTACGTCTGATTTTCAGGTAGTCATTTATTAATTTTATTAGCATTGTGGGATATTTATACTAGATCATTTTCATCAATCCACACCGTGTCAAATGCGTTTCTAAAATCCAGAAAAATCACATCTGTAGTATTGTTTTTCATGATTTACTTTTGATGATTTACTGTTCTAGTTATCTGCTGGACAGTATATGCCCCTCTTTGAACCCAAATTGATTATCGATCACAATCTTATTAGGTCCATTCTCGTTACCCACACTTTCTGCACTTTAAAACAAATGCAGATTCTCGTCGGTTACATAAAAATATCATCCAATAAGAATTTGCCCTTTTTGAAAAGTGCAGAAAGTTTAGGAAACGAGAACAGACCTATTATCTTTTTCAAATTTGTTGAGTCTTCTATGAATAATTTGTTCTGTAACTTCACCCCTGGTGATTCACTTTTCTCTCTTTTTCAATGCGATGGAAAATACGAGAGTTTGAGGCATGCATTTATTATATATGCGAGTGAGAGAATGGCTTTACGACCCAGGCTTTTAAGTACAATGTTTTGTATTACATCAATTCCAGGAGCTTTGTGTGTTGGAAGTTTCATAATTTCTTTGGTGATTTCCTTTGGAGATGTAGTAAAGTTAACCCACTCATTAGCTGTATTGTTAATTCTCTGAAAATTATCTACTCTTGTAATAATTTCACTTTTTTCATTAGTATTGTTTACTAAATCAAAGTTATGAACGCCTTTGAATTGGGATGCAAGATGCTGGCTTTTCCTTCATCAGTCGTTGCCTTATTTTCATTGTGTCTTATTTTCCGAGAGTGGAAACTGGATGAAATTTACTCATAAAAATTTTTCTATACACCATAATGACGAACTGCCATTAAGATTTAATTTATTTAGTTTCTTTTAGACTACTATTTGTGAACTTTGCAATTTGAGTTCTAATGGCATTGGTAGCTGATTTACTTCTACTTTATATTCTTTCAGTCTAGTTCTTTGCTATATTTTGGTGTGATCATCACTCATAAACATATATTCCGAGTATCTATCCTGAGCTTCAAGGAAAGTTATGGTGGGTATCGTTTTTTCTATAGAGTATTGTATTTTACTAGTGAATCTTTGTACTTCTTAGTCAATACTATCAGTGGCAGTAATAGTCAAGTTAATTTTAACTTTATTGTTTAATAAGTTTGTGAAACTATTCCATTTTACTTTTCTATAATCTCACTGGACGAGAACTGATGCATTCAACGTGGTATGGACCTTGCCTATGAAACTAAAGAGCATATTACATTTCACGACATACAAAATCATAATAATATTTTGCAATACATGTGCGAGAAAGCGAACTTTATAGGCAGGCGATGAAGTTGGTCGTACGAGCCGCGCACTCGTAAAACAGTTTGTTTTACGAGTGCGGTGAGTGTGACAAACTTCACGAACTGCGTATAATGTTCGCTTTATTGTACCAGTATCGCATAATATTTTCTGTAACGAATGCATGAAAAACGCTACTATTTGTGCCTCCAAAGTGACTGGAACATCTCTTCATTGAAGGAGGCAGCCATAAGAAGAGCAAGGAAGGCTTCAAAAGTGAATGCATTTCACGACAGCGCGCGAGAACAATGTTTACTTTATCGCACTAGTGCGAGAAGAAAGCACTAGTGTGATAATGTAAAATTGGGCCGATTTGCGCATGCGCAGTATTATTATCGTATCCTTAGTTATAAAGCGCCACTTTCGCCACACTTTGGAGGCACGAAAAGTAGCGTTTTTCATGCATGAGTTACATAAATAGTTATACATACATTAACTTTTGAAATATAAACATTGACGGGTAGAAATAATTTTTCTGGCAAGTCGATACAATAAACATAAGAGTAAGGTATAAAGTATGAATTTAAAAAAAGGGAGAGGCAAGGACACGCGGTGTTCCCAAGCGGTCACCCATCCAAGTACTGACCGCGCCCAATGTTGCTTAACTTCACTGATCGGACGAGAACTGGTGTATCCCCCAAAAAACACTTACGTGTAAAAAACCACGCCAAGTACAGGTGTGCTGTGTATTCCTCTAATAAAAAGTATTGATATCAGATTATTGAGGCCAAGTACTTAAGTCACTACATGTTTGCCTATTATATGATCTAGCACTGGCCCATCATTTTAATTGTATTTTCGAAATTTCCTATAACGTTTTCACTACTCTTTTACATTACTACTGTTTCTCGTAGTTGATTATGAATTAATGGTTATTTAATAATTAATCAAACTTTAGCTGATTCCTTATCGAGTACTACTTGGCGGGTCCGTGCAATTCTTGATATAAATTTGCATTCATAATGCCAGTCATTAAACTCAAAACCAATGTCAACTTTCTATATAGAGTTTATTAACGATAACTCGTTAATAATAATCACGGTAAAATCTTAATAATAAACATAATTTTAGGATACTATTAGTACGTTCAAAGTAAGTACTTTGGAATTTCTGGCACGGACCCGCCAAGTAGTACTTGATAAGGAATCAGCTAAAGTTTGATTAATTATTAAATAACCATTAATTCATAATCAACTACGAGAAACAGTAGTAATGTAAAAGAGTAGTGAAAACGTTATAGGAAATTTCGAAAATACAATTAAAATGATGGGCCAGTGCTAGATCATATAATAGGCAAACATGTAGTGACTTAAGTACTTGGCCTCAATAATCTGATATCAATACTTTTTATTAGAGGAATACACAGCACACCTGTACTTGGCGTGGTTTTTTACACGTAAGTGTTTTTTGGGGGATATCACAAGTTTTTGTTGTCCAACGGGAAATAGAAGTATTAAGCACTGAAATCTATATTGTCACAGATATAAAATGTAAATGCATTATGATGTTGCTAATCAGAAAAATATATAGCGGTGTCGAAAATGTTTAATGGCATATAAATTTAATGAAGCCGTGTGGTAAACGTAAGAGAGGAGAGTGTGCTGGAATATTTCAGGCCTTGTACCTCAGGCCGTGCGAACATCAAAGAGGATACGATAGTTTGAGCGAAGCGCCAAAGCTTGTTGCACACTTTTCTGGACTTCTACGTCCGACACCTAGATGCAAGAAACTATGGAGCGGAACACCTGGACACACTGAACTTCCACATCCGACACCTAGATACAGAAAACTACGAAGCGGAATACCTGGACACCCTGGACTTCCACATCCGACGCCTAGATACAGAAAACTACGTAGCGGAATACCTGGATACCCTGGACTTCCACATCCAACACCTGGACACAGGAAACTACCGAGCGGAATACCTGGACACCCTGGACTTCCACATTCACTACCTAGATACAAGAAACTACGGAGCGGAATACATGGACACCCTGGACTTCCACATCCGACACCTGGACACAGGAAACTACCGAGTGGAATACCTGGACACCCTGGACTTCCACATCCAGTACCTAGATACAAGAAACTACGAAGCGGAATACCTGGACACCCTGAACTTCCACATCCGACACCTGGACACAGAAAACTACGAAGCGGAATACCTGGACACCCTGGACTTCCACATCCAGTACCTAGATACAAGAAACTACGAAGCGGAATACCTGGACACCCTGAACTTCCACATCCGACACCTGGACACAGAAAACTACGAAGCGGAATACCTGGACACCCTGGACTTCCACATCCAGTACCTAGAGACAAGAAACTACGAAGCGGAATACCTGGACACCCTGAACTTCCACATCCGACACCTGGACACAGAAAACTACGAAGCGGAATACCTGGACACCCTGGACTTCCACATCCAGTACCTAGATACAAGAAACTACGAAGCGGAATACCTGGACACCCTGAACTTCCACATCCGACACCTAGATACAGAAAACTACGAAGCGGACTACCTGGACACCCTGGACTTCCACATCCGACACCTAGATACAGAAAACTACGAAGCGGAATGCCTGGACACCCTGGACTTCCACATCCAGTACCTAGATACAAGAAACTACGAAGCGGAATACCTGGACACCCTGAACTTCCACATCCGACACCTGGACACAGAAAACTACGAAGCGGAATACCTGGACACCCTGGACTTCCACATCCAGTACCTAGATACAAGAAACTACGAAGCGGAATACCTGGACACCCTGAACTTCCACATCCGACACCTGGACACAGAAAACTACGAAGCGGAATACCTGGACACCCTGGACTTCCACATCCAGTACCTAGATACAAGAAACTACGAAGCGGAATACCTGGACACCCTGAACTTCCACATCCGACACCTAGATACAGAAAACTACGAAGCGGACTACCTGGACACCCTGGACTTCCACATCCGACACCTGGACACAGAAAACTACGAAGCGGAATACCTGGACACCCTGGACTTCCACATCCAGTACCTAGATACAAGAAACTACGAAGCGGAATACCTGGACACCCTGAACTTCCACATCCGACACCTAGATACAGAAAACTACGAAGCGGACTACCTGGACACCCTGGACTTCCACATCCGACACCTGGACACAGAAAACTACGAAGCGGAATACCTGGACACCCTGGACTTCCACATCCAGTACCTAGATACAAGAAACTACGAAGCGGAATACCTGGACACCCTGAACTTCCACATCCGACACCTGGACACAGAAAACTACGAAGCGGAATACCTGGACACCCTGGACTTCCACATCCAGTACCTAGATACAAGAAACTACGAAGCGGAATACCTGGACACCCTGAACTTCCACATCCGACACCTGGACACAGAAAACTACGAAGCGGAATACCTGGACACCCTGGACTTCCACATCCAGTACCTAGATACAAGAAACTACGAAGCGGAATACCTGGACACCCTGAACTTCCACATCCGACACCTAGATACAGAAAACTACGAAGCGGACTACCTGGACACCCTGGACTTCCACATCCGACACCTGGACACAGAAAACTACGAAGCGGAATACCTGGACACCCTGGACTTCCACATCCAGTACCTAGATACAAGAAACTACGAAGCGGAATACCTGGACACCCTGAACTTCCACATCCGACACCTAGATACAGAAAACTACGAAGCGGACTACCTGGACACCCTGGACTTCCACATCCGACACCTGGACACAGAAAACTACGAAGCGGAATACCTGGACACCCTGGACTTCCACATCCAGTAGCTAGATACAAGAAACTACGAAGCGGAATACCTGGACACCCTGAACTTCCACATCCGACACCTTTACACAGAAAACTACGAAGCGGAATACCTGGACACCCTGGACTTCCACATCCAGTACCTAGATACAAGAAACTACGAAGCGGAATACCTGGACACCCTGAACTTCCACATCCGACACCTGGACACAGAAAACTACGAAGCGGAATACCTGGACACCCTGGACTTCCACATCCAGTACCTAGATACAAGAAACTACGAAGCGGAATACCTGGACACCCTGAACTTCCACATCCGACACCTGGACACAGAAAACTACGAAGCGGAATACCTGGACACCCTGGACTTCCACATCCAGTACCTAGATACAAGAAACTACGAAGCGGAATACCTGGACACCCTGAACTTCCACATCCGACACCTAGATACAGAAAACTACGAAGCGGACTACCTGGACACCCTGGACTTCCACATCCGACACCTGGACACAGAAAACTACGAAGCGGAATACCTGGACACCCTGGACTTCCACATCCAGTACCTAGATACAAGAAACTACGAAGCGGAATACCTGGACACCCTGAACTTCCACATCCGACACCTAGATACAGAAAACTACGAAGCGGACTACCTGGACACCCTGGACTTCCACATCCGACACCTGGACACAGAAAACTACGAAGCGGAATACCTGGACACCCTGGACTTCCACATCCAGTACCTAGATACAAGAAACTACGAAGCGGAATACCTGGACACCCTGAACTTCCACATCCGACACCTGGACACAGAAAACTACGAAGCGGAATACCTGGACACCCTGGACTTCCACATCCAGTACCTAGATACAAGAAACTACGAAGCGGAATACCTGGACACCCTGAACTTCCACATCCGACACCTGGACACAGAAAACTACGAAGCGGAATACCTGGACACCCTGGACTTCCACATCCAGTACCTAGATACAAGAAACTACGAAGCGGAATACCTGGACACCCTGAACTTCCACATCCGACACCTAGATACAGAAAACTACGAAGCGGACTACCTGGACACCCTGGACTTCCACATCCGACACCTGGACACAGAAAACTACGAAGCGGAATACCTGGACACCCTGGACTTCCACATCCAGTACCTAGATACAAGAAACTACGAAGCGGAATACCTGGACACCCTGAACTTCCACATCCGACACCTAGATACAGAAAACTACGAAGCGGACTACCTGGACACCCTGGACTTCCACATCCGACACCTGGACACAGAAAACTACGAAGCGGAATACCTGGACACCCTGGACTTCCACATCCAGTAGCTAGATACAAGAAACTACGAAGCGGAATACCTGGACACCCTGAACTTCCACATCCGACACCTGGACACAGAAAACTACGAAGCGGAATACCTGGACACCCTGGACTTCCACATCCAGTACCTAGATACAAGAAACTACGAAGCGGAATACCTGGACACCCTGAACTTCCACATCCGACACCTGGACACAGAAAACTACGAAGCGGAATACCTGGACACCCTGGACTTCCACATCCAGTACCTAGATACAAGAAACTACGAAGCGGAATACCTGGACACCCTGAACTTCCACATCCGACACCTGGACACAGAAAACTACGAAGCGGAATACCTGGACACCCTGGACTTCCACATCCAGTACCTAGATACAAGAAACTACGAAGCGGAATACCTGGACACCCTGAACTTCCACATCCGACACCTAGATACAGAAAACTACGAAGCGGACTACCTGGACACCCTGGACTTCCACATCCGACACCTGGACACAGAAAACTACGAAGCGGAATACCTGGACACCCTGGACTTCCACATCCAGTACCTAGATACAAGAAACTACGAAGCGGAATACCTGGACACCCTGAACTTCCACATCCGACACCTGGACACAGAAAACTACGAAGCGGAATACCTGGACACCCTGGACTTCCACATCCAGTACCTAGATACAAGAAACTACGAAGCGGAATACCTGGACACCCTGAACTTCCACATCCGACACCTAGATACAGAAAACTACGAAGCGGACTACCTGGACACCCTGGACTTCCACATCCAGTACCTAGATACAAGAAACTACGAAGCGGAATACCTGGACACCCTGAACTTCCACATCCGACACCTAGATACAGAAAACTACGAAGCGGACTACCTGGACACCCTGGACTTCCACATCCGACACCTGGACACAGAAAACTACGAAGCGGAATACCTGGACACCCTGGACTTCCACATCCAGTAGCTAGATACAAGAAACTACGAAGCGGAATACCTGGACACCCTGAACTTCCACATCCGACACCTGGACACAGAAAACTACGAAGCGGAATACCTGGACACCCTGGACTTCCACATCCAGTACCTAGATACAAGAAACTACGAAGCGGAATACCTGGACACCCTGAACTTCCACATCCGACACCTGGACACAGAAAACTACGAAGCGGAATACCTGGACACCCTGGACTTCCACATCCAGTACCTAGATACAAGAAACTACGAAGCGGAATACCTGGACACCCTGAACTTCCACATCCGACACCTGGACACAGAAAACTACGAAGCGGAATACCTGGACACCCTGGACTTCCACATCCAGTACCTAGATACAAGAAACTACGAAGCGGAATACCTGGACACCCTGAACTTCCACATCCGACACCTAGATACAGAAAACTACGAAGCGGACTACCTGGACACCCTGGACTTCCACATCCGACACCTGGACACAGAAAACTACGAAGCGGAATACCTGGACACCCTGGACTTCCACATCCAGTACCTAGATACAAGAAACTACGAAGCGGAATACCTGGACACCCTGAACTTCCACATCCGACACCTGGACACAGAAAACTACGAAGCGGAATACCTGGACACCCTGGACTTCCACATCCAGTACCTAGATACAAGAAACTACGAAGCGGAATACCTGGACACCCTGAACTTCCACATCCGACACCTAGATACAGAAAACTACGAAGCGGACTACCTGGACACCCTGGACTTCCACATCCGACACCTAGATACAGAAAACTACGAAGCGGAATGCCTGGACACCCTGGACTTCCACGTCCGCCACCTAGATACAGGAAATTACGGAGAGAAACACCTGGACATTCTGTGTCTCTAAAAACTGTCACCTAAAATACGAGGAACTATGTTGAAGCACACATATACATACACCCATACACGCGCGCTCCACATGAATGCTATTAAAAACTTAATAATTGTATACGGTGTGAAAGCACCCTTATACTAACTGGAAATTCGGTATGAACAGTAGCTTTACGTATAAAGTGTATTTGACTGTGTTGTGTATTCGTAAATTACTAACACCATTCAGAGTACAAATAGGTAATGAAGACACAGCAGTCAGCGCCATCTGTTGGGTAAAAAATGCGATGGACGTGCGAAGACGACGACGACGACGACGACGACGACGACGACGACGACGACGACGACGACGACGACGACGACGACGACGACGACGACGACGACGACGACGACGACGACGACGACGACGACGACGACGACGACGACGACGACGACGACGACGACGACGACGACGACGACGACGACGACGACGACGACGACGACGACGACGACGACGACGACGACGACGACGACGACGACGACGACGACGACGACGACGACGACGACGACGACGACGACGACGACGACGACGACGACGACGACGACGACGACGACGACGACGACGACGACGACGACGACGACGACGACGACGACGACGACGACGACGACGACGACGACGACGACGACGACGACGACGACGACGACGACGACGACGACGACGACGACGACGACGACGACGACGACGACGACGACGACGACGACGACGACGACGACGACGACGACGACGACGACGACGACGACGACGACGACGACGACGACGACGACGACGACGACGACGACGACGACGACGACGACGACGACGACGACGACGACGACGACGACGACGACGACGACGACGACGACGACGACGACGACGACGACGACGACGACGACGACGACGACGACGACGACGACGACGACGACGACGACGACGACGACGACGACGACGACGACGACGACGACGACGACGACGACGACGACGACGACGACGACGACGACGACGACGACGACGACGACGACGACGACGACGACGACGACGACGACGACGACGACGACGACGACGACGACGACGACGACGACGACGACGACGACGACGACGACGACGACGACGACGACGACGACGACGACGACGACGACGACGACGACGACGACGACGACGACGACGACGACGACGACGACGACGACGACGACGACGACGACGACGACGACGACGACGACGACGACGACGACGACGACGACGACGACGACGACGACGACGACGACGACGACGACGACGACGACGACGACGACGACGACGACGACGACGACGACGACGACGACGACGACGACGACGACGACGACGACGACGACGACGACGACGACGACGACGACGACGACGACGACGACGACGACGACGACGACGACGACGACGACGACGACGACGACGACGACGACGACGACGACGACGACGACGACGACGACGACGACGACGACGACGACGACGACGACGACGACGACGACGACGACGACGACGACGACGACGACGACGACGACGACGACGACGACGACGACGACGACGACGACGACGACGACGACGACGACGACGACGACGACGACGACGACGACGACGACGACGACGACGACGACGACGACGACGACGACGACGACGACGACGACGACGACGACGACGACGACGACGACGACGACGACGACGACGACGACGACGACGACGACGACGACGACGACGACGACGACGACGACGACGACGACGACGACGACGACGACGACGACGACGACGACGACGACGACGACGACGACGACGACGACGACGACGACGACGACGACGACGACGACGACGACGACGACGACGACGACGACGACGACGACGACGACGACGACGACGACGACGACGACGACGACGACGACGACGACGACGACGACGACGACGACGACGACGACGACGACGACGACGACGACGACGACGACGACGACGACGACGACGACGACGACGACGACGACGACGACGACGACGACGACGACGACGACGACGACGACGACGACGACGACGACGACGACGACGACGACGACGACGACGACGACGACGACGACGACGACGACGACGACGACGACGACGACGACGACGACGACGACGACGACGACGACGACGACGACGACGACGACGACGACGACGACGACGACGACGACGACGACGACGACGACGACGACGACGACGACGACGACGACGACGACGACGACGACGACGACGACGACGACGACGACGACGACGACGACGACGACGACGACGACGACGACGACGACGACGACGACGACGACGACGACGACGACGACGACGACGACGACGACGACGACGACGACGACGACGACGACGACGACGACGACGACGACGACGACGACGACGACGACGACGACGACGACGACGACGACGACGACGACGACGACGACGACGACGACGACGACGACGACGACGACGACGACGACGACGACGACGACGACGACGACGACGACGACGACGACGACGACGACGACGACGACGACGACGACGACGACGACGACGACGACGACGACGACGACGACGACGACGACGACGACGACGACGACGACGACGACGACGACGACGACGACGACGACGACGACGACGACGACGACGACGACGACGACGACGACGACGACGACGACGACGACGACGACGACGACGACGACGACGACGACGACGACGACGACGACGACGACGACGACGACGACGACGACGACGACGACGACGACGACGACGACGACGACGACGACGACGACGACGACGACGACGACGACGACGACGACGACGACGACGACGACGACGACGACGACGACGACGACGACGACGACGACGACGACGACGACGACGACGACGACGACGACGACGACGACGACGACGACGACGACGACGACGACGACGACGACGACGACGACGACGACGACGACGACGACGACGACGACGACGACGACGACGACGACGACGACGACGACGACGACGACGACGACGACGACGACGACGACGACGACGACGACGACGACGACGACGACGACGACGACGACGACGACGACGACGACGACGACGACGACGACGACGACGACGACGACGACGACGACGACGACGACGACGACGACGACGACGACGACGACGACGACGACGACGACGACGACGACGACGACGACGACGACGACGACGACGACGACGACGACGACGACGACGACGACGACGACGACGACGACGACGACGACGACGACGACGACGACGACGACGACGACGACGACGACGACGACGACGACGACGACGACGACGACGACGACGACGACGACGACGACGACGACGACGACGACGACGACGACGACGACGACGACGACGACGACGACGACGACGACGACGACGACGACGACGACGACGACGACGACGACGACGACGACGACGACGACGACGACGACGACGACGACGACGACGACGACGACGACGACGACGACGACGACGACGACGACGACGACGACGACGACGACGACGACGACGACGACGACGACGACGACGACGACGACGACGACGACGACGACGACGACGACGACGACGACGACGACGACGACGACGACGACGACGACGACGACGACGACGACGACGACGACGACGACGACGACGACGACGACGACGACGACGACGACGACGACGACGACGACGACGACGACGACGACGACGACGACGACGACGACGACGACGACGACGACGACGACGACGACGACGACGACGACGACGACGACGACGACGACGACGACGACGACGACGACGACGACGACGACGACGACGACGACGACGACGACGACGACGACGACGACGACGACGACGACGACGACGACGACGACGACGACGACGACGACGACGACGACGACGACGACGACGACGACGACGACGACGACGACGACGACGACGACGACGACGACGACGACGACGACGACGACGACGACGACGACGACGACGACGACGACGACGACGACGACGACGACGACGACGACGACGACGACGACGACGACGACGACGACGACGACGACGACGACGACGACGACGACGACGACGACGACGACGACGACGACGACGACGACGACGACGACGACGACGACGACGACGACGACGACGACGACGACGACGACGACGACGACGACGACGACGACGACGACGACGACGACGACGACGACGACGACGACGACGACGACGACGACGACGACGACGACGACGACGACGACGACGACGACGACGACGACGACGACGACGACGACGACGACGACGACGACGACGACGACGACGACGACGACGACGACGACGACGACGACGACGACGACGACGACGACGACGACGACGACGACGACGACGACGACGACGACGACGACGACGACGACGACGACGACGACGACGACGACGACGACGACGACGACGACGACGACGACGACGACGACGACGACGACGACGACGACGACGACGACGACGACGACGACGACGACGACGACGACGACGACGACGACGACGACGACGACGACGACGACGACGACGACGACGACGACGACGACGACGACGACGACGACGACGACGACGACGACGACGACGACGACGACGACGACGACGACGACGACGACGACGACGACGACGACGACGACGACGACGACGACGACGACGACGACGACGACGACGACGACGACGACGACGACGACGACGACGACGACGACGACGACGACGACGACGACGACGACGACGACGACGACGACGACGACGACGACGACGACGACGACGACGACGACGACGACGACGACGACGACGACGACGACGACGACGACGACGACGACGACGACGACGACGACGACGACGACGACGACGACGACGACGACGACGACGACGACGACGACGACGACGACGACGACGACGACGACGACGACGACGACGACGACGACGACGACGACGACGACGACGACGACGACGACGACGACGACGACGACGACGACGACGACGACGACGACGACGACGACGACGACGACGACGACGACGACGACGACGACGACGACGACGACGACGACGACGACGACGACGACGACGACGACGACGACGACGACGACGACGACGACGACGACGACGACGACGACGACGACGACGACGACGACGACGACGACGACGACGACGACGACGACGACGACGACGACGACGACGACGACGACGACGACGACGACGACGACGACGACGACGACGACGACGACGACGACGACGACGACGACGACGACGACGACGACGACGACGACGACGACGACGACGACGACGACGACGACGACGACGACGACGACGACGACGACGACGACGACGACGACGACGACGACGACGACGACGACGACGACGACGACGACGACGACGACGACGACGACGACGACGACGACGACGACGACGACGACGACGACGACGACGACGACGACGACGACGACGACGACGACGACGACGACGACGACGACGACGACGACGACGACGACGACGACGACGACGACGACGACGACGACGACGACGACGACGACGACGACGACGACGACGACGACGACGACGACGACGACGACGACGACGACGACGACGACGACGACGACGACGACGACGACGACGACGACGACGACGACGACGACGACGACGACGACGACGACGACGACGACGACGACGACGACGACGACGACGACGACGACGACGACGACGACGACGACGACGACGACGACGACGACGACGACGACGACGACGACGACGACGACGACGACGACGACGACGACGACGACGACGACGACGACGACGACGACGACGACGACGACGACGACGACGACGACGACGACGACGACGACGACGACGACGACGACGACGACGACGACGACGACGACGACGACGACGACGACGACGACGACGACGACGACGACGACGACGACGACGACGACGACGACGACGACGACGACGACGACGACGACGACGACGACGACGACGACGACGACGACGACGACGACGACGACGACGACGACGACGACGACGACGACGACGACGACGACGACGACGACGACGACGACGACGACGACGACGACGACGACGACGACGACGACGACGACGACGACGACGACGACGACGACGACGACGACGACGACGACGACGACGACGACGACGACGACGACGACGACGACGACGACGACGACGACGACGACGACGACGACGACGACGACGACGACGACGACGACGACGACGACGACGACGACGACGACGACGACGACGACGACGACGACGACGACGACGACGACGACGACGACGACGACGACGACGACGACGACGACGACGACGACGACGACGACGACGACGACGACGACGACGACGACGACGACGACGACGACGACGACGACGACGACGACGACGACGACGACGACGACGACGACGACGACGACGACGACGACGACGACGACGACGACGACGACGACGACGACGACGACGACGACGACGACGACGACGACGACGACGACGACGACGACGACGACGACGACGACGACGACGACGACGACGACGACGACGACGACGACGACGACGACGACGACGACGACGACGACGACGACGACGACGACGACGACGACGACGACGACGACGACGACGACGACGACGACGACGACGACGACGACGACGACGACGACGACGACGACGACGACGACGACGACGACGACGACGACGACGACGACGACGACGACGACGACGACGACGACGACGACGACGACGACGACGACGACGACGACGACGACGACGACGACGACGACGACGACGACGACGACGACGACGACGACGACGACGACGACGACGACGACGACGACGACGACGACGACGACGACGACGACGACGACGACGACGACGACGACGACGACGACGACGACGACGACGACGACGACGACGACGACGACGACGACGACGACGACGACGACGACGACGACGACGACGACGACGACGACGACGACGACGACGACGACGACGACGACGACGACGACGACGACGACGACGACGACGACGACGACGACGACGACGACGACGACGACGACGACGACGACGACGACGACGACGACGACGACGACGACGACGACGACGACGACGACGACGACGACGACGACGACGACGACGACGACGACGACGACGACGACGACGACGACGACGACGACGACGACGACGACGACGACGACGACGACGACGACGACGACGACGACGACGACGACGACGACGACGACGACGACGACGACGACGACGACGACGACGACGACGACGACGACGACGACGACGACGACGACGACGACGACGACGACGACGACGACGACGACGACGACGACGACGACGACGACGACGACGACGACGACGACGACGACGACGACGACGACGACGACGACGACGACGACGACGACGACGACGACGACGACGACGACGACGACGACGACGACGACGACGACGACGACGACGACGACGACGACGACGACGACGACGACGACGACGACGACGACGACGACGACGACGACGACGACGACGACGACGACGACGACGACGACGACGACGACGACGACGACGACGACGACGACGACGACGACGACGACGACGACGACGACGACGACGACGACGACGACGACGACGACGACGACGACGACGACGACGACGACGACGACGACGACGACGACGACGACGACGACGACGACGACGACGACGACGACGACGACGACGACGACGACGACGACGACGACGACGACGACGACGACGACGACGACGACGACGACGACGACGACGACGACGACGACGACGACGACGACGACGACGACGACGACGACGACGACGACGACGACGACGACGACGACGACGACGACGACGACGACGACGACGACGACGACGACGACGACGACGACGACGACGACGACGACGACGACGACGACGACGACGACGACGACGACGACGACGACGACGACGACGACGACGACGACGACGACGACGACGACGACGACGACGACGACGACGACGACGACGACGACGACGACGACGACGACGACGACGACGACGACGACGACGACGACGACGACGACGACGACGACGACGACGACGACGACGACGACGACGACGACGACGACGACGACGACGACGACGACGACGACGACGACGACGACGACGACGACGACGACGACGACGACGACGACGACGACGACGACGACGACGACGACGACGACGACGACGACGACGACGACGACGACGACGACGACGACGACGACGACGACGACGACGACGACGACGACGACGACGACGACGACGACGACGACGACGACGACGACGACGACGACGACGACGACGACGACGACGACGACGACGACGACGACGACGACGACGACGACGACGACGACGACGACGACGACGACGACGACGACGACGACGACGACGACGACGACGACGACGACGACGACGACGACGACGACGACGACGACGACGACGACGACGACGACGACGACGACGACGACGACGACGACGACGACGACGACGACGACGACGACGACGACGACGACGACGACGACGACGACGACGACGACGACGACGACGACGACGACGACGACGACGACGACGACGACGACGACGACGACGACGACGACGACGACGACGACGACGACGACGACGACGACGACGACGACGACGACGACGACGACGACGACGACGACGACGACGACGACGACGACGACGACGACGACGACGACGACGACGACGACGACGACGACGACGACGACGACGACGACGACGACGACGACGACGACGACGACGGACCTGAAATAAAATCATCTCGCTCGCCATCTCAATACACCCTGATCTCGTATACTAATCGTATTGAATTTAGTGGCAATCAATTCAGAACCCTTGATTCCTAGAGTGAATGTATCAATAAATTTTTCTCAGATACAGCCGTTCATAAGATATTTGAGTCGAAACACAGGTACAAGCGATGCTTCGAGTAAAGAGTCTCGGCGAGCCGTGCCCCGTACGGCGGGTTGCCTGTACTTGGCGCGAGACTCGACCGAGTCTCTTGATTCAACGTGGTATGGACCTTGCCTGAAAAACTAGAAAAACAAATAATATTTCACATCATACAGAATCACAAATAGTTATACATATACAGCGTGTATCTTAAGCCCCGGACAAGAGACATATCGTTAGATCCATCGTGAAAAAATACAAATATTGGCGTTAACAAAAATCAAAAATTTTAATTAGTTTATTAATCATTAAAGATTAAAGTAAGCCAATAATAAGCGCGTTAAAACCGGTAACTCCTCCTCAGTCTCCTCGCATTGGGGACAGCCTATCATTTATTTCCCCACAAACACAGTGACTGGTGGATACGTAAATGAATATAGTAATGTAAATAAACAAAAGAGTAACGGAAATAAACAAAAGAATAATGCAAAATGTTTTTTATGGGGAAATGAATGATTGGGTGTCCCCAATGGGAGGAGACTGAGGAGGAGTTACCGGTTTTCACGCGCTTATTATTGGCTTACTTTAATCTTTAATGATTAATAAACTAATTAAAATTTTTGATTTGTGTTAACGCCAATATTTTTATTATTTCACGCCGGATCTAACGGTATGTCTTTTGTCCGGGGCTTAAGATACACCCTGTATGTATGTACATATATGTCAAAGTCGGTAATATAATAATCGAACTTGCTAAAAAGGAAAAGGGAAAGAGGATATTTATTTTGAATAACGAAATCGTCAAGTGTATGACGGCCGTCGAAGGACAGTTAAGAGACTCTTCAGAAGAATGATCCGGAGTGCTGAGTCAGGGCTCGAGGAAACAAGACATCCCGAGACTACGAGCGCTTGCGGGAGGAATGGCTGTATTTGGAAAAAGTTGCAACCTACCGCTAAAATATGTATGACCTATTACAATTTTTACTCTGCAAAACAGTATATTATGATCTATGACATTGAACACCCCCAAACTTAAACGAACTTAAAATTAATTATCAAAAAAAGGAGTAATTCTAACGTCGGCAAAACGACCCTCACTGGCCCTCAAAACTCCCAAATTACGAAATTAATCTCACTGACATATTGTCACGTTACTACGTCATCGACAAAAATGACCTTCAGTGGCCCTCCTAATATTCCCGCGCGCCAAAGTAGTATTTCTCTTTCTCTCTCTTTCTCTCCTATCACCAGCACTAACTAAAAGGTTGGGCGCCAGGTATCCCTCGCTGGAGTACCACAAGTGCAGCGCATTCTCTTTGTCACTAATTACATTACCCAATTCGGAAAAGGCCGCTTTACACTAAAAACTGAATATTAATATAACGGAAGCGGGGACTGCGTTAACAATCTGAGGCGAGTCCCCCGTTCTCAATGTTCACCAACATTTTAACGGAAGCAGGGAACAACGCTAACAGTCTTAAGACGCGTCTCCCGTTAGCAAAGTTCACTAACGTGGAGAATGAGAGAGAGTCGCTAAAGAATATTAACACCAAAGGCCCTATACGGTGACTAGTTAGTCGGAGGCGTCGTGGCGTTCAGGCGGGAATAAAAGATGAACTAGCATCTCTAGGCGTCACGGTTTACAATGCTAATGCTATAAAAGGTTCAACACAAGACCTATGTATATGGTCACTGTAGGTGCAAATACTAAATTAATTCACCTGCAAACAACAGTGAGGTATGTTTGTCACATCAAGATAACCTGGGATTACTATCGCCACAACAGAAAAATTACCCAGTGTCACAAATGTCAAGAATGGGGACATGCTACCAGTAACTGCTACGCTGATCCTGCTTGCCTGAAGTGTGCAGGTAGCCACCTAACCAAAGATTGCGTTAAAACAAGAGAAACGCCTGCCAAATGTGTTAACTGCGAAGGAGATCACCCTGCCAATGCCATTATATGCCCTGCCTATGCAAGTATTGCTGAAAGAACACAAGAAAGAAAATGAAATTTGGAAAAAGGTGAAAGGAGTCGGAATCCTCCGAATCCTGATATCAACAACAATAAGCACTTTCCACTAATGAAAGCACTAAGTCCAAGTGTAGATAATGTCTGGGTTAAAACAAGTATGAATAATGCACAAGGTACTGTAAATGGCACATCCAATACTTCTACCACCAATCTTAACAATAAAAATAATAATAGCAAGAATCACTCAAACCAAAATGCTGACAATCAAACTAGTATGACAGACTTAATGACACTTGCAAATGAAATACAAGACATAGATAAACTGTGCGATATAAGTGAGATGCTCAATGCTGTCAAAGAGCTCAAAACGCAGCTACAAAAATGTACAACAAAATTTCAAAAATTTGAAGCATTTGTTAATTTCAGTAAAAAACTAGAGTTACCATAGGTACTCTAAAAATCTGCAGTTGGAATGCAAATGGACTGAAAAATAAAATAGGAGAGGTAATTGAGTTCCTTGATCGCATGAGCATTGACATTTTTCTTGATAATGAAACTAGGCTTAATCATATTAATATAATTAATATTAAAAATTATGTGATTATTAGAAAGGATAAGTCTAGCGTTGGAGGCGGAGTCGCATTATTAGTTAAGAATAATATTTCATATACAGAAGTTAAGCTAAAGAAAACAATCCCAATAGAATGTATAATATTTGTATTAGATTGACAAGCAAAGTTTGTATAGTTGCAGGTTATTGTAGTCCTAAGGATGACTATACAGCCAAAGATCTAGATGATATATTTAGAATTGGAGAAAGAGTAATATTGATTGGAGACCTGAATGCCAGACACCGCACGTGGAGATGTTATGTAAATAATCGCAGAGGAAGAGTACTTTATAATTTCTCACTCAAGAAAAACTGCTGTGTTTTATTCACTGATGAACCAACACATTTTCCAACAAATAACTCAACTCCTACAACGATAGACATATGTGTAAACCAAAATGTTAATCATATAGGGGACCTGCAAGTCTTGAATGAGCTAAATTCTGACCATAATCCTATTGTCTTAACATTAGGGAATCAAGATTACAACATTCCAGCTAAACTAGCCTACGATTATGACAATACGGACTGGATCAAATTTAAGAAAATACTGAACGAAAAAACAAAAATCTCCAACAAAATTGAAACTACTAAAGAGCTGGATATAGAAATTCAACGACTCACAAATAACATACAACATTGCATAGAACAAGCTATACCGATGAAAACAACACGGCAACTCAAAGATAAACTTCCTTACAAAATTAAACAATTAATTCAAGAACGAAATAGAATTCGTAGAAAATGGCAAAAAACAAGGATCAAAGCATACAAGAATGAAGTGAAAATATTGACTAAGAGATCAAGTATTGAAATTAAAAATGCAAGGAATGAAAGTTGGACCAAAAAACTAGAAAAACTGAATCCCAAGGATAATTCATTATGGAGGATGACAAAAATTTTTAAAGCGGAGTTCAATCCTGTGCCGACGTTAGAAAAAGATGGAACTGAAGTTGTTAATGATGAAGAAAAAGCAAATATGTTAGCATGAAGATTTGAAGAAGTACATAGCATAGATCTTAAGAACAATAATAATGAACAAAATAGAATAATTCAAGAGGTTAAAGACTATCTTTCCAGTACAAACACCGCTGACTGTATTAACTTTATCACTTCTCCTAAGGAATTATGGGATATTATCAGACAATTGCCGTTTCGAAAAGCACCTAGTCTGGACAAAATACAAAACATTGTGCTCAAAAACCTTACCAAAAAAGAACTTGTCCAATTAATGTACATTATCAATGCTTCACTCAAATTATCTCACTTCACCACTCATTGGAAAACAAGCAATGTAATACCAATTCTTAAACCTGGTAAAAATCCCTCAGAGCCAAGCAGTTATAGGCCTATTAGTTTACTGAATACCATGAGCAAGATTGCAGAGAAAGTAATACTCAAGAGGCTTGCTGATCATGAAAGAAAAGAACAAATCATTGCTGAACATCAATATGGTTTTAGAGCAAAACATAGTACTACACAACAAGTTGTACGCATAGTAAATGATATCAGCATTAATTTTAATAAAAATATGTCAACTGTCTTAATGTTATTGGACATTGAAAAAGCGTTTGATCGTGTATGGATAGACGGACTTATCTACAAAATGATCCAAGAAAGTTATCATCCAGTTCTAATAAAACTCATCAATTCATATCTTCGCAATAGGCATCTTCAAGTAATAGTTAACGGTTCTAAATCAAATAAAAGAAAAATCAAAGCTGGAGTACCACAGGGGTCGGTTATTGAACCTAAGGCATTCAATATATACCTCACCGATCTACCTACATTCCCAAAAACAAAAACTGCTCTGCTCGCAGATGATACTGCTATTTATGCACACTCATTCAACGCTAATGTAGCAGATAAACAGATACAAATACACATGAACTTTCTCGAACTATACTACAAACTATGGAAAATACATCTCAATGCAACAAAAACGAAAGCAATAGTTTTCTCCAAAAAAACTAAAGGACTCAAAATTTTCCAACCGATCAAGGTATATGGACATCCTGTCCAACCAGTTAACACTCTCAAGTACCTAGGCGTCCATCTAGATCAAAAACTCACATACAAGCAGCATATTAAACAAGTCCTAAAAAAAGTCTACTCAATACAGAGAAAACTTTATCCACTCATGATCAAAGGATCTCCACTGTCTAAAGAGAACAAAACTCTTATCTACAAGATGCTGTTAAGACCCATAATGATATATGCGGCTCCAGTATGGTATGGCACGGCTCCAACCAATATGAAACCTCTTCAAGTCTACCAAAATAAGTGCCTAAGACTGATTCTATCAGCCGACAAATACACTAAAATTAATGAACTACATGAGACTGTAAAAGTACCATATATCAAAGACTATATAGATGAACTAGCCTATAACTATTATGGAAATCAACTAGATGTAAGTGTATTAACTAAGGACCATACGAATATTAGACCTTATAATTTACCTTTTATTCTTAAACATAAACTGCCATATCAATCGCTTAAAATATTTCACATTATTAAATAAATAAATCGCTAAACTCAGGGTATAACGTACAATTAAAATAAGAAAGAATGTCTTGTAACATAGCAATTTTCATAAATAGGTTTTTTCAATTTGTTTTTCCAATATTAAATCATATCAGAGCAAAAATTAACCAAAGCTGGGATCAAGAAACACACCGTCACAAATTAATAAATAATTAATGCGATCTTATAATAATCGTAGGTTAGTCTTAATTTAAGAAGGAACTACGCTCGAAGCACAATTTAAAATATATTTATATGTTGTAAATGTATATATATAAATTTATGAAATGTTAATAAATAAATTAAAAAAAAAAAAAAAGTTCTCGTCCGATCAGTGAAGTTAAGCAACATTGGGCGCGGTCAGTACTTGGATGGGTGACCGCTTGGGAACACCGCGTGTCCTTGCCTCTCCCTTTTTTTAAATTCATACTTTATACCTTACTCTTATTTTTATTGTATCGACTTGCCAGAAAAATTATTTCTACCCGTCAATGTTTATATTTCAAAAGTTAATGTATGTATAACTATTTATGTAACTCATGCATGAAAAACGCTACTTTTCGTGCCTCCAAAGTGTGGCGAAAGTGGCGCTTTATAACTAAGGATACGATAATAATACTGCGCATGCGCAAATCGGCCCAATTTTACATTATCACACTAGTGCTTTCTTCTCGCACTAGTGCGATAAAGTAAACATTGTTCTCGCGCGCTGTCGTGAAATGCATTCACTTTTGAAGCCTTCCTTGGTCTTCTTATGGCTGCCTCCTTCAATGAAGAGATGTTCCAGTCACTTTGGAGGCACAAATAGTAGCGTTTTTCATGCATTCGTTACAGAAAATATTATGCGATACTGGTACAATAAAGCGAACATTATACGCAGTTCGTGAAGTTTGTCACACTCACCGCACTCGTAAAACAAACTGTTTTACGAGTGCGCGGCTCGTACGACCAACTTCATCGCCTGCCTATAAAGTTCGCTTTCTCGCACATGTATTGCAAAATATTATTATGATTTTGTATGTCGTGAAATGTAATATGCTCTTTAGTTTCATAGGCAAGGTCCATACCACGTTGAATGCATCAGTTCTCGTCCAGTGAGATTATAGAAAAGTAAAATGGAATAGTTTCACAAACTTATTAAACAATAAAGTTAAAATTAACTTGACTATTACTGCCACTGATAGTATTGACTAAGAAGTACAAAGATTCACTAGTAAAATACAATACTCTATAGAAAAAACGATACCCACCATAACTTTCCTTGAAGCTCAGGATAGATACTCGGAATATATGTTTATGAGTGATGATCACACCAAAATATAGCAAAGAACTAGACTGAAAGAATATAAAGTAGAAGTAAATCAGCTACCAATGCCATTAGAACTCAAATTGCAAAGTTCACAAATAGTAGTCTAAAAGAAACTAAATAAATTAAATCTTAATGGCAGTTCGTCATTATGGTGTATAGAAAAATTTTTATGAGTAAATTTCATCCAGTTTCCACTCTCGGAAAATAAGACACAATGAAAATAAGGCAACGACTGATGAAGGAAAAGCCAGCATCTTGCATCCCAATTCAAAGGCGTTCATAACTTTGATTTAGTAAACAATACTAATGAAAAAAGTGAAATTATTACAAGAGTAGATAATTTTCAGAGAATTAACAATACAGCTAATGAGTGGGTTAACTTTACTACATCTCCAAAGGAAATCACCAAAGAAATTATGAAACTTCCAACACACAAAGCTCCTGGAATTGATGTAATACAAAACATTGTACTTAAAAGCCTGGGTCGTAAAGCCATTCTCTCACTCGCATATATAATAAATGCATGCCTCAAACTCTCGTATTTTCCATCGCATTGAAAAAGAGAGAAAAGTGAATCACCAGGGGTGAAGTTACAGAACAAATTATTCATAGAAGACTCAACAAATTTGAAAAAGATAATAGGTCTGTTCTCGTTTCCTAAACTTTCTGCACTTTTCAAAAAGGGCAAATTCTTATTGGATGATATTTTTATGTAACCGACGAGAATCTGCATTTGTTTTAAAGTGCAGAAAGTGTGGGTAACGAGAATGGACCTAATAAGATTGTGATCGATAATCAATTTGGGTTCAAAGAGGGGCATATACTGTCCAGCAGATAACTAGAACAGTAAATCATCAAAAGTAAATCATGAAAAACAATACTACAGATGTGATTTTTCTGGATTTTAGAAACGCATTTGACACGGTGTGGATTGATGAAAATGATCTAGTATAAATATCCCACAATGCTAATAAAATTAATAAATGACTACCTGAAAATCAGACGTAACAGTTGCAGTGAATGAAGTTCAACCCACAAAGGGTGAAATCAGGGCGACAGTCCCCAAAGATTCTGTACTAGGACCAAAATTATTCAATATTTATCTAAACGACATACCGCAGTTCTCAACAGCCTCAACACCCCTCTTCGCGGATGATACTGCCATCTATCAAAGAAACAGTTTGTCAAAACTATTATATATCCGCCAAATTGGATCCGCCATTTTGAAATTTGCAAATCTGACAGAAAATTTGTAATTAGCGCCCTCATAAACCCTTGAATATACATTTTTATGAATAATCGAGCATCATAAAAGTATTTAAACTAAACAACTCTGATAAGTTCTGTACGGAAGATAATTTGCAATTGTTGTCATTGTTTAAATTCTACAATTTTTAAGGAAAAATTGGAAAAAGGGTACCTGCATATTTTCAAAGTAAAAGTACTAATAACACGTTTTGTGTCGTTTTTACTGTGAAAAAGCCATTTCCTCTGCACAAAATCGGTCGTTTTCTAGGAAAAAATCGTGTGAAAAATATGTTTTCTTATTTAAGTTTGTCAAAAAATAATAAAAACTAATATTTTCCACTTTTCTAAATGGTTGCATCGCATAGATCGCACCCAAAAATATCTAAAAAAAATTGGTCTGCAGTAGAACTCATTTCATTTCACTGTAATATTTTTTGTAATTCAGGTATCAATGAGTTCAGCCTCTACAAATATTTCAAAAATAGTGCCTTAGGTTAATGCTTAATGCAAAGAATGATTTCTACAAAGGAGAAACTGACTTTTAAAAATGTAATATTAAATTCGAAGAAACGGAGAATGACGGACATATCTAACACAGGAAACAAGTAATGTGAAAGTAAAAAGCAGTGTGACAAACGTGAAATGCCACAATCATATTGAACCACTGAGTGAAAATGAAGGAGATCCAATAGACATAAAATGTAACGAAACAGAAACTGATCATATTTCAAAAGATAATAACAAAATGTCAAAAAAAGCCACCAGCATTAGCGCTACATGGTAAAATAGAGAAGCATGCAACTTTTCTAAATATACTAAAGAACGTTGTCAAGGAAAATTTTTATAGAAAATATCAGGAAGGAAAGATAGACGTACATGTGAGTAATCAAGATGATTATCTGAAGCTTATAGGAAAATGGACAAAAAATTAAATTTCAGAAATTCATTTGAAAAAACGAGTAAAGGAAAATTTACGTTGTCAAGACTTCATGACGATATCCATATACGAGGAGCCAAGAACAGAACTCGAAGAATAGAATATAAAAGTAATTTGAAAAAAAAGAAAAAATAGTAACGATGCAAGGTGATATAAAAATTAATTATTTTAATACAACATTGAAATACCTGTGTTATATCGAAGTTTCATAGAATAATTCTATTAGCAAAAGAAGAATAACACCATGTGATCGTTGTCAAGATCACAAGTTGAAACGGTGTAACAGTACGCACAGTCTTCTTTTTTTCCTGGTTGCTAATGGTCAACAACCATAATATTAATAAATATAATTATTTGTTATTCTGCACTGCATGAAATGTAGTTTGTTTTTCTAATTTTACAGGCAAGGTCCATACCACGTTGAATACACCAGTTCTCGTCCGATCACTGAAGTTAAGCAACATTGGGCGCGGTCAGTACTTGGATGGGTGACCGCTTGGGAACACCGCGTGTCCTTGTCTCTTTCCCTTTTTTTTATTTATGCTTTACAAATAAATAAATTACCTAAAACTTGAATATTTTTATTGCACAATTTTATATCAAAAATTTTATTTTTTTTATACAAAATTAATAAAAAGTACCTGAAGAGAATCCTGATCAAGAGTAAAATCTTCATAACAGTACGCACAGATTTTTATTTTTTTTTGGAAATTACTCATTGGGAAAGTGGAGTCAAACTTATTCTTAACCTTGCAGGATGTGTGCGTAACTCCGGTTTGGGAAAGGAACTTTGTAAAAATTCTGTTATTTAAAATTTTCGTTAACCTTTTACTTAAATTGTAGATAAAATGTCTAAACTCCCTTTAACGAAAACCCAAAAGGTAGGATTGAAACTTCGAGTGAATTTTTTTTTTTAATACTGGCGGACTTGGTTGATACGAAGGACAAGATAATATATTTGACTTTTCTTATAACTTCTATAATTATAATATACAATACTATAAATATAAATATTCTATAAATATAATATATCTTAAGTAATGTCTGCGAATAATGTTCAGACAAGATCGTTATCTCCAAGGTAGAACTTCAGGCGTGTCTTAAAGCTATCTTGTTTGGTGTCTTTGATTCTCCATAGAGTCTCAGGCCCAATCTTGAGGTGGCCTTAAAAATAAGACTCGGCTATCAATACGGCCCTTAGACTCCTCCAGACCCGTCTTCGATTTCTTTTCAGCACCTGGTGTGACAAAAGTTCTTTTCGTCGGCGATTGCTGATAATGAACATCAGCAAATAATTTTCCGGCGTCAATATATGTATTATTAAAGAATTGACCTCTGTCTACACTTTCCTCACACGCACTGAGCGATAATGAGAAACCGAATTCCAGTACTGCCATAACTGAACCTACTGTGTTTCGTGCCGACAAAGAATATTTCACTCCTTTGCTCACTGTCGTTGTAAGAATTGCTAAAATCACTGAATTAAGACTCCTTCGGACCCAAACCAGCTGTCTTGAATAATGATGTTACAAGCGAGGAAACGTGTTTTTCAACCAGTTTGGCTATTGCCCATACTTTTGTTTCTATGAGACTGCCCTATGGTTTCGACGTTATCGATCCAGATCGATGAGTTCCCAATTCTCCCGCATGATAACGCGTATATCATATTCCAACTTCTGATCTGGGTCCGCAGTCGCCGTAAGTACAGGTGCCTCTACAGGGCATTCCCTTTTTATTCGGCGTTCAATTCATGTTGAATTCAATACTTCCACCTGGATATCACCGAAGACTTGAAATGTAATTATCGCATTATTGATCGTTATTGATTTTTACATATAACTCCAACGATTTGTGAAGGAAAAGTTTTACTTCGTTTTTTCTCTATCTGAAATGGCAAATCGATTTGGCTGAAGTAGCGGCTTCCGCAGTGTTGTACTGCAACTGTGGGAGTTCATTCTAAAAATCTTCCAGGTATAAAAAAGTATACTACTCCCTTCTACACTCAGAGAAAAAAATGGTAGAGGCAACTATAAATTTGTAGTTAAATACGACCTCAACTTTATTCTTTTAGTTACTTATACTAATAATATATGGTCAGTGCAACTGCAGACTCTAGCTACAACAACTATTTCTCATCAGTACGTATAAGTGACTTGCATTGCATTATGGCAAGTATTCAAAAGTGGTTACAGGTTTTATAAATATATAAATTAACTTGTTGATTCTAAGAGTTTGATATCGAAGCAATTCGATGGATTGGACCACTAGGTGCTGCACGTTAGGACCTCTTATCGCCTCTTCGTCTTTTTTTTAGAATTTTGTAACAACTAAAGTTTGAAGCTTATCGACTCATTGACCCACTTCTGCTTGCGGGTATGCCTATCCCTCTGGTGGCCGGTGACTGTATTCCGCCAATTATTTTAATAACAATCGTCTGCACTGACCATATATTATTAGTATAAGTAACTTAAAAAATAAAGTTGAGGTCGTATTTAACTACAAATTTATAGTTGCCTCAATCCATCTTTTTCTCTGTGTTGCAGTCACGTTAACAAAGAAAACAGTTGAAGTAATTATAAAAACAGTTGTGTAGACCAATTATTATATAGCTGTCACTTAATAGTTATCAAAACTATCCCGATTTCTCTGAGTGTAGTATCAAGAGAATTCGAGTTACAATGAATTAAATACGTGTAACAATGAAGAGAATTCTATAACAAATGCCTTAAAGCTGATTTCTTTCTCTGAATATAATGCATTAACTGTTTTATAGTCAGTATTAAGAGATGAAGGAACACAGCGACTGAATAGTGAATCAGGTGCATATTCCACGTTAAACCATTTTGCGGCCCTTAAAAGGGCCATTTTTGTTTAATTCAGCGATACTGTTTACGCCTTCTTCTCGGTCTTCTTGGGTAGCAGAACTGCCTGAATGTTTGGAAGCACACCACCTTGGGCGATGGTCACACCGGACAGTAACTTGTTCAATTCCTCATCGTTACGAATGGCCAGCTGCAAATGACGTGGGATGATCCTCGTCTTTTTGTTGTCACGTGCAGCGTTTCCCGCCAATTCCAACACCTCAGCAGCCAAATACTCCATAACGGCCGCCAAGTAAACAGGAGCTCCAGCTCCGACACGCTCGGCATAGTTGCCTTTGCGAAGGAGCCTATGAATACGGCCGACGGGGAACTGGAGGCCAGCCCTGCTGGAGCGAGACTTTGCCTTTCCCTTCACTTTTCCGCCTTTGCCACGTCCAGACATTATGACTTCTCTGTATAGTACTAGCAAACGTCCAACAAGCTACTCGTTCGACAAGCGAAGCAACTATGAACGAAATTTTACCGGCTGAACGCTTATGTAGCAAAGAGGGCGCTTCCTGCGCTCCAATCCCGTTGCGTCTCACTGTTGGCATCGCACGCGCTAGCGCCTGATTGGTGCGCCCATGGTCCTGCTACTCCATAAACAGCGTGCCCAAGCGGGCAGTCACCACATTCGTTGAATCTTTCGTACGAGTGATTTTGCGTGATAATAAACTGTTCGAAGCATCATGCCACCTAAAGCAAGCGGAAAGGCAGTGAAGAAAGCTGGGAAGGCCCAGAAAAACATCAGCAAGACCGACAAGAAGAAGAAACGCAAGAGGAAGGAAAGCTATGCCATCTACATCTACAAGGTGCTGAAGCAAGTCCATCCCGATACTGGAGTCTCCAGTAAAGCTATGAGCATCATGAACAGCTTCGTCAACGACATCTTCGAGCGCATCGCCGCCGAAGCTTCCCGATTGGCTCATTACAACAAACGTTCCACCATCACGTCTCGCGAAGTACAAACTGCTGTGAGGCTGCTGCTACCCGGAGAACTGGCCAAGCACGCTGTTAGTGAAGGAACCAAAGCTGTCACCAAGTACACCAGTTCCAAGTAAAGCTACTTGGATGAATTACGAATTTCCAAAAACCGGTCCTTTTCAGGGCCATAAAAAGTTCTTACGTTAGCTTCAACATTTACAGCATATCTGCTTAACGAATTTTCCATTCTTATATGTAATCTATAACCTCTTACACTCCATTTCCGGAAATACGGTGCTATTTCAATTTTGAAGTAACATCGTACAATTTCATGAATATCGTTTTATTCATTTTCAATGTTATAACGTTGTATGTTTCAAAGCAGCTGCAGAATTAAGAATGCCGGTACGTAAAGAAAGATCAGTGCAATTCAGACTAGGCATGTCGATCTGAGATCGACTAATCGCAAAATCGATTCTTTGGCGAAAGAAAGTCGATTTTTCAGACCGATCTGAAACACTGGATCGATTCACTGAATCGATCCCAAAATTCTGAAAATCGGACTTATTCGCATTACAGGCAGATCACCATATAGTGAAAAGATGTTTATTAACGACATATTCCGTAATTGAACTGCAGTTGCAATTATTAAATTACAGCTAATTGCATCGATTGAATTCGATTGATGACAAAAATTAATCGATGTCATTCGCTGAAATTTAATAATTGCAACCGTGGTTTAGTTACGGAATATGCCTTTAGACATATGTATGCTATTTTGGAACGCATCCTTATGTTATTCAGGTGGCGTTATTAACCATTATAACGGTAATAATAACGGAGATCAAATATTCTCTTTGTTTTTTTGAGCTTTGAAGAAAAAAAGGAAGCTGGAAATAACGTTTCTTATTTTTCTATTTCAATCTTATATATAAAAATCTCGTGTCACGGTGTTTGTCGCCGAACTCCTCCGAAACGGCTCGACCGATTTTCATGAAATTTGGTATGTATATTTGGTAGGTATGAGAATCGGTCGTAAAGTATATTTCATACCGCTAGGTGATTAGGCTGTCCGTATCCAGAAAAATTTTTTGTATTTTTTTTTGACAAAAAATTTTTTTTGTATTCTTTTTTATTTGGCATCAGAAAATACCTATAACTCCAAATTTTCACACTCCTACCCCCACCCTTCCATTTCTTAATACGGGATAATCTTATACGCGATTTTAGTATTTTTTTTATGAAATAATTTAACCGTCGTTCGTATTTCAAACAGAACGAAATTATTTATGTCGTTGAATGATAGATGCCGCTACGTCCGCCTCATCCAACTTTCATCCACGCATGAGTCACGCACGCACGTCATTTTGAAATTTCAATCATGAAATGTCAATTTTGATTTATAAGCAATATATACGTATTTTATGACTGTAAAAAGGTTGGTAAAATACTGAAAGAAGAAATCAGTTATCGGTATACCGTTTTTCATTAGTAAGTACAACAATTTTGTCTATTTGTGTGTGTATACAGTGAACAATTTTAATTTATAAAAAAGGTTGGTAAAATACTAAAAGAATAAATCCATTATCGGTATACGGTTTTTCATAAGTAATTAAAACAATTTTTGTATATTTTTGTGTCTGAGTATTACAGTGAACAATGCCAGGAAGACGGAAGGGGGCGAATTTAGGAAGAAGAGGGAATAGAACAACAAATAGGAGAAATAATAGAGCAGAAAGAACAGACGAACAAATCCAAGAAGATAACGAAAATATACGTGTGAGCATGTCGCAATTGCGTGCATCTCAATCACAAGAGGCACGAGATGAAAGAAATCAACAACGACAATTGGAACGGAGACAAGCGCGACGGTTCGTAGTTAACACACGCAGAGCAAATTACCTACAACGCCAACAAGTACATCGAGCATTTACAGCCGCTTCCTTCCTTCGTCTCGCATTCGAGTACCAGCCAGATATTGAATATTCCGCTCATCCGAAAGTCGTGATTGGTGCTATGGGCAAAGAATGTCCTCATTGTCATGCGCTCAAATTCAAACATGAGTCAGCCGGGATGTGTTGCGCTTTAGGAAAAGTGCAACTACCAGAAATTGAGACACCACCAGAACCATTGAACGGATTGCTCATCGGCAATTGAGCTTAATTGCTCTTCGAAATTAATATTCATTTGATATATTTTTTATCCTAAAGTAGGAAAATGAAAACAATGAATATGTCCGTTATGTTAATGAAATACATTGAATTGAGAAAATGAATGGTTGGTGTTTTTTTGTTTTTATCGGCGGTTATCGTCTACAGCGCTCAATTCCTCTTTTTGTCATAGATCCCATCCCCAAACACTTACAATACATTCGTTATATTTTATTTAACAACCAACATATTCACTAGAAATAATTTATATGGCAGAACAACGTTCGCGCGATCAGCTTGTTATGCTATAATTATGTATAGTGAACAGCTTTTTAAAAATTCGACTACAGTATCGATTAATGGGAAATCGATCTTTTAGTCCCCAATTTAATTCCCAATCGATTCTGTTACGTTCGATTCGAATCGATTTTTTTTTTCAGGAAGAATCGATATCCCTACTTCAGACTTCGAGAAAAACAACATTACGATTAGAAAAAGACCAGTTAAGGGTAACGCATGCAGTGAAGAATATTACGTCAAAGAATATGATTGACCACCATAGGCTCCAGAACTAAGAATGTTAAGTTTCTCAACAGAAAACCGTTACTAAAGTAGGAAAAGAACTTGACAATCACTTAACAGTGAATAAACCTTAAAATCTCTAAATTAAAGAAAATAAATGTTTCTACTATTAAATAAGCTCTCTTGCCACAGTTATGAACACTAGGGAAAATATTCAAATGGTGCATTTTGGAGTGCAGGTTAGTCGCTCTAAAATATTGATTCGCGTGGAATCAATCAGGTCTCAGAAATGTTAATACTGGAAAAACATTGCTTACTACAGAAAGAAAATATTAAATAAGGCGTATGCGACTAAAGTGTATGTAAGTGGACATACTTGGATTGAATTTAGAAACTTCTTTCAGAGTATAAACGTATGTGCATGTTCCTCGAAATAACAAACTGTTGGTCCTGAAAAGGACCGATTTTATTTTATAAGCCTTCGGTATTTAGGCACGTTCTCCACGAATACGGCGAGCCAACTGGATGTCCTTTGGCATGATGGTGACACGCTTGGCGTGGATGGCGCACAAGTTGGTGTCTTCGAAGAGGCCGACGAGATAAGCCTCGCTAGCTTCTTGAAGTGCCATCACGGCTGAACTCTGGAAGCGAAGGTCCGTCTTGAAGTCCTGAGCGATCTCGCGGACCAATCGCTGGAAGGGCAGTTTGCGGATGAGCAGCTCCGTACTCTTCTGATAGCGACGAATCTCACGCAGAGCGACAGTTCCTGGTCTGTAGCGATGAGGCTTCTTAACTCCTCCGGTAGCTGGTGCACTTTTACGTGCGGCTTTCGTAGCCAGTTGCTTTCGAGGAGCCTTTCCTCCAGTTGATTTGCGAGCAGTCTGTTTTGTGCGAGCCATGTTCCGCTAATATTTTTTTCCTGTGAGCGTCGATAGAACTTCGCAGCTTAAGATGCAAACGCATTATGAGAGCGGTACCTTTAGTCACTGACTTATAGATTCGTCCGTTTGTTGAGCTCGACGCTCATTGGCCAGTCGGAAAGTGGTGGGGATACGCCCGGCAGCAAGGATAAATACTCCTCGAATCCTAACGGCTACATCAGTTCTACCGAGTATTTCTTCGAGAGAGTTTCTGTTGAATTTCGTTGGTGAAAATGACTGGCCGTGGTAAGGGAGGAAAAGGATTGGGAAAGGGAGGAGCGAAGCGTCACAGGAAAGTTCTTCGTGACAACATCCAGGGAATCACGAAGCCTGCTATTCGCCGTTTGGCTCGTCGAGGCGGCGTTAAACGTATCTCTGGCCTGATTTACGAAGAGACCCGTGGTGTTCTTAAAGTGTTTCTGGAAAATGTCATCCGTGATGCAGTTACGTACACCGAGCATGCCAAGAGGAAAACCGTTACTGCCATGGATGTGGTCTATGCGCTGAAGCGTCAAGGACGTACTCTCTATGGCTTTGGTGGTTAATTTGTTTCTCCGATTCTCAGCTACTCTCTGTACACAAAACAAGGGCCCTTTTCAGGGCCACAAACTTTTTCAATGCGTAAATGGAGCAAACCGTTTTACAATTGTATGCGTTAATTAATTTTAATTCCTCACCTCTTTCACGAGTTTAAGATTTAGAATATATTGTGGTTTCCGTTCGAATAATAATACACTTAATGTCTATTCCGTATGCTTTTTAATGACTTCCATGTTTTATATGTTCGTCTGCTAAACACGAAGATTTGGTCTTGAATTGGGATAGTCGTTAAAGTTCATCTTCGATTCTTACACTACTCTTTAAAATCATGTGTGTGATATTAATATAAATAAAATACTGAACTAGCTTCTATATTCTGGTAGGTTTTATGAGAGAGTTCAATTTATGCGCTTCAAAACATTTGGTTTTAATATTTTCCGATTATCTTGTATTTCAATTGGAAGAGAAGTTGGAAATGAAAAACTATCGTGTGGTGAAGGTGGTAGTCAATTGCATCAGTTTCAGACAGGGTTCACCCATAATCAGTAATATGTATTATAGATTCATTGAACGTGGTTGACGCTAAACTAGAATAAGTGAAGAAACGCAATACGTTCAATTTGATTTTTGTTCGAATTTTAAATCTGTTCAATTTCTTAGTGGAACAATCAACTGTACTTAAAGGATCATTTTGTTGCAACTCGCCAGTTAAGATGGTCTTTTGAATATTAAATTAACGTAGTTTCAGCATACTTTAGAAATAATTTAACACTAATATAGAAGTATTAATCAATGATGGCATCAATTACATTGTGATTATTAAAGTAAGATACAACTGAGCTGAATATCTATGCAATGTATTGTGTATCAACACAGATAATTATCTAGTATAGATAAAGTTATTGGTATGTAAAAACATAAGCAAGGACAATCGGCAAGGTCCATACCACGTTGAATCTCCACTGTGTAAACATAATAATACTCTTATCTACACGATGCTGTTAAGACCCATAATGATATATGCGGCTCCAGTATGGTGTGGCACGGCTCCAACCAATATGAAACCTCTTCAAGTCTGCCAAAATAAGTGCCTAAGACTGATTCTATTAGCCGAGAGATACACTAAAATGAATGAACTACATGAGACTGTAAAAGTACCATATATCAAAGACTATATAGATGAACTAGCCTATAACTATTATGGAAATCAACTAGATGTAAGTGTATTAACTAAGGACATTACGAATATTAGATCTTATAATTTACCTTTTATTCTTAAACATAAACTGCCATATCAATCGCTTAAAATATTTCACTTTGTTAAATAAATAAATCGCCAAACTCAGGGTATAACGTACAACTAAAACAAGAAAGAATGTCTTGTAACATAGCAATTTTCATAAATAGGCTTTTTCAATTTGTTTTTCCTATATTAAATCATATCAGAGTAAAAATTAACCAAAGCTGGGATCAAGAAACACACCTGCACAAATTAATAAATAATTAATGCGATCTTATAATAATCGTAGGTTAGTCTTAATTTAAGAAGGAACTACGCTCAAAGCAGTATTTAAAATATATTTATATGTTGGAAATGTATATATATATTTATGAAATGTTAATAAATAAATTAAAAAAAAAAGGTCTCGTCCGATCACTGAAGTTAAGCAACGTTGGGCGTGGTCAGTACTTGGATGGGTGACCGCTTGGGAACACCGCGTGTCCCCTTGCCACTATTAGTACATTAGTTTTTTAAATCTTTATATGAAATCAATATTTTTAAACTCTTTGAAATGATTGGCAATGTTTCTTAGATATAAAGAATTACTTATGTATTTAGTTAGTCACTGTAGGTGGATGGTACTACCTCGAGATCAACCGTCGTCCATTGATCGTTACAACGGCGTAAAAGGGGCCACTAATAATTAACAAGTAATGTTACACCATTTATACTGTCAATTTCATTAAGGGGACTAGTCATGAGAACGATTTTAAAGATTGTGATCCGGCAATTTTTAATAGTGCAATGCATGGTTCCAAGAATTTTTTAAGATAAAGAATTATATATTTGTCCGCATGGCTTCTAAAATACAAATTAATAAATTTCAATTATTTTGTATGGGTAGCAAGCGACGAAGCGCGAGGACTGTTAAATTTTCTGCAAAAGTACATGTTTGCAAAGAACTTACGATCATAAATGTGTACTTTTTGTGTAAATTGATGTCTTAGCTTCACGGGAAAATTGAAAAATTCTGGGTGCCCACATTTTAAGAAGGGTATTTACATTTTAACGAAAACTGTTTTCTCTAGCAGCCGATTGTGAGATAGAGACTTGACAACGTGGCTTTTGATCGAATGGATCGAATAGCGCGCGCTCTATTCAAACGCTGTTTGAAAATGAGTCTGCTGCATTTCTATGGAGCAATGTTCTATCATATATTCCTGTCAGTTCTTATAATATTTTGTTAAGCAGGTTACAATGAAAAAAATGAATGCCAAACGAACTGTATTTACACTCAGAGAAATCGGGATAGTTTTGATAACTATTAAGTGACAGCTATATAATAATTGGTCTACACAACTGTTTTTATAATTACTTCAACTGTTTTCTTTGTTAACGTGACTGCAACACAGAGAAAAAGATGGATTGAGGCAACTTATAAATTTGTAGTTAAATACGACCTCAACTTTATTTTTTAAGTTACTTATACTAATAATATATGGTCAGTGCAGACGATTGTTATTAAAATAATTGGCGGAATACAGTCACCGGCCACCAGAGGGATAGGCATACCCGCAAGCAGAAGTGGGTCAATGCGTCGATAAGCTTCAAACTTTAGTTGTTACAAAATTCTAAAAAAAAGACGAAGAGGCGATAAGAGGTACTAACGTGCAGCACCTAGTGGTCCAATCCATCGAATTGCTTCGATATCAAACTCTTAGAATCAACAAGTTAATTTATATATTTATAAAACCTGTAACCACTTTTGAATACTTGCCATAATGCAATGCAAGTCACTTACACGTACTGATGAGAAATAGTTGTTGTAGCTAGAGTCTGCAGTTGCACTGACCATATATTATTAGTATAAGTAACTAAAAGAATAAAGTTGAGGTCGTATTTAACTACAAATTTATAGTTGCCTCTACCATTTTTTTCTCTGAGTGTAATTATTTGTACTATTAACCTCTATGTTATATTCATAATTTTGCGATATTTTAATCGAATTGGGTACTAATAAAGAAACTTTGTTCAGATCGGTTTGTAAAGTATTTTTCCTTTTATTATTCAAAGTAGCTCTTCTTCCGCACAAGACAGCGAGCGCGCGTTTTCAGAACGAACAACTAACTAGACTCTCCATGTGCTATCCTACTAATGGTTGCGCGCTCCTCGTTGGTGGCGCACTCTTCAAAGTCCCTAGGCGACTACAATATAAACAAAACTATCGTTTAACGAGTGTGGATTAGGTAACAATACCATTTTTTAAATCGTCATATGTCAGGCAAATGTACTCATGAAAAATGTCCGTGGTTATTTTAAACAATTGTGTACGTTTGTCAAAGTAACAATCATCAAGTTTTTTGTAATAAGTAATAGCTGATCGTTATCGTATATTATAATCAGTTTTACCATATAGAAGGTTGGACCTTCTTTACATGGAATCATTGTAATCGAATGTTTGATAATCCATGTTGCCCCTGAATTTTACCCAATTCGTGTAAAATATCTGATCTATTACATATGGCGGTAAACACCCGGAAAAAGAAACAGTCCGCAGTATATCTTGTATTACTGCGTTCTTCTTTAAACCACAGTCATAGGTCGAAGAAGAACTCTTTGGAAATAAGAAACCATGGTTTAAACGCAGCTTAACGCTATTGTATAACATACATTTACTGGACGGATGGCAGCTCGAGTAAATATGTTTCCCTCGCTATGCTTACTGTCATACCGCATGCAAGAAATTTTCCATAAAACTCCTATTTTTTTTTTAATTCTTGGATAGTATGTAAGAAAATGGCGTTTGGGCTTCATCGCTTCATAGAATAATTTTACGTGAAATTGCAAGTAGGTTGTGATCGCAACGCATAGGTAGTTGTGAGATCCTATGGGATGTATGTTCCTTTCAACTATTTCTGTAATGGTTTTGAACCACTTTAGTTGGTTCCAATGTTCGTTTCCTGCAGACACTAAACAAGCTAATATCGTGCACACATGTCTAACGAAATTCAACATTTCTGAGGAAGTCATCGTCAAGCGCTTGATTTTTCGAAGATGATGAGCCAAAATTTCTGCTGGTTTATTATTATTGTGGCTGATTTTCGGTCACATGGAATCCAATATCCTTATGGAAAGCGCATCGTTATTTTATTCCGCTTCTCGATAAAATATTTAATTTTAAGAGCTCTTCATCGTTTTTAACATTACGTAGCTTGCACTGTCTTTCGTGAAAAACGAAATCCGCAAAAAGCTTGTATTGAATCCTTCGCTAAACCCTAGAATCGAGTGCAAAGCTAAATTATCTCCCAATATTACAGAAAGTTGAAAGAATAGATAAACGGGCCTTGTGGGAATTCATAATTCCTGTGTTCCTAAGATAGTGCAATTCTTCCACAACTCTAGTAAAAATAATTTCATTTTTAAATTGTTCACGTTCTAAGGAATTGAAAAGACTGAAAAGGTATATGTCTTCTACCTTCGACTGATAAATCAAGAGGATTCTGTCAAGAGGATTGTTAGTCTCGTAATTGTCAAAATATTTGGTTGACAAATAAGTTTGTTCGGTTTTTAAAGTGTAATGAAATACAATTTATCGAAGAGAAAAAACAGATTCTAATCAATTATAAATATATTGACCATTATTATAAATGACCTCTTGCCATCTGTTTACCAATTGCATTATGCCGTGTTCGTAAAACATCTGAGGCTTATCAGCGAAAAACCTATCCAAGTGATTTTAAGACTCTCCTCATCACTGAAGGTTTTCCTGTTCAGAGAATTTTGCAACGATCGGAATAAGTGATAATCGGAGGGTGCCAGGTCGATGTATTTTGTCGAATATTTTTCCTGGGATTATATATTGCATCCGAATAGAAATCTTTCAATTTATCAGTGAAATGAATTTCTTCGAAATCTTCCTCTTCACAGTCCACTGAATTATAATTGCCTGATTCATCACCAATTTCCTCCATGAAATTACAAAGATTTTCTTCGGCTATTAAATTGTCTGGTGTACCTACTTGGTAATAGTGCTAGTGCCAGGATGATAATTAGTTGAAGAATTAGTTGGCTTAGTTACATGTTTCAAAGAGCCGTGATTTTTAAAATAGGAGAATGAGGTGAATTGTTTTTGGCAACAACTCTCTTCGCATCGAAAAGCAGACAAATGTCCATGATACGACCTCATATGATTTACCAAGGCCTTGTTATCAGTAAACGAACACTGGCACGCGAAGCACAACATTTAAAAATATAGGCTTTAGGCTATTATCTTTATCCATTTTTGCTATCACTGTTTTGTTCAAATGGATTGTAATTTCCCGCTTAAGGCATTAACTGCTGGTGAAATTTTGTCGGTATCCCCTTCAATCTCATACAATCCTTTTTGAACAAACTTCCATAAAGTTTTTGCCCGTTCCAGATATTCACAATTTGTAGCAAAAAAGTTCTGAAACAGAGATCTATTAGGATAATTGATAATTGCGAGCATGCCCTATCAATTTCACTTTGTATTATGATGCGAACCAGCTGTTTCCGAATGTGTTCAGATAGACCATTATTTAATCTCGAATGTCGATAAATGGCCTTTCCTTCGCCGTATTTATGCAGAATGGTTTCACTGTAGAAAAATCGATTAGTGCACCAAAATTGATTAACAATTTATTGGAAATTGATAGTTCTGTCGAACAAAAGTTCAGGCAAAATGTGTACAATGTAACACATGCGAATTAATAATATTAACTGTATTAGTAATAATCGGACTCTCAGTAATAATCAGAATCCCTCGCGACACGATTCGCGGTTCTATCAAGCTCCGTGAGCGAATCTTTTTTCTGGCGGAGATCTTCGCAGGTCAGCGTGCCGAACGCCTGGACCACCAATCTCCGCTCGGGCTCCACGTATACGGCAATCCCCGGATCTTCTCCAAGGGGAAAACGTGCAAAAGAAGAGCCGCTCTCGGCGGTACTCCCCAGTGCGTCGGCTATGTTTTCCAATGGGACCACCAATAATCCAGTCAAAAAGAAAATCCAAGAGATGTGGGGGGGGGGGGGGGTCGGGTGGTGCCACTTAGGGGCCACACTTCCGTGTTCGGAACCACAATCTTACCTGCCGCACTGTCACCCGTCTCCCTTACACTTATTCTCCAAAAATATAAGTATCGTAATCAAGTCCCACACGTAGCCGAAGTAATGCACCAGAAATCTAAAACTAGAACAGGCTGACTCGTCAACGAAGCAAAGAAAAGTCCAAAAGTGCTAAATCGCGGTTACCAAAAAGAGATTGATTTCGGCGAATCCGAAGATTGTCGAACCCTTTCGTCATTGGCTCACCGAATTTTGCCGAAGGAATTCCCGCCTCCCGAGAATTCCTCGTCCCTCATACTCCCTCGTCTAGCGGGAGACAAAACAAAAATACCCCTCTCCCGCGGTACCTTGCCGGCCAGATCGCATGCCGGGACGGTCAGAAGTCCAGCTGGTGGACTGCGGGGAGCGGGTGGTCGGCGACTTCATCGGCGTAGATTATTATTCCTTTTGCTTCGCAAGCCGTTCCGCCCTGCCGCTGTCGGCAATCAGACTTCCTTCCGACCAGATCGTGCGACCCTTCAGCGCGGACCCTTGAGATCTTCCCTTAATGCTGCACCGAAGTCGGGCTCATGACGCCACGTTACAATACATACGCTTAATGTATTCCGCTTCAGATGTTCGATGATAGTGGCTTTGGAGGATACCCTCATACTCGATTGATTTAATGAATATACATGAAAAGGACTCTGATGAAGGGTCGAATCATTGTACTACTACTGTAGCTTTCCTTTATTTTCGTTGGTTGCTAATGGTTGCAAACCGCAATATCAAAAAATATTTTGTGTATAACTGTTTTTGATTTTGCATAGAGTGAAATACAATTCGTTATCATAATTCTACAGGCAAGGTCCATACCACGTTGAATACACCATTTATTGCGAAAGTGGTGCCATAAAGATTTTTATCCTTCGTTTACAAAAAATATTACAGTGAAATGAAATCAATTCTATCAGGCTCCTACCAGTAGTACTCTGCGACCTTGGCGGCAGCTCTTGCGGCCCCATCGGAATCAAATTTTGTTTAAATCCTTTCGGATCCGCTTAAATGTTTCAAAACACGCAAAAAAGTTCTTACGAAGGAAATCAATAGAAATTTGAAAAATAGTCTTGTCCATCGCCCCGGAATATCTTTCCCACGCATAGGTCCCCATGATGTAGCCGAAAATCGCAAAATTCCTCGTTTATTTTAAGGATGCAATAGCGTTGGATAACTTAACTGACTTTGCAAAGAATGATTTCTACAAAGAAGAAACTGACTTCTAAAAATGTAATATTAAATTCGAAAAAACGGAGAATGACGGACATATCTAACACAGGAAACAAATAATCTAAAATCAAAAGCAGTGTGACAAATGTGGAATACCAAAATCGTATTGAACCACTGAGTGAGAATGAAGGAGATCCAATAGACATAAAATGTAACGAAACAGAAACTGATCATATTTCAAAAGATAATACCAAAATGCCAAAAACATCACCAGCATTAGTGCTACATGGTAAAATAGAGAAGCATGCAACTTTTCTAAATATACTAAAGAACGTTGTCAAGGAAAATTTTTATAGATAATATCAGGAAGGAAAGATAGACGTACATGTAAGTAATCAAGATGATTATCTGAAGCTTATAGGAAAATGGACAAAAAATTAAATTTCAGAAATTCATTTGAAAAACGAGAAAAGGAAAACTTACGTTGTCAAGACTTCATAAAGATATCCAGATACGAGGAATCAAAAACAGAACTCGAAGAACAGAATATAAAAGTAATTAATGCAAGCATGATGAGAGGTATGCAGTGTGACGTGAATTTTTGGAAATCCACGCCACAAATTACCCGCAGGAGTAGGGACGTAGGAAGTAACTGTTGAACGCTCCAAACGTCAGTCCTAGGTTAAGGCGCACAGATTCCTTAGTATTAAGTAACCAGCCTGTCGTGGGCTTTAAAGTTTATTTGCTTGATTTTATTGAATACTGCTTGCTTTCTTTTTATTTTCTTTCTTTGGGGTAATGTATGACGCTTTGGTGCAATCAATTGGTGTGAGAGCCGGTGGAACGATGCCGAACAACGGAGGAAGTGAGGAAAGAGGCGCTGATTTTTGTGATCCTTGGAGACCGACTGCCGCCGCTTCACGAGGAGGGACTGTTGCATCTAAGGAATCCAGAGAATTCCTGAGGACCCGGGATGGGGCTCATGCTTTCGTCTGCCGGCCGTCCAGCTGGGACGCCCTACGATCGACGCCGACCTCGCCGCCGACCAGGAGTCGACTTGTCCTCCTCGTCCTGCCGCGAGGCCGCGAGAATATCTACGGCAGGCCCATGCCGATGTATCGCCGGAGACAGGGAGGGAGAGCAGCCAGCACCGCGGACTCCCGCGCTCCCTGGCCAACGAACGGACCGCAGCACCCGTAAACTCCCGAACGTGCCGCCGACAGCTTCGGTCATCTTCGTGACTAGCGATGATCCTCACCGCGAAATACCCCTTAAGCAATTAATACGTTCGAAGTTCGATGTTTTGTCACGATTCCGCCAGCGCCCAAAATAATGTAAATAGTGGGGGTCAAGAGATCTCGCACTCAGTGAAATTGAAATGGGATTTCACTTACGTTTGGACCTTCTTAGCCAGTGGTTGTAATATAGGAAAAAGTAGTAAGCGTAGGCACGAGCAGTAGGTGGAAACTGACATAGGAACTTCCGGTATAGTGTTTACGCCGGATAAAAATGGGTTTCATATTTTAGAGGGCGTTGATGATTGTCAGGGTTGTGTGAGTGTTTATTCTACAGGAGCAGCGTCCTAACACACAATCAAAGCTTTTTTGAATGGTTGAAATACTTTGTTTGAGGTATTTCACAATTTGAATTGAATTCCTACAAACGACGGATTGATAGTGCTGAAAAATTCTGTGGAGGTGTTCAGATGAAAGAAATGCAGAGCTTATCGAAAGATCAGTTAGCGTTCATAGAAATGCACATTCGCAATGTTTACAAGAAAGCCAAGGCAAGTATTAATGAAGAATGCAGTCCGTCGTGTAGTTTTCACTGATTCCACTTATTGAAGATTTGAATTCAACAATTAATTTTTTTAATTTATATTTTTCTAATTTCGTGACAGTAATTTTATACGAGTTACTCATAAATTATATATATATATACATATTTACTTTTAACATTTTTCATTGCGTATTTATATTGTACAAGGAATTAATAACAACATGTTATTTGTAATTACAACGTAAACATGTTATAAGAAATTTTTAGATTTCCTTCATATTTCAATAAATCAATAGAACTGTTATATTCGGTTAAGAAATAAGGAGAAATAAGATAGAAGACAAATCGTTTTAATAATAGAACGATGTTCTTCTATGTTTTATACAGGCAAGACGATTCACGTTGGATGATAAAATTATGGCTTTGGCTATCTTGAAACAATCAGCGAAATGTTATCGACTTCTCTCTCGAATTTTTATATTACCAACTCCACCTTCTTTGGGAACATTCTTACGTAGAATTCCATTAAAGCCTGGTGTCAATAATGTTATTATTAATCATATAAAAGAAGAAGGTGAAAAAATGACTGTGAAGGAAAGAATCTGTATCCTAGCGTGGGATGAAGATTCCATCGACTCGCAAATTTATTACAACGAACGGCAGGACAAAATAATTGGCTCTGAGGATTGGAGGAATGCCAGGACAAACAAGTTCGCCGATCATCTGTTGGTCTTCATTCTACGAGGAGTTGAAAAAAATTGGATGATGCCGCTTACTTACAATTTTTGTAAGTCAAGTACAAGTGCTAACCAATTGACCAGATGCATCAAAGAAATTGTACAAGCTGTTACAAATTCTGGATTTAAGATCGTTGCCACTGTTTGTGACCAAGGCGCAACAAATGTATCCCGCATTAATACTTTGCTGAGAGAAACCAGAAGAAAATGTTTCAGTGAAAAGACACAGTTTAGTAAGTACTATATTTACATTTACATTTTCTTATTTACTTGTTACGTCTACAAGAATGTAAAGCAATTTATCTTTTCAGCTGGAAAAATTCATATGTATGGACAGCATATAATTCTTTACATTACGATCCTCCGCATCTAATTAAAGGAATTCGCAACAACTTTTTAACCAAAAATATCGAAGTTTTTTCACAAACTGGACTGATAGAGGCAGAAGAAACGACCAATTTATTGAAAAAATGAAAAATGTCTCATCTCACCGGATTTTGAAGGAAGAAAAATTAAAAAATCCGGAAGAGTTGCAAAAAGAAAACAAATATTTTGCTTCCTGGGATATGCTGGAGTTAGCCTACGACATAGACACCAAGGTCATGCGCAACATTCAGAAGCAGATCCCACAATTAAATGATGGACATATTAGGAACAATAAAATCAGGAAAATGCGCGTAAATCTCGCAACTCAAGTGTTCAAATTGTTCCGCTGCTCAAGCATTTATATCCAATCAAGCTATTCATCATTATAGGCAAAAGTTATAAAAAAAAAAAACAGATGACTATACAATTGATGCAATTACAAAATTTTCGAAAATATATACTGTGACGTACTGGGCAGCTTTTACCCGCCCAGGGTCGGCTCGAATTAGCTATCTCAAAAATACGGGGGAGGGGGAATGCCAAAAAGAAAGGGGGACACGGTGTAAAGTAGTGAAGAATATAATTAGTTAAACAAATGCCAATACAAAGAAAAATAGAAAAGAAAAGGAATCAGTAACTACTACACTAGCAAACTATATCGTTCGAGGTACGCAAGACTAACTTATGACACGAATCAAAACAGTGACACGCGGGGCTCTCGCAGGAGCACGCGATGTCACGTCGGGTCTTTAAACGGCTATGGGGCGGGAGGGGGGGGGGGGGAATCAGGGAACGGGGGAGCAGGGTATTGGGGAAGGGGCTGGAGGGACAGGAGGGCTGACCGGCACTAAATATCGTCAAAACAACAAATGGGCGCCAGCTACTTATACGGCGTAGCACCGTCGAGTGACCTCAGAAGGTCCTCGAATGTTTACTTCAACGCGAAATGGCACGGCTAGCAGGGGAAGAGGTGAGGGGTCTCAGGGAGGAAGGTTCCCGAACGCAATAATGGCTACTTTAATACCTCGGACTTACAATATTCAAAACGGGCGGGGAAGGGAGAGGGCACGGGGGTTTTCCCAAAAAGGGTACAGGAGACTAGAACGCACGCAATATACCACTGGCCGCACGCGGTTGGCGGAAGGCCAGGCTAGAACTTCAAAAAGATAAACTACTCAAAACGGCCGGTCCACGTGGGGACGGCTCGCTAAATCCAAAAAGGGAATCTACGGTTTCTACTAAGTAATTGAGGGAAAAGGGGGTACTAGGAAAGGGGTGGCACTAGGGAAATCCAATCACACAGTATCGTACTCACTCAATATCCGCAATACACAATAATCCAGATTCACAACTCTTGCACTCTCACTCGCAAACTCGCACTCAACGCTACGAAACCCTGGCTCGAAGTGACGAAGTTTGATGCTCTTCCGGTCCTCGTGGGCCTCCAGGGCCTCGGTGATTGGCTGGGGCTGCTCAGCTGAGAGGGCTACGTGCTCTGGCATTGGTTGGCAGTTCCGGCACGGCAGGGCATTGGTCCGTTTGAATTGGCAGCGCCGCCGGGCCTTCCAGGGCCTCGTGGCGGCAACACGGTGCTGGCTTCGCCGGCGCGCGTGTTGGCTGCGCGCGCCGGTCAAGATGGCGGCCTCCAGGGCCTGTCAAAGTCCTCCCGGGCACGTCCGCGGACTTGGAGGGAGAGGGCTCCGCCGCTGTCACACGGGACGTTTTCCTGCCCGTGTGACGGCACTGCACCGGGGCTGCATATTGGTGGTGATGGTGGTGGCTGGGGATCCATCCCACGGGCGACTCGATTAGCTGGTTCCTCCTGCCAATGCCATCCCTGCCGTCCGCTGCCTCGGCGACGTAGCCACTCTCGCGGTCCATCCAGGGATGCTGAGTTCTCGTAGCTGGTTCAGGGTGATGTCCTCGGTGGTGGTCCTCGATGATGGTGTTCGAGCCAGTGCCCTATGGGGGAAGGGGCCAGGGAGGGAAGGGTGTAGGGAGGGGATCTTAACTCTAAGTACAGTAAACCTAAAACACTAAATAAACGCAATTAACAATACCTTTCTATAATATACGCAATATTCGTGCTCGGGGCCAGTGGTGCCCTCGAGCCAGGTGACGGGGAGGGGTTATTATAACATTTTTGTTACAATACACATAATATTTTATAAATAAACTTATTTGATTTTAACGGATAAAAAATTATGTTTATTATGCAATTACTAAACCTGTCACTACTTTTATTTTTACAATGTTACAATGAAGTAAGAGGTATAGCTAGTATAGATAGTATACACGTGTAAAAAAATGGTTTCAGAAATATTAATATTAGATACTAGGATTATTATAAAGAATTATAAAATTATAATTATTCTTGATTACGAAAGTAACGTTATATTTCTTTATGATAATCCTCATACTATCAATATTTTTATACTAATTTTTTTACCCGTGCCAAGAGTTATTCTTCTTACTGTACATTTAAGCATGCAAAATTGATATATACATTCGAATTTCCCGGCTTTTGTCGCCATATTGAATTTTAGTTCCAATAAATGATTTTATATTTTAGATGGCGCGCGAATACTGCGCCAGTCTTTAACGTTTAGTTTCCACCCCCTGGGCAAGAGAAGAAAGAAAGAAGAACCGATAAAGTAGAAGATATGGAAAGAAGGAAGGAAGGAAGGAAGCAAGCCCTTCTGGCTCTTTGGAACATCCTATTCGTTGCAGCTACTATATTTGGTGAGACTCTTGACTACCCATTATAAATTGGCGAAATAATTTCTTGGTATTAGAGAAAAATTACCGTTTAGGCCTTCTGCCTCAGCGGGAGTATCTCCGATTTTGAGAGTCCCGATGTGAATGTCTTTCCGCATCTTGCTAGCCAAAAGGGACGATAGTGCTGGGCTTTGCGATTTATTAGTATTCTGATAATTTCTACTTGTTCGATTTTTGCCGCACGAGGCCCTAAAATAGAATCTATGTTGGAATCTGTATCCAAAATAAGTTTTCTTTTATAGTAAAATCTTTCAGCACCCCCGCGCTTTTGGGCGATATTTCATGATAGTATAATTTATTGATGTCACGCATCTTCTAGTTGCTGCTTATTGCTTATAGATTTTCCAAATTATTTTGTTGCCGAATATTGAGCGCCCCTCTGGCCTAATAGATCATTCGAAATCCTTTGTTCTCGAGATACACGCTCGACCCTCGCGGCGACCGCATGTGTTTTCGCCAGCCGTTTTTGCCGTTCCTTCTGAACACGGTCAATTAATAGCCACAATTATTATTCCGAAATAACTTCATAGTATCAAAAAGGGTTAAAACAGGCAACTATAGGATGCTTTTAGTTATAATCATTATATTGTATGGTCTCGCTATTTATGTGATTTCGTGGTGTTATCTATTTTGTATCTTGTATTTGTCGCGTGCTTTCTTGTTACTTTTCGAAGCTCCGGGTGTTGCGATGGACTCTTTCCTATTCGCGTAAAACTCTGTTAAAATCTAGAGATTTGTAGTAGCGAGTGCGCCGGAATCTTTGTTCGTGATTCCTATTTATTCGTGTATTCTTTCTGCGTCCGTGGTCCTATTTATCTAGCGCCGTTTGTGAAAATATAAGAATAATCGGTTTAGTTCTCAGAAAATTTATCGAAAGTCGAACTGTTACGGCCCTGCGCCGCGAGCGCGTCACGAGCCTCACCGCTCCCCGCGAAAACACGCTACGCCCGCGCCAACAAACTCGCCGAACTCGACGCTCACGCGTGCGCCGTCAACGAGGAGCCGTAGAACGACTCTGGCTCAGTCGAAAATTATTATAAATTATTTCTGAGACTATTGACTAATATTATATGTCCGATTGATGCTCGTGGATTCGTTCCGCATTGTTAGTGTCTTTTTCGTTTTCCTTCCGCGTTAGTTTAAGCAAATTCGGTATTGTAACCTTTCCGCATTTCAGTAAATTCATTAGAGCGTATTATTTAGCTTGGCGAACCTTGTAACCTTAGAATTAGTAGATTTTGCGTTTTTGAATTATATGGAGTCACCCTTTCGAAATTCAATAGATATAATTAATTGGTAGACTATCTTACTTATGTTTCTCCGTTTGCTCATAATTCTATTGCTTGCTTATCTCTACTTGCGTTTTTCTTTTCGCATGTATCTGATAGTAATCTCCTTAAATTAACTTCACTTTGGTTTATATAGAATCTTTTTCCTTGCTTTGTTAATTTAGCGTAAGACTTTTGTTAATTTGGATTCATTTGCTTTGCACGCTCTTGCCTGTTGCTTTCTCGTGCCGCATGTTTTGGTTTATCTGACTTTTCTTCTTTTCTTTTTCATCTAATTTATTTTGGGACTGCTTGTTATAAAAATATAGCTCTGGTGCGTTAAACTTATTTAGTGCTTTTTCTCTGTTCCCTGCCTGAACGCCACGACGCTTCCGACTAGCTAGCCACCGGACAGGGCATTTGGTGAATTATTATTTAGCGGCTCTTCTCCTCTGCTTAGTGAACATCTTACGGATCGATCGTTGTCCCTTGGTGAATCTCGTAGTGAGATTATTTTTAGTGGCTTTTGTGGACGGGTGGCATGTCTTAGGACTGTTGGCGTCGCCCCCGGTTCCGTTAATTTCTTAGTGATAAATTTTGTGAACGAGAGACCCGTCTTAGGTTGTTGGGGTGGTCCTCGCTTCCGTTATATCAGTGTTTATTTCTAGTGTAACCGGGCCTTTTCCGAACTGGGTAAATTATTTAGTGACAAAGAGAGTGCGTTGCAATCGTGGTACTCCCGCGTGGGATACCTGGCGCCCAACCCGTTATTTCGTGTTGGGGTTAGGAGGTAGAGAGAGAGGACCATTGCGGGTCGTTTTTGATAACGTGAGATATATTGGCCATCGATTGATTAGTTTAATTCTTTGTTGGGGTTTGGAAATCATCTTACGTTGCAGCAGATACTAATACTAATAGTAACGATGCAAGGTGATATAAAATTAATTATTTAAATAAAACATTGAAATACCTGTCTTATATCGAATTTTCATGAAAGAATTCTATTCGCAAAAGAAGAATAACACAATGTGATCGTTGTCAAGATCACAAGTTGAAACGGTGTAACAGTACGTACAGTCTTCTTTTTCCCTGGTTGCTAATGATCAACAACCATAATATAAAAAATATAATTATTTGTGATTCTGCATGCTATGAAATGCAATTTGTTTTTCTAAATTTACAGGCAAGGTCCATACCACGTTGAATACACCAGTTCTCGTCCGATCACTGAAGTTAAGCAACATTGGGCGCGGTCAGTACTTGGATGGGTGACCGCTTGGGAACACCGCGTGTCCTTGTCTCTCTTTTCTTACTTCTTTTTTAAATTCATATTTCACAAGTATTGGAGTTACTTAAAACTGTGAAAAACATGTGAAATATTCCGGGTCCGATTACTCTTTCCATTTGGGGGTTACTTACTGCGAAAGTGGTGCTATAGTGATTTTTATCCTTCGTGTTACTTACATGGTAGATAAAAGGTCTAAAATCCTTTTAAATAAGACCGAAAAGGCACGATTGAAATGTGTTCATAAATATACGGATTGAACATCTTACGGATGTTATCATACATATAACTATGTATACGAAAATAATTTTAGAAAAGTTGCATGCTTCTCTATTTTACCATGTAGCGCTAATGCTGGTGGCTTTTTTGACATTTTGTTATTATCTTTTGAAATATGATCAGTTTCTGTTTCGTTACATTATATGTCTATTGGATCTCCTTCATTTTCACTCAGTGGTTCAATACGATTTTGGTATTCCATATTTGTCACACTGCTTCTGATTTTAGATTATTTGTTTCCTGTGTTAGATATGTCCGTCATTCTCCGTTTCTTCGAATTTAATATTACATTTTTAGAAGTCAGTTTCGCCTTTGTAGAAATCATTCTTTGCATTAAGCATTAACCTAAGGCACTTGTTTTGAAATATTTGTAAAGGCTTAACTCATTAATACCTGAATTACAAAAAATATTACAGTGCAATGAAATCAGTTCTACTTTAGACCAATTTCTTTAGATGTTTTTGGGTGCGCTCTATGCGATGCAACCATTTAGAAAAGTGGAAAATATCAACTTTTATTGTTTTTTGACAAACTGAAATAAGAAAACATTTTTCACACGATTTTTTCCTAGAAAACGACCGATTTTGGAAATGGCTTTTTCATAGAAAATGTTGGAACTTATTAGTTTACAACCTAGCAAACGTGCACGCATGTTATTCGTAATTCGGTTACTGTTTTTATACTTTGCGCGTAAGAACACAGGTAACCGATACGACCTTTTTGATTATTAATTTGGTCGTCCTTGTAAAGCCGGTATGAACGCACGGTATTCTTGAGATCCAATAAATCATCAACTTTTTATCTATCCATTTTGCTGCAAATCTCTATTAATAATCAACAGTAAAAACGACACAAAACGTGTTATTAGTACTTTTACTTTGAAAATATGCAGGTACCCTTTTTCCAATTTTTCCTTAAAAATTGTAGACTTTAAACAATGACAACAATTGCAAATTATCTTCCGTACAGACATTATCAGAGTTGTTTAGTTTAAATACTTGTATGATGCTCGATTATTCATAAAAATGTATATTCAAAGGTTTATGAGGGCGCTAATTACAAATTTTCTGTTATATTTGCAAATTTTAAAATGGCGGATCCAATTTGGTGGATAAATAATAGTTTTGACAAAAATTTTATCTGATAAATGGCCGTATCATCCGCGAAGAGGGGTGTTGAGGCTGTTGAGAATTGCGGTATGTCGTTTAGATAAATATTGAATAATTTTGGTCCTAGTACAGAATCTTTGGGAACTGTCGCCCTGATCTCACTCTTTGTGGGTTGAACTTCATTCACTGCAACTGTTAGACGTGTGATTTTCAGGTAGTCATTTCTATATTTTATTAACATTGTGGGATATTTATACTAGATGATTTTCATAAATACACACCGTGTCAAAAGCTTTTCCAATATCCAGAAAAGTCACAACCGTAGTATTGATTTTCATGATTTACTTTTGATGATTTACTGTTCTAGTTACCTGATGGACAAATTGATTACCGATCATGATCTTATTAGGTCCGTTCTCGTTACCCACACTTTCTGCACTATTTGAAAAGTACAGAAATTGTAGGTAACGAGAACAGACCTATTATCTTTTTCAAATTTGCTGAGTCTTCTATGAATAATTTGTTCTGTAAATTCACCCCTGGTGATTCACTTTTCACTCTTTTTCAATGCGATGGAAAATACGAGAGTTTGAGGCATGCATTTATTATATATGCGAGTGAGAGAATGGCTTTACGACCCAGGCTTTTAAGTACAATGTCTTGTATTACATCAATTCCAGGAGCTTTGTGTGTTGGAAGTTTCATAACTTCTTTGGTGATTTTTTTCGGAGATGTAGTAAAGTTAACCCACTCATTAGCTGTATTGTTAATTCTCTGAAAATTATCTACTCTTTTAATAATTTCACTTTTCTCATTAGTATTGTTTACTATCTCAAAGTTATGAACGCCTTCGAATTGGGAAGCAAGCATGCTGGCTTTTCCTTCATCAGTAGTTGCCTTATTTTCATTGTGTCTCATTTTCGGAGAGTGGAAACTGAATGAAATTTACTATAACAATTCTTCTATGAACTATAATGACGAGGTGCCCTTAGAATCTAATTTATTTAGTTTCTTTTAGACTACTATTTGTGAAATTTGCAATTTGAGCTCTAATGGCATTGGTAAGCTGATTTACTTCTACTTTATATTCTTTCAGTCTAGTTCTTTGCTATATTTTGGTGTGATCATAACTCATATACATATAATGCGAGTATCTATCCTGAGCTTCAAGGAAAGTTATGGTGGGTATCGTTTTTTCTATAGAGTATTGTATTTTACTAGTGAATCATTGTACTTCTTAGTCAATACTATCAGTGGCAGTAATAGTAGTGTTAATTTCAACTTTATTATTTAATAAGTTTGTGAAACTATTCCATTTTACTTTTTTATAATCTCACTGGACGAGAACTGATGCATTCTACGTGGTATGGACCTTGCCTATGAAACTAAAGATCATATTACATTTCACGACATACAGAATCATAAATAGTTATACATACATCAACTTTTGAAATATAAACATTGGCGGGTAGAAATAATTTTTCTGGCAATTCCATACAATAAAAATGAGAGTAAGGTATAAAGTATGAATTAAAAAAAAAGGGAGAGCCAAGGACACGCGGTGTTCCCAAGCGGTCACCCATCCAAGTTACTGACCGCGCCTAATGTTGCTTAACTTCAGTGATCGGACGAGAACTGGTGTTTTTTTTTTTTTTATTGGTGTTTATTTACCGCCATCATGAACATAACAGTATATAATATTCTTCAACAAACAAAAGATACATTCTTATTCTAATACAAAATGGCCATTGCAATGGCACGCATTGTAAGGAAAGGGCGATTATTATTATTATTATTGATATTATTTTTTTTAACCTAATCTTAATTACTTCTTGATACAAAATAGAAAAGCTCGAAGAAAAACTATTTTTGGACCTTCGCTTGTGCCTCTGTTGCACCTTATACTGACTAGAGACTAACTTATATTAAAATTTCTATGTACACTATTTGCAACAACAACAACAAAATTTGCTCACGTGAGCCACCAATATTTTTTCTTATTTCTACGCGATTTGTTTTGCCGATCTTTGTCTGGGGTTGACATTTCATATCTCCATATCGGATTTACATCATTTGTATTTAAATTGGGTTCAAATAAAATATGTTTGTCCCCTTTTACGGTGCGCGTGATAAATTATTGGTACATTGTTTGTGTCTTGGATATAATTGTTTGTATCTAAAAATAGAAAACCTTCCGGGGGGTATGTATCCCGTGACCAGCGTTTTTCGAATATAATCTTGGTTCGGGTAACATGGGCCAAGTATTAAGTTATTCGCATGGATACACGATGTACTGGACCAGTGATTTCTTATGATCTTTAACAAATGAATGTCTATCCTCGGTATTTTCGCTTTATTATAGATATACTTATTACTTAGGTAGTGCATAAAGTCTGTTTCCGCTGACCTATAACTACCTAGACATGCTCTTAGGCATCTTCGTTCGAAAGCTCTCATCTTTTCCATAATTGCTGGTCTTTGGTTGAACCAAATGGGGCATCCGTATGTCAAGAGAGGTCTAATTAACGAGCAATAGCAGATAATTTTTAATCTATTATTAGCATTTTTATTGTAAAAGAGTCTGCCTAACTTAAAAAACGCTTTTCTCGCTTTGTTTAGTTGTATTTTTACATGTTCTGTATATGTTAAGTGTTGGTCAATGTTAACTCCTAGATATTTGACTATAGCTTTATGTGGAATTAATTCCTCAGGTTCGCTTTGGGCTTTTATTTTAAATTGTTTCCAATTTCTCTTAACCTCTCTTGTTGCTTTTATCAATTTCGGTCTAAAAAGTATAGTTTCGCATTTACTATTGTTTATTTTTAATTTCCAACTGTTACAGTAAAATTGAATTTTTTTAAACATTTTTTGTAATTCCTCTTGAACTTCAGATACTTTTTTGGATTTTGAATAAATTATCAGATCATCCGCAAAAGCTAGTGCGTTACGATTAGGGTTTATATTTATGCCGTCAAGGAAAAGTATATCACTGATGTAAATATTGAATAGAATCGGTGAATTGACTGTACCTTGTTGTAATCCATTATTTGGTTTGTATTCTCTTGTTGAGGTATTAATACCGTCTGTAGTTTTGAAATTTCTATTTTTTATCATGTTCCATATTAACTTAATCATGTGTTCGGGAAAATTTTTCTTGGACAGCTTATATACAAGTCCTCTAATCCATACAGTGTCAAATGCTTTTTCCATATCTATTAGGCACGCTCCTACGCATTTGCCGTCGTTTAGACCCCAGCACACGTCTGAGGTCAATTTCGTTATTCCGTGAATTGTCGAATGTTTATGTTTAAAACCGAATTGATATTCAGGAATTATATTATGATCCTCGCAGAATTTATTTATAGACATATTGATAACTTTTTCAAAGACTTTTCCTATGTTAGGCAGGAGACTTATTGGCCTATAACTGTTAGGATCAGATTTATCTTTTCCCGGCTTGGGGATTGCTATGACTAAAGCTTTTTTCCACCGATCGGGAAAATATGTAAGATTCAGTGCATTATTGAACAGGATACAATAGTCTCTTATTATTTCCTTTGGTACGTGTTTTAACGCTATATTCGGAATTCCATCAACACCGGAGGATTTTTTTGTGTTTAATTTTCGAAATACTTTTGTTAAAGTGGCTGTGTTCGTGAAGAGATTTTCTAAGTTTTCGGGATTATCTGCTTTATTTGTTGCGGAAAAGTGCACTAGTCTGTTTGAGTTTATTGTATCCTGTTCAATTTGACTCTCGATTGCATTTGTGTGATGGATGATAATATTGCTTAATCCCTGGCTGCCCAGGTTATCGTTTTGTTTGTGGACCTGAGCGAAGTGATAACCTAAGATTTCTAGCTTGTCCGCAGGCTTTGCTACACAATAGTTTCCTCGTTGGTCTCTAAGACAGTGAGCTGGGTTGATACCTGATGCTTCGATTAAGTTAATTTGATTTGGTGCTATTGCGAAGTTTGATATTTCAATTTTTCCTTTAGGACGAAATATTTGGTTTATTATGGGAAACATATTTTTTGGATCGTTTACCGGTATGTTCTTAATTTTGTTTGTCCAGTAAATGTCGATTGAATTTTTGTATTCTTGTTTTAGCAATTTCCTCGTTCCTGTCAACATATCTTTATATAACTGCAATTGCCGGTTGTTGTGAGCATTAAAGTTCCTGTATATGTTATTTATTAGTATTAGAAGTGAGCTTTTGAGGCGTTGTAGCCTATTGATTATTGGATTTTTATAACAATCAATATTATTTTTCTTTTTTATTTTCGGAACTGTGTGATAAATTGCTTTTTGGATTTCTTTTTCTATTGATGTAATGTAGTTATTTATTTCGCTTACGTTTAGGTTTTCGTCCTTTGGAATCGTTACATCGTGATGTTGACTTAAATAGTTTTTGAATTTTTTCCAATCGGTTTTCCTATAGTTGAGACGATGGATGTCTTTTTGAGCTTCCAATTCCCATTGAGTATTAGCATCGATTCGAATTTTAAACATCAAGGCATTGTGATCACTGTCGTAGGGGATTGTTTTTATTTTTTGATAAGTTGTATCAATTTCTATTCTGCAATCAGCAATGCATAAGTCGAGGAACGACTGGCATCTAGGATACGTAGGAAAATCCGTTCCATAAAGTCTAGCTTTATATAAGATTTCGTTATTTTCAACCCACTCATTTATAAATAAACCTCTCTTGTTCTTTGAATTTCCCCATAACGAATGTTTAGCATTTAAATCTCCTGCAATTATATAGTAATTATTTATATAGTTGAGTTTTAAGTTTTTAAATAAAGTATCGAATTCATTCGCAGACGAGAACTGGTGTATTCAACGTGGTATGGACCTTGCCGGTAAATTTTAGTTACATCTTCGTATACAATCATCTTTGTTTATGGTACATATTCATTTGTGTTTATACATAGAACATTATATAAATATTCAGTTTGGTTAGATTTTACTTTAATAATAACAATATAATTCATGCAATCACCGATTAATAGTTTTATATTCGTGTTAAATTATTTCTAAAATATGATTAAGCTACGTTAAGAGGAGAAAACCATTTAGACGCCCGAAAATGCGTCATTTTTATAAAGTTTTTTAAAGGTGATAAAAATATCGCTTAATTTAAAAATTTTGATATTATTTTATTACAGCTTTGAAGTGTAGAAAAACATTTTCTTTTTTTCTATATGCATTTGTCACATTTTTTGTATTGTTACGTCCGGATGAGAACCTCCGGTCACATTTCATGTTTTCTAACCTACATTTCGTCTGATGTTACGCATTATACTAGTGCCATCTTCATCACTCATGACAACCGATAATCTAAACATTAATTTCCAAGAATAATGTCAATCTGTCACTACCTTAAGAAAACGCGTTGACAGCTATCCTTAGCACCTCTGCGACAAATAAGATATGTGCGTCTTATAGAAATCATAGCATAAACAAACCAGTGATCACGCGCTATGTGTGTGGTCCGAAGAGCTATGGTATGAGGAAAAGGTCACAAAAGACAAATGGAAGGTCAAAAATCAGAGGAGAACCCCCACCTAGTGATCAAGGAGTCATAGGTTAATTAAAAGAGAAGATCAGTTCGATCGAGAGCAGTTTTCGGGTCAACAATCATAGAGTCAAGAAGTAAAGAAAAGGGTTCAGTCAGATGACAAAGAAGATCATTCTCTAAAGAGTTAAAATTTATAAGTTCAATTTCTATACGCAATTCCTAATTCGTTAAATCTTCCTAAGTCTTTGTTACTTATTCCGAATTTGTATTGAATCGTTGAACAACATATCGCCAACTCATTTTGTCAAACGGAAGTTATTTTATTTTACATTTAAACAGAAATATATTGTCGAATCTTTTCTTATCCGAACTCAACCTGTTGTGCAATTCTCTTCTATCAATCTTCCTTTAAGCTCATACCAGCGTTTGTCCTCATCCAAGATATATAAATTCCTAATTCCCAATCAAGTGCACCGTATCCTAAGTAGAGGTTCAGTTTCTTCATTGTCTCAATAAATTCAAATTCTGGATTTAAATTCTAACCACCGTCGGTAACAATTCGTTCTGCACAATCAGTCTCATGACCATCAACGACACAGGGTGTAAGTAACTGGCCGATCCCGGGTAAATTTCCGAAAGGTTAGACCCTAAACAGGCCATCGTGACCATCCTCCTGACGTTGCCCATTGCTTATAAATACTCGCCAGTGGTGTGGAGTGTATCTGACTTCCCATTACTACCTTACCGATTGCATGCGATCTTCCGTCGGAGGTAGTAAGCGTTGTAAATATACTCAATAGGGTGAAGTTCACCGGTCCTCCAACTACCACTATACCGATCGGGTGCAATCGTCAATTGGATGTCACAGTATTAATCTAAAACAAAAAAAAATAATTTTTTCGATTACTGACATATGCAGGGGAAGGATAAACCTATAAAACTATAAAAAAGTATAAAATTAAAAATTAAGTAGGCTTTTTAATGTTCCAATTTTCGACAATTTTTATCCCAAAAAAGTAATTTATTTACGCGATGTCTTTGAAACTTTACGTACATCCTTCCGATAATGTTACAGACAGAAACCTCCAAAAATTCGGCCGGATCGATCAATAACTTTTTGAGTTACAGCACGAGCAGTTTTTGGAAATGTAGTTTCGAAATAATCGCGTTTAAAGTTTCAATACGATTTCGATCATTTTTAATCCTGAATGCACGTGCTGTGGAGATAATCGCCAAACTGTCGCGTTAAAACTTTCATTGGCATCCTTTGTATCGCCACCCAAACATCTCTCCAGTAAATCATCCCTATATAATTCTTTATAAATTGGTAGGAGATGCTCTTTCATCTCTTCGCCAAGTAATGGATTAAGATCTTCAAAGAATTATACAAAGATACTCTAAAAGAAAATTTGCTCCACCCCAAGCGCTCCGGCTACCTGACTGGCTAGTTTACGACTATATCGTGCTGTCGACTATATGCGATAACTCCATAAATATTTAATATTTCGATTTTTCCTTTTTCCAGTATTTTCTTAATATATTATACTTTCAAAGTATGAGAAAAAAATCGATTTTTCGAAAATTGCAAATGGTTTTCTCTCCTTAATTTGATATTCAAAGGACCATCTCAACTTGAGAGTTGCAACAAAATGTTCCTTAAAATGTAATTGATTATTATCACTAAGAAATAGACCAGGTTTAAAATTCGAACAAAAATCTACATATTCATTATGGATGAACTCTGTCTGGAACTGATGCGCTTGATTACCATCTCCACCACAAAATAGTTTTTCTGTTTCAACCTCTTCATATTGAGTGGAGATTTAATTCTTTGTGATATAAAATAATCCGAAAATGTCGAATCAAAAGATTTTGAAAAGCACAAGTCGAACTCCTATGAAAGCCATCTGCTATGAGAATCCAAGATTAAACCTTTGTGTTTAATAGACGAACATATAAAACATGGAAATCATTAAAAACACTTGCAAGAAAAATTATGCATAATAGACATTAGGTATATTATTATTCGAACGGAAACCATAATATAATCTAAATTTTGATTCGTGAAAAAGGTGAGGAATTAAAATTAATTAGTGCATCCTATAGTAAAACGGTTTGCTCCATTTACGTATTGAAAAACTTTGTGGCCCTGAAAAGGGCCCTTGTGTTGTGAACGAACAGTAGCTGAGAATCGGAGAAACAAATTAACCACCAAATCCATAGAGAGTACGTCCTTGACGCTTCAGCGCATAGACCACGTCCATGGCAGTGACGGTTTTCCTCTTGGCATGCTCGGTGTACGTAACTGCATCACGGATGACATTTTCCAAAAAGACTTTAAGAACACCACGGGTCTCTTCGTAAATCAGGCCAGAGATACGTTTAACGCCGCCTCGACGAGCCAAACGGCGAATAGCAGGCTTTGTGATTCCCTGGATGTTGTCACGAAGAACTTTCCTGTGACGCTTCGCTCCTCCCTTTCCCAATCCTTTTCCTCCCTTACCACGGCCAGTCATTTTCACCAACGAAATTCAATAGAAACTCTCTGGAAGAAACATTCAGTAGAACTGATGTAGCATGTAGGATTCGAAGGGTATTTATCCTTGCTGCCGTGCGTATCCCCACCACTTACTGACTGCCCAATGAGCGTCGAGCTCAACAATTGGACGCGTCTATAAGAGAGTGACTAAAGTTTCCGCTCTCATACTGCGTTTGCATCTTAAGCTGCGAAGTTCTATCGACGCTCACAGGAAAAAAATATTAGCGGAACATGGCTCGCACAAAACAGACTGCTCGCAAATCAACTGGAGGAAAGGCTCCTCGAAAGCAATTGGCTACGAAAGCCGCACGTAAAAGTGCACCAGCTACCGGAGGAGTTAAGAAGCCTCATCGCTACAGACCAGGAACCGTCGCTCTGCGTGAGATTCGTCGCTATCAGAAGAGCACGGAGCTTCTCATTCGCAAACTGCCCTTCCAGCGATTGGTCCGCGAGATCGCTCAGGACTTCAAGACGGACCTTCGCTTCCAGAGTTCAGCCGTGATGGCACTTCAAGAATCTAGCGAGGCTTATCTCGTCGGACTCTTCGAAGACACCAACTTGTGTGCCATCCACGCCAAGCGCGTCACCATCATGCCAAAGGACATCCAGTTGGCTCGCCGTATTCGTGGAGAACGTGCCTAAATACCGAAGGCTTATGAAATAAAACCGGTCCTTTTCAGGACCAACACTCTGTTATTTCGAGGAACATGCACATCCGTTCATACTCTAAAAGACGTTTCTGAATTTAATTCAAACATGACCACTTACATACGTTTTAGTATATTTTAGCCGTCATATATCTTATTTAATATTTTCTTTCTGCAGTAAATATTGTTTTTCCTCTGTAAACATTTCTGAAACCTCATTCATTCCATATGAATCAATATTTTAGACCACTAACCTGCAATCCAAAATACACAATTTGATTATTTTCTCTAGTATTCATAACTCTAGCAAGAGATCATATGTAATAGCGGAAACGTCTATTTTCTTTAATTTAGGGATTTTAAGGTTCATTCACTGATAAGTGATTGTCAAGTTCTTTTTCTACTTTAGTAAAGATTTTACGTTGGGAAACTAAATATTCTTAGCTTTAAAGTTTACGTTGGTCAATCATATTCTTTTACGGAATATTCTTCACTGCGAACGTTACCCTTAAGGTACTTGTCGCGAGACAGTCATGTACAAAAATTTATTCCATATAAAATCAGAACCATTCAATATCTATGATAATACTGCAATATAATATCCTTTTAATAATACATTGAAGGTTACTAAATAACGTGGATAAATTATGAAAGTTTAAATTAATTTTATTTTGCTGTTATTATTCGTTGGAAATGGATATACTCTTGAAAGCGTACCATTCAGTTTTCTCAAACACATTAAAATATCCATTTCATTTGCACGGACACACACATCACGATGGTGGCAACGGTGACATCATTCGTCGCAGTAGGCTCGCGCGACGAAATTTTGACAAATTCTTCCTTTCAGCTGTTGATATCATGGAAACGAAACGGTAAACAATTTTGAAATTTTTTTACTAGCATTCTCTTTATATTCATTTATCACATATTTATGTTTTATCAATATCTCACGACCCGTTTAGATGAAAAAAAAATGAAATGTATGTATAATATATCTCTACTACATAGAGAATCCGGATGTAAACCCTGTCAACTTTAACATTTTTTCCCCATATTTCTGAAGGGTCAATCTTAATAAAATTAGATTCGTTTTAAAAATATTATTCATTTCAAACAATTTGGCATGATATTTTTGAAAAAATCGGACGAAAATGGTTTTACACGAGAACTACTTTCACTGTTGTTTTTCCAATCGTAATGTTACTTTTTCCAAAGTTTGAACTACTTTCATCTTTCTTTTCTTCATATATCGGTATTCTCAATTCTGTACCTACTTTAAAAAGTACAATGTTACAAAGTTGAAAATATATAAAATGATACTCATGAAATTCCATGATGTTACTTAAAAACTGGAATAACATCACCTTTCACGAAATGGAGTGTAAGAGGTTATAGGTTTCATACAAGGATGGAAAATTCATTAAGGAGATATGCCGTGAATGTTGAAGCTAACGTAAGAATTCTTTATGGTCCTGAAAAGGACCGGTTTTTGGAAATTCGTAATTCAGCCAAGTAGCTTTACTTGGAGCTGGTGTACTTGGTGACAGCTTTGGTGCCTTCACTGACAGCGTGCTTGGCCAGTTCTCCGGGTAGCAGCAGCCTCACAGCTGTTTGTACTTCTCGAGACGTGATGGTGGAACGCTTGTTGTAATGAGCCAATCGGGAAGCTTCGGCGGCGATGCGCTCGAAGATGTCGTTGACGAAGCTGTTCATGATGCTCATAGCTTTACTCGAGACTCCAGTATCGGGATGGACTTGCTTCAGCACTTTGTAGATGTAGATGGCATAGCTTTCCTTCCTCTTGCGTTTCTTCTTCTTGTCGGTCTTGCTGATGTTTTTCTGGGCCTTCCCAGCTTTCTTCACTGCCTTTCCGCTTGCTTTAGGTGGCATAATGCTTCGAGCAGTTTATTATCACGCAAAATCACTCGTACGAAAGATTCAACGAATGTGGTGACTGCCCGCTTGGGCACGCTGTTTATGGAGTAGCAGGACCATGGGCGCACCAATCAGGCGCTAGCGCGTGCGATGCCAACAGTGAGACGCAACGGGATTGGAGCGCAGGAAGCGCCCTCTTTGCTACATAACCGTTCAACCGCTAACTTTTTATTCACAGTTGCTTCGCTTGTCGAACGAGTAGCTTGTTGGACGTTTGCTAGTACTATACAGAGAAGTTATAATGTCTGGACGTGGCAAAGGCGGAAAAGTGAAGGGAAAGGCAAAGTCTCGCTCCAGTAGGGCTGGCCTCCAGTTCCCCGTCGGCCGTATTCATAGGCTCCTTCGCAAAGGCAACTATGCCGAGCGTGTCGGAGCTGGAGCTCCTGTTTACTTGGCGGCCGTTATGGAATATTTGGCTGCTGAGGTGTTGGAATTGGCGGGAAACGCTGCACGTGACAACAAAAAGACGAGGATCATCCCACGTCATTTGCAGCTGGCCATTCGTAACGATGAGGAATTGAACAAGTTACTGTCCGGTGTGACCATCGCCCAAGGTGGTGTGCTTCCAAACATTCAGGCAGTTCTGCTACCCAAGAAGACCGAGAAGAAAGCGTAAACAGTATCGCTGAATTAAACAAAAATGGCCCTTTTAAGGGCCGCAAAATGGTTTAACGTGGAATATGCACCTGATTCACTATTCGGTCGCTGTGTTCCTTCATCTCTTACTACTGACTATAAAACAGTTAATGCATTATATTCAGAGAAAGAAATCAGAAAATCAGCTTTAAGGCATTTATTATAGAATTCTCTTCATTGTTACACGTATTTAATTCATTGTACCTGGAATTCTCTTGATACTAGGAGGCAGTAGGACGCTTTCTTAGACCTGGAAAATTTTTAGAATGAGCTCCCACAGTTATAGTACAATCTGTCATTTTAAATAGAAAGAAAACAAAGTAAAACTTTCCTTCGCTAATCGTTGGGGGGGGGGGGGGGGAAGTCAATGGCAGTCAAAATCGTAATTTTCGGGAAGCCCCCCCCCCACACGGTTTTTGCCGCCATCTTGAACTAAAGGGTGAGTTTTGATTTATTATTTATCTCGTTTATTTTCAATTTTACACAGAAAATGGTAATAACCAAAGTTGGGAATTAAATTAGCTACAACTTTTGTAGTTACCTTTTTTTTCGTATGATCGATATTTTTGGATACATGCTTACGTTAAGGACGTTGTTCGGTGACAATCTCACCAAAAAGTTATACCGTACCGCTAGCATGAATGCCATTGCGCGTAGTACGACGAACGGTACAAACTTTTGTTTCGGATTGGTCTACGCATACGCACAAATGGTGTGCACCGACAAGCACACACTAATACGGTAGACGAGCTGGCAACATCGGACTGCCCCACTACGCTCAGCGGCCAATCAGACATATATATATGTATGTACAAGTAACGCGCTGTCCCCTCCGCTGACCCAGCTACGCTGTTGCCACGTCGCGAGCGTTCCCCCCACCACACACCTCATACTATCGAAAATTTTAGTTTTCGTCAAAATAAACATGGATCGAGACGGTCAAAAAATTTCATTTTTTTTGAGAATATGTCTTTTAGAGTCTTTTAACTGTTAGCAAAGTTTCATGCATGTGTAAGACCTCCTCGATGTCAAAAAACTAATATAGGCCATGCGTCTATGCTTTGCGTGTTAAAATCATCAATTTCAATGACATTTTTTACCAATTCCGGACGGCAAAACGATTTTTGTCTGAGGAGAAATATTTTTTTAATAATTCGAAGAATATTTGGTGAAAGTTTCAATCCTCTGTTGGATCTTTCATTTTACCGAACAACATCCTTAAAGGGAAAGAGGGGTGTAAATAAGTCGTTTTGTAAAGAGTGGTTCGCGCATGCGCAGTTCACAATTGCTGCCCTTACGGTCGTTTTGCGGGACGAAAATAAGCGAGGAAACGATCGAACGTACGATAGGAAGAGCGCACAAGAAAGGATGATTTTCGGGATTTATTTTGTAATAAAACGACAAGTGCTATCGGTTTAAATTCTTTTTTATTGGAAAACACATTCTTTAAAGAAGTAATCAAATTTTTTTAATTAAAAGTTTAGAAAATTAAACATGAAAAGAATGGCGTTGTGCGGAGCTCCTTGAAAAAAATCGTTTCGATTGGTGCAGATGATTCCGATGGTTCGGCTCATGTGAAGCACAAAAATAGAAATTATTCTTAATTAGTAAGATTATGGCTATGGCCGGTACCAGAATTAAGAATAAATAAATGAAAATGGCAAAATTACTGGAGTATGACAAAAAAATTAGTAAAAATGGCGGGTTTTAAAATCTTATTTGTCAAATAAAAATATGTAATTTTTTCTTTAAATTCTAATTTTGGTAGGGACGATAGTCAATTATGTGTAGAATATTGTATTAAAATTTTAAAAAGATCGGACCAGTACTTTCTTTTTAATATCGTCTGCGCCAGGTGAAAAAAAGTTTCAAGATAAATCGATTTAAAGTTTGATATTGACTTAAAACTTGTTAAACGCCGACTGGGTTTTTATTCATTAAAATCCGATCTATTGGGAATTGCTCGATAAAATTTTACATGTGAATTCTTAAAAGTATGTATTATCGAAAAATTCAAACAAAAAAAATCAATTTTTTTTAAAGTTGAAAAGTAGAATAGGGCCTTAATTGGTAAAGGACTAAGTATCAAATTTATTTCACTGTTTTGTTGTTTTCTCTTTGTTGAATTTTCTATATAATATTATAAATTACTTAACCTAGTTCTATATATGTGATTTTTAGCAGCATGCCGCACTGTTTGGTACCTGGATGTAAGCGGATTGCGGGAAAACGTATGAAATCACACAGATTCCCGAAAAATAAAGAAATTCTCTGAGTAGGGAAAAAAGGAGACCTCGATCAACGTGGAAGCTGGTACGTACTTTTAGACTCTTGCAGCTGATTATTATAAAAATTATTTCGATTCGCAAGCCCTGAAAAATATGTTCAGTAAATTTTTATCATTTTTAAAAGCTGTAATAGGAATTGTGGCATATACATAAGCTCATAATACCTTCTTTCTTATGTAGCCAGAATATACTCCTTACACTTTGAAGATAGCTGCTATCGCTTGTCAATGCTGCCGTCCGTTGTGGGATGCAGCCCAACGAAATTCCGGATCCTTAAATTAGGATCCATCCCAACGATGAATCTGGGACCAATAGAAGACATGGATTATACTGCTATAATACATCAAACTTCTACTTGCTTACCCCTATCTTTGCACATATCTGCATCAGCTGATTACTTTAGCCTGGACCATCGACGTTGCAAGAGAAGTCAACTTCTGAAGCACGATCTTCGTCCCTCTTCCCATCCGGTCTACAAACATTTCCACTTGAACTATCATCACCTCCACCTAGTTCTTCCTCATCACGAAACTTCTATTAACAATATAACCAAAATATTTAATTTTTTATCTGATCAAACCAAATTATGTATATGTCGGAGTGTAGCGTGTTATTATTGTTGTTATTATTGTTATTCGATGAGAGTGTTTGCGATCCGACCCTATATGGTTTGGGGTGCTACCTGACGGACACCGGGTGTGCTCACGGTCGTGGGATGTAAACACCCAATCTAATGATAGGGATGGGGACCTTGAGGATATAAGGTGGATAGATTGACGGGGGAGTCAGTTTTTTAGTTTTGGTTTGAGAGAAGAGCTCTGTGTGACCGCGAGTTCGTCGAAAGTTCGAAGATGGAGCTTTCTCCGACATCAGAAGTGGGATCGACATCGACCTGTGTACGGTTGCTGTACCCACAGGCGTATTAGCATGATCCGGTGAGTCGTTTTCATTTTGTTTCGATTCGGGAGCTGATAGTCTAAGAGCCCACGGCCGCCAGACATACGTTATAGTATCAAAGCTAAATTTTTTTCTGCGTAACCATAGTATAGCCGGTAAGAACGCTTGGGAGTATGAACCTCGAGTCGCGGTGCGTTCGGCAGGTAACAGGTAATAAAGGTGTATAAAATAATTTTAAAAAAAACGTTATAGTATCAAATCTAATTTTTTGATATGTTCAACGGGATAGTATTTTAATGTCATATTAATTATTGCCAGACGCTTTTCACGGTTCATTGCATTTGCCAGACGCTTTAAAGCTCTATAAATAACCAAGGCATTTACGTTATAGTATCAAGTCTGAATTTTATATATGTTATTCAGGTAACTATATAGCAATATTTCCCGAACAGCCAGATCCATTCGAAGGGTCTAAGATTCCCCCAGACACGAAAAAGGTCAGCTGTAAATACGAGTCAGTTGAGTTTATTAGAAAATCTAAACAAACTAAAATAGTCCGTAAACTTCAAATAAATTTTTTTTTAATTATTTAATATCATTTCAATGACTAATATAATTAATTTTAGTTCTAAAAATTTGGCTCTGTAAAATTGATCAAATTGTATTTTAAATTTCAATATTTTATGAAATCTCTATTATTTTTTATGAACGCAATGATATGTTTCGGAAAATGAATAGGTTTTCATAACAATTATTTAAACACAAGAGTATTTTATTAATCAGCGTAAATAATTATAACTATTAATTGTAAAAAAATAACAGCTAAAAAGATATTTATGCAATATCATCGTCGTCGTTTTCTATATCATTATCATTGTCATCCCAGTTATCAAAGTTCAGATCGTGAAACTCCATGTCTTCAACTACGTTTTCTACCACTTCTGTAAAAATGTAAACTAGTTAATTTGGTTGCAAATAGTTATATAATTACGTAATTATAGATAATAATTTGAAGTAAAAATACAGGACCAGATGAAGTTTCAAGAGAATCACTGACAAAGCCAGGTAGTTGGTCTCCATCAAACCATTTGAAACAATATTTTCCGTCATCTAGTATCCAACCATTATTTATTGGATTATCAATTATTGAATTTTGTGCATGAGCATTATTCCAAATACTAGCAATGTAATTAGCTCTGAGAAATTGTTGAAAGAGCTCGTCTTTGCAGGGTGGTAAGTTGCTCGCATCAAAATTATGCAGTTGTGCCATGTTAAAAGCTTCATTTACATCTGAAACTGTATACGTGTTGATAAACAGCTGAAGTCGTGCAGCATCTACGTCAACTATTCCAGCAACGTTGTACATGTCACATACAAATTTTTGTATTGTGTTGAATACATTTGTTTGTTCATCGTTATTATTAAGTAACTCCTCACCAAACTTGAGGAAAGCTTCTTGATATTCTGCGTTCTGTTTTAATATTTTGAAAGGTTTAAGTTTACCTTTTCTAAAAAGTGCAGGATTGTAATCACATCCTGTAAATGCATGAAGACCAGGCAAACTTTTGCATAATGATGCTCCTAATTGTTTATTGTATATTTGTAAGATCAATATATCTTAGCTTATTACCAGTTCCTGTAAGCATCCAAACATGCGAATCATTTGTTAAGTGGTGCATTTGACCAAGCATTATAGCAACGACATCAGTATCCGTACATCTGATCACTACATTTGCTTGATCGTCGATGCTACATGCATGGTAAACAATCTTTGTGTCTGCCTCTTCATGTTCAGGACAAGATAAGTTTTCAATAACATCTGACAATACTTTATTGCCATTAACAATAAAAGAATGGCATTGTCTAAAATTGATGTGAATAATTTTAGTACCAATAAATGACAACATTTCATCAGTTGCCCAGTGTAAGATGAAGAAGTCAATGAGAGCCTGTTTAAAATTATGATTTTTCAATTCTTTAATGAAATCGGTCGGTCGAACTTGATCAGGTCCGGTTATAGTGTAGTCCAGTTGTGTTGATTCGAACCGCAGAGATCGTTCATAATCTTTAATCGATGGTGTGAAGTATTGATCGAATATAACATCGACTCTCGACGCATGAAACTGAGTGACCATTTGTAACATTTTTTTTGAAATATTTCCAAATGTTTTTGGAACTTCTTTCATAGTATACAGCAGGAAAAATCCATCAATTATTAATACATCTATATGAGGTGGTGGCTGATGCTCGATACCTTTTTCTAAGCACTTCATCAAGGCAGATTTATCAGTCTTGCAAATAGTACCATCTAAATGGCACATTGACAAGGGTACTGAAGTAATTGGATATGATAAAATTTTTGCTATATCAATATTATAATTCATAGATATACCAAGCATACGTCCAAATAAATCTCGTTGAACTCTCACCTCTTGAACTTTACCACCTACTTTCACTTTCTTCATTTTTGAATAATCATGCGAAAAATTCATAAGTGGTGTTTTTCTAATACTTTTTTCAAATCTATCAATATCTTGTTTGCATTCAGAAATGAATGTTTTACGTTGACAATCGCCATTCTGTTCAATATGAAGAAGGAATGCTTCAACTGGATCTGACGCTGCCTTACCAGATGAAATATTAATTAATTGGTCTTTTGGCACTTCCAAGCCGAATGGGTCAAGAAATTGATCAAAGGTTGTGATAAATTGTTTCAATTGCTTGATACTAGTTTCAATATTATGTTTCTTTAGGTCTGCTGAAATATCTTGATGATGTTGTAAGCCCAATTCTTCATAAACTTGACTTATTATTGTTGATCTCACATCGTGGCTTCGGGCCCATCGTTGGCGTGCTGAGATTGAATTCGTGAAGTGTATAACGCCTGTAAGCCTCCTCGCAGCATCTGCATTTATAGTTTGTTCCAATACCAAATCGATGGGTTGTCTTGAAAATAATTTATTGGTCCTTTTAATTCCAAAACAGCCTTGTTTGAATTCTTCATATAAACCAGGATGAGTTTCTGCTACTTTAAGCAGATTATCATAATATTCAACTGTCCATCGAGCATAATTTTGTTGATTACATATGAAGAATATATTTGTGATTTTTGGCAGTACAAATTTGAAAAGTTCAAAATCTCCTGTCTGAATGCTTCGTGATAAAGTTTGATAATAATTTATGAGATTAACGTAGATTAAATAAAATTGCGGAGTTTTACCAAAATCGCCGTTTAGAGTTTGCTGTTTGTATATATTGTAGTCATTCAATAATTCCTTCAATTTTTCATTTTCTATTTCGAAAGATGATAATTTACATGTTTGTAATCTTATGACTTCTTGTTTCATGTCATCCGTAAATTCTGTATTTTTAATTTGTAAAAATGACTTATAATGTAACATTTCCAATTCTAATGCCATCAGAGGATGTAGTCTCTTGCACCTGTTGAAGTGTTTCCCGTCAAGAAATCCATTCAATGAGCCACTTGCCAGTAAATTACTTTCAACCATGATATTTGTTAAGCCACTGTCACTTATTACTTTACCAATTGCTTTAAAATAAGCCATCATAATATGAAACGGCCCCAAATGTATAAATAAATTATCAAATTTAGGTTTTTCCGTAGCTTGAATTTGTAAAGCTACTTTCGCAATCGCAAGATCGTAAGTGACCTGTATAAAGGGTTCATGTAACTCATCAGACATTTTTTTACTTTGATTCATGGTCTCCAGAACTATAGATGTACTAGTTGGTAATGCATTTATTGGAGTTAAGTAAGAAGAAATGACTTGTTTTGGACTATTATTATCATCAATCTCACTATTGAAACCAACCCACATGGGAACATTAGGTAATTCCAAGCTATGACTAATCATCCAAATGGTATCTATTTCAGTGTATGATTGCAAGTTGATGGGTTGTATATTTTCCATTTCATAATCCGTTGATTGCAGAGCATCCGTCATCTTGGGTTTTTTAGGATAAGGGATTACATCTAAAGATATCGCTTCATATGTTCTTTTTCTTTTTTGTTTTTCTATCGAGGTTTCCTCATTGTTAGGGGCTAATGTTTCTGGTATTTCCGATATGTCAGTAGTACTAAAGTCAATGTTCTGATAAATAATTCCTACTGTATCATGTAATGTATCCTTACCACTTCTAGTTTCTACGAATCGGTCAAAATTGTCAAAGGCAACACCAGTACAAAGATTGGGTGATTTTTTTATAATTTCTGGGCATAAACTAGATTTTTCAACTGATGTATATGTTGTCTCGGTTTCCAATTCTTCAATTCCGTGATAACTTATACAATGGACATATCTGTTTATAATATCAATAACTTTTCTGTTACTTGTTAAGCTTTTTAAAGTCATACCCAACATAATGTGTTTTGATGTCTTTATTTTACCGTTGTGCACTCCGTAGACTATATCCTCACAATATGAATGAACTTGACGAGTACATTTTGGACTAGTTTTCCGTTTTTGATGGCAACCTCCAAGGAGAGTGAAGTAAAAGTCAAGTAATTGTTGTGGTAATGATACTTCTCCCTCGATTAAATGCTGTGTAGAATCTTTTGCAGGTAATTTTTTCTTTTCTACTTGTAATATTAATTTCCTTAAGAGTAATGCTGCTCTTTGTAAAATTTCTTCTGATTGTAAATTTTCAAATGATGCTTCATCTATAACACTTAAATACTTCGGTACTATTAATTTTTTACTGTGAGTAATAATAATTTTGATCTCTTGATGAAATACTTTAATTATTTTATCTTCTAAATGTTGGGGTGTAAAAACCACGTTTATTTTTTCAGAATTTTCGTCTGCAATTCTCTCCAAAAAATCAATATAATATCTATGTAAATAACTTAAAAAATAACAACGCCCTTTGTTTATTATATTTTCTTGTATGATCGACGTTATTTCATCAAAAACAATTTTATGATACTGTCGATGATCATGCCAAGAACTTTTAATGTCTTTTTTGCCTGATGAAGTTATTTTATTATTAAAATTTATTTTACAAACATTATGATAATATAATTGTGATCCAGAAATATTCGCTAATTTATTCAATAACTCTTGACACTTTTCTTGATTTTTTACAAGAGATTTTATAAATGATTCAAATTTTTGTTTATCGGTTTCATGAAGTGACAGTATTTTTGAACGTTGTTTCTTTCTTTTTTTGTCACAGAAGAAACAAACCTTATTATACTCATCAATAATATCAGTATCAATATTACTTTCAAGAGTTGAATCATCATTACCCCTTACTTCTTGAAGTTCTGAATCATCCATAAGTTCTTGAGAAATCGTTGGTTCTGGTTCTACTACTTGATGTAATGTAGTTGCCTCAGATATTGATACAACTTGTGTACAGGGTAACTGTAAATGACGTTCAGCTGGCTGTATTTTCAACTCAGGTACCGATAATGTAGAAGGGGATGGATGCTCTGTTGAAGAATTAATCAATATATTTTTGGAAATATTTTTTTCAGTAGCCGTAGATTTCGATGTAAAATATTTTTTCATAAGCCCTGTAAATGACTTATAACATTCTCTATGATAACCATTTTGTAGTTCTTCGACCGATAAAATTACATCATGATATTTTAGGTTATGTTCTTTTCTCAATTTTAAAATTTGTTTACATTTTTTCAATGTATCCTCAGCAAACATTATTATTTTTCCACTAGCCTTCTTACAAAAAACACAATTTGATTCATCTGCCATGATGATACTTTCACTTCAAAACACAGTAAAATAAGAAGTTGTTACCCGCTAGAAAACATAAAGAACCTTTCCTGCCTAATAGTTCGCGCATAACTCCTTAAAAAGGTTCCATGGCACGCTGGCCGAAGGCATGTGCAAATTCAATTGTCTCGGTGTTATCACCGAGGAGATGAGAGGAGGTCCGCTGGCCAGTTAGACTGGACTGCTACCCTACCACGCGCGCCAAGCATTTGTCCCTCGAGCGCCTCGAGCGGAACTCGCAAAATTTAGGCGTTTTTTCAAACGGATAATTACACCCCTTAGCGTACTCGTATTTCGATGTTTAAAAGCGCGTTTTAATCGTTGAAATCTCAGCTATAACGTGGATAAAAATGAAACTTCTATTTCATCGCTTTCCTAATTAAAAATGGCGGGGAAGCTTCGGGTGCGCTTGCGAAATCTCGAGATCTCCGTCACGGGATCATCTCCGAGAACAATAATTTTGTGAGAATCTGCAGTATCATTAACGATAATATCATGCAGAAACTGGACCAGATTGGCCGGCGCGTTCGGAAGTTATGGCCATTTAAGTGTTTTCACTTCAAGGGGTGTAACTCCCCCTAGAGTAATCCTACAGGGGTTCAATGGGGGTGTTTTTTTAATGCCGAAGGATGCTCTCTCTCGTGCCCTAATTAGAAATATAAATTTCCTTCCGGAACAACTAGATCTCGAATTTTTCAAAAAGTTCCAAAATGCACTTTTTTCAGTCCAACCCCTGCCATTCGGTCATTTTGTATCCGATCGGGATAAAACCTTTACCATTCGAACGGGAAGGAAATTTCCTAAAAAATATGTCTTTGGTTTTTCGAAATCTGTCATACTTTCGCAGAAATGTAAAAAAATTCAAGTGTTGCACTTCAATTGGACGTTACTGTATGTTGTATGGTCAATGACTCAACACAAACTGAGGGGACATTTTGTCCCTAAATACGAATGACTATAATACACTCAACTAATTCTCTTACTCGCACTCGCTTGCTCAGGTAATGTTTTCACCCTAGCACTCACAGCTGACCTTTTTCGTGTCTGGGGGAATCTTAGACCCTTCGAATGGGTCTGGCTGCTTGGGAAATATTGCTATATAGTTACCTGAATAACATATATAAAATTCAGACTTGATACTATAACGTAAATGCCTTGCTTATTTATAGAGCTTTAAAGCGGCTGGCAAATGCAATGAACCGTGAAAAGCGTCTGGCAATAATTAATATGACAGTAGTATAGCAGGGCCGGTTCTGGATACAGATTCCTGCACCGACATAATACCGACACTCCAGAGCCTTCGAAGGTGGGTGTCCGTGCTAAGTTGCCGTCGTGAGCTCTACGATTTCCGGAAGTGACGTCATCAGAACCCCTCGATTCCAAGAATTTTGGCTCGATTCCGGGAATTTTACGTCACATTCCAGGAATTTTGCGCTCGATTCTAGGAATTACGCACGATCGAGAACCTTCTAGAACATTCTAGAACCTTCTAGAACATTCTGGAAGCTTCGACGGTTCGTGTCCGTGCTAAGTCGCGAAGGATCGCTTCCAGAGCCGGCGGTCCTCTCGGGCGACGTTTTGAGACAGCCCCTTGCCCCCCCACCCCGGAAAGCCTTCCAGAAGCTTCGACGGGCCCCGTACACGTTCGTGCAGGTTTCGGACGTCAGCCCTCAGCCCGTTTGACCTCGAGCAGAATTGCGCAGCATCGCTGATGCAATCCTGCAGGAATTTTCCAGAACTTTTGTCCCTAACCTTGAACCGTGGTGCGTAGCATCGGTGAATCAGAGAGAGAGAGAGAGAGAGACGGGCGGCATCCCCTTTGAGCGCAGTGCCGAAAAGCGGTTTCGGCGACTTTTGCGTCGAGGTTGATTCGAGGAAAAACGATAGCATGCAGGTGTCGGACGGCAGACGTTATCTCGCAGTGGTCGCGCGTCAGCCTCCTCATCCCACCGAGAGGCTTCCCCATCCCAAGATTCGTCAGCCTCCTCATCCCCCAGCCTCGTGCGAGAGCACCGGCGAGTTCAAAGTCATTCTAGAATTATCATCTATGTATCGGTTGTTCTAATGCGCAATACCGAACGTTATCTCGCAGAGTCGAGAATGCGGTCTCTCATACCCCCGAGGTGTCAAGTTACGCGCGACGCAACTTCGTCGTCGTCGTCGTCGGTGGAGAGCCGAGGAATATTCCGGAAGATGCATCGACCTTGACGTCGATTCCTTGAAATTTGCAGGGTTTCAACGACAAGAATACAGGTTCATGTAGTCGAATTCAAAATTTTATTGATTACAATATGTATTTGTGTGATTCGAATAAGGACGATATGTTATCTTGTTGATCGATTCCCTCTTTCAGATCCTTCTGTTTGACCTTGATTCGAGGTTGTATTGCCAGAAGAATTTCCTGCAGCGTTAGCACGATCTGACCTTGCAGAATTTTCATTCAACGATGCGATTCCGAATAATGTATTGTTTTCGAAAGTGATACGATCGCGTCTTTCAGGTAGATCCGCGCTCCGTACCCATTCGTGGTACCGATCTCGTCGAAATTGTTCTCTCTCTCGCATAGCTCGTTCTCGTTCTCCTTCTTTCCCATGCGATTGCCCCATTTTTGGGTTATGTTTCACAGATGCTACCTCAAAGGAATTTCTTTGCAAACTAATTTTATGATGTAGTTGCATCGTTACTTGTAACTGAATATTCTAGAAAATGCGTTCTCGATTTCGCAATTCGGGTAGGTGTGTCATCGCTCGAACCGATACAAAACAATTCCAGGAAATCCTTGGAAGCTTCGTATAAAAGGCCCTTCGATGATGTGCAGCGATCATTGTTTCTTGAACCTTCAAGTACATTATTGCTATTAACGAGATGGATTCTACAAAGTGTAAAAAGTTGATCGAGATTATGGAAGGAGCGTATAAACTTCTGAAGAAGGGATCAACGGTTGCAGAAATTGAAAAATGGACAAAATTTGGTGCTCAAAACATTCGACTTTTGAACAAAATTCTGAGAAACGTTACTCTTACGGTTGGAGAGAAAACTAAAATCTTGACAACCATTGGAATACTTAAATCGTTGAACGAAAAATTCAAACAGCATCTTCAAAAAAGAGGTGGAGGAACGGTGATAGAGAGAAGAAGCGATAGAGTGCGTTGGGATGATTTGGAATCCGCCTTTAAGGGAAGGATAAGAACTGGAGTCATTGCAAACTTGCAACACAAGGACTTGACTCGTTTCCTGGATGATGCAAGGAAATTGTTTACTGCAAGAGTGAAAAACACACTTCGAAAGGAGGGAAATTTGAAGGTGAATGTCGTCTTGTCCTGCAAGTTTGAGACCATGAAAGCTGGTGAGATTATCGAAGAACTGAAGTTCTTCAACACCAAGAACGAGGTTATTCTACCATCCACCGATATCAGTGATTGGTTCAACATAAATGTACGAGAAAATATACTGGCAAAAATTGAAGACTTTCAAGAGAGGGAATCAGGCTGGTCATTGCTTGAAATTATAAACTTGGCTGTGAACATCAATAAATACATACCGATACACGGTGGCCTGTCCACCTTCATCGAACTACCGAAGGATGTACAAAGGAAGAAAGCAGTTGTGAACGTTAGAAACAACGATCCGTACTGTTTCCTCTGGTCCGTCACCGCAGCTCTTCATCCAGCAAAAAATAATGTAAGCGTTATCAGCTCGTACCCTCACTTCAGCTCAGTGCTAAGGTATGAAGGTTTAAATTTTCCCATTGGTTTAAAGGATATTCCAAAATTCGAAAAGATGAATGATTTGGCAATAAATGTTTATGGAATAGAGAGCGAAAGTGGTAATGAAATAGTACCAATTTATTTAAGTAAAGAAAAATCAGATAAAGAAAGGATTCACCTACTTATGCTCGAAACAGAAATTTATTCGAATGGAGATGAAATAGATTTCACAGATTGTAATGTTTATCACTTTGCTTGGATCCGAAATCTGTCTCGCTTATTGAGTTCTCAAATTTCAAAGCGCGAGCATCGTACCAGACTGTGCGACAGTTGCCTATGTCACTTCAAAACAGAAACTTCTTTTCAAAAACATAGACTCGACTGTATAAATATAAATAAATGTAGAGTGGAATTACCAAATGAAAAGGATAAAATTCTAAAATTCAAAAATTATAAACACAAAGAAGCTGTACCGTTTGTTATATACGCTGACATTGAGTGTATTTTAGAGTCAGTAACGAATGTTTCTAAATCGTCAAACACAACGGTCTATCAAAAGCATGTTCCACACAGTATCGCGTACTATCTACAGTGTAACTTTGACGACTCCATCTCCAAATTTAAAGCCAATCGTGGAAATAATTGTATACAGTGGTTTATGAACGAATTGCAAGAGTTAGCTCAATTCGTAGAATTTTATCTTGAACGCAACGTATCTATGGAACCATTGAATTTTCAACAGGCAAATGAATTTTATTCTACACAGACTTGCCACATTTGTGAAAAACCATTCACATCTGAAGATATCAAGCATCGCGATCATTGCCATTTTACGGGTAAATATCGAGGTGCTGCGCATCAGAGTTGTAATTTAAATTATAAGAACTCGCATACCATTCCTGTTGTGTTTCATAACTTATCTGGTTATGACTCGCATTTCTTGATTAAAGCCTTAGCAACATCCTTCGAAGGTTCAATGAACTTATTGCCAGTAAACAAAGAACGATATATATCCTTTACGAAATGCGTTAAAGATACAATCGTAAATTTCAGATTTATCGATTCGTTTAGGTTTATGCCAAGCAGTATTGAAAAATTATCATCCTATTTGAAAGATGATGAAAAATTAATTACGCGTAAACATTGTAATAATGTAGAGGAATTCCATTTATTGACTAGAAAAGGTGTTTTTCCTTACGATTACGTGGACAGTTGGACAAAACTCGATGATGAGCAATTACCATCTAAAGAAAAATTTTATTCGGAATTAAATAATGAAGAAATTTCAGACTCAGATTATGTACATGCATCTACAGTTTGGCAAACTTTTCACATAAAAACATTGGGTGAATATTCTGATTTGTATTTGAAAACGGATGTTTTACTTTTGGCTGACATCTTTGAAAATTTCAGACGTAATTGCTCCTCTATATACAATCTAGATCCTCTTCATTATTATACCGCACCAGGCCTCGCTTTTGATGCAATGCTCAAGTGTACTGGCGTTGAACTCGAGTTGTTAACCGACGTAGAGATGTTGCTATTTATTGAGAGAGGAATTCGAGGTGGCGTAGCACAATGTTCAAACAGATATGCCAAAGCGAACAACAGGTACATGGGTACAGAGTTCGATCCAAGCAAAGACGAATCATATCTTATGTATTACGATGTAAATAACTTGTACGGTGCAGCTATGAGTCAATTTTTGCCATTCGACTCTTTCGAGTGGGAGGAAAATTTTGAAAAACTACATATTTGCAATATTCCCGATGATGCTCTTACGGGCTATATACTCGAAGTTGATATGGAATATCCAATTGAACTTCAAGAACTCCATAGAGATTTACCACTATGTCCAGAGCAGTATACTCCTCCAGGAGCTAACAAATCAAAATTGATGACAACACTCCTCTCAAAAGAAAGATACATAATTCATTATCGAAATTTGAAACAGTGTTTGACATTGGGTATGAAGTTAACGAAAATTCACCGTGTTCTAAAATTTAGGCAGTCACCGTGGCTCAAAAAGTACATAGATTTAAACACTGAAATGAGAAAAAAGTCGAATAATGATTTTGAAAAGAACTTCTTCAAACTTATGAATAATTCGGTTTTTGGCAAGACAATGGAAAATGTTAGAAAACAAAAAGATGTCAGGCTCATTACGAAATGGGATGGAAGGTATGGAGCAAAGGCTCTCATAGCGAAACCAAATTTCCATAGCTGCACTGTCTTCGACGAAGATATGGTTATAATCGAACTAAGTCGCGTTAAAATTAAGTTCAATAAGCCGATATATGCAGGATTTTCCATTCTCGATCTCTCCAAAATATATATTTATGACTTCCATTATAATTACATAAAGAATACGTTTGGTAACCGAGCTAAATTGATGTATACTGACACTGACAGTCTTCTTTATCATTTTACCGTTCCAAACATATATGATTATATCAAACGGGATCTAGCTAAATTCGATACTTCAGACTATCCCCCAGATAATGTTTACGGCATACCACTAGCAAATAAAAAAATATTAGGTCTGATGAAGGATGAAAACAATGGGAAAATTATGACTGAATTTATAGGATTACGAGCAAAATTATATTCATTCAGAGTGTTAGGAGAAGGCAAAGATAAAAAGCGAGCTAAGGGGGTAAAAGGATCTACGCTAAAGACAATCACTTTTAACGATTACAAGCAATGTCTTTCATACCACACGAATTTAGTTAAAACTCAAAATTTAATTCAGAGTAAACAACATAAAGTTTATACCGTAAAACAACAAAAAATAGCACTGAGCTGGAAGGACGACAAAAGGGTCATTCTTCCTGATACGACCGACACCCTACCGTGGGGTTATAGAATGTAAGATGTACAAATGTAAATAATCTGTAAGAAAATATAAATAACAAGATGTAATAAATATTTTAGTTCTGATTTATTTCAAACACCTTAAAAATCTGACTTATCGATCCAACTATTGTGCGAACCATCGAACCCTAACCATTTCACGAATAGCTTGTTTCCACGCCTCCTCAGTACCTTCTCCACGAGATATATGTCGGGATTCTTCACGCTGGTAAGTTCATGCTCGTAGAAGCCGCCTTCGATGGGGTGATCCTGGTAGTCCTTGAGATTGTACGTCACCGGATCGGTATTCTTCACTCGACTTACGGTGAAAATTTCAGTCGTCCAATTGGGTGTATAGCCTTTCTCGAAGACGTGTTTAAATTTGCTGATTCGTACTCTGTCGCCGACTTTAAACTTTGATCGTTTAAGTGTGGACTTGACTTTGAATTTCTTGTACACCCGTTGCAGTAGATCCTTCTCGTTACGAGTAGTCACATCCGCCGGTTTCATACCAACGGTGCGATGCTTACTGTTATTGTAAGAGGATACCAAGTCCGATAAGATATCCAACCACCGGTGATTGCCCTGTAGGCTAAACTGCATCCACATCTTACTTTTCAGAGTACGATTGAAGCGTTCGCAGATCGATGCCTTCAAGTTACTGAATGTCGAGTACAGGGTAATACCGTGTTTTTGCATGAGATCCTTGAAATCGGAATTGTAAAATTCTCGGCCTTGGTCAACGTGCAATTTCTTCGGGATTCGACCCTTCGCCAGTACAGATCTCATAGCTGCTGTCACGTCCTTGGCGTTCTTGCTCTTGATCGGTACGGCCCAAGCAAACTTTGAAAATATGTCGATGACGGTGAGCAGATACTTGTATCCATCGTTCTCTCTGGCGTACGCTGACATGTCAACGAGATCCGCTTGCCAAGTCTCGTCCAGCCCACGGACGTCAACGTGCCGGCGCTGGTAATTTCTCCTGGCAGGTCTATGCAGTTCCTTCACCACCGCTAATTTTTTTCCGTCCATTCTCCAGCGCACTCAGTCTGCCGTCCAGCTGAGAAATGATCAGAGAGTTGCGAATAGCCAATTCTTGTCCTGACTCGATATCGGCTTGCAGACGTTTCAACGCATCCTTCGTGGTAGAATCGAGAGATTGAATCATCAAATTGTTGTTATCGATATCATTGCGCATTTCGGCAGTCACTTGAAACACGGTATTCAGCTCCTGCTTCACTACAGTTTTCATCAGATTCAAGGTCACAGCATCGTTTTCCTCCTCGGGATTGGCGACGTTGCAGAGCTTCTTGTTATCAATGTCGTAGTGTCCAGTAGCAGTGAATTTGAATCCAATGCCAGGGAGACCACGGCTACTCGCAACCGCGGTCCTGCTACTCAACTGACGTCCAAACACGTCGACGCTCATATTCAAAGCGACGAGCGTGATCGTTTCATCGAATTAATAAATGATTCCCGCCTCGCGCAATTCTTCGATAATCGATACGATTTCGTTCGAGTGACTGGGGTTACCAGCTTCCCGAGACGCAAGGAGCAGGCGAAGCCGATCTACCAGTTCGTTGGGATCGTCCCAGTACACGTAATCCGTTCGTTCGTCCTTGGCGGCGATCATGTACCGCGGTAATATACCTTCACCCGTTACGGAGGGCTGTTCGATCAGTTTCGCAATTACGTTATTAAATTTGAAACTCTTGCTCTCACGAATTGCACCATCAGGTTTATAGTATTTTCTGTATGCATTCGTCGTTAAAATAATGTTTTTGTAATTGTCCATGTCATTCTGGGTTATACTAGTCTCGTCAGGTACCTTCTTGAACAAGAGTTCGATCAAACCCGCAGTTTTCAAGTAAGTCGTATCGCCTACATGGATTCGATCACCCTCAAAGCTGATGGGCGAATCGCCTATCATCAGTTTGTTCTTGGCGAGTTTACGTACACCATAGGCAGTATCCAATTGTTTATTCTCCCTCGATAGCAGCATATCGAGATACCGTTGCGTAGGATCGTTCTGATCAACGGATACGTCTGCGTCATCGTTATCTCCTTCGTCATCATGTTTATCTTCTTCTTCTTCATCTTCATCTTCTACTTGCCCATCATCGACTCCCTCGATAGAATCATTCTTTAGCGACTTGAAGGATTCATCTGCCGATCTAAACGTATCATCCGCTTCTACGTCTTGCTTTACTTCATCCTTAATCTCGTCCTTGATAAGATTACGCTCCGGTTGAGATGCAGTCACTAGTTTCTGCAGTGGAGTCACTACCGGTTTCAAAACCTCACTCATCGTCTGTTCGACGTTCTCTCTACCCAATTTTAGCATTCTATGCTTTTTGCGAATCGCATCGCTGGCTTTAGCGATTTGGCGTAAGACGTCTTTTTGCTCCTGAAGTTTTCTTTGCATGTTGACACTGCCGAATCCAAAACGTTACTGCATTCACTTTTTTCAATGATCACTCATTTATGTTCACGAAGCAATCGAATCCTTTTCTGTATCTACCAGCGTCGAGCTCGCTGTCCTTGTCGATCATGAGAAACCCATACTTATCGCCGTTCCAGCATGTCGAGCACAGGTCTTTAAACTGTGCGTAAGTCATATCAGTGTTTACATGGTCATCGTACACGTGTTTGAGATTCATTTCATCCTGCTTAAAGAGCACCAGTAGATTAGCATTGTCCCGTACCAGATGTTTGGGAATGCGAGCGTACGTCTGACAGAGATAGAAACAGTCAACGTCCCTGTGCCGCCCCATGCTGAAGAAGGCTCTGATGTTATCTTGCTTCTCGCAAGCAATGTCGTCGTAAATAATTATTGAGTTTCGACGTGCCTCGTTCGGTGGCAGCACCTGTTCGTGTTCCGTAAAGGGGAAGTACTCGACGCCGTCCACGGACGTGAGTAAACGTTCTAAAAACTTGTACTTTGGCTGATCGAGCGATTTCGAGTATACGTAGACGTTTTCGAATCTTAATCCGTTGGGATGGGTTATGAGAGCGAGCAGTGCGTTCGTCTTGCCGCAGTTGGATGGTCCGCAAAACACTGCTCGTATACTGTTTGGCAGCAATTTACCGTGTCGCTTGACCTCCTTCCTCTCCTTTACTCGCCCGATTTTGTCAAAGTTCGTTACGGGTAATTTGACGGACTGCTTCTCGAACCTCATCTCGATCTTGACTAACGTGGAAACTATAAATGACTAGTTTATAAGGATCAGTGTTCAGTCGGAACTGTTTCACCGCAGGGACATGATCGTGCATTCTAAGCGTAAACGCATTGAGAGGAAAAAGTCTCGTCGTGGCAGAGGATTAGTCAACAGAATCATCAACAGTCTACCCGTTGAGTTACATATACCCGGTTATCAGTACTGCGGGCCCGGTACAAAACTAGCAAAGAGACTCGCGCGAGGCGATCCGGGCATCAACCCCCTGGACGCAGCCTGCAAAGAGCACGACATCGCCTACTCGAAGAATCGAGAGAGTCTCGAACACAGAGGGGCTGCGGACAGGGTACTCGCTGACAAAGCTTGGAAGCGCGTTTCCGCCAAAGACGTGAGTCTCGCCGAGAAGGCGGCGGCCTGGTCCGTAGCGAACGTAATGGGTGCCAAGTCGAAACTCGGTATGGGACTCAAGAAGAAGAACAAAAAGCCAAAGACTGTAACGCTGAGGAAAGTCATCGAGGAAGCCAAACGATCGATGATTCCCAGCAACGATGCAGGGCTAGCTATCAGATCTGCTCTCAAGGGCGCACAAGCTGCCGTCAAGCGAGCGGGTGGAAAGCGCAACGTCCGCACACCGCGCATTCTACCCGTGCCTTCCAAAGTCGGAGGCTTCCTGCCGTTTCTCGTCCCCGTGTTTGCGGGTCTCAGCGCCGCTGGAGCGTTGGCCGGCGGTGCTGCGGGTATAGTCAAAGCCGTGAACGATGCGAATGCAAGCAAGGAGCAACTGAAGGAGAGTCAGAGGCACAACGAGAAGATGGAAGCCATCGCGTTAGGCAAAGGACTGTACTTGAAACCCTACAAGAAAGGACTGGGCCTTCATCTGAGGCCAAAAAACTTGAAGTGAAACTACCACGCCGAGCGCTGACCGATGCGGATCTGCTCAAATACGCCAAGATCATGAAGATTCCACATTTTCGCGGAGTCTTCATGCGGAACGCTATGCCGAAGGGTGGACCGTACAAGTACGAGTCGGCAATCGTCAATCTCGACGACGAAGATGGTCCAGGAACACACTGGGTCGCGTACAAGAAGCTGAACGATCGAGTCGTTTATTTCGACAGTTTCGGCAATCTTCGACCACCGCTAGATCTTATCGGATATCTCGGTGTTGGTAGTGTAAAGTACAATTACGAACGATATCAGGAGTACGATACTTTTGCGTGTGGACACTTGTGTCTAAAGTTCCTATGCGGCCAATTAAATCGTAAGAACAAGTATCGTCTATATAAGCTTGCTATGTAATTTCGCAAGGTCAGTCGAACGTTCGCAATCATGGAAGATTCGTTCACGTTGACCTTATCAGGCACCTCCTCCATACTGGAAGCCGAATACTTTCCTCCTATCGAGCTTTCTCCGTACAAAAATTACGCTCTGGGGCTCATCGAGTTGCTGACCTTCAATTCTATTCCCAACGTGGACACGGATCACAACAAGCTCTACGTGGGGGACGAAGTTATTACTATACCCACTGGTAGCTACGAGATCGAAGATATCGAAAGCTACGTGCATAGCGCGTTGACGGACAAGAGCATCGTCATTTACATTAAACCTAACAATAATACGTTGTGCAGCGAAATTAAGTGCAACCGTGATGTTGACTTTCGACCCAACGATTCCATAGGTCGCTTGTTGGGCTTCACTCAACGCGTTCTGGAAGCTAATAAATTACACACGTCCGACGTACCGGTCGCCATTCTCAAGGTGAACGCCCTACGAGTCGAATGCAACGTCACGACGGGCGCTTACATCAACGAACGTAAAGTGCACACCATACACGAATTCTTTCCGGTCGTGCCACCCGGATACAAGATCATAGAGGTGCCATCGCACGTCATTTATCTACCGATCGCCACCAAGACGATAGATCACCTGCAGCTGCGAATAGTCGATCAAGACGGGGACCTGGTTAATTTTCAAGGAGAAGTCATAACGATCAGGTTGCACGTCAGATCCATGCGATAATGGGTATCGTTTATAATAGAAAAATCATCAGTGGTTATAATAATAGACCGATATGCCAAAGAGGGATCAGTCGTCGACCGCCTCTCAAGACGCTAACACGTCAAAACGTCCTGTTTCTGGAAAATCTAGGATTCAAGGTCGCGAGAGGAAAGTAAAGCGTTCGTTCTGCTGCATTCTTTTCGTCTGCCGCGTACCATGGAGGAAGAAACGCTGAACATTCAGACACCGATCGTCTTCGACGAATCTATAGCACACTATGAAACGCATGCGCATCAACCTTACGCCTCCTCAACGTTCAACAACAGCGACGAGGTTCGAATCTCCGTTCAACATCAAGACCTATGCTTACTACCGAGCAAAAGTTCGCTGCACGTGTATGGAAAGCTGGTCAAGGAAGATGGGTCTACAGCGACTACGAGCACGACTCTGGTCAACAATGCCATATGCCATCTCTTCGAGGAGATTCGCTACGAAATGAATGCTATAGAGATCGACCGGAGCAAGAACGTCGGCCTCACGAGTCTCATGAAGGGATATGTTTCCCTGAGTCCCGGTCAACGATCCTTGATGGAGAACGCTGGTTGGCTGGACGTCAGAGAACGGGAGAAATTGACCAATGCGGATGGTTACTTCGACGTATCCGTACCGCTGAGTCTGATCCTGGGTTTCGCCGAAGATTATCGCAAGATCGTCGTTAACGCTAAACACGAGTTGATTCTGACGAGAGCAAAGAGCGATGTCAATGCAATAGTGCAAACTGCTCCGGAAGAATGCAAAGTCGTAATTCACAAATTAGAATGGCTGATACCGTACGTAAAGGTGTCGGATCGACGAAAGATACAACTGCTGAAATTCATCGAGAGGGATGCACCCATCTCCATGAGCTTTCGTACCTGGGAGCTGTACGAGTACCCTCTACTCCCCACCACTTCGAAACACGTGTGGACTGTCAAGGCGTCGACTCAGTTGGAGAAACCACGATACGTGATACTGGGTTTTCAGACGAGCAGAAAGAACAAGAAGAATAAGAACGCTAGTCACTTTGACCATTGCAACGTCAGAGACGTTAAGCTCTTTTTGAACTCGCAATGTTATCCCTACGGAAATCTGAATCTCGACATTGCTCATAATCAGTTTGCTCTGCTCTACGAGATGTATGTAAACTTTCAAGCTACCTACTATGGCAAGGACCCCGAGCCTTTGCTGAAGAAGAATGAATTTCTCGAGTACGCTCCATTGATCGTCATCGATTGCTCCAAACAAAACGAGTCCCTCAAACTCGGACCCGTCGATATTCGTCTGGAATTCGAGGCGCAAGACAATTTCCCTGCCGATACATCGGCATTCTGTCTGATCCTGCACGATCGCATAGTCGAATATAATCCAATCAGTGGTGGGGTGAAAAAATTGGTATAAAAACGCTGCAATCGTCTCTTCCTGCGCAGTTCATTAAAAAAAATGGAATTCATCGTGGACGTACAAGGTTTCAAGAAACCCTCGAACGAGTTTGTCCTGAAGGAGCTATCCGTGATTGGAGTCGACAGCAATTTCTCCGAGCCTGCAACGTTCCTGTTTCAACCACCTTGCCCATGGAAGCATCTACCGGTTAAATACAAAAGTATAAATTTGTGGTTGGAGCGCAATTTTCATGGTATATCCTGGAGCGCTGGAGACATTGCTTACAATCAAGCTAGAAACATTCTTCGAGTCATCTTACAAAATGCCTCTAAGATCTACGTAAAAGGATTGGAGAAGAAAGTTTGGTTGAGAGCTTTCATTGGACGAACCGAACACATCGTGGATCTCGGAGATCTGGGATGCCCTTCGTTGCAAAAATTGCGTAAAAACTTACTCACCCGCTGCTCGCATCATCATGCCCCCCATTTCCAATGTTCGATGGAAAACGTTAAATTGTTAAGGAATTGGTTGTCGGAATGTATTTTTGATTATGAATAAAGACATAAGATATAATAACAAGTTGTATATTTATTTAACACGTATACATAGTAGTAGTATTAAGAGCATGATTACAAACATTGAAATTCAATCTGATTGTACTGCCCACCGAGATAGCGTATGAGCAGTCCATCTTCGTCGGCAGCACGCACCATGTTTTGGAACAAACTGTTATCGTCTTTCAAGGCTTTTGACATCCTTGCTGGTAGAAACGTTGAGAAGCTATTCTCAATGTCGACAATTAATCTTGTTCCGTATTTCGTTTCAATTTTCCGAATACAACTAATTTTGTAATCCTTTTGAATCTCTAATTCTGCCAACTTTTTCGTTGGTAGAAATGCGTCCAAACGGGCCACTTTGTTAATTGCCGAGAAGTCCATTGCCTTCAATTAATATTGAATTTCTTATGGCCTCTTTTAGCTTCGATCAACTGTATTCAAACTTTGAGCTCACGTTGTTTACTCTTACTCGATATCGGTCGAATTGTTACAGCAGACTAACGAAGGCACGTTCAGCTCCTCCTTTTATAGGAAACTCTCAAGGGCTAAAACGGGGGATGAGGGGGTTACGCAAATTTCTAGGAATCGAATCGCCTACAGAGATTCCTGGAATCGACGTCAAGGTTGATGCATCTTCTTCCTGGAATTGTTTTGCATCGGTTCGAGCGATGAGACACCTACCCGAATTGTGAAATCGAGAACGCATTTTCTAGAATATTCAGTTACTGTAATCAATAAAATTTTGAACTCGACTACATGAACCTGTATTCTTGTCGTTGAAACCCTGCAAATTTCAAGGAATCGACGTCAAGGTCGATGCATCTTCCGGAATATTCCTCGGCTCTCCACCGACGACGACGACGACGAAGTTGCGTCGCGCGTAACTTGACACCTCGGGGGTATGAGGGACCGCATTCTCGACTCTGCGAGATAACGTTCGGTATTGCGCATTAGAACAACCGATACATAGATGATAATTCTAGAATGACTTTGAACTCGCCGATGCTCTCGCACGAGGCTGGGGGATGGGAAATTCGCGAAGCTTCTCAGTGGGATGAGGAGGCTGACGAATCTTGGGATGGGGAAGCCTCTCGGTGGGATGAGGAGGCTGACGCGCGACCACTGCGAGATAACGTCTGCCGTCCGACACCTGCATGCTATCGTTTTTCCTGGAATCAACCTCGACGCAAAAGTCGCCGAAACCGCTTTTCGGCACTGCGCTCAAAGGGGATGCCGCCCGTCTCTCTCTCTCTCTCTCTCTCTCTCTCTCTCTCTCTCTCTCTCTCTCTCTCTCTCTCTCTCTCTCTCTCTCTCTCTCTCTGATTCACCGATGCTACGCACCACGGTTCAAGGTTAGGGACAAAAGTTCTGGAAAATTCCTGCAGGATTGCATCAGCGATGCTGCGCAATTCTGCTCGAGGTCAAACGGGCTGAGGGCTGACGTCCGAAACCTGCACGAACGTGTACGGGGCCCGTCGAAGCTTCTGGAAGGCTTTCCGGGGTGGGGGGGCAAGGGGCTGTCTCAAAACGTCGCCCGAGAGGACCGCCGGCTCTGGAAGCGATCCTTCGCGACTTAGCACGGACACGAACCGTCGAAGCTTCCAGAATGTTCTAGAAGGTTCTAGAATGTTCTAGATGGTTCTCGATCGTGCGTAATTCCTAGAATCGAGCGCAAAATTCCTGGAATGTGACGTAAAATTCCCGGAATCGAGCCAAAATTCTTGGAATCGAGGGGTTCTGATGACGTCACTTCCGGAAATCGTAGAGCTCACGACGGCAACTTAGCACGGACACCCACCTTCGAAGGCTCTGGAGTGTCGGTATTATGTCGGTGCAGGAATCTGTATCCAGAACCGGCCCTGCTATACTACTTATGACATTAAAATACTATCCCGTTGAACATATCAAAAAATTAGATTTGATACTATAACGTTTTTTTTTAATTATTTTATACACCTTTATTACTTGTTACCTGCCGAACGCACCGCGACTCGAGGTTCATATTCTCAAGCGTTCTTACCGGCTATACTATGGTTACGCAGAAAAAAATTTAGTTTTGATACTATAACGTATGTCTGGCGGCCGTGGGCTCTTACTCTATGAGTGTTCCCTGTTAAAAGAAGCGATAGCCGCGAAATTTGGGGATAAGAGAATCGACGACGTTATCGCGCTCAGGGGTATCGGGAATTCTACTGTATACACTACTATGCAGATACCGTCAGAGGTAACGATAAACGGTTATATCCTGGAAGTTTTGTTCCACATCTTACCGAGCGAGTATTTAAAGCATGACATAATGATCGGTCGTGAGATCCTTAGCCGCGGTTTTGATGTTAGCATGACATCAAGTAGTTTCAGCATTTCGAGAGCTAAGGTGGTGAACATTTGCGCTAAATCAGACCAAGTTAGATCCCAAATTCAGGGGTCCATTCCTAATAGTAGAGGTTCTTGAGGGTGATCGATATACCCTAAATCACTGATGAATAAGAGGACTTACAAGTACGCGCATGAAAACTTGAAAAGGATGCCTGACAATCGCGTCCCCGATGAACTGGATATATGCGGTGAAGAGAGCACCGAAAGTAGTGCCGAGTACGAAAAGGGCACTAGTGCAGGTACTAATGCAAAGCACTAATGGCTGGAGGTCGCACTGCATGTATCACGCTGTAATCGCAAGTGCAAACCCATATGGGTTTGATCATGGAGCGAGGGGCAGCTGGTAATGCGGCGGGGGCCTGGGTCCGGAGGGGACCACGGTGTACATGGGTACATGGTATAGTTGCGTACGTCCGCAAGAGCCATGGGAGGTGTATTGGACGGAATGTTTGATCCGTTGATGCTGGGGACGGCGATTCTGGCCCTATTCAAGGATGTAAGGCATTAAGCCTCCGTTCAAGTTGTAATTTGAATTTTGTCCAATGAGATTTTTTTGTGCGGTCTGATATGGCGCGGGTGCCGAATTCTTCAGGCACACGAGGACGTGTGAGCGTCAGAATGGCCGTGTCGGAGTGTAGCGTGTTATTATTGTTGTTATTATTGTTATTCGATGAGAGTGTTTGCGATCCGACCCTATATAGTTTGGGGTGCTACCTGACGGACACCGGGTGTGCTCGCGGTCGTGGGATGTAAACACCCAATCTAATGATAGGGGTGGGGACCTTGAGGATATAAGGTGGATAGATTGACGGGGGAGTCAGTTTTTAGTTTTGGTTTGAGAGAAGAGCTCTGTGTGACCGCGAGTTCGTCGAAAGTTCGAAGATGGAGCTTTCTCCGACATATATATTATCTTGAGAGTGATTATATTAAGCGAAATCATGATTTATTCAAAACTTAGTTGTACATTAAATCAAATTAATTAATAATATGAGGCCAACCTTCCCACAGTCACACTTATAAAAGTTTCATTCAAAATTTTAAACACACACCTAATTTATTTTCTATATTAATACTTATATATATACCTACTTTTTATTTAGCTGCTCATATCGATGGAAATGAATAGTAGTTTATGGCTTGGTCCTACGGTGTATTGTCGAGCCGAATTGTCGCTGTGTTCGATCACAGTTCCTCAATTTACGGTGTATTGTCTAGCTGAATTTTTATAATATGGACGATGATATATTTTAGGGCCCTATCACCCAGAGCGTATTATCTATAGAGAAAATATATAAGAATACAACTATGATAAAATAAGAACTAATTATGCGCATTATTATAACAAAGAGGATTTTGTACGTATTATATTGTTCGGAGATATTTCTTACTCGCTCGCTGGTTATTTGGTGAAAGGGACGACAATTCGCTTGACCGGTATTATTTCGATTCTATTAGCTGAGGATCGAACGACGCCTAATAGGTATTTGCGGAGTGGGGCGTAAAACACACATTAACTGGCGTACTCATACGTTACAAAACAAAAAATTTACAAATGTGCTTTATCAATTTTTGCAATAGATGTATCATAGTTCGAGCTAATGAAGTATTAGTGATCGGTAGTAATTTTAGTGATCTTAGGATCTTAATAAGAATTACAATTTCGTTGGCAAGTCCTAATTCCTTCATAAATGATAAAATTAATGGCCTTATGATGCTGACAAACATCACCTTAAAGTCAACAAACAGGTGACATACTTCCATATTGAATTATAATCCTTTCTCTAGCTTTGGCGTCCCGTGAGTATTTGATCTGTTCGATCTGTAGCCAGCCCCCGGTAATCTCCAGTTGTTTCTTTACTTAAAGACTTTATCCTATTTGGTATTGTGTTAGACAGGATCTTATATACTGCGTTTAGCAGCTTTGGATCAACTATGGGCTAGTTTTCCCACTATGTCTTATCTCTATTTTTATACAGGATATCTATTTTTTAGAACTCATTTTCCTGCTCTGATATTACAAATTATTTTATGCTGATATGTTGCAAGTTTGATCCTTCCTCTCACATAACATCCCACAGGGATGCAGTTCATTCATGGAGATTTGTTGTTTTTTAGTGCTTTAGTAGCTTTAGTAACTTCAACGAGCGATGGAGGTTCCATGTCCCCATCATCTTACTAGATGTCATCCAGTGATTTGCTTTGCTCCTCTTTTCTCCTCTTTTGTCTATTTGGGTGGTCTGAGTAGAATTTTATCCAACTTTTTATTATCTCCGTATTGTGTATGAGGATAGCTTAATTTTCTGCTTTCCACATGGTGTTTGATTCTTGGCATGAAATCTACCTCGTGCTATTTACGTTATACAAACTTCTAGGATCTTCCATTTCTCTTACTCTTTATATATGGTTGATCTAGTTGTTCTTCAGTTCTCTTTTATCATATTCGTGCGCCTTTCTGTCCTATCTTCTCGTTTCATCATATTTTAGTCTGTTTCTTAATTACATTCGTTGATGCACTTTATTCTTTTCCTTTGTTAATTTTTGACACTCCTCATTAAACCATACGTTCCTATTGCTATTGCTGTACTTAATGATTATTTTCTCTCCTGCTTCCACTGTTGCTGTTCTTAGGATCTATCACATTCTCCTGGATGCATTGAAAAATACAGATAACATCACATATAATATAGAATCATAGAATACATCATTTCTGTAACTAGTGATGTGTTGGTATTATTGAGTAGAAATCAAATATTATGTGCAAAATGATACCTGTAGAACTTAAAGGTATACATTTGACTAATAACAAAAGGAGTTGATGAAGTAAAGAACGTAATAAACACATACTTTTTTGTTTTAGATTTTAGTGTGATGTCTTGGAGAATCCCTGTGATCCTTCGTTCGATTCTTAAACATCCCAATTCTCTGATCCAAGACCATTGTTGCTACAGAACAGAGTCTCAGAACTTGAGAAAGAAATATCTATCTGGAAAGGAAAGTATAAAGAGTTATATACAGAGCTGCAAAACATAAAATAGCAGAAACGCGAGGATAAGGACAGCTTCATTTCAGACATATTGTCAAAAATTTTTGCCTCAGGACAGATTAAATGTTTCCTAAGAAAAAAAAACTATTAAATTCAGTCACTGGTCGGCAGAAGACATTGCTTCTGCAGTTTCCTTGCGTTCAATTAGTCCAAAAGCATATAGATAAGTGCGTTTCAAATGTAATTTTCCTTTATCGTCCTTTAGTACATTAAGGCGATGGGCTGTCGAATTTAATATTTCACAGGGAATTTTGCTCAATACATTAAGATTATGCAATTAAAAGGCAAGTCCTGGGTTGTACAAGAACAAACTCTTCTTTCGTTAAACGAAATTAGTATAAGCTACAACCAATAATGAATATTAACGTGCATTACTTTGAATGATGACTTTGACAGCCATAAATAAAAATTATGTCCACTTACAAAATATTTACAGATGTTGTTATACGATCTATCCTTGCTTCTTCATCATGAATTCAATATCACTGTTATGGTATACGCCACATTGTGAAACACATCTCCCCAAATCATTCAGCAAGCATTTCGCAATGATACCCAGGCTGAAGATCACATTCTATCACTCTACATACCTTGACTCATCCTAGACCACGTTACGCATCTCTATCCTAATATATATATATATATATATATATATATATATATATACTATATCAAAGTGCATTTCCGCAACCTTTAACACATCTATCCTAAAACCGATATTTCCCTACCCCTCTAGCCTGCGGATTATCGACTATTTATATATCGGATCTGAATGTTCGACATACTCAGTCTTAGTCTAACTCAACCATAGAAGCACTAGGTTATCACCATAAACCAAAAGGGTCTTGCTGAAACTACGATACTCAACGAAATAAACCCTTTGAGGTCAAAACTCCAAGTGTTCGTGTTTATTTCTTCCGAGGAAGATCTCCCTTCGAATATCATTCGAAATCCGAATCCCGAGGCCTGGGTTTCACGCTACAGATAGTTTGTCCTAAAAACCAAACTATAACAATCACATTGAAAGAATAAATCATTCTATTTATTAATGGTAAATAAACTGTAAAAATATAAATGGAATCATTGTAAACATACCAAATAAATAAAAATCTGCACGTCTTCTATAATTAATACTTACCATTGTATCCTAGGATTGATCCAGATTAAACGAGGATGTAGATGTTATATTGAATTATTATAATTTTTATTAATAACTCTCAGAAACCTGTAAGCTTACACCAAAGAAGATTCAAATCTGAAATACTCGATCACCTGTGAAATAATTTCCAATACAAAAGAAGATAAATGTTACACAAATAAAGAAAACACAATCGAATCATAAATTACCACATGTAATAAGTATATTAATAAAAATGAACTATATTAATAAATAATTATATTTCTTTTATTCCTACCATTTAAAAGACAGGGTATCTGTTCTTGTAATTTCTATGTCCTAAAAGATCAAAAGTTTGAAATTTTGGCATAAAGTGAATAGTTCTTCTTACTTGATTACCGGGTGCTCCAGGTGTATTACGCACAAGCAATTGCTATCAATCATTGCACATTATCACATTGCAACTGATTGCAACAGGCTTAATTGACACTGCACTGAGAATGTTATCCAATCACAGACACATATATCGGCTTTACTCGCCAGTTAAAACTAAATTAACTTTGGTGAAACCGAACCTCATGCGTTCCTCGATTACAATAGTTGAATTAATGATGATGTAGCATTGGCCGTTTTAAAAGATCTTGCCGTTAAAATCCAACTGAAAAATGAAGAATTTGTGATCGAGCCTTTGTGAAATATTTAATCTTTTCTATATTTTTCTTCTCAATTTTCCATCATTCCATTAGTTCATACGAGAAAAGTCCTAAAATTGTGCTACGATTATATTTAATTGGTCGAACATTATCTACATATTTTTAATCAAGCAAAGTTCATAAAATCTTATGTATAACATATATGAAATTATTTTGAAACATGGATGTATTTTTCACGTAAATATTAGATACCATTTTGTAAATCAATCAACGCGAAAAATATATGGATAGAACGTTTTTGTATCGTCTTTAAACTTTCACTAGATTCTGCAGACTTATATTGTACGATGAATTCTTTTATGGGTGCCTTCGTTTTAATTAATAGATATATGTATATACTTACCTTATTTTTGTACCATGTACGTCCCATATTTCGTGTTCATACAAAACACTTTGCTTTATGAAGTATCGTGTCATGGTATGCGTAATTCGTGCGGCCCTTTCTCGCAGTAGGCGGTTTGGAAACGTTGCAATATGTACAGCGAGTCCCAATGATTCCTACACTCGATATGTATATACTTGGCTAGAAATCTCTTGACAGACAATGCGGATTGAGCCGGCGCATTGTCTTGGTGGAAAATCCATAACTTGTCCTTCCACAATTCAGGTGATTTTTTCCTTATTCTTTCACGCAGTCCAGCAAGAACTGGAAGGTAGTAATGTTGACTAATAGTTTGACCTTCAAGAACCCAGTGAAGGTACACGATCCTATGAATATCGCAAAAAAAAATCATCATTGCTTTGAATTTTGATTTGCTCCACCAAAACAATGCGCCGGCTCATTCCGCATTGTCTGTCAAGAGGTTTCTAACCAAGTACAACATCCCAGTGTTAGACCATCCGCCTTATTCGCCAGACCTTGCGCTGTGCGACTTCTATCTGTTTCCTAAGGTGAAATCTGCATTAAAAGGAACAAAATTTGAGTTCGTTGAAGCTATGAAAGAGAAAGCGACACGCGCTCTGAAGGAGCTGACAAAAAAAGACTTCCAGCACTGTTTCGAACAATGGAAGATTCGCATGGAGCGCTGTAGGGATAGAGGAGGGGTGTATATTGAAGGTGATAATAAATAAATATGGACGAAATCAAAATAAAATTTTGTATAGCATCGGTCTCGTTATTTAATAGTCACACCTCGTAATGTGGTACTACGGTATTTATCGATTTTTCTAATTTTTTGTTTATGTCTTATGAATAGGAAAAACTGTTAGAAAAAACCTACATTTTGTTTGTTTGTAGAAAAAGTATTGATTTTGTATCTTTGTAATTTAGTACATTTAGTTTAATTCTCTGAATATCGGTAGCGCTTGATAGGGCAGTTTGTGATTTAAGGGGGTTCTCTGGTTTGACGGTCTGATTTTTAAGCATTTTTTGGGATTTTTTTGTGAGGACCAATGTAGAGATAGAACTTTTGAATTTTCATTATTTATTTATAAGTGTTTCAAGAGTATACGTATAAATTTTTAGCTAAAAATATTCATTAGAACAAAAGTTATAGCGCTCTGAAGACACCTCCCTCGAAAAAATGGACGCTCACTTCCTCCACGATATCAGCTGATTGGCTTATCCGAAACTAAAAAAATCGGAGGCGTTTTAATCTGTAAGCTTAAATACACGGAATGAACTATCATGAAAAGAAAATGTTGAAAATTGGACTTTTGACAGACTTCGGAACAAAAAATTTCGAATTTCATGTATTTTTTGTCAACTTTTTGTTAAAAAAAAATAGAAATATTTTAAATTTTGGGGTGATAATAGTTCATTCCGTGCGTTTATATGTGCTGAGTCGACCCTATAAATTTGAAGTGAATTGGCCAAGCCGTTCTCGAGATATGATGGAGGAAAGTTTGAAAAACGTAGTTTTGAGAAAAACGCGTTTAAAGATCCAAGTACAGTTACAACTATAAAAATCCTAACTTACCATTAATCTGCGATAATCTGCTCTTCGAAGCTAAACCAAGACTAAAATAAATTTCACAACATACATAACTACACTCCTAAACTTGTTTCAACTTGTCTGGACTTGTTTTATGTGCATACATTTGTATAGAAGGGTCTCAAGCCGACAGAACACAATAGGGTCGGCCTCTCAGCGCTCCGAACACCTGCCCCTCTTCTAACTGCTGTATCTTTATAATGACTTCGAATTTTGAAAAATCACTTTACCACCATATTCTAGACATATTAAGGAAACAATTTATGCAAAAAAAAATCGATTTCTTGAATCCATCAAACCAGAGAACCCCCTTAAGTCAGGCAGGATATTGTGTTCTCTTATTCCGGTAATATCTTTGTTAAGCACACTATAGTTTACTTGTTCTCGATAAAATCTTTCTCATAATTCAGTCAGAAATTTAGTTGCTTCATGCATATAACTTGTCTGAGCATATCTACCTTCTGGAAGCATTAACCCAAGGCAGATTTTTTGAAATATTTGTAGAGGCTTAACTCATTAATACCTGAATTACAAAAAATGTATACAATGCAACCAGTTAGAAAAGCGAAGAATTTCAATTTTTATTATTTTTTAACGAATTTACATTAGAAAACATATTTTCCATACCATTTTTTCCTAGAAGACGACCGATATTGTGCGAAGAAAATGGCTTTGTCACAGTAAAAACGGCACAAAACGTGTTTTTAATATTTGTACATACTTTGAAAATATGGAGGTAGTTTTCCCCAATTAAATAAAAAATGGTAAAGTTTAAACAACGCAAAAATTTCATATGATCTTTTGTGCAGACATTATCAGAGTTGTTTAGTTTAATTTACTTTTCTGATGCTCGATTATTCATTAAAAAGCAATATTCAAGGGTTTATGAGGGCGCTAACTATGAATTTTCTGTCAGATTTGCACATTTTAAAATAGCAGATCTAATTTGGCGGATATATAATAATTTTGAAAAAATTTCATCTGATAGATGGCCGTATCATCTGAAAAGAGGGCTGTTGAGGTTGTTGGGAATTGCGGTATGTTGCTTAGATAAATATCTACATCGATAAATATCTTACAGAATTTTGGGGGACTGTCGCCCTGATTTCACACTTTGTGGGTTGAACTTCATTCATTGTAACTGTTAGGCGTCTGATTTTCAGGTAGTCATTTATTAATTTTATTAACATTGTGGAATATTTATACTGGATGATTTTCATCAATACACGCCCTATCAAAAGCTTTTCCAAAATCCAGAAGCAGCACAACCGTAGTATTGTTTTTGTTGAAATGAATACATGTGCCATTTACTGTTCTAGTTACCTGTTGGAAGGTATATGCCCCTCTTTGAACCCAAATTGATTGTCGATCATAATCTTATTAGGTCCGTTCTCGTTACCCACACTTTCTGCACTTTTAAAAAAATGCAAATTCTCGCTGGTTACTTAAAAATATCATCCAATAAGAATTTGCCTTTTTTGAAAAGTGCAGAAAGTTTAGGTAACGGGAACAGACCTATTATCTTTTTCAAATTTTTTGAGTCTTTTATGAATAATTTGTTCTGTAAATTCACCCCTGGTAATTCACTTTTCTCTCTTTTTCAATGCGATAGAAAATATGAGAGTTTGAGGCATGCATTTATGATATATGTGAGTGAGAGAATGGCTCTACGATCCAGGCTTTTAGGTATACAATGTTTTGTATTACATCAATTCCAAGAGCTTTGTGTGTTGGAAGTTTCATAACTTCTTTGGTGATTTTTTTCGGAGATGTAGTAAATTTAACCCACTCATTAACTGTATTGTTAATTTTCTGAAAATTATCTACTGTTATAATAATTTCACTTTGCTCATTAGTATTGTTTACTAAATCAAAGTTATGAACGCCTTTGAATTGGGATGCAAGCATGCTGGCTTTTCCTTCATCAATCGTTGCCTTATTTTCATTGTGTCTTATTTTCGGAGTGGAAAGTGAATGAAATTTACGCATACAAATTTTTCTATGTGCCATAATGACGAAATGCCATTAGGATTTAATTTATTTAGTTTTTTTAGACTACTATTTGTGAACTTTGCAATTTGAGCTCTAATGGCATTGGTAAGCTGATTTACTTCTACTTTATATTTTTTCAGTCTAGTTCTTTGCTTAATTTTCCGTATTCAATTTCTTGTGATCAGAACAGTCCGAGTATTGTTGCGCAGAACATTCTCACAGGGAATAAAATAGAGGATGGATATCCGAGATCAAGGTTTACTCGTAATAAGGACGTGTATTCAGTGTGACAGATAAAGCAGGAAGTGTATGGTTTTAACAAATTGACAGAAAGAACAGAACGTCAACATATGGATCTTCTTTTGTCGATCAGCGCTCATACGTATTCCAACAAGTATCTATCCTGAGCTTCAAAGAAAGTTATGGTGGGTATCATTTTTTCTATAGAGTATTGTATTTTGCTAGTGAATCTTTGTACTTCTTGGTCAATACTATCACTGGCAGTAATAGTCGAGTTAATTTCAACTTTATTGTTTAATAAGTTTGTGAAACTATTCCATTTTACTTTTTCATAGTCTCACTGGACAAGAACTGATGCATTCAACGTGGTATGGACCTTGCCTATGAAACCAGAAAAGCATATTACGTTTCACGATATGCAGAATCACAAATTGTTATACATACGCTAACTTTTGAAATTGTGGCTTTGAACGATTCGCAACCAGGACAAAAAGGAAAAGACTGTGCGTGCCGTTACAATGATTCAACTCTTGATCACCGTTCTCTTGAGGTATATTTTATTTATTATTATTATTAATTTCTGTATAACAAAAATCAGAATTTTAATATAAAATTTTGCAACAAAGATGTGTGTGTGACACCACTTAACATTCATCTCAAGATAAAAACGAATATTTATACGTATGATATCAATAACAGTAAATATTTTACTTATAGATTACTATAAACATTGGTGGGTAGAAATAATTTTTCAGCTAAATCCATACAATACAAACAAGAGTAAGGGGTAAAATATAACTTAAAAAAGAACAGTGGCAAGGACACGCGGTGTTCCCAAGCGGTCACCCATCCAAGTACTGACCGCGCCCAATGTTGCTTAACTTCAGTGATCGGACGAGAACTGGTGTATTCAACGTGGTATGGACCTTGCCGACAACAATTAGCTACGTGTCTACATATAACAATTTTTATTTATGAACATTTTATAAATATTCAGTTTGGTTAGATTTTATTTTAATAATAACAATGTCATTCATATCATCATTGATTAGTATTTCTATATAGGTGTAAAATTATTTCTAGAATATGGTCAAACTACGTTAATTTAAATTTCAAAGGACAATCTCAACTTGGAAGTTGCAAGAAAATGATCCTTTAAATGCAATTCATTGTTTCCACTAAGAAATTAAACAGATTTAAAATTCGAACAAAAATGTACATATTATTTATTATGGGTGAACACTGTCTGGAACTGATGCGCTTGATTACCATCTCCACACAGAATAGTTCTTCTTTTTCAACCTCTCAATATTAAGTGGAGATTTAATTCATTGAGATATAAGATAATCTGAAGATGTCAAAACAAAAAATTTTGAAACGCATAAGTGGAACTTCTATGAAAGCCACCTGGAGAATATAGAAAGTAATTCATTATTTTACATTTATTAATATTACAAATGAGTAGTGTAAAAAACAAAATTGAACTTTAATGACTATCAGAATCCAAGACCAAACCTTTGTGTTTAACAGACGGATATATAAAACATGGAAGTTATTAAAAATACTGTTGCAAGAATAATTATATAGATATCAGGCGTCTAATTACATGAACGGAAACCATAATATCAAAATCTTAATTCGTGGAAGAGGTGAGGAATTAAAACTAACTAGTACATAGTATGGTAAAACGGTTTGCTCCATTTACGTATTGAAAAAGTTTGTGGCCCTGAAAAGGACCCTTTTGTTGTGTACGAAGATTAGCTGAGAATCGAAGAAACAAATTAGCCACCAAAACCGTAGAGAGTGCGTCCTTGACGCTTCAGCGCATAGACCACGTCCATGGCAGTGACGGTTTTTCTCTTGGCATGCTCGGTGTACGTAACTGCATCACGGATGACATTTTCCAAAAAGACTTTAAGAACACCACGGGTTTCTTCGTAAATCAGGCCAGAGATACGTTTAACACCGCCTCGACGAGCCAAACGGCGAATAGCAGGCTTCGTGATTCCCTGGATGTTGTCACGAAGAACTTTCCTGTGACGCTTCGCTCCTCCCTTTCCCAAACCTTTTCCTCCCTTACCACGGCCAGTCATTTTCACCAACGAAATTCAATAGACACTCTCTCGCAGAAATATTCAGTAGAACAGATGCAGTAGCTACGATGCGAGGGGTATTTATCCTCGCTCCTATGCATATCCCCACCACTTACCAACTGGCCAATGAGCGTCGAGCTCAACAAACGGACGAATCTATAAGTCAGTGACTAAAGGTACCGCTCTCATAATGCGGTTGCATCTTAAGCTGCGAAGTTCTATCGACGCTCACAGTGAAAAAATATTAGCTGAACATGGCTCGTACGAAACAGACTGCTCGCAAGTCAACTGGAGGAAAGGCTCCTCGGAAGCAATTGGCTACGAAAGCCGCACGTAAAAGTGCACCAGCTACCGGAGGAGTTAAGAAGCCTCATCGCTACAGACCAGGAACCGTCGCTCTGCGTGAGATTCGTCGCTATCAGAAGAGCACGGAGCTTCTCATTCGCAAACTGCCCTTCCAGCGATTGGTCCGCGAGATCGCTCAGGACTTCAAGACGGACCTTCGCTTCCAGAGTTCAGCCGTGATGGCACTTCAAGAAGCTAGCGAGGCTTATCTCGTCGGGCTCTTCGAAGACACCAACTTGTGTGCCATCCACGCCAAGCGCGTCACCATCATGCCAAAGGACATCCAGTTGGCTCGCCGTATTCGTGGAGAACGTGCCTAAATACCGAAGGCTTATAAAATAAAATCGGTCCTTTTCAGGACCAACAATTTTTTATTTCGAGGAACATGCACATACGTTTATACTCTGAAAGGCGTTTCTGAATTCAATCCAAATATGACCACTTATATAAACTTTAGTTTACTTTACACAACATAGAAACTCTTATTTAAAATTTTATTTTTCAGTAAATATTGTTTTTAGTCTATTAACATTTCCGAGACTTAGTCGATTTCATATGAATCAATGCTTTAGAGCCACTAACTTGCACTCCAAAATGCTCAATCTGAATATTTTCCCTAGTATTCATAATTCTGGCAAGAGAACTTGTGTAATAGCGGAAACGTTTATTTTCTTTAATTTAGGGATTTTAACACGTTGACTGCCAGGGGGTCACCGATGACCGGCGACGCAGCAAATAATAAGAGTACATAATTAGAGTAAATATGGATACTGATACATTTTTCAATAATACTATTGTTACTATAATGGTTTGAAGAAATTAATACAATATAGAACATACAAAAATAATTGTATAACTCAATTTAGTTGCTGCAAATAATATTTCAACATAATATGCACCGCACAATGAAAAATTCACGTTGGCGCCTTGAGCAAACCATGGAAAATGCGCTTGGCAGTCACCGTGTTAAGGTTCATTCGCTAACAAGTGATTTTCAAGTTTTTTTCTACTTTAGTAACGATTATACGTTGAGAAAATTAAAATTCTTAGTTTTTGAGCCTCTGTTGGTAAATCATATTTTTTAACGGAATATTCTTCACTGCATACGTTACCCTTACCTGTTCTTTTTCTAACAGTAATGTTGCTTTTCTCAAAGTTTGAACTACTCTGAACTTTCTTTGCTTCCTTGTGTATCGGTATTCCTAATTCTGTAACCTACTTTAAAAAGTACAATGTTATAAAGTTGAAAATATATAAAATGATACTCATGAAATAACATGATGTTACTTAAAAACTGGAATAACACCGTCTTTCACGAAATGGAGTGTAAGAGGTTATAGGTTTCATACAAGGATGGGAAATTCATTAAGGAGATATGCCGTGAATGTTGAAGCTAACGTAAGAATTCTTTATGGTCCTGAAAAGGACCGGTTTTTGGAAATTCGTAATTCAGCCAAGTAGCTTTACTTGGAGCTGGTGTACTTGGTGACAGCTTTGGTGCCTTCACTGACAGCGTGCTTGGCCAGTTCTCCGGGTAGCAGCAGCCTCACAGCTGTTTGTACTTCTCGAGACGTGATGGTGGAACGCTTGTTGTAATGAGCCAATCGGGAAGCTTCGGCGGCGATGCGCTCGAAGATGTCGTTGACGAAGCTGTTCATGATGCTCATAGCTTTACTCGAGACTCCAGTATCGGGATGGACTTGCTTCAGCACTTTGTAGATGTAGATGGCATAGCTTTCCTTCCTCTTGCGTTTCTTCTTCTTGTCGGTCTTGCTGATGTTTTTCTGGGCCTTCCCAGCTTTCTTCACTGCCTTTCCGCTTGCTTTAGGTGGCATAATGCTTCGAGCAGTTTATTATCACGCAAAATCACTCGTACGAAAGATTCAACGAATGTGGTGACTGCCCGCTTGGGCACGCTGTTTATGGAGTAGCAGGACCATGGGCGCACCAATCAGGCGCTAGCGCGTGCGATGCCAACAGTGAGACGCAACGGGATTGGAGCGCAGGAAGCGCCCTCTTTGCTACATAACCGTTCAACCGCTAACTTTTTATTCACAGTTGCTTCGCTTGTCGAACGAGTAGCTTGTTGGACGTTTGCTAGTACTATACAGAGAAGTTATAATGTCTGGACGTGGCAAAGGCGGAAAAGTGAAGGGAAAGGCAAAGTCTCGCTCCAGTAGGGCTGGCCTCCAGTTCCCCGTCGGCCGTATTCATAGGCTCCTTCGCAAAGGCAACTATGCCGAGCGTGTCGGAGCTGGAGCTCCTGTTTACTTGGCGGCCGTTATGGAATATTTGGCTGCTGAGGTGTTGGAATTGGCGGGAAACGCTGCACGTGACAACAAAAAGACGAGGATCATCCCACGTCATTTGCAGTTGGCCATTCGTAACGACGAGGAATTGAACAAGTTACTGTCTGGTGTGACCATCGCCCAAGGTGGTGTGCTTCCAAACATTCAGGCAGTTCTGCTACCCAAGAAGACCGAGAAGAAGGCGTAAACAGTATCGCTGAATTAAACAAAAATGGCCCTTTTAAGGGCCGCAAAATGGTTTGACGTAGAATATGCACCCGATTCACTATTCGGTCGCTGTATTCCTTCATCTCTTAATACTAATTTAAAAGTGTTAATACATTATATCGAAAAATTGAAATTTGTACGAAGCTATTCACGAATACCGTTATGGAACGCGACAATCAATACCAATGCATAAACAGAACTAGTTCTGCAACTCCACAGTTATTTCAAGACAGCGCAATGTCCAAAAATCAGCTTTAAGGCGTTTAAAGTCAATTTTGTTAATGGAATTCTCTTCATTGTTACACATATTTAATTGCATTGTAACTGAAATTCTTTTGTTACTAGGAAGCAGTAGGATGCTCTCTTAGACTTTGAACTGAATCGATTCTCAGTTAAATCGAGCCCTGAATGATCGTTTTTCCATTAATCGATTCTTTAGTGGACTTTTTGAAACGCTGTTCACAGTACATAATTATAGCATATCTGAAATGGAAAAATAAGAAATATAATAAGTAAATTATATAATTGTATTGAATTAAAACGAACAAATTTCATTTGCCAATATTTCGCATCGAGTGATTTTAAAAAGATTAATTCATCAAGTCGCTGAGGATCTTAGGGGCTCCTTTCATCAGTTGCAATATTCCTCGCAACAAACAAAAGTCTTTCACAAGGAACGGACGTTCCTACAATACAAAAATGTTTATTTGCAATCAGCCTCATAGAGCTCTACGAAGAATTAGTTTGATGATGCAAATATGTACTAGGATCCCTCGTTTTGAAGTCGATGACGGTCTGTGACAAATAATGCTTAACATTAGATTTACGGAAGTTGATTATCAGCGTCAACAGAAATAGCTAAAGAATAATGCTTATAATTTCTGTAACTTTAATTTTCGAATTTCACGTCTTTTTCACACACCTTTAAATTCCATACTAGCCGGTGCGTGTTTGCAATTCACCCCAGTGTGGAATTTAAGGGTTTAACATGAAATTTTAAATCCGTCAAAATGACGGGTTCCATAAATCTAGTGTTAAATTCATCTTGTAAGCCTTGTCCTAGACAAATTTCTTGTTGAAAAGATGACAACCGACTTTTTACCAACTTGTTATGAAATTCCTAAATATTAGGTTCTTCTGCTTCATTAACCTGTCGCTCAGAACTCTTTTCTAGATCTTCATTAATTAAATTATTCTCCAATTGTTTTTTTGAAGCCACCATCGTACCATTTATCAGAAAAATGAATTTTCTTGAACCTAGGGTTCAGTAATATGATAGTCAACGCATTTACTAGTTCCACGGTACCAAAGCTCTTTTTTTTTAATCCATTCATTATTAAATTTTGTTTTGCACTGTCAACGTCTGTTTCTATTTTCATTGTACTGTATGTTTCCAAAAAAAAGGATAATATTGATATAACTTTGCTTGTTACCTATTTTTCTGCGAATACTTTTTTTGTCACATCTTCCATGTGTTTCAATATATCTATAAGATCTTCAATAGCATCTAGTCGACCACCCGTCAACATAGATGGAGCTTTCGGATCGTTGACTGATATCGAGGGCAATTAGCTCCGACAATCGCACAAACCGTGCCATTTGATAATAAATGGAGTTCCATCTTGTACAAACCGATTGAATCAATTTCAATAGCACTGCTGTATTATTGTATGGTTTACGAAGAGCATCAGCTGCATTTAAATTTTACTTGAAGTATCTAGTCATATCATTTACGATGTTAAGCAACTGCTTGGCACTTTCAATACCATCTTTTTCGTCGAAAGGTTTCTGTGCCACTAAATTTAATGTGTGGACGAAACAACACAGGTGTTTTTGCTTGCCATATATGATCGTTACAGCTTTAACGATGTTAGCACCATTATCTGTAATAAATGCTACAACTTTTTCAGGAGTGATGCCGCACTTATCTGTCGTTGTTATTATTAGTTGACTTAAGTAGTCGGCATTGTGAGGCTCAGTCAAATGTTCTACGCCAAAGTTTATGCTCATCAGTTCAATAACGTATATAAAATGACCTATTAGGTCCATGTAGTCTTGATGTTGCATGTATCTGTCCATATGTCTGCAGTCAAGCATATTGATTCTCTAGGAGTTTTTCTTTGAATTGCAATGAAAGAAGATATTTATCATCTGTCATTTGGGTTATTGTCCGTTGTGAAGGAACTTTATACAAAGACACTTTGGTTTTCATAAGCTTCTGGAATCCTTCTTTTTCCACTGTATTTAATGGTAACGTATCCTTGGCAATCATGAATACAATTGGATTATTTAATTAACCACGCTTATTTCCGTTCGCTGGAAAAATAAATATTGAAGCTCTAAGACATTTACAAATAAACGAAGTAATCAAATCAAAACTGTGTCATTGTTCATAAAAATAAAACATTACTATAAAAAATGGAGAAATTAATTCATTATAATTATTAAAAGCAGCTCACCATCAAACGCTTTAATATTATCAGCGCACGAAGCCACAGTCAGTTGGTTACATTTTGACTTTACCAGTGATGTTGAGGATGATGAAGCAACACTTTCTGCGTCGGAATTGGGATAGTCTTTTGAGTCACCCAAACAAACAATCATAGTCAAGGTTCTCCTCCAACGTTGACGGAGTGCCAATTGTATTATTTTCATTTGTCTAAAAAGAAAGGTCCTTGTTTCGTTATTATTAGATTTAAATTGAAAAAGAGACACAATAAAAAGAAGGATAAAATTTCAAAATTATCTGTAACCTGTAAAGCATGCATGCATTGATAGGGATAAATAGGATAGTACAGGAATAGGATACACACTCCAGTTTGTTTACTGCCAACACCGATGCCACCATTCATCAGCTGCTTACGTTGACTTACGGTTTTAACACTTGGAAGTCTACGTAATAAATGATTGCGTAAATTTGCCACAAATTTTAAATTTCCACAAGTTTTGACTTCTATGTGACAATGCTTGCATATGCCACTCGATCCCTTTTTTAAAAAGTAATTCCATGAATCACTTTTACTTGACATTTTGGCATGAAAAATCATAAAATAACAATACCTTAAGGAAGATACAACATACATTTCTCGACAAATCAATTTCAATCGAATCAATTAACATGAATCGGATCGAATCGAATCGATTCGAGTAAATATGTAGCTGCACAACACTGTTTAGTATTTCTGAATGACTATAACCTCAAAACACAACAAAGACACTCAAGAAATGCGGAGACAGAAGGAAAAGATTCGACATTTAAAGAAAAAAACGTAAGTATAACCTCATTTTTGTTCACAGCCAACCTCGATATCGCGGCGTTACACGAGATATTCAGATAAACAGAACAAGTTTCTGGATTTAACGCAGACAAGATCTGTGATATAAGTTATCGAACAAGTTTTGAAAGTAATTACAGACAAAATCTGTGAAATGGCTTACCGAACAAGTTTCAGAAATAAGCGCAGACAGAATCTGCGCCGAAGCTCCTTATGGGAAAAATATACGGTTAAATACCGACTAGAGAGGCTGGGAAAAAACATATTTGACGGGCCATTTCATAATTTCATTGGTATATAAAGCATTGAAACAATGCAAGGTGCACGTTTCCCCATCAACAGGGCCGGTTCTCGATGGTAACTACTTAGGGTTCGGAACGGTCACGGAATCATCCTTCGCGTCGCCATAGTTACAAGGGTGCGAAGGTGCGTCCTCCACTTGTCGCAGTCGTTTCGAGATGCCTGGCTCCTCGGGTCGTTCCGGTCGCTCTCGACGATGATATTCGATCCTTCGGGAGGGTCACGTAGCCTTCTTCCTTCCGTCAGCCACCGTCCATGCCCGTGGTCTGTGAGGCGCGTTTCGGAACAGAGCGCATAGGACCTTTGGTTCTTCTGCGCAGAGTCGGCATGCGATACGGCAGCAGGTCCTCCAGCTCTTTAAGGTGGACGTGTCACAAGGCGTTGTTAGTTATCGCCCACGTTCCATGTGGCGTAGTTCTTAGTTCGGTGTGGCCTCTTGGCGATGAGTCGTTCGTGGTTCTCCCTCCGCTCCATCCTTGTTATCGGGACGGCAATTATGCAACGTCACAATGTATGACGTTTGATAGATAGGTATAGGTTTGATAGATAATTATTTTTAAAAATATTGTTGTTAGAATAGGCGCCCTTGATGTACGGCCCTGTTGCCTCCCCACGTGGTCTTTTTAGACGCGAGTAGCCTCGAACCTAGTGACTTAGTTACGTCCTGTATAAGGGTGAGGACGAGAGAAAGAACGTTGTGTACTTATTAGAGAAATAAAGAATGAAGACATATAATAGATACCAGTGGAGTTGTTGTATATAGCCGCATTAAAAAGTCCAATTAGTATTACGCGAAAAACAATATTAACTAAAAAAATTGTTATACTGTTCGTCGTACCGAGTGCCACTTTGTACCAAAATTAGGAGTTTATCTTTTGTTTAGTGGAGATGTACATAGAGATTTATAATGTGACTGTAAAACAAAAAATTTCTAATATTAAGAATAAAAGGCACCAGTTCTTGCTCATCACTTAAGCAACGTTGGTGACGGCTTGGGAACACCGCGTTTCCTGGACTGTTTTCTTGTTTTGAATTTATACTTTTACAAGTAATTGAGTTATGTGAAACTTGAATATTTTTATTTGTTGTACAACTTTAAATAGCTATGCTTCTGCTTCTAACATACGTCTTGGCAGTCCGTTGAACTTATTCATATCACTATTTCTTTGGCTTTTATTCTACGGGCTTTCCTTAAATATGATTTCCACCTACCTATGTTCATTTTAATCTGTAAGTAAAATATTTACTGTTATTGGTATCATATATGTGGGTATTACAGCAGGTATAGTGAATTAAGAAATGAATTTATTAACTAAGTTTTGCGTACATAGTATAATAATTGTAATTATTGTATTTTAACAAAATAAAGATATACATTTAAATTACTCCTTTACAACTAAGTCTATTTAAGATTACGATTATCCAGTACACGCTTTACTCTGACATTCGTCTATATCTTAACATTCATATGTATGTACAATTGTACATACATACGCTAAATGTACTCCGCTTCAGATGTTTTATAGTAATGGCTTTGGATGAGAAACCCTCATACTCGATTTATTCAGGTCGGTGAAATAACGACGAAAAGTGATGCTAGTCAGGAACATGAGGTTAAATTTGACGAAGCCAATATGTATGATAGCCCAAAAGCTTATTACAATTAAAAAAATAAGAAAAGAAACAAAACAACGTTAATATTATATATTACAATATGCAAAATTCTATAATTTATTTGAAAATGCTACTTGTTGAAATAATTTGTTTTTCATAACTTAGAAAGGTTTGTGTACTATTCTTTCTGACGTCCGACAGACAAATGGGAAGAGCTAATCGTTTGAGGCGCTAAATTCAATAGCAAACAAGTATTATAGCGCTCACGGGCCACGTTAGACTATGGTGCGAAATATAAATCGTTATAATAGAGTTCCGATTTTCCGCCCTCAAGACGTCTGTTTCATTCATTATTCAACCCGGAATTGCTTTTACTGTCTTCATCGAAGAGGACTATACTTATCTTCAAACTGCAAATAAGTCACAGAAATCTATCCCTAACTGAACGTACTCTCTGAACATAAATATTATCCAAAATCTTATATTGAATTTTTGATATTTTATTTTTATAAGAAATTAATTAATACACCTGAAGAGGACTCTGATGAAGGGTCAAATCGTTTTATTACTACAGCATATTTTCTTTTTTTCTCTGCTGCTAATGATTATAAACCACAATATCAAAAATTATTATGTGTAATATCAATTTTGATTCTGTATGAACTGAAATCAAATTCGTTTTCACAATTTCATAGGCAAGGTCCATACCACGTTGAATACACCAGTTCTCGTCCGATCACTGAAGTTAAGCAACATTGGGCGCGGTCAGTACTTGGATGGGTGACCGCTTGGGAACACCGCGTGTCCTTGCCTCTCTTTTTTTACTCTTTTAAATTTATATTTCACAAGTAATAGAGTTACTTAAAACGGGGATATAATTTGAAACGTGAAATATTCCGAGTCCGATTACTCTTCCAATTTGGGGGTTACTTATTGCGAAAGTGGTGCCATAATGATTTTTATCCTTCGTTTCACTTAACATGGTAGATAAAAGATCTAAAATCCTTTTAAATAAGACCCAAAAGGCAGGATTGAAATGGGTTCATAAATATACGGAAATAATTTTAGAAAAGTTGCATGCTTCTCTATTTTACCATGTAGCGCTAATGCTGGTGATGTTTTTGGCATTTTGGTATTATCTTTTGAAATAAGTTCAGTTTCTGTTTCGTTCCATTTTATGTCTATTGGATCTCCTTCATTTTCACTCAGTGGTTCAATAAGATTTTGGTATTCCACATTTGTCACACTGCTTTTGATTTTAGATTATTTGTTTCCTGTGTTAGATATGTCCGTCATTCTCCGTTTTTTCGAATTTAATATTACATTTTTAAAAGTCAGTTTCTCCTTTGTAGAAATCATTCTTTGCATTAAGCATTAATCTAAGGCACTATTTTTGAAATATTTGTAGAGGCTGAACTCATTAATACCTGAATTACAAAAAATGTTACAGTGCAATGAAATCAGTTCGCTTTTAGACCAATTTTTTTAGATTTTTTTAGGTGCGCTCTATGCGATGCAACCATTTAGAAAAGTGGAAAATATCAGTTTTTATTGTTTTTTGACAAACTTAAATAAGAAAACATATTTTTCACACTATTTATTCCTAGAAAACGACCGATTTTGTGCAGGGGAAATGGCTTTTTCACACTAAAAACGACACAAAACGTTTTACTAGTACTTTTACTTTGAAAATACTCAGGTACCCTTTTTCCAATTTTTCCTTAAAAATTGTAGACTTTAAAAAATGACAACAATTGCAAATTATCTTCCGTACAGAAATTATCAGAGTTGTTTAGTTTAAATACTTTTATGATGCTCGATTATTCATAAAAATGTATATTCAAGGGTTCATGAGGGCGCTAATTACAAATTTTCTGTCAGATTTGCAAATTTTAAAATGGCGGATCCAACTTGGCGGATATAGTATAATAGTTTTGACACACTGTTTATCTGATAGATGGCCGTATCATCCGCGAAGATAGGTGTTGAGGCTGTTGAGAACTGCGGTATGTCGTTTAGATAAATATTGAATAATTTTGGTCCTAGTACAGAATCTTTGGGAACTGTCGCCCTGATTTCATTCTTTGTGGGTTGAACTTCATTCACTGCAACTGTTACGTCTGATTTTCAGGTAGTCATTTATTAATTTTATTAGCATTGTGGGATATTTATACTAGATCATTTTCATCAATCCACACCGTGTCAAATGCGTTTCTAAAATCCAGAAAAATTACATCTGTAGTATTGTTTTTCATGATTTACTTTTGATGATTTACTGTTCTAGTTATCTGCTGGACAGTATATGCCCCTCTTTGAACCCAAATTGATTATCGATCACAATCTTATTAGGTCCATTCTCGTTACCCACACTTTCTGCACTTTAAAACAAATGCAGATTCTCGTCGGTTACATAAAAATATCATCCAATAAGAATTTGCACTTTTTGAAAAGTGCAGAAAGTTTAGGAAACGAGAACAGACCTATTATCTTTTTCAAATTTGTTGAGTCTTCTATGAATAATTTGTTCTGTAACTTCACCCCTGGTGATTCACTTTTCTCTCTTTTTCAATGCGATGGAAAATACGAGAGTTTGAGGCATGCATTTATTATATATGCGAGTGAGAGAATGGCTTTACGACCCAGGCTTTTAAGTACAATGTTTTGTATTACATCAATTCCAGGAGCTTTGTGTGTTGGAAGTTTCATAATTTCTTTGGTGATTTCCTTTGGAGATGTAGTAAAGTTAACCCACTCATTAGCTGTATTGTTAATTTTCTGAAAATTATCTATTGTTATAATAATTTCACTTTGCTCATTAGTATTGTTTACTAAATCAAAGTTATGAACGCCTTTGACTTGGGATGCAAGCATGCTGGCTTTTCCTTCATCAGTAGTTGCCTTATTTTCATTGTGTCTCATTTTTCGAGAGTGGAAACTGGATGAAAGGACCCCGTAACACGCCTATGGGAAAAGTGGTTTCCATCAATTTCGCTTCATTTTTGATATGTTGTGTGTCTTGGCGTCCTGAACAAATGTCTCAATGGGCACGAAGCTCTAAACCCAATAGGTCCCAAGATAGGGCCCGCTGAAGTCAGTACCATAGGGTACCAGTTCAAGTAGTAATTCTCTGAGATAATTACACTATTTCATGCAGTGGTTTCCATTAATATCGTCCAATTTTTGGTTTATCGTGTGTCTCCATATCCCTAGTCAATGCTCCAATGGGTCCGAAGACCTAAAACTCGATGGGCCTTACGATGGGCCTGACTAAAGGACATAAACGGGTACTGTTGTATAACACAAATTCACACTTTAATTCGCTCTGCATGAAGGAGTGGTTTCCGTTGATAAGGCCCAATTTTTGGTTTACCGTGTGTCTTGATATCCCTAGTCAATGCTCCAATGGGTCCAAAGACCTAAAACTCGATGGGCCTTACGATCGGCCTGACTAAAGGACATATAAACGGGTACTGTTGTATAACACAAATTCACACTTTAATTCGCTCTACATCAAGGGGTGGTTTCCGTTGATAAGGCCCAATTTTTGGTTTATGGTGTCTCTCGATTCTATATAAATAGAATTCGTATTTGTCAAAATGAAATGAAGATGTTTGCCGTTTGCATTAGCACTACCCAGAGTTTACCACGCGGAGTTTGTATAGAAGGGCTTAAACTTATTGGTCGTCAGTCTGCCATTTTTATAGTCGTGAATTCTAGACGCAGGCAATAGACAAAATAATAATGGACCAAATCAAGAAGAATTGATAGTCGACGAGGAAGAATAGAGATTTGTAGCAATATATGCCAAGACTAAAGAGACAGATTGATAAGACATTCCTTTTGATATAATATTATTTTTTTTTTATAAGAATGACATGATTTAGACAATACAAAAAACGAAACGTAATATTTATAAACTCATAACTACAAAAACTGACAGACCGACGATGACCAATAAGTTTAAGCCCTTCTATACAAACTCCGCGCGGTAAACTCTGGGTAGTGCTAATGCAAACGGCAAACATCTTCATTTTTATTTTGACAAATACGAATTCTATTTATATAGAATCGAGAGACACCATAAACCAAAAATTGGGCCTTATCAACGGAAACCACCCCTTGATGTAGAGCGAATTAAAGTGTGAATTTGTGTTATACAACAGTACCCGTTTATATGTCCTTTAGTCAGGCCGATCGTAAGGCCCATCGAGTTTTAGGTCTTCGGACCCATTGGAGCATTGACTAGGGATATGGAGACACACGATAAACCAAAAATTGGACGATATTAATGGAAACCACTGCATGAAATAGTGTAATTATCTCAGAGAATTACTACTTGAACTGGTACCCTATGGTACTGACTTCAGCGGGCCCTATCTTGGGACCTATTGGGTTTAGAGCTTCGTGCCCATTGAGACATTTGTTCAGGACGCCAAGACACACAACATATCAAAAATGAAGCGAAATTGAAGGAAACCACTTTTCCCATAGGCTTGTTACGGGGTCCTTTACTCATAACAATTTTTCTATGCACCATAATGACAAAGTGCCATTAGGATTTAATTTATTTAGTTTCTTTTAGACTACTATTTGTGAACTTAGCAATTTGAGCTCTAATGCCATTGGTAAGCTGATTTACTTCTACTTTATATTCTTTCAGTCTAGTTCTTTGCTATATTTTGTTGTGATCATCACTCATATACATATAGTCCGAGTATCTATCCTGAGTTTCAAGGAAAATTATGGTGGACATCGTTTTTTCTATAGAGTATTGTTTTTTACTAGTGAATCTTTGTACTTCTTGGTCAATACTATCAGTGGCAGTAATAGTCGAGTTAATTTCAACTTTATTGTTTAATAAGTTTGTGAAACTATTCCATTTTACTTTTCTATAATCTCACTGGACGAGAACTGATGCATTCAACGTGGTATGGACCTTGCCTATGAAACTAAAGAGCATATTACATTTCACGACATACAGAATCATAAATAACTGTATTCTTTAATATTATGGTTATTGATCATTACCAACCAGGAAAAAAGAAGACTGTGCGTACTGTTACACCGTTTCAACTTGTGATCTTGACAACGATCACATTGTGTTATTCTTCTTTTGCGAATAGAATTCTTCCATGAAAATTCGATATAACACAGGTATTTCAATGTTTTATTTAAATAATTAATTTTATATCACTTTGCATCGTTACTATTAGTATTAGTATCTGCTGCAACGTAAGATGATTTCCAAACCCCAACAAAGAATTAAACTAATCAATCGATGGCCAATATATCTCACGTTATCAAAAACGACCCGCAATGGTCCTCTCTCTCTACCTCCTAACCCCAACACGAAATAACGGGTTGGGCGCCAGGTATCCCTCGCGGGAGTACCACGATTGCAACGCACTCTCTTTGTCACTAAATAATTTACCCAGTTCGGAAAAGGCCCGGTTACACTAGAAATAAACACTGATATAACGGAAGCGAGGACCACCCCAACAACCTAAGACGGGTCTCTCGTTCACAAAATTTATCACTAAGAAATTAACGGAACCGGGGGCGACGCCAACAGTCCTAAGACATGCCACCCGTCCACAAAAGCCACTAAAAATAATCTCACTACGAGATTCACCAAGGGACAACGATCGATCCGTAAGATGTTCACTAAGCAGAGGAGAAGAGCCGCTAAATAATAATTCACCAAATGCCCTGTCCGGTGGCTAGCTAGTTGGAAGCGTCGTGGCGTTCAGGCAGGGAACAGAGGAGGTAAATCGCAAAGTATGAAGAAGCACTAAATAAGTTTAACGCATCAGAGCTAAATTTTTTTAACAAGCAGTCCCAAAATAAATTAGATGAAAAAGAAAAGAAGAAAAGTCAGATAAACCAAAACATGCGGCACGAGAAAGCAACAGGCAAGAGCGTGCAAAGCAAATGAATCCAAATTAACAAAAGTCTTACGCTAAATTAACAAAGCAAGGAAAAAGATTCTATATAAACCAAAGTGAAGTTAATTTAAGGAGATTACTATCAGATACATGCGAAAAGAAAAACGCAAGTAGAGATAAGCAAGCAATAGAATTATGAGCAAACGGAGAAACATAAGTAAGATAGTCTACCAATTAATTATATCTATTGAATTTCGAAAGGGTGACTCCATATAATTCAAAAACGCAAAATCTACTAATTCTAAGGTTACAAGGTTCGCCAAGCTAAATAATACGCTCTAATGAATTTACTGAAATGCGGAAAGGTTACAATACCGAATTTGCTTAAACTAACACGGAAGGAAAACGAAAAAGACACTAACAATGCGGAACGAATCCACGAGCATCAATCGGACATATAATATTAGTCAATAGTCTCAGAAATAATTTATAATAATTTTCGACTGAGCCAGAGTCGTTCTACGGCTCCTCGTTGACGGCGCACGCGTGAGCGTCGAGTTCGGCGAGTTTGTTGGCGCGGGCGTAGCGTGTTTTCGCGGGGAGCGGTGAGGCTCGTGACGCGCTCGCGGCGCAGGGCCGTAACAGTTCGACTTTCGATAAATTTTCTGAGAACTAAACCGATTATTCTTATATTTTCACAAACGGCGCTAGATAAATAGGACCACGGACGCAGAAAGAATACACGAATAAATAGGAATCACGAACAAAGATTCCGGCGCACTCGCTACTACAAATCTCTAGATTTTAACAGAGTTTTACGCGAATAGGAAAGAGTCCATCGCAACACCCGGAGCTTCGAAAAGTAACAAGAAAGCACGCGACAAATACAAGATACAAAATAGATAACACCACGAAATCACATAAATAGCGAGACCATACAATATAATGATTATAACTAAAAGCATCCTATAGTTGCCTGTTTTAACCCTTTTTGATACTATGAAGTTATTTCGGAATAATAATTGTGGCTATTAATTGACCGTGTTCAGAAGGAACGGCAAAAACGGCTGGCGAAAACACATGCGGTCGCCGCGAGGGTCGAGCGTGTATCTCGAGAACAAAGGATTTCGAATGATCTATTAGGCCAGAGGGGCGCTCAATATTCGGCAACAAAATAATTTGGAAAATCTATAAGCAATAAGCAGCAACTAGAAGATGCGTGACATCAATAAATTATACTATCATGAAATATCGCCCAAAAGCGCGGGGGTGCTGAAAGATTTTACTATAAAAGAAAACTTATTTTGGAGACAGATTCCAACATAGATTCTATTTTAGGGCCTCGTGCGGCAAAAATCGAACAAGTAGAAATTATCTGAATACTAACAAATCGCAAAGCCCAGCACTATCGTCTCTTTTGGCTAGCCTGATGCGGAAAGACATTCACATCGGGACTCTCAAAATCGGAGATACTCCCGCTGAGGCAGAAGGCCTAAACGGTAATTTTCCACTAATGCCAAGAAATTATTTCGCCAATTTATAATGGGTAGTCAAGAGTCTCACCAAATATAGTAGCTGCAACGAATAGGATGTTCCAAAGAGCCAGAAGGGCTTGCTTCCTTCCTTCCTTCCTTCTTTCCATATCTTCTACTTTATCGGTTCTTCTTTCTTTCTTCTCTTGCCCAGGGGGTGGAAACTAAACGTTAAAGACTGGCACAGTATTCGCGCGCCATCTAAAATATAAAATCATTTATTGGATCTAAAATTCAATATGGCGATAAAAGCCGGGAAATTCGAATGTATAATATATATCAATTTTGCATGCTTAAATGTACAGTAAGAAGAATAACTCTTCGCACGGGTAAAAAATTAGTATAAAAATATTGATAGTATAAGGATTATCATTAAGAAATATAACGTTACTTTTGTAATCAAGAATAATTATAATTTTATAATTCTTTATAATAATCCTAGCATCTAATATTAATATTTCTGAAACCATTATTTTACACGTGTCAATAGCTATACCTCTTACTTCATTGTAACATTGTAAAAATAAAAGTAGTGACAGGTTTAGTAATTGACATAATAAACATAATTTCTTATCCGTTAAAATCAAATAAGTTTATTTATAAAATATTATGTGTATATATTTTCGAAAACTTTGTAATTGCAATCAATTGTATAGTCATCTGTTTTTTTTTTGTGTAACTTTTGCCTATAATGATGAATAGCTTGATTGGATATAAATGCTTGAGCAGCGGAACAATTTGAACACTTGAGTTGCGAGATTTACGCGCATTTTCCTGATTTTATTGTTCCTAATATGTCCATCATTTAATTGTGGGATCTGCTTCTGAATGTTGCGCATGACCTTGGTGTCTATGTCGTAGGCTAACTCCAGCATATCCCAGGAAGCAAAATATTTGTTTTCTTTTTGCAACTCTTCCGGATTTTTTAATTTTTCTTCCTTCAAAATCCGGTGAGATGAGACATTTTTCATTTTTTCAATAAATTGGTCGTTTCTTCTGCCTCTATCAGTCCAGTTTGTGAAAAAACTTCGATATTTTTGGTTAAAAAGTTGTTGCGAATTCCTTTAATTAGATGCGGAGGATCGTAATGTAAAGAATTATATGCTGTCCATACATATGAATTTTTCCAGCTGAAAAGATAAATTGCTTTACATTCTTGTAGACGTAACAAGTAAATAAGAAAATGTAAATGTAAATATAGTACTTACTAAACTGTGTCTTTTCACTGAAACATTTTCTTCTGGTTTCTCTCAGCAAAGTATTAATGCGGGATACATTTGTTGCGCCTTGGTCACAAACAGTGGCAACGATCTTAAATCCAGAATTTGTAACAGCTTGTACAATTTCTTTGATGCATCTGGTCAATTGGTTAGCACTTGTACTTGACTTACAAAAATTGTAAGTAAGCGGCATCATCCAATTTTTTTCAACTCCTCGTAGAATGAAGACCAACAGATGATCGGCGAACTTGTTTGTCCTGGCATTCCTCCAATCCTCAGAGCCAATTATTTTGTCCTGCCGTTCGTTGTAATAAATTTGCGAGTCGATGGAATCTTCATCCCACGCTAGGATACAGATTCTTTCCTTCACAGTCATTTTTTCACCTTCTTCTTTTATATGATTAATAATAACATTATTGACACCAGGCTTTAATGGAATTCTACGTAAGAATGTTCCCAAAGAAGGTGGAGTTGGTAATATAAAAATTCGAGAGAGAAGTCGATAACATTTCGCTGATTGTTTCAAGATAGCCAAAGCCATAATTTTATCATCCAACGTGAATCGTCTTGCCTGTATAAAACATAGAAGAACATCGTTCTATTATTAAAACGATTTGTCTTCTATCTTATTTCTCCTTATTTCTTAACCGAATATAACAGTTCTATTGATTTATTGAAATATGAAGGAAATCTAAAAATTTCTTATAACATGTTTACGTTGTAATTACAAATAACATGTTGTTATTAATTCCTTGTACAATATAAATACGCAATGAAAAATGTTAAAAGTAAATATGTATATATATTGTTATGCCGTCATGAGTTCTTTAGGATCACAAATAAATAATTGCACCGATTTGGAATTATATAGAGAACTATTATGGTTTATTGAAGTTGGTATATAATGTAAATACTAAGGTCACACAAATCTAATGGGAGTAGGCACAATGATACTAATTATTGTCCATTATGAATTACGCTCCAGGACTTCACTCTTAGCTACGAACTTTGCGAGTGACCGCTGTGGCTCACAAGGTGTCTCTCATCGCTTTATCTTAACGCCTTATGCATAGGGTCAGCATTCGTCTAATGCTGACTTTGCGTCTGGAGATTAATTATACGACGAATTCTATCGTGAGGCATAACAATCCTCCCCTTAAATTTGAAAATTATTCTTTTAAATTAATGAATTTTCAATATCTTGAAATTCGGAAAGAGGGATCATCCTGGCGGATGATCTGCGTTTTGCTGGTCTCGCTGGCCTTACTGTGGTTAGGTCAGATGAACTAATTGTAGGTACCACTGGGTCGTTCGCAAAGACTACTTGCCTAGGTATTGGATTTGTTGTTACAGTGTTTTGTCCGCCGGAGTTGAAGCAATTTACAAAATAATGGTCGCACGGCTTGACGTTTGCACATAATGTTAACACACGCCATAGACGACATTTTAAAATTACATATAATATTATTAAGGCTATTATGGCATATCCGACGTACGTCAACCAGAACCATATGGTTTCTGTCAAAGTCAGGTTGCGTCTATGATTTCCGATTTTAACGGCTTCTGCCTCGATATCATCCAGTCGGCTCCCCAATCTGCTTAAGTCAATCGGCTGTATGTCGGGACTTTCCAAAAAGTGAATTTTCTCAAATATTGTACTATCTGTAATGTTATTGATTTTCCAGTATTCGTCACTAAAGTTATAACTTATCAACGGACTGTAGCTTTTGGAACTATTAAACTCTATGTCTAGTTGGGAATGCAAGATTACATTGTTAGACGTCCCGGTACATCCTGGTTTAATCCATAATAATTGCGTTCCAGAGATTGTTACTTCTGTGACTCGAGTTTCACATAATATCCTTAAAGTTTCTGACTTGGGGGCGGCATACAACCAACGTTGGTTATCTTTGAGTTGAATCCAGATAGTGTCTTTAGCGCCAATGACCTTCGGGTCGCAATCGTCCTTTTTTAATTGTTTTGGTTCATTAATGATTTTACTTAAGCAGTTATCATATCCATTAATGCGATACTTCGGATATGCCCTTTTACAAAAGCGGATGGTCCCGCAGGACTTACAAGTCTTGAGGTATGCTTCATCACTAGGCGTGTATAACAGTTTTTCATCATTAGTTATAATATGGTCATGTGGCGCACTGATATAAAGAAATGTGTTTTCCTTCACTAATTGAGGTGCAGGTATGATTCTATAAGCTTCATAATTATTCAACTCTAGTATGGGGATATTCAACTTATACACTAACTTACGTCTAATAACGCCAATGGTTATATCGCTTATTTCTAAGTATCTGAAATAGTTGTCTTCACTGATTGGAATAGGGAGTTCGTGTGGACCTCTTTTGCGTTTTATAGCTTCTAAAATGGACATTAACGATTCGGGAGACACAATTCTAGGGTCAATCTGTCCGCTTTTTGCTAAAACCAGGGCATTTAATAGTATCTCGACATTCCTATTATATTCGGCAATCGCAACTTCGGTTTCTAAACATGCTTCCATGATAAGATTTTCGTTTTCTAGTTTATTTTCGCGTTCTAGTACCCAATCAAGATTCGTTTGCGTGATCCTGAAATTCTCATTTAATTGAGCTAATTTTTTAGTGTAGTCTTCAAAGAGGTTATCTGTACGTTTCAATGACAATTTTAGGATATGAGTTTGATTTTGAAAAAGTTCTGACATCCCCTTATTGTCTTCGTGAATTTTGTCTATTTCTGCATTATAATAAGTAGCATCGCTGTCACTCATTGTTCCAAACAGTATTTTACTGATTTCTCCCACAAAATCGAAGATCCCACGTTTGAGTCTAGTTGCTCTTAATCCTAGCATCGAAAAGAGTCTTAATCTATCCTCATGAACCAGTTGAAATTGGTTATACAAGTTCGCTATGAGATGCTTACTGGTACAGTTTTTGCAGATGCTTTCGAGTGTCTTCATCCCCTTTTTAATCTGTGTCTCCTGTTTTGGCAAGTCGTCTAGGTCCAGGTAGGAAATTAGTTTCCAGGTCTCGTGATAGAACCTCACAGTCCCTCGATTCTCCAGAAAGAGGCTGGGTAGCACTTCGAATCCTTGGATACTGAAGTCTTCAGCCTTTACAATCAGCAGATTAGCAACTATCCTGTAACATGTTTACATTGGCGTACTTCAATCTATTGGCGTGGACTACTATAAATTTGTCCTTTTTTCGTAATTTATAATTAACATCTGAGATCTTCTCTACGACCTCGTATGGTCCTTCGAATGGCAGGTTCAAAGCATTGGTTCGGTCATTTGCATTGCTTTCTTTCTTCAGCCACGTGAAATCGCCTGGCTTAAAAGTTTGTGGATTGGCATACCTGTCGTATCTGTCTTTCGTCTTCTGTTTTCTTTCTGACAACAGATCTTTTGCTTCTCTAGTTAATTTTTCAATCTGGTTCTTTAATTCTACCAGATATTCGTCATACTGTTTGTCACTGTCCAATGGCTTAAGGCTAGAAACGTTCCTTGCGGTTTGCCCAAAAACTAACTCGTAGGGTGTAAAACCCGTGCTCTCGTGTTTTGATGTATTAAAGTACAACATGGCTAGGCTATTTTGTCATCCCAATCATCTAGATTTTTATTAGAGAAGTGTCTTAAATAATCCTTCATAATTTGATGGCTACGTTCTAGACTGCCGTTACTTTCAGAATGAAAGCTGGTAGTTAGTATGTGCCGGACTCCAAATTGTTTTTCAAAACTTTTCATCATGTCACTAGTGAAGTTACTTTCCCTATCCGTGAAGATATTTTTAGGAAGTCCAAAGTAACTTATATAATGTCTCTAAAAATTTGCAATGACAGTCTGGGTTCTAAAGTCTTTCAATGGAATTGCTAAGAAGTACTTTGTTAAACCGTCTTGTATCGTAAGAGCGTATTGATTCCTATTCCTTGTTATTGGGAAAGGTCCGCAAATGTCCATGCTAATCTTTTCGTTGAATCTAGAAGGTGTGTCAGTGATGACTAGCGGCATCCTGGTAGGTCTTCTATTAACCTTATTCCTCTGACAGACCATGCATTCTTTTACATATTTTTCGACATCTCTTCTCAAGTTCTTCCAAAAGTAATTTTGACTGACTCGACAATATGTCTTCTTGATACCTCCATGACCTCCAGTGACCGAATTATGATTTTCTTTTAAAATCAATTTCTTCTCCTCTGCATCTGGTATCTTTCTGCGCTTTTCATGAAGATACACTGTGGTGTTACTTCGGCAGAATTCTTCTCTCCAAATTTTTATAATTTCGCATCTTTGGAGTCCACTGAGTTTGACACAAGCGTCGTAATCCACATGGATCTCCTGAAATTCTTTAGCAACACTGAAATACTTTAACTCAGTGATCTTCTGCCTTATGCTTTCGATGTTTTCATCGTCCGCCAGTGCTATCGTCACGTTGAATTCCTCTCGATCTTCATCAGAATAGACTAATAGTGTATCCTGAACGTTCTCACGGACGAAGGATACGTCTACACTTCCTTCCTGAATGTGTTCGTTCGTCATGAACAATTGTTTTGCAATCTTTGCACAACGTGATTCCTCTTGCATTGAGGAGTTGGCAGTGTCCTTCTGGCAACTCGCAATGCTTATTCTAGTTCTTTGACAACTGTCTTCTCGTATCGCGGGACCAGCAACTTTCTTGTGGTGGTCTGCGACATCTTCTAATGCTGAGCCGTCAGCAGCGAATGCTGAGGGGGCAGCAATTTCTGCTTGGTCATCTGTGACTTCTTCTAATACTGAGCCGTCAACAACGAATGTTGAGGGGGCAGCAATTTCTTCTTGGTCATCTGTGACTTCTTCTAATACTGAGCGGTCAACAACGAATGTTGAGGGGGCAGCAATTTCTTCTTGGTCATCTGTGACTTCTTCTAATACTGAGCCGTCAACAACGAATGTTGAGGGGGCAGCAATTTCTTCTTGGTCATCTGTGACTTCTTCTAATACTGAGCCGTCAACAACGAATGTTGAGGGGGCAGCAATTTCTTCTTGGTCATCTGTGACTTCTTCTAATACTGAGCCGTCAACAACGAATGTTGAGGGGGCAGCAATTTCTTCTTGGTCATCTGGTACTATGACGAATATATGGTCTTTGCCAGCTAAGTTGATTTCGCATTCTCGATCGCACTTAACAGGTGTTTCATTAATTCCGGTGATTTGACTTAATTTTTCACGAATGGGTATGCCACGTGTGCGCCTTGATTTGATTAGATTTATGGACGCTCCCATATCAGCTAGGAGTGTATATTCTTTTCGTCCGATTCGACTGTCCATTGAGATTCCAAAGGTTGTTCCTGGGTTTCCTCTGCTGTTCGACGATCTATAGACTTTACATTCGGTGGTCTATCCCGTGCCGGAGCTGTTCGAAAATTTTCAGACTTGCGATTTGGGCAATCTTTTATGAAATGTGAAGTACTTCCGCAAGCATGACATGCGTACTGTCGTGTAACGGCGGTGTCGCTAGTTTGTTTAGCGTTTTGAGATGTTGGAGGTTTTCCGGTTCTTCGGTTACCGAAGTTATTGCGAAATATATGTTGCGATGTACGCTTTTCCTTTTCAACCTCTAAAGCATGATTCTGTGCATCATTCAACGTCTTCGGGTTGTAAGCTCTTACAAAAAGTTTGCTTTCTGCATCTAATCCACGAATGTATTGTACGAGGCCCTGTCTTTCTTCGTTCTTATAATTGTATTTCTTATGTTCGGTGGAAATATTCGCGTCATTAGCTATGGCTCTCCGAATATTCTGTTGGACTTCACAAAATTTTTTATTATACGCAAGCACAGAGTCTTTTCCTTGTCTGCAATGAGTACGTTCTAACAGGCACATATCATACGATTTGCTGTCTCCGAAGTTCAATCTCAGAGCATTAATAAGATCATCTAAATTTCTTAGGTCATACCCGTCAATGGAACGTCGTGCGTTTCCCGTAACTTTCTGTGCCATCACTAGCCTTACGAACCTGGTATGATAATCGCTTGGAATTTCTTTGATTGAGCTCTTGATTTCAAATATGAATGTTTCGACAGATATATTTGATCCACTAAATTCTGTGATCAGTTTTAAATCACTTTCTAAATCTTTTGACGTGTATCTTTTCCTAGCAGAATTCTGTGAATGTGTTGCCGTGGACTCATTGTCACTCGCTTCTTCTTCTTGATGTGCTTCGACAGTTACGTTATCTATTGTAGCATTTTTCTTTTCTAATGCGTCTAATCTTTGTGCAATATGTTCAAGTTGGATGCGAATGGTCTGAAGTAGTGCACTGTTTTCGTCAGACATTTTTAGATTCTTTAAAATTTCCGTTATTGACTCGTCAGTCGAATGATCTGACAAGGACTCGCAATTCTCGTTCGTAGTTCGGTACGTAGAAAACGTATTGTCTAACGACATGAGAAAAGAAATTTCTCACTCACCCGAACAAAGTGCTGGAGGACTTCATATTCGTTCTTCTGTATATTCCGGTGTCGATGATCCCCGACCGCTGCCACCAATTTTGTTATGCCGTCATGAGTTCTTTAGGATCACAAATAAATAATTGCACCGATTTGGAATTATATAGAGAACTATTATGGTTTATTGAAGTTGGTATATAATGTAAATACTAAGGTCACACAAATCTAATGGGAGTAGGCACAATGATACTAATTATTGTCCATTATGAATTACGCTCCAGGACTTCACTCTTAGCTACGAACTTTGCGAGTGACCGCTGTGGCTCACAAGGTGTCTCTCATCGCTTTATCTTAACGCCTTATGCATAGGGTCAGCATTCGTCTAATGCTGACTTTGCGTCTGGAGATTAATTATACGACGAATTCTATCGTGAGGCATAACAATATATATAATTTATGAGTAACTCGTATAAAATTACTGTCACGAAATTAGAAAAATATAAATTAAAAAAATTAATTGTTGAATTCAAATCTTCAATAAGTGGAATCAGTGAAAACTACACGACGGACTGCATTCTTCATTAATACTTGCCTTGGCTTTCTTGTAAACATTGCGAATGTGCATTTCTATGAACGCTAACTGATCTTTCGATAAGCTCTGCATTTCTTTCATCTGAACACCTCCACAGAATTTTTCAGCACTATCAATCCGTCGTTTGTAGGAATTCAATTCAAATTGTGAAATACCTCAAACAAAGTATTTCAACCATTCAAAAAAGCTTTGATTGTGTGTTAGGACGCTGCTCCTGTAGAATAAACACTCACACAACCCTGACAATCATCAACGCCCTCTAAAATATGAAACCCATTTTTATCCGGCGTAAACACTATACCGGAAGTTCCTATGTCAGTTTCCACCTACTGCTCGTGCCTACGCTTACTACTTTTTCCTATATTACAACCACTGGCTAAGAAGGTCCAAACGTAAGTGAAATCCCATTTCAATTTCACTGAGTGCGAGATCTCTTGACCCCCACTATTTACATTATTTTGGGCGCTGGCGGAATCGTGACAAAACATCGAACTTCGAACGTATTAATTGCTTAAGGGGTATTTCGCGGTGAGGATCATCGCTAGTCACGAAGATGACCGAAGCTGTCGGCGGCACGTTCGGGAGTTTACGGGTGCTGCGGTCCGTTCGTTGGCCAGGGAGCGCGGGAGTCCGCGGTGCTGGCTGCTCTCCCTCCCTGTCTCCGGCGATACATCGGCATGGGCCTGCCGTAGATATTCTCGCGGCCTCGCGGCAGGACGAGGAGGACAAGTCGACTCCTGGTCGGCGGCGAGGTCGGCGTCGATCGTAGGGCGTCCCAGCTGGACGGCCGGCAGACGAAAGCATGAGCCCCATCCCGGGTCCTCAGGAATTCTCTGGATTCCTTAGATGCAACAGTCCCTCCTCGTGAAGCGGCGGCAGTCGGTCTCCAAGGATCACAAAAATCAGCGCCTCTTTCCTCACTTCCTCCGTTGTTCGGCATCGTTCCACCGGCTCTCACACCAATTGATTGCACCAAAGCGTCATACATTACCCCAAAGAAAGAAAATAAAAAGAAAGCAAGCAGTATTCAATAAAATCAAGCAAATAAACTTTAAAGCCCACGACAGGCTGGTTACTTAATACTAAGGAATCTGTGCGCCTTAACCTAGGACTGACGTTTGGAGCGTTCAACAGTTACTTCCTACGTCCCTACTCCTGCGGGTAATTTGTGGCGTGGATTTCCAAAAATTCACGTCACACTGCATACCTCTCATCATGCTTGCATTAATTACTTTTATATTCTGTTCTTCGAGTTCTGTTTTTGATTCCTCGTATCTGGATATCTTTATGAAGTCTTGACAACGTAAGTTTTCCTTTTCTCGTTTTTCAAATGAATTTCTGAAATTTAATTTTTTGTCCATTTTCCTATAAGCTTCAGATAATCATCTTGATTACTTACATGTACGTCTATCTTTCCTTCCTGATATTATCTATAAAAATTTTCCTTGACAACGTTCTTTAGTATATTTAGAAAAGTTGCATGCTTCTCTATTTTACCATGTAGCACTAATGCTGGTGATGTTTTTGGCATTTTGGTATTATCTTTTGAAATATGATCAGTTTCTGTTTCGTTACATTTTATGTCTATTGGATCTCCTTCATTTTCACTCAGTGGTTCAATACGATTTTGGTATTCCACATTTGTCACACTGCTTTTGATTTTAGATTATTTGTTTCCTGTGTTAGATATGTCCGTCATTCTCCGTTTTTTCGAATTTAATATTACATTTTTAGAAGTCAGTTTCTTCTTTGTAGAAATCATTCTTTGCAAAGTCAGTTAAGTTATCCAACGCTATTTTTTATTATTTATTTAGCCATTCTTGCCTCCCGGCTTAAGAATATACATAGGTTCGACATCGTTAAGCGTATTTCTTTGTTCCTTAGACTAACTTAGTGTTCTAGGCTCCCCTCACTAATTTACATCTTTGGTCTCATCGCATTACTCCATTCCTGCTCCCTCTCTCCTTCCCCTTTCTTCCACTTGCCCCCTCCTTCCTCTTACTACCTCACTTATCTTAATTCTTTCCTTCTTTCTCCCTTATCGCCCTCTCGAACTCCCTACAGTATTCGCATAGGATGGGCTTAACCTGTCCCTTTAGGATCTCGTTCCACTCGTTTCCCCTTTGCCTCTTTCTGAAAAGCGACTCGATCTTATTTTTTAGGTCATCCGACACTATCTTCTCAAACTCCGCGCATTCCCTTATGTGCTCGAGATCTTCGTTTTCCTGCCTACACAGCCTACACTTTTCGTCCTCATATCCCTTGTTGCCTGTCCTGCCCACATTACCGCACCTCATCCTGGCCCACTGTTCTTTGTCCCTCCCACTCACACCTTCTTGTTGCCAATATTCCTGGAGTTCCGCCTTGTCCGTTCGTCGTTTGTACTCGGGGCAGTAGCTTGACCTCTCTACCCTGACCCAATCTCCTTGAGTGGTCTGATCCCGCAGCACCTCACTTCCTTGTTGCAACCTTCTTGTTAGTTCCTGAGTGTCCTCGTTCTTTCTCATCCCCTCCATTGTCACCCCATCTCCGACTCTTCTCAACGCTACCTCGACTTCCTTGATCCATCTCGAACCCTTATTATTCGCCCAGTTTCTCAGTTCCTCCTTCAAGCATATTTTCGGCCATCTTCCGTCTTGCATCTTCAAGATACTTATCAGATACTCCCCGGCTCTTCTCCTCGCTTCCACTTCTATCTTCTGCCTCCCCGACTCCATTCTCCAAATGTAAGCCGGTGTATTCCTGCTTAATCCCAACATCATCTTCACATATCTACCCGCCATCCTTTCAATTTCCGTTCTTTCCCGCCAGCCCCAGATTTCCACTCCATACATTAAGATTACCTTTACCAACGTGTCCAGTAGGTACCCTCTTCTCTTCAGTCTACTTAGTTTAGCCCTCTTCATTATACCCCACGCTGCATTTGTTGCTACTTGCGCTTTCGCCGCCAGCGTCTTAAGGTGTTTTGTGTACGTGTTTTTAACAGTGAACCAGAAACCCAAGTACTTGTAGCTGCTCACTTCCTCAATTTCATCCTTACCGTACTTCCACTTTTCCTTCTTGTTCCTTCTCCCTCCTTTCCTGAATACCATTACCTTCGTTTTTGCCGTGTTCACCTGCATGCGGTTCTTCCTCACATGTCTTGCCAGCGTGTTCAGCATTCCATTCAGCCCCTTCGCGTCCTCGGCCACCAGCGCCACATCGTCGGCGAACTTTAGCGCGAATATCTTTGTTTGCCCGATTACTGTCCCTCCTTCATTTCTCCTTCTCCAGTCACTATCCAGGCCGTCCAAAAATATGTTAAAAAGTGTTGGGCTCAGCGGGCACCCTTGTCTAACCCCTCTGTTTGTATGGAATCTCCCCGTAACCCCCTCTTGTGTGATCACTTCATTGGCCGTGTTCTCATAGATGCCCCCGATCATTCTCAGCATTCTGCCCGTCACTCCGATCCTTCTCAGCTTTTCCATCAATAATTCCCGATCCACCATGTCGAACGCCGCCTTAAAATCCACGAAGGCCACGTACAGCTTTCCTCCTTTCAGTTTCAGTTTGTTTTCTATCAGGGTGTTCAGGACAAACACGTGATCCCTCGTTGATCTCCCGGCTCTGAACCCATTCTGGCTTTCTTCCAACTTATCATTCCGTTCTAGCCATACCCTCAGCCTCTGTGCCATTATCGCCGTTAGTATCTTGTAGCCCACATCCAGTAGTGATACCCCACGATAGTTCGCTGCTTCATTCTCCTCCCCTGCTTTGAAAATGGGGTAGATTCTTGCTACCTGCCAGTTTTCCGGTATTCTGCCCTCTTTCCAAATGTCGTTCAGTATTTGATGCCATTCCTGTACTCCTTCTCGGTGCATTCCCCTAAAGAATTCCAGCCTGATTCCATCCTCCCCCGGTGCCTTGTTCTTCTTCATCCTCTTCATAATTCCTTCCATTTCTTCGATCTCGATGTCCCGATTCAGTTCGGATACTTGTCCCTCATCGTTCACTCCTTCTCCAGTATCTCCGTTCCAAGCTCGAGCTGCCTCAGTTCTCTCCGTTCCTTCTAGTAATTTCTTGAAGTGCGCCAGCTTTCCTCCCTTATGCCCCGCCCCTTTATTCCTTTACGCGGTCTGAAAATTCTAATTGCACTCCAAAAGTCGTTAGTATTTTTACTTTGCTCGACGGCCCTCCACTTTACTTCCCACCACTGCTTCCTCTTCCTCTCGTACAGTTTTTTTAGCTCACTCTTCTCTTTGCTTAGACTTTGTCTATCAATTGCCTTCTTGGTTTTTAGGAACGTTGTCAGTGCCTTCCATACTCTTCCCCTCTTCGATTTGCATTCCGCATCAAACCAGCTGCGTCCTTTCTTCTTTCTTTTCTTTCTTGCCATTCCCGCCTTTTTCGCTGCCCTCTTCATGCTTTCTGTCATCCTCTTCATTCTTTCCTCTATTGAGTCCCTATTATCCTCCGGTTTCCACATTTCTGCCAGTGCTTTCTCGTACTGCTCGCTATTCTCCTCCTTCCAGATTAGACCTTCTTCCGCTTTTCTTCCCCTTCTATTTACCCCACCCTCTTCCTCAACTTCTTCCCTTCCCCTTGCTTTAAACGTAACTGTCACCGGCAGATGGTCCGATTCCGTCCTCCTCAAGACTTCCACCGACTCAACCGGTATCTCTGCCTCGCCCTCTTCTTTAATAATTATATAGTCCAGCACCGACGCTCCTCTCGGTCCTATATATGTGAGCTTACCTTCTCTATCCCCCTTCACCCTCCCGTTCAATATCGTCAATCCATAGTCTTCGCATAAATCTAATAGTTTCGTGCCCTCCGTATTGATCGTTATGTCCTCTGACTTCCTGGCCCACTCCTCGTCCTGGCCTTGAAATCCTCTTCCTTGCTCTTGTCCAATTCGTCCATTCCAGTCTCCGGCGATTAACAATTTCACTCCCCCCGTAATACTTTCTATAATCTGTATTTCAATTTCCTTCTTGACTTCCCTGAATCCTACGTTATTATATACCGATACAATTCTCCACTTTTCTTGCTCGATTTCTCCTTCAATGACCAATCCATATTCCCATTCTTTCACCTTTGCTTTGATCCCGTCTTTTTTAATTCCCACCAACTGGCCGCCCTTCGCTCTCCCTCTCCCATTCTCCCTTCCTGCTGCTTTTGCCGTCCATTCGTACCCATCACTAAGATAGCTTTTCACTTTCCCAATCGACTTTTCCTCTACCCATGTTTCCAGAAGAATCACAATATCATAGTTCTCCAAGAACGTTTCCATCTCCCCCAGTCGTGCTGTCCCAGCTATGTTCCATGCTAGCAGCTTTAGTTTCTTTGGCTCTCTTCTCTTCTGTCCCCAAAATGCGGCTTTTCCAGTCTGTTTTCCCTCTCATTCCACCGCCAGCACCTTCCGTCCACGATGAGCTTCATGTACCCTCTTTTTACTCGGCACCCCTCCTCTTCGAATCCCTTCGCGTGTTCCCATATTTTCTTATGGATTTCTCGTTCCTTCCTCGTGAAGTCATCGTCTATAAAGACTCTCGACCCTTTGAGTAGCCTCCTTTTCATCATGATGCTCTTTTTGTCATCCAACGACTCCAGATGCACCAAAACACTTCCCCCCCCCCCCCTCGTTGTTGTTTTCCCTCTGCCCGCCGCCAATTCTTACCGCTTTTTTCACCTTCACTCTCGTTTCTAGCTTTTCCTCGAGGAACTCTTCCACTCCCTTCTTCAGGTTTGTCGTATAGAAGCCCATTCCCTTAATTATGATATTTTGCCTTCTCGTCTGTCTCTCAGCCTTTTCGAACCTCTCGTCCAGTTTTGCCATAATCCTTTCCGTATCTTCTCTGCTCTTCTCCTTCGCAATCCCCTCCATCCTCTTTTCAACTTGCTTGAGCCACCTCTCCTCGTTCTGCACCTCCGGAATCGAGCTGCCTTTTTGTCTTGCATGTTTCCCTATCTCCTCACCAATCCACTTTCTTATCCCTTTTTCTTCCCTTAGCCGGCATGGTTCTTCTATTTTTCCCTCCAGTTTTTCGATCCTTGTCTTGAGTAGTTGCCTCTCAATCGCCCACTCCTTTTCTCTTTCCTCCATTTCCTTTTTGATCTTCCCTACTTCCCTTTTAATCTCGCTCCAAATTCGATCACATTCACCTTCTATTACTTGCTGTGTTTCGTATTTTGCCTCCTGTAAATTTCGAATTATGTTGAGCTGCATGTCCTTCAGCATGTCGCCTACCGATTTTGACGTTCCGTCTCCAGGCGGTTTATTCCTCGCTATTTCGGTTTCCTCTGAGCTCGCTATTCGCGAGTGCTCAACGCTCCCCGAATCTGTCCCATTACCTTCCCTCGTCGTTGTCCGTTTTGCGCTACACTCGTAGCTCTGTTTTCCCTCGTGCTCCCCTCTCCATTTCGTCACTTCCCTATGCCCTGATTCGTCTGCCGTCCCTTTACCTCCTATCGGCGATCTCCCTAATTTCTCCTTCCTTCCAAACAATCCCACATATTCTTCCATCTTTGTTTTCCCCTCTACTCCCCTTGCTTTCAGCTTATTCCTCGAGCCCGGGGGTCTGCCTCTGCCGCGTTTTGCCGGTGTGTCTGTTTTACCGATCGACGCTACTGACTCCGCATCGCTCTCTCTCAACGTTCGCTCCAGTTCCCCATCCGACGTTAGTTCTAGGCCTGTGCCATCGGCGTCGCTCTCGTACTCTTGCTGCTCTTCTTTCCCGCTCATGTTTCTTCTCTCCTCTCGCCCCAACCTCCCAAAATCACTAACTTCCTCTCTTCACACCCGTTCAGCCCTTTCCTTCCTCACCCTTAATTATTATCTGCGCTCACTCCTCACCTTCTTCCCTCCCCTTTTCCCCCTTTCTATGTTAATTTACTTGCTATGTAACACTTTTTTCACCCTTCTAACTTCTAGTAAACTACGACACTTCTACACATCTCGCCGCCATTTTTCTTCCTCGTTATCCAACGCTATTGCATCCTTAAAATAAACGAGGAATTTTGCGATTTTCGGCTACATCATGGGGACCTATGCGTGGGAAAGATATTCCGGGGCGATGGACAAGACTATTTTTCAAATTTCTATTGATTTCCTTCGTAAGAACTTTTTTGCGTGTTTTGAAACATTTAAGCGGATCCGAAAGGATTTAAACAAAATTTGATTCCGATGGGGCCGCAAGAGCTGCCGCCAAGGTCGCAGAGTACTACTGGTAGGAGCCTGATAGAATTGATTTCATTTCACTGTAATATTTTTTGTAAACGAAGGATAAAAATCTTTATGGCACCACTTTCGCAATAAATGGTGTATTCAACGTGGTATGGACCTTGCCTGTAGAATTATGATAACGAATTGTATTTCACTCTATGCAAAATCAAAAACAGTTATACACAAAATATTTTTTGATATTGCGGTTTGCAACCATTAGCAACCAACGAAAATAAAGGAAAGCTACAGTAGTAGTACAATGATTCGACCCTTCATCAGAGTCCTTTTCATGTATATTCATTAAATCAATCGAGTATGAGGGTATCCTCCAAAGCCACTATCATCGAACATCTGAAGCGGAATACATTAAGCGTATGTATTGTAACGTGGCGTCATGAGCCCGACTTCGGTGCAGCATTAAGGGAAGATCTCAAGGGTCCGCGCTGAAGGGTCGCACGATCTGGTCGGAAGGAAGTCTGATTGCCGACAGCGGCAGGGCGGAACGGCTTGCGAAGCAAAAGGAATAATAATCTACGCCGATGAAGTCGCCGACCACCCGCTCCCCGCAGTCCACCAGCTGGACTTCTGACCGTCCCGGCATGCGATCTGGCCGGCAAGGTACCGCGGGAGAGGGGTATTTTTGTTTTGTCTCCCGCTAGACGAGGGAGTATGAGGGACGAGGAATTCTCGGGAGGCGGGAATTCCTTCGGCAAAATTCGGTGAGCCAATGACGAAAGGGTTCGACAATCTTCGGATTCGCCGAAATCAATCTCTTTTTGGTAACCGCGATTTAGCACTTTTGGACTTTTCTTTGCTTCGTTGACGAGTCAGCCTGTTCTAGTTTTAGATTTCTGGTGCATTACTTCGGCTACGTGTGGGACTTGATTACGATACTTATATTTTTGGAGAATAAGTGTAAGGGAGACGGGTGACAGTGCGGCAGGTAAGATTGTGGTTCCGAACACGGAAGTGTGGCCCCTAAGTGGCACCACCCGACCCCCCCCCCCCCCACATCTCTTGGATTTTCTTTTTGACTGGATTATTGGTGGTCCCATTGGAAAACATAGCCGACGCACTGGGGAGTACCGCCGAGAGCGGCTCTTCTTTTGCACGTTTTCCCCTTGGAGAAGATCCGGGGATTGCCGTATACGTGGAGCCCGAGCGGAGATTGGTGGTCCAGGCGTTCGGCACGCTGACCTGCGAAGATCTCCGCCAGAAAAAAGATTCGCTCACGGAGCTTGATAGAACCGCGAATCGTGTCGCGAGGGATTCTGATTATTACTGAGAGTCCGATTATTACTAATACAGTTAATATTATTAATTCGCATGTGTTACATTGTACACATTTTGCCTGAACTTTTGTTCGACAGAACTATCAATTTCCAATAAATTGTTAATCAATTTTGGTGCACTAATCGATTTTTCTACAGTGAAACCATTCTGCATAAATACGGCGAAGGAAAGGCCATTTATCGACATTCGAGATTAAATAATGGTCTATCTGAACACATTCGGAAACAGCTGGTTCGCATCATAATACAAAGTGAAATTGATAGGGCATGCTCGCAATTATCAATTATCCTAATAGATCTCTGTTTCAGAACTTTTTTGCTACAAATTGTGAATATCTGGAACGGGCAAAAACTTTATGGAAGTTTGTTCAAAAAGGATTGTATGAGATTGAAGGGGATACCGACAAAATTTCACCAGCAGTTAATGCCTTAAGCGGGAAATTACAATCCATTTGAACAAAACAGTGATAGCAAAAATGGATAAAGATAATAGCCTAAAGCCTATATTTTTAAATGTTGTGCTTCGCGTGCCAGTGTTCGTTTACTGATAACAAGGCCTTGGTAAATCATATGAGGTCGTATCATGGACATTTGTCTGCTTTTCGATGCGAAGAGAGTTGTTGCCAAAAACAATTCACCTCATTCTCCTATTTTAAAAATCACGGCTCTTTGAAACATGTAACTAAGCCAACTAATTCTTCAACTAATTATCATCCTGGCACTAGCACTATTACCAAGTAGGTACACCAGACAATTTAATAGCCGAAGAAAATCTTTGTAATTTCATGGAGGAAATTGGTGATGAATCAGGCAATTATAATTCAGTGGACTGTGAAGAGGAAGATTTCGAAGAAATTCATTTCACTGATAAATTGAAAGATTTCTATTCGGATGCAATATATAATCCCAGGAAAAATATTCGACAAAATACATCGACCTGGCACCCTCCGATTATCACTTATTCCGATCGTTGCAAAATTCTCTGAACAGGAAAACCTTCAGTGATGAGGAGAGTCTTAAAATCACTTGGATAGGTTTTTCGCTGATAAGCCTCAGATGTTTTACGAACACGGCATAATGCAATTGGTAAACAGATGGCAAGAGGTCATTTATAATAATGGTCAATATATTTATAATTGATTAGAATCTGTTTTTTCTCTTCGATAAATTGTATTTCATTACACTTTAAAAACCGAACAAACTTATTTGTCAACCAAATATTTTGACAATTACGAGACTAACAATCCTCTTGACAGAATCCTCTTGATTTATCAGTCGAAGGTAGAAGACATATACCTTTTCAGTCTTTTCAATTCCTTAGAACGTGAACAATTTAAAAATGAAATTATTTTTACTAGAGTTGTGGAAGAATTGCACTATCTTAGGAACACAGGAATTATGAATTCCCACAAGGCCCGTTTATCTATTCTTTCAACTTTCTGTAATATTGGGAGATAATTTAGCTTTGCACTCGATTCTAGGGTTTAGCGAAGGATTCAATACAAGCTTTTTGCGGATTTCGTTTTTCACGAAAGACAGTGCAAGCTACGTAATGTTAAAAACGATGAAGAGCTCTTAAAATTAAATATTTTATCGAGAAGCGGAATAAAATAACGATGCGCTTTCCATAAGGATATTGGATTCCATGTGACCGAAAATCAGCCACAATAATAATAAACCAGCAGAAATTTTGGCTCATCATCTTCGAAAAATCAAGCGCTTGACGATGACTTCCTCAGAAATGTTGAATTTCGTTAGACATGTGTGCACGATATTAGCTTGTTTAGTGTCTGCAGGAAACGAACATTGGAACCAACTAAAGTGGTTCAAAACCATTACAGAAATAGTTGAAAGGAACATACATCCCATAGGATCTCACAACTACCTATGCGTTGCGATCACAACCTACTTGCAATTTCACGTAAAATTATTCTATGAAGCGATGAAGCCCAAACGCCATTTTCTTACATACTATCCAAGAATTAAAAAAAAAATAGGAGTTTTATGGAAAATTTCTTGCATGCGGTATGACAGTAAGCATAGCGAGGGAAACATATTTACTCGAGCTGCCATCCGTCCAGTAAATGTATGTTATACAATAGCGTTAAGCTGCGTTTAAACCATGGTTTCTTATTTCCAAAGAGTTCTTCTTCGACCTATGACTGTGGTTTAAAGAAGAACGCAGTAATACAAGATATACTGCGGACTGTTTCTTTTTCCGGGTGTTTACCGCCATATGTAATAGATCAGATATTTTACACGAATTGGGTAAAATTCAGGGGCAACATGGATTATCAAACATTCGATTACAATGATTCCATGTAAAGAAGGTCCAACCTTCTATATGGTAAAACTGATTATAATATACGATAACGATCAGCTATTACTTATTACAAAAAACTTGATGATTGTTACTTTGACAAACGTACACAATTGTTTAAAATAACCACGGACATTTTTCATGAGTACATTTGCCTGACATATGACGATTTAAAAAATGGTATTGTTACCTAATCCACACTCGTTAAACGATAGTTTTGTTTATATTGTAGTCGCCTAGGGACTTTGAAGAGTGCGCCACCAACGAGGAGCGCGCAACCATTAGTAGGATAGCACATGGAGAGTCTAGTTAGTTGTTCGTTCTGAAAACGCGCGCTCGCTGTCTTGTGCGGAAGAAGAGCTACTTTGAATAATAAAAGGAAAAATACTTTACAAACCGATCTGAACAAAGTTTCTTTATTAGTACCCAATTCGATTAAAATATCGCAAAATTATGAATATAACATAGAGGTTAATAGTACAAATAATTACACTCAGAGAAAAAAATGGTAGAGGCAACTATAAATTTGTAGTTAAATACGACCTCAACTTTATTCTTTTAGTTACTTATACTAATAATATATGGTCAGTGCAACTGCAGACTCTAGCTACAACAACTATTTCTCATCAGTACGTGTAAGTGACTTGCATTGCATTATGGCAAGTATTCAAAAGTGGTTACAGGTTTTATAAATATATAAATTAACTTGTTGATTCTAAGAGTTTGATATCGAAGCAATTCGATGGATTGGACCACTAGGTGCTGCACGTTAGTACCTCTTATCGCCTCTTCGTCTTTTTTTTAGAATTTTGTAACAACTAAAGTTTGAAGCTTATCGACGCATTGACCCACTTCTGCTTGCGGGTATGCCTATCCCTCTGGTGGCCGGTGACTGTATTCCGCCAATTATTTTAATAACAATCGTCTGCACTGACCATATATTATTAGTATAAGTAACTTAAAAAATAAAGTTGAGGTCGTATTTAACTACAAATTTATAAGTTGCCTCAATCCATCTTTTTCTCTGTGTTGCAGTCACGTTAACAAAGAAAACAGTTGAAGTAATTATAAAAACAGTTGTGTAGACCAATTATTATATAGCTGTCACTTAATAGTTATCAAAACTATCCCGATTTCTCTGAGTGTAAATACAGTTCGTTTGGCATTCATTTTTTTCATTGTAACCTGCTTAACAAAATATTATAAGAACTGACAGGAATATATGATAGAACATTGCTCCATAGAAATGCAGCAGACTCATTTTCAAACAGCGTTTGAATAGAGCGCGCGCTATTCGATCCATTCGATCAAAAGCCACGTTGTCAAGTCTCTATCTCACAATCGGCTGCTAGAGAAAACAGTTTTCGTTAAAATGTAAATACCCTTCTTAAAATGTGGGCACCCAGAATTTTTCAATTTTCCCGTGAAGCTAAGACATCAATTTACACAAAAAGTACACATTTATGATCGTAAGTTCTTTGCAAACATGTACTTTTGCAGAAAATTTAACAGTCCTCGCGCTTCGTCGCTTGCTACCCATACAAAATAATTGAAATTTATTAATTTGTATTTTAGAAGCCATGCGGACAAATATATAATTCTTTATCTTAAAAAATTCTTGGAACCATGCATTGCACTATTAAAAATTGCCGGATCACAATCTTTAAAATCGTTCTCATGACTAGTCCCCTTAATGAAATTGACAGTATAAATGGTGTAACATTACTTGTTAATTATTAGTGGCCCCTTTTACGCCGTTGTAACGATCAATGGACGACGGTTGATCTCGAGGTAGTACCATCCACCTACAGTGACTAACTAAATACATAAGTAATTCTTTATATCTAAGAAACATTGCCAATCATTTCAAAGAGTTTAAAAATATTGATTTCATATAAAGATTTAAAAAACTAATGTACTAATAGTGGCAAGGGGACACGCGGTGTTCCCAAGCGGTCACCCATCCAAGTACTGACCACGCCCAACGTTGCTTAACTTCAGTGATCGGACGAGACCTTTTTTTTTTAATTTATTTATTAACATTTCATAAATGTATATATACATTTCCAACATATAAATATATTTTAAATACTGCTTTGAGCGTAGTTCCTTCTTAAATTAAGACTAACCTACGATTATTATAAGATCGCATTAATTATTTATTAATTTGTGCAGGTGTGTTTCTTGATCCCAGCTTTGGTTAATTTTTACTCTGATATGATTTAATATAGGAAAAACAAATTGAAAAAGCCTATTTATGAAAATTGCTATGTTACAAGACATTCTTTCTTGTTTTAGTTGTACGTTATACCCTGAGTTTGGCGATTTATTTATTTAACAAAGTGAAATATTTTAAGCGATTGATATGGCAGTTTATGTTTAAGAATAAAAGGTAAGTTATAAGATCTAATATTCGTAATGTCCTTAGTTAATACACTTACATCTAGTTGATTTCCATAATAGTTATAGGCTAGTTCATCTATATAGTCTTTGATATATGGTACTTTTACAGTCTCATGTAGTTCATTCATTTTAGTGTATCTCTCGGCTAATAGAATCAGTCTTAGGCACTTATTTTGGCAGACTTGAAGAGGTTTCATATTGGTTGGAGCCGTGCCACACCATACTGGAGCCGCATATATCATTATGGGTCTTAACAGCATCGTGTAGATAAGAGTATTATTATGTTTACACAGTGGAGATTCAACGTGGTATGGACCTTGCCGATTGTCCTTGCTTATGTTTTTACATACCAATAACTTTATCTATACTAGATAATTATCTGTGTTGATACACAATACATTGCATAGATATTCAGCTCAGTTGTATCTTACTTTAATAATCACAATGTAATTGATGCCATCATTGATTAATACTTCTATATTAGTGTTAAATTATTTCTAAAGTATGCTGAAACTACGTTAATTTAATATTCAAAAGACCATCTTAACTGGCGAGTTGCAACAAAATGATCCTTTAAGTACAGTTGATTGTTCCACTAAGAAATTGAACAGATTTAAAATTCGAACAAAAATCAAATTGAACGTATTGCGTTTCTTCACTTATTCTAGTTTAGCGTCAACCACGTTCAATGAATCTATAATACATATTACTGATTATGGGTGAACCCTGTCTGAAACTGATGCAATTGACTACCACCTTCACCACACGATAGTTTTTCATTTCCAACTTCTCTTCCAATTGAAATACAAGATAATCGGAAAATATTAAAACCAAATGTTTTGAAGCGCATAAATTGAACTCTCTCATAAAACCTACCAGAATATAGAAGCTAGTTCAGTATTTTATTTATATTAATATCACACACATGATTTTAAAGAGTAGTGTAAGAATCGAAGATGAACTTTAACGACTATCCCAATTCAAGACCAAATCTTCGTGTTTAGCAGACGAACATATAAAACATGGAAGTCATTAAAAAGCATACGGAATAGACATTAAGTGTATTATTATTCGAACGGAAACCACAATATATTCTAAATCTTAAACTCGTGAAAGAGGTGAGGAATTAAAATTAATTAACGCATACAATTGTAAAACGGTTTGCTCCATTTACGCATTGAAAAAGTTTGTGGCCCTGAAAAGGGCCCTTGTTTTGTGTACAGAGAGTAGCTGAGAATCGGAGAAACAAATTAACCACCAAAGCCATAGAGAGTACGTCCTTGACGCTTCAGCGCATAGACCACATCCATGGCAGTAACGGTTTTCCTCTTGGCATGCTCGGTGTACGTAACTGCATCACGGATGACATTTTCCAGAAACACTTTAAGAACACCACGGGTCTCTTCGTAAATCAGGCCAGAGATACGTTTAACGCCGCCTCGACGAGCCAAACGGCGAATAGCAGGCTTCGTGATTCCCTGGATGTTGTCACGAAGAACTTTCCTGTGACGCTTCGCTCCTCCCTTTCCCAATCCTTTTCCTCCCTTACCACGGCCAGTCATTTTCACCAACGAAATTCAACAGAAACTCTCTCGAAGAAATACTCGGTAGAACTGATGTAGCCGTTAGGATTCGAGGAGTATTTATCCTTGCTGCCGGGCGTATCCCCACCACTTTCCGACTGGCCAATGAGCGTCGAGCTCAACAAACGGACGAATCTATAAGTCAGTGACTAAAGGTACCGCTCTCATAATGCGTTTGCATCTTAAGCTGCGAAGTTCTATCGACGCTCACAGGAAAAAAATATTAGCGGAACATGGCTCGCACAAAACAGACTGCTCGCAAATCAACTGGAGGAAAGGCTCCTCGAAAGCAACTGGCTACGAAAGCCGCACGTAAAAGTGCACCAGCTACCGGAGGAGTTAAGAAGCCTCATCGCTACAGACCAGGAACTGTCGCTCTGCGTGAGATTCGTCGCTATCAGAAGAGTACGGAGCTGCTCATCCGCAAACTGCCCTTCCAGCGATTGGTCCGCGAGATCGCTCAGGACTTCAAGACGGACCTTCGCTTCCAGAGTTCAGCCGTGATGGCACTTCAAGAAGCTAGCGAGGCTTATCTCGTCGGCCTCTTCGAAGACACCAACTTGTGCGCCATCCACGCCAAGCGTGTCACCATCATGCCAAAGGACATCCAGTTGGCTCGCCGTATTCGTGGAGAACGTGCCTAAATACCGAAGGCTTATAAAATAAAATCGGTCCTTTTCAGGACCAACAGTTTGTTATTTCGAGGAACATGCACATACGTTTATACTCTGAAAGAAGTTTCTAAATTCAATCCAAGTATGTCCACTTACATACACTTTAGTCGCATACGCCTTATTTAATATTTTCTTTCTGTAGTAAGCAATGTTTTTCCAGTATTAACATTTCTGAGACCTGATTGATTCCACGCGAATCAATATTTTAGAGCGACTAACCTGCACTCCAAAATGCACCATTTGAATATTTTCCCTAGTGTTCATAACTGTGGCAAGAGAGCTTATTTAATAGTAGAAACATTTATTTTCTTTAATTTAGAGATTTTAAGGTTTATTCACTGTTAAGTGATTGTCAAGTTCTTTTCCTACTTTAGTAACGGTTTTCTGTTGAGAAACTTAACATTCTTAGTTCTGGAGCCTATGGTGGTCAATCATATTCTTTGACGTAATATTCTTCACTGCATGCGTTACCCTTAACTGGTCTTTTTCTAATCGTAATGTTGTTTTTCTCGAAGTCTGAAGTAGGGATATCGATTCTTCCTGAAAAAAAAAATCGATTCGAATCGAACGTAACAGAATCGATTGGGAATTAAATTGGGGACTAAAAGATCGATTTCCCATTAATCGATACTGTAGTCGAATTTTTAAAAAGCTGTTCACTATACATAATTATAGCATAACAAGCTGATCGCGCGAACGTTGTTCTGCCATATAAATTATTTCTAGTGAATATGTTGGTTGTTAAATAAAATATAACGAATGTATTGTAAGTGTTTGGGGATGGGATCTATGACAAAAAGAGGAATTGAGCGCTGTAGACGATAACCGCCGATAAAAACAAAAAAACACCAACCATTCATTTTCTCAATTCAATGTATTTCATTAACATAACGGACATATTCATTGTTTTCATTTTCCTACTTTAGGATAAAAAATATATCAAATGAATATTAATTTCGAAGAGCAATTAAGCTCAATTGCCGATGAGCAATCCGTTCAATGGTTCTGGTGGTGTCTCAATTTCTGGTAGTTGCACTTTTCCTAAAGCGCAACACATCCCGGCTGACTCATGTTTGAATTTGAGCGCATGACAATGAGGACATTCTTTGCCCATAGCACCAATCACGACTTTCGGATGAGCGGAATATTCAATATCTGGCTGGTACTCGAATGCGAGACGAAGGAAGGAAGCGGCTGTAAATGCTCGATGTACTTGTTGGCGTTGTAGGTAATTTGCTCTGCGTGTGTTAACTACGAACCGTCGCGCTTGTCTCCGTTCCAATTGTCGTTGTTGATTTCTTTCATCTCGTGCCTCTTGTGATTGAGATGCACGCAATTGCGACATGCTCACACGTATATTTTCGTTATCTTCTTGGATTTGTTCGTCTGTTCTTTCTGCTCTATTATTTCTCCTATTTGTTGTTCTATTCCCTCTTCTTCCTAAATTCGCCCCCTTCCGTCTTCCTGGCATTGTTCACTGTAATACTCACACACAAAAATATACAAAAATTGTTTTAATTACTTATGAAAAACCGTATACCGATAATGGATTTATTCTTTTAGTATTTTACCAACCTTTTTTATAAATTAAAATTGTTCACTGTATACACACACAAATAGACAAAATTGTTGTACTTACTAATGAAAAACGGTATACCGATAACTGATTTCTTCTTTCAGTATTTTACCAACCTTTTTACAGTCATAAAATACGTATATATTGCTTATAAATCAAAATTGACATTTCATGATTGAAATTTCAAAATGACGTGCGTGCGTGACTCATGCGTGGATGAAAGTTGGATGAGGCGGACGTAGCGGCATCTATCATTCAACGACATAAATAATTTCGTTCTGTTTGAAATACGAACGACGGTTAAATTATTTCATAAAAAAAATACTAAAATCGCGTATAAGATTATCCCGTATTAAGAAATGGAAGGGTGGGGGTAGGAGTGTGAAAATTTGGAGTTATAGGTATTTTCTGATGCCAAATAAAAAAGAATACAAAAAAAATTTTTTGTCAAAAAAAAATACAAAAAATTTTTCTGGATACGGACAGCCTAATCACCTAGCGGTATGAAATATACTTTACGACCGATTCTCATACCTACCAAATATACATACCAAATTTCATGAAAATCGGTCGAGCCGTTTCGGAGGAGTTCGGCGACAAACACCGTGACACGAGATTTTTATATATAAGATTGAAATAGAAAAATAAGAAACGTTATTTCCAGCTTCCTTTTTTTCTTCAAAGCTCAAAAAAACAAAGAGAATATTTGATCTCCGTTATTATTACCGTTATAATGGTTAATAACGCCACCTGAATAACATAAGGATGCGTTCCAAAATAGCATACATATGTCTAAAGGCATATTCCGTAACTAAACCACGGTTGCAATTATTAAATTTCAGCGAATGACATCGATTAATTTTTGTCATCAATCGAATTCAATCGATGCAATTAGCTGTAATTTAATAATTGCAACTGCAGTTCAATTACGGAATATGTCGTTAATAAACATCTTTTCACTATATGGTGATCTGCCTGTAATGCGAATAAGTCCGATTTTCAGAATTTTGGGATCGATTCAGTGAATCGATCCAGTGTTTCAGATCGGTCTGAAAAATCGACTTTCTTTCGCCAAAGAATCGATTTTGCGATTAGTCGATCTCAGATCGACATGCCTAGTCTGAATTGCACTGATCTTTCTTTACGTACCGGCATTCTTAATTCTGCAGCTGCTTTGAAACATACAACGTTATAACATTGAAAATGAATAAAACGATATTCATGAAATTGTACGATGTTACTTCAAAATTGAAATAGCACCGTATTTCCGGAAATGGAGTGTAAGAGGTTATAGATTACATATAAGAATGGAAAATTCGTTAAGCAGATATGCTGTAAATGTTGAAGCTAACGTAAGAACTTTTTATGGCCCTGAAAAGGACCGGTTTTTGGAAATTCGTAATTCATCCAAGTAGCTTTACTTGGAACTGGTGTACTTGGTGACAGCTTTGGTTCCTTCACTAACAGCGTGCTTGGCCAGTTCTCCGGGTAGCAGCAGCCTCACAGCAGTTTGTACTTCGCGAGACGTGATGGTGGAACGTTTGTTGTAATGAGCCAATCGGGAAGCTTCGGCGGCGATGCGCTCGAAGATGTCGTTGACGAAGCTGTTCATGATGCTCATAGCTTTACTGGAGACTCCAGTATCGGGATGGACTTGCTTCAGCACCTTGTAGATGTAGATGGCATAGCTTTCCTTCCTCTTGCGTTTCTTCTTCTTGTCGGTCTTGCTGATGTTTTTCTGGGCCTTCCCAGCTTTCTTCACTGCCTTTCCGCTTGCTTTAGGTGGCATGATGCTTCGAACAGTTTATTATCACGCAAAGTCACTCGTACGAAAGATTCAACGAATGTGGTGACTGCCCGCTTGGGCACGCTGTTTATGGAGTAGCAAGACCATGGGCGCACCAATCAGGCGCTAGCGCGTGCGATGCCAACAGTGAGACGCAACGGGATTGGAGCGCAGGAAGCGCCCTCTTTGCTACATAAGCGTTCAGCCGGTAAAATTTCGTTCATAGTTGCTTCGCTTGTCGAACGAGTAGCTTGTTGGACGTTTGCTAGTACTATACAGAGAAGTCATAATGTCTGGACGTGGCAAAGGCGGAAAAGTGAAGGGAAAGGCAAAGTCTCGCTCCAGCAGGGCTGGCCTCCAGTTCCCCGTCGGCCGTATTCATAGGCTCCTTCGCAAAGGCAACTATGCCGAGCGTGTCGGAGCTGGAGCTCCTGTTTACTTGGCGGCCGTTATGGAGTATTTGGCTGCTGAGGTGTTGGAATTGGCGGGAAACGCTGCACGTGACAACAAAAAGACGAGGATCATCCCACGTCATTTGCAGCTGGCCATTCGTAACGATGAGGAATTGAACAAGTTACTGTCCGGTGTGACCATCGCCCAAGGTGGTGTGCTTCCAAACATTCAGGCAGTTCTGCTACCCAAGAAGACCGAGAAGAAAGCGTAAACAGTATCGCTGAATTAAACAAAAATGGCCCTTTTAAGGGCCGCAAAATGGTTTAACGTGGAATATGCACCTGATTCACTATTCGGTCGCTGTGTTCCTTCATCTCTTAATACTGACTATAAAACAGTTAATGCATTATATTCAGAGAAAGAAATCAGCTTTAAGGCATTTGTTATAGAATTCTCTTCATTGTTACACGTATTTAATTCATTGTAACTCGAATTCTCTTGATACTAGAAGGGAGTAGTATACTTTTTTATACCTGGAAGATTTTTAGAATGAACTCCCACAGTTGCAGTACAACACTGCGGAAGCCGCTACTTCAGCCAAATCGATTTGCCATTTCAGATAGAGAAAAAACGAAGTAAAACTTTTCCTTCACAAATCGTTGGAGTTATATGTAAAAATCAATAACGATCAATAATGCGATAATTACATTTCAAGTCTTCGGTGATATCCAGGTGGAAGTATTGAATTCAACATGAATTGAACGCCGAATAAAAAGGGAATGCCCTGTAGAGGCACCTGTACTTACGGCGACTGCGGACCCAGATCAGAAGTTGGAATATGATATACGCGTTATCATGCGGGAGAATTGGGAACTCATCGATCTGGATCGATAACGTCGAAACCATAGGGCAGTCTCATAGAAACAAAAGTATGGGCAATAGCCAAACTGGTTGAAAAACACGTTTCCTCGCTTGTAACATCATTATTCAAGACAGCTGGTTTGGGTCCGAAGGAGTCTTAATTCAGTGATTTTAGCAATTCTTACAACGACAGTGAGCAAAGGAGTGAAATATTCTTTGTCGGCACGAAACACAGTAGGTTCAGTTATGGCAGTACTGGAATTCGGTTTCTCATTATCGCTCAGTGCGTGTGAGGAAAGTGTAGACAGAGGTCAATTCTTTAATAATACATATATTGACGCCGGAAAATTATTTGCTGATGTTCATTATCAGCAATCGCCGACGAAAAGAACTTTTGTCACACCAGGTGCTGAAAAGAAATCGAAGACGGGTCTGGAGGAGTCTAAGGGCCGTATTGATAGCCGAGTCTTATTTTTAAGGCCACCTCAAGATTGGGCCTGAGACTCTATGGAGAATCAAAGACACCAAACAAGATAGCTTTAAGACACGCCTGAAGTTCTACCTTGGAGATAACGATCTTGTCTGAACATTATTCGCAGACATTACTTAAGATATATTATATTTATAGAATATTTATATTTATAGTATTGTATATTATAATTATAGAAGTTATAAGAAAAGTCAAATATATTATCTTGTCCTTCGTATCAACCAAGTCCGCCAGTATTAAAAAAAAAAATTCACTCGAAGTTTCAATCCTACCTTTTGGGTTTTCGTTAAAGGGAGTTTAGACATTTTATCTACAATTTAAGTAAAAGGTTAACGAAAATTTTAAATAACAGAATTTTTACAAAGTTCCTTTCCCAAACCGGAGTTACGCACACATCCTGCAAGGTTAAGAATAAGTTTGACTCCACTTTCCCAATGAGTAATTTCCAAAAAAAAATAAAAATCTGTGCGTACTGTTATGAAGATTTTACTCTTGATCAGGATTCTCTTCAGGTACTTTTTATTAATTTTGTATAAAAAAAATAAAATTTTTGATATAAAATTGTGCAATAAAAATATTCAAGTTTTAGGTAATTTATTTATTTGTAAAGCATAAATAAAAAAAAGGGAAAGAGACAAGGACACGCGGTGTTCCCAAGCGGTCACCCATCCAAGTACTGACCGCGCCCAATGTTGCTTAACTTCAGTGATCGGACGAGAACTGGTGTATTCAACGTGGTATGGACCTTGCCTGTAAAATTAGAAAAACAAACTACATTTCATGCAGTGCAGAATAACAAATAATTATATTTATTAATATTATGGTTGTTGACCATTAGCAACCAGGAAAAAAAGAAGACTGTGCGTACTGTTACACCGTTTCAACTTGTGATCTTGACAACGATCACATGGTGTTATTCTTCTTTTGCTAATAGAATTATTCTATGAAACTTCGATATAACACAGGTATTTCAATGTTGTATTAAAATAATTAATTTTTATATCACCTTGCATCGTTACTATTTTTTCTTTTTTTTCAAATTACTTTTATATTCTATTCTTCGAGTTCTGTTCTTGGCTCCTCGTATATGGATATCGTCATGAAGTCTTGACAACGTAAATTTTCCTTTACTCGTTTTTTCAAATGAATTTCTGAAATTTAATTTTTTGTCCATTTTCCTATAAGCTTCAGATAATCATCTTGATTACTCACATGTACGTCTATCTTTCCTTCCTGATATTTTCTATAAAAATTTTCCTTGACAACGTTCTTTAGTATATTTAGAAAAGTTGCATGCTTCTCTATTTTACCATGTAGCGCTAATGCTGGTGGCTTTTTTTGACATTTTGTTATTATCTTTTGAAATATGATCAGTTTCTGTTTCGTTACATTTTATGTCTATTGGATCTCCTTCATTTTCACTCAGTGGTTCAATATGATTGTGGCATTTCACGTTTGTCACACTGCTTTTTACTTTCACATTACTTGTTTCCTGTGTTAGATATGTCCGTCATTCTCCGTTTCTTCGAATTTAATATTACATTTTTAAAAGTCAGTTTCTCCTTTGTAGAAATCATTCTTTGCATTAAGCATTAACCTAAGGCACTATTTTTGAAATATTTGTAGAGGCTGAACTCATTGATACCTGAATTACAAAAAATATTACAGTGAAATGAAATGAGTTCTACTGCAGACCAATTTTTTTTAGATATTTTTGGGTGCGATCTATGCGATGCAACCATTTAGAAAAGTGGAAAATATTAGTTTTTATTATTTTTTGACAAACTTAAATAAGAAAACATATTTTTCACACGATTTTTTCCTAGAAAACGACCGATTTTGTGCAGAGGAAATGGCTTTTTCACAGTAAAAACGACACAAAACGTGTTATTAGTACTTTTACTTTGAAAATATGCAGGTACCCTTTTTCCAATTTTTCCTTAAAAATTGTAGAATTTAAACAATGACAACAATTGCAAATTATCTTCCGTACAGAACTTATCAGAGTTGTTTAGTTTAAATACTTTTATGATGCTCGATTATTCATAAAAATGTATATTCAAGGGTTTATGAGGGCGCTAATTACAAATTTTCTGTCAGATTTGCAAATTTCAAAATGGCGGATCCAATTTGGCGGATATATAATAGTTTTGACAAACTGTTTCTTTGATAGATGGCAGTATCATCCGCGAAGAGGGGTGTTGAGGCTGTTGAGAACTGCGGTATGTCGTTTAGATAAATATTGAATAATTTTGGTCCTAGTACAGAATCTTTGGGGACTGTCGCCCTGATTTCACCCTTTGTGGGTTGAACTTCATTCACTGCAACTGTTACGTCTGATTTTCAGGTAGTCATTTATTAATTTTATTAGCATTGTGGGATATTTATACTAGATCATTTTCATCAATCCACACCGTGTCAAATGCGTTTCTAAAATCCAGAAAAATCACATCTGTAGTATTGTTTTTCATGATTTACTTTTGATGATTTACTGTTCTAGTTATCTGCTGGACAGTATATGCCCCTCTTTGAACCCAAATTGATTATCGATCACAATCTTATTAGGTCCATTCTCGTTACCCACACTTTCTGCACTTTAAAACAAATGCAGATTCTCGTCGGTTACATAAAAATATCATCCAATAAGAATTTGCCCTTTTTGAAAAGTGCAGAAAGTTTAGGAAACGAGAACAGACCTATTATCTTTTTCAAATTTGTTGAGTCTTCTATGAATAATTTGTTCTGTAACTTCACCCCTGGTGATTCACTTTTCTCTCTTTTTCAATGCGATGGAAAATACGAGAGTTTGAGGCATGCATTTATTATATATGCGAGTGAGAGAATGGCTTTACGACCCAGGCTTTTAAGTACAATGTTTTGTATTACATCAATTCCAGGAGCTTTGTGTGTTGGAAGTTTCATAATTTCTTTGGTGATTTCCTTTGGAGATGTAGTAAAGTTAACCCACTCATTAGCTGTATTGTTAATTCTCTGAAAATTATCTACTCTTGTAATAATTTCACTTTTTTCATTAGTATTGTTTACTACATCAAAGTTATGAACGCCTTTGAATTGGGATGCAAGATGCTGGCTTTTCCTTCATCAGTCGTTGCCTTATTTTCATTGTGTCTAATTTTCCGAGAGTGGAAACTGGATGAAATTTACTCATAAAAATTTTTCTATACACCATAATGACGAACTGCCATTAAGATTTAATTTATTTAGTTTCTTTTAGACTACTATTTGTGAACTTTGCAATTTGAGTTCTAATGGCATTGGTAGCTGATTTACTTCTACTTTATATTCTTTCAGTCTAGTTCTTTGCTATATTTTGGTGTGATCATCACTCATAAACATATATTCCGAGTATCTATCCTGAGCTTCAAGGAAAGTTATGGTGGGTATCGTTTTTTCTATAGAGTATTGTATTTTACTAGTGAATCTTTGTACTTCTTAGTCAATACTATCAGTGGCAGTAATAGTCAAGTTAATTTTAACTTTATTGTTTAATAAGTTTGTGAAACTATTCCATTTTACTTTTCTATAATCTCACTGGACGAGAACTGATGCATTCAACGTGGTATGGACCTTGCCTATGAAACTAAAGAGCATATTACATTTCACGACATACAAAATCATAATAATATTTTGCAATACATGTGCGAGAAAGCGAACTTTATAGGCAGGCGATGAAGTTGGTCGTACGAGCCGCGCACTCGTAAAACAGTTTGTTTTACGAGTGCGGTGAGTGTGACAAACTTCACGAACTGCGTATAATGTTCGCTTTATTGTACCAGTATCGCATAATATTTTCTGTAACGAATGCATGAAAAACGCTACTATTTGTGCCTCCAAAGTGACTGGAACATCTCTTCATTGAAGGAGGCAGCCATAAGAAGAGCAAGGAAGGCTTCAAAAGTGAATGCATTTCACGACAGCGCGCGAGAACAATGTTTACTTTATCGCACTAGTGCGAGAAGAAAGCACTAGTGTGATAATGTAAAATTGGGCCGATTTGCGCATGCGCAGTATTATTATCGTATCCTTAGTTATAAAGCGCCACTTTCGCCACACTTTGGAGGCACGAAAAGTAGCGTTTTTCATGCATGAGTTACATAAATAGTTATACATACATTAACTTTTGAAATATAAACATTGACGGGTAGAAATAATTTTTCTGGCAAGTCGATACAATAAACATAAGAGTAAGGTATAAAGTATAAATTTAAAAAAAGGGAGAGGCAAGGACACGCGGTGTTCCCAAGCGGTCACCCATCCAAGTACTGACCGCGCCCAATGTTGCTTAACTTCACTGATCGGACGAGAACTTTTTTTTTTTTTTAATTTATTTATTAACATTTCATAAATTTATATATATACATTTACAACATATAAATATATTTTAAATTGTGCTTCGAGCGTAGTTCCTTCTTAAATTAAGACTAACCTACGATTATTATAAGATCGCATTAATTATTTATTAATTTGTGCAGGTGTGTTTCTTGATCCCAGCTTTGGTTAATTTTTGCTCTGATATGATTTAATATTGGAAAAACAAATTGAAAAAACCTATTTATGAAAATTGCTATGTTACAAGACATTCTTTCTTATTTTAATTGTACGTTATACCCTGAGTTTAGCGATTTATTTATTTAATAATGTGAAATATTTTAAGCGATTGATATGGCAGTTTATGTTTAAGAATAAAAGGTAAATTATAAGGTCTAATATTCGTATGGTCCTTAGTTAATACACTTACATCTAGTTGATTTCCATAATAGTTATAGGCTAGTTCATCTATATAGTCTTTGATATATGGTACTTTTACAGTCTCATGTAGTTCATTAATTTTAGTGTATTTGTCGGCTGATAGAATCAGTCTTAGGCACTTATTTTGGTAGACTTGAAGAGGTTTCATATTGGTTGGAGCCGTGCCACACCATACTGGAGCCGCATATATCATTATGGGTCTTAACAGCATCTTGTAGATAAGAGTTTTGTTCTCTTTAGACAGTGGAGATCCTTTGATCATGAGTGGATAAAGTTTTCTCTGTATTGAGTAGACTTTTTTTAGGACTTGTTTAATATGCTGCTTGTATGTGAGTTTTTGATCTAGATGGACGCCTAGGTACTTGAGAGTGTTAACTGGTTGGACAGGATGTCCATATACCTTGATCGGTTGGAAAATTTTGAGTCCTTTAGTTTTTTTGGAGAAAACTATTGCTTTCGTTTTTGTTGCATTGAGATGTATTTTCCATAGTTTGTAGTATAGTTCGAGAAAGTTCATGTGTATTTGTATCTGTTTATCTGCTACATTAGCGTTGAATGAGTGTGCATAAATAGCAGTATCATCTGCGAGCAGAGCAGTTTTTGTTTTTGGGAATGTAGGTAGATCGGTGAGGTATATATTGAATGCCTTAGGTTCAATAACCGACCCCTGTGGTACTCCAGCTTTGATTTTTCTTTTATTTGATTTAGAACCGTTAACTATTACTTGAAGATGCCTATTGCGAAGATATGAATTGATGAGTTTTATTAGAACTGGATGATAACTTTCTTGGATCATTTTGTAGATAAGTCCGTCTATCCATACACGATCAAACGCTTTTTCAATGTCCAATAACATTAAGACAGTTGACATATTTTTATTAAAATTAATGCTGATATCATTTACTATGCGTACAACTTGTTGTGTAGTACTATGTTTTGCTCTAAAACCATATTGATGTTCAGCAATGATTTGTTCTTTTCTTTCATGATCAGCAAGCCTCTTGAGTATTACTTTCTCTGCAATCTTGCTCATGGTATTCAGTAAACTAATAGGCCTATAACTGCTTGGCTCTGAGGGATTTTTACCAGGTTTAAGAATTGGTATTACATTGCTTGTTTTCCAATGAGTGGTGAAGTGAGATAATTTGAGTGAAGCATTGATAATGTACATTAATTGGACAAGTTCTTTTTTGGTAAGGTTTTTGAGCACAATGTTTTGTATTTTGTCCAGACTAGGTGCTTTTCGAAACGGCAATTGTCTGATAATATCCCATAATTCCTTAGGAGAAGTGATAAAGTTAATACAGTCAGCGGTGTTTGTACTGGAAAGATAGTCTTTAACCTCTTGAATTATTCTATTTTGTTCATTATTATTGTTCTTAAGATCTGTGCTATGTACTTCTTCAAATCTTCATGCTAACATATTTGCTTTTTCTTCATCATTAACAACTTCAGTTCCATCTTTTTCTAACGTCGGCACAGGATTGAACTCCGCTTTAAAAATTTTTGTCATCCTCCATAATGAATTATCCTTGGGATTCAGTTTTTCTAGTTTTTTGGTCCAACTTTCATTCCTTGCATTTTTAATTTCAATACTTGATCTCTTAGTCAATATTTTCACTTCATTCTTGTATGCTTTGATCCTTGTTTTTTGCCATTTTCTACGAATTCTATTTCGTTCTTGAATTAATTGTTTAATTTTGTAAGGAAGTTTATCTTTGAGTTGCCGTGTTGTTTTCATCGGTATAGCTTGTTCTATGCAATGTTGTATGTTATTTGTGAGTCGTTGAATTTCTATATCCAGCTCTTTAGTAGTTTCAATTTTGTTGGAGATTTTTGTTTTTTCGTTCAGTATTTTCTTAAATTTGATCCAGTCCGTATTGTCATAATCGTAGGCTAGTTTAGCTGGAATGTTGTAATCTTGATTCCCTAATGTTAAGACAATAGGATTATGGTCAGAATTTAGCTCATTCAAGACTTGCAGGTCCCCTATATGATTAACATTTTGGTTTACACATATGTCTATCGTTGTAGGAGTTGAGTTATTTGTTGGAAAATGTGTTGGTTCATCAGTGAATAAAACACAGCAGTTTTTCTTGAGTGAGAAATTATAAAGTACTCTTCCTCTGCGATTATTTACATAGCATCTCCACGTGCGGTGTCTGGCATTCAGGTCTCCAATCAATATTACTCTTTCTCCAATTCTAAATATATCATCTAGATCTTTGGCTGTATAGTCATCCTTAGGACTACAATAACCTGCAACTATACAAACTTTGCTTATCAATCTAATACAAATACATTCTATTGGGATTGTTTTCTTTAGCATAACTTCTGTATATGAAATATTATTCTTAACTAATAATGCGACTCCGCCTCCAACGCTAGACTTATCCTTTCTAATAATCACATAATTTTTAATATTAATTATATTAATATAATTAAGCCTAGTTTCATTATCAAGAAAAATGTCAATGCTCATGCGATCAAGGAACTCAATTACCTCTCCTATTTTATTTTTCAGTCCATTTGCATTCCAACTGCAGATTTTTAGAGTACCTATGGTAACTCTAGTTTTTTACTGAAATTAACAAATGCTTCAAATTTTTGAAATTTTGTTGTACATTTTTGTAGCTGCGTTTTGAGCTCTTTGACAGCATTGAGCATCTCACTTATATCGCACAGTTTATCTATGTCTTGTATTTCATTTGCAAGTGTCATTAAGTCTGTCATACTAGTTTGATTGTCAGCATTTTGGTTTGAGTGATTCTTGCTATTGTGACATCCAATTGACGATTGCACCCGATCGGTATAGTGGTAGTTGGAGGACCGGTGAACTTCACCCTATTGAGTATATTTACAACGCTTACTACCTCCGACGGAAGATCGCATGCAATCGGTAAGGTAGTAATGGGAAGTCAGATACACTCCACACCACTGGCGAGTATTTATAAGCAATGGGCAACGTCAGGAGGATGGTCACGATGGCCTGTTTAGGGTCTAACCTTTCGGAAATTTACCCGGGATCGGCCAGTTACTTACACCCTGTGTCGTTGATGGTCATGAGACTGATTGTGCAGAACGAATTGTTACCGACGGTGGTTAGAATTTAAATCCAGAATTTGAATTTATTGAGACAATGAAGAAACTGAACCTCTACTTAGGATACGGTGCACTTGATTGGGAATTAGGAATTTATATATCTTGGATGAGGACAAACGATGGTATGGGCTTAACGGAAGATTGATAGAAGAGAATTGCACAACAGGTTGAGTTCGGATAAGAACAGATTTGACAATATATTTCTATTTAAATGTAAAATAAAGTAACTTACGTTTGACAAAATGGGTTGCCGATATGTTGCTCAATGATTGAATACGAGTTTGGAATAAGCGACAAAAGACTTAGAAAGGTTTAAAGAATTAGAAGTTGAGTATGGAATTTGAACTTAGAAATTTTCCTTGAGTTGAACTCTTAAAGAATTATTTTCTTTGTCATCTGACTGAACCTTTACTTCCGACTTCTGACTTGACTCTATGATTGTTGACCCGAAAACTGCTCTCGATCGAACTGATCTTCTCTTTTAATTAACCTATGACTCCTTGATCACTAGGTGGGGGTTCTCCTCTGATTTTTGACCTTCCATTTGTCTTTTGTGACCTTTTCCTCATACCATAGCTATTCGGACCACACACATAGCGCGTGATCACTGGTTTGTTTATGCTATGATTTCTATAAGACGCACATATCTTATTTGTCGCAGAGGTGCTAAGGATAGCTGTCAACGCGTTTTCTTAAGGTAGTGACAGATTGACATTATTCTTGGAAATTAATATTTAGATTATCGGTTGTCATGAGTGATGAAGATGGCACTAATATAATGCGTAACATCAGACGAAATGTAGGTTAGAAAACATGAAATGTGACCGGAGGTTCTCATCCGGACGTAACACTATTATTATTTTTAATGTTAAGATTGGTGGTAGAAGTATTGGATGTGCCATTTACAGTACCTTGTGCATTATTCATACTTGTTTTAACCCAGACATTATCTACACTTGGACTTAGTGCTTTCATTAGTGGAAAGTGCTTATTGTTGTTGATATCAGGATTCGGAGGATTCCGACTCCTTTCACCTTTTTCCAAATTTCATTTTCTTTCTTGTGTTCTTTCAGCAATACTTGCATAGGCAGGGCATATAATGGCATTGGCAAGGTGATCTCCTTCGCAGTTAACACATTTGGCAGGCGTTTCTCTTGTTTTAACGCAATCTTTGGTTAGGTGGCTACCTGCACACTTCAGGCAAGCAGGATCAGCGTAGCAGTTACTGGTAGCATGTCCCCATTCTTGACATTTGTGACACTGGGTAATTTTTCTGTTGTGGCGATAGTAATCCCAGGTTATCTTGATGTGACAAACATACCTCACTGTTGTTTGCAGGTGAATTAATTTAGTATTTGCACCTACAGTGACCATATACATAGGTCTTGTGTTGAACCTTTTATAGCATTAGCATTGTAAACCGTGACGCCTAGAGATGCTAGTTCATCTTTTATTCCCGCCTGAACGCCACGACGCCTCCGACTAACTAGTCACCGTATAGGGCCTTTGGTGTTAATATTCTTTAGCGACTCTCTCTCATTCTCCACGTTAGTGAACTTTGCTAACGGGAGACGCGTCTTAAGACTGTTAGCGTTGTTCCCTGCTTCCGTTAAAATGTTGGTGAACATTGAGAACGGGGGACTCGCCTCAGATTGTTAACGCAGTCCCCGCTTCCGTTATATTAATATTCAGTTTTTAGTGTAAAGCGGCCTTTTCCGAATTGGGTAATGTAATTAGTGACAAAGAGAATGCGCTGCACTTGTGGTACTCCAGCGAGGGATACCTGGCGCCCAACCTTTTAGTTAGTGCTGGTGATAGGAGAGAAAGAGAGAGAAAGAGAAATACTACTTTGGCGCGCGGGAATATTAGGAGGGCCACTGAAGGTCATTTTTGTCGATGACGTAGTAACGTGACAATATGTCAGTGAGATTAATTTCGTAATTTGGGAGTTTTGAGGGCCAGTGAGGGTCGTTTTGCCGACGTTAGAATTACTCCTTTTTTTGATAATTAATTTTAAGTTCGTTTAAGTTTGGGGGTGTTCAATGTCATAGATCATAATATACTGTTTTGCAGAGTAAAAATTGTAATAGGTCATACATATTTTAGCGGTAGGTTGCAACTTTTTCCAAATACAGCCATTCTTCCCGCAAGCGCTCGTAGTCTCGGGATGTCTTGTTTCCTCGAGCCCTGACTCAGCACTCCGGATCATTCTTCTGAAGAGTCTCTTAACTGTCCTTCGACGGCCGTCATACACTTGACGATTTCGTTATTCAAAATAAATATCCTCTTTCCCTTTTCCTTTTTAGCAAGTTCGATTATTATATTACCGACTTTGACATATATGTACATACATACAGGGTGTATCTTAAGCCCCGGACAAAAGACATACCGTTAGATCCGGCGTGAAAAAATAAAAATATTGGCGTTAACACAAATCAAAAATTTTAATTAGTTTATTAATCATTAAAGATTAAAGTAAGCCAATAATAAGCGCGTGAAAACCGGTAACTCCTCCTCAGTCTCCTCCCATTGGGGACACCCAATCATTCATTTCCCCATAAAAAACATTTTGCATTATTCTTTTGTTTATTTCCGTTACTCTTTTGTTTATTTACATTACTATATTCATTTACGTATCCACCAGTCACTGTGTTTGTGGGGAAATAAATGATAGGCTGTCCCCAATGCGAGGAGACTGAGGAGGAGTTACCGGTTTTAACGCGCTTATTATTGGCTTACTTTAATCTTTAATGATTAATAAACTAATTAAAATTTTTGATTTTTGTTAACGCCAATATTTGTATTTTTTCACGATGGATCTAACGATATGTCTCTTGTCCGGGGCTTAAGATACACCCTGTATATGTATAACTATTTGTGATTCTGTATGATGTGAAATATTATTTGTTTTTCTAGTTTTTCAGGCAAGGTCCATACCACGTTGAATCAAGAGACTCGGTCGAGTCTCGCGCCAAGTACAGGCAACCCGCCGTACGGGGCACGGCTCGCCGAGACTCTTTACTCGAAGCATCGCTTGTACCTGTGTTTCGACTCAAATATCTTATGAACGGCTGTATCTGAGAAAAATTTATTGATACATTCACTCTAGGAATCAAGGGTTCTGAATTGATTGCCACTAAATTCAATACGATTAGTATACGAGATCAGGGTGTATTCAGATGGCGAGCGAGATGATTTTATTTCAGGTCCGTCGTCGTCGTCGTCGTCGTCGTCGTCGTCGTCGTCGTCGTCATCGTCGTCGTCGTCTTCGCACGTCCATCGCATTTTTTACCCAACAGATGGCGCTGACTGCTGTGTCTTCATTACCTATTTGTACTCTGAATGGTGTTAGTAATTTACGAATACACAACACAGTCAAATACACTTTATACGTAAAGCTACTGTTCATACCGAATTTCCAGTTAGTATAAGGGTGCTTTCACGCCGTATACAATTATTAAGTTTTTAATAGCATTCATGTGGAGCGCGCGTGTATGGGTGTATGTATATGTGTGCTTCAACATAGTTCTCGTATTTTAGGTGACAGTTTTTAGAGACACAGAATGTCCAGGTGTTTCTCTCCGTAATTTCCTGTATCTAGGTGGCGGACGTGGAAGTCCAGGGTGTCCAGGCATTCCGCTTCGTAGTTTTCTGTATCTAGGTGTCGGATGTGGAAGTCCAGGGTGTCCAGGTAGTCCGCTTCGTAGTTTTCTGTATCTAGGTGTCGGATGTGGAAGTTCAGGGTGTCCAGGTATTCCGCTTCGTAGTTTCTTGTATCTAGGTACTGGATGTGGAAGTCCAGGGTGTCCAGGTATTCCGCTTCGTAGTTTTCTGTGTCCAGGTGTCGGATGTGGAAGTTCAGGGTGTCCAGGTATTCCGCTTCGTAGTTTCTTGTATCTAGGTACTGGATGTGGAAGTCCAGGGTGTCCAGGTATTCCGCTTCGTAGTTTTCTGTGTCCAGGTGTCGGATGTGGAAGTCCAGGGTGTCCAGGTAGTCCGCTTCGTAGTTTTCTGTATCTAGGTGTCGGATGTGGAAGTTCAGGGTGTCCAGGTATTCCGCTTCGTAGTTTCTTGTATCTAGGTACTGGATGTGGAAGTCCAGGGTGTCCAGGTATTCCGCTTCGTAGTTTTCTGTGTCCAGGTGTCGGATGTGGAAGTTCAGGGTGTCCAGGTATTCCGCTTCGTAGTTTCTTGTATCTAGGTACTGGATGTGGAAGTCCAGGGTGTCCAGGTATTCCGCTTCGTAGTTTTCTGTGTCCAGGTGTCGGATGTGGAAGTCCAGGGTGTCCAGGTAGTCCGCTTCGTAGTTTTCTGTATCTAGGTGTCGGATGTGGAAGTTCAGGGTGTCCAGGTATTCCGCTTCGTAGTTTCTTGTATCTAGGTACTGGATGTGGAAGTCCAGGGTGTCCAGGTATTCCGCTTCGTAGTTTTCTGTGTCCAGGTGTCGGATGTGGAAGTTCAGGGTGTCCAGGTATTCCGCTTCGTAGTTTCTTGTATCTAGGTACTGGATGTGGAAGTCCAGGGTGTCCAGGTATTCCGCTTCGTAGTTTTCTGTGTCCAGGTGTCGGATGTGGAAGTTCAGGGTGTCCAGGTATTCCGCTTCGTAGTTTCTTGTATCTAGGTACTGGATGTGGAAGTCCAGGGTGTCCAGGTATTCCGCTTCGTAGTTTTCTGTGTCCAGGTTTCGGATGTGGAAGTCCAGGGTGTCCAGGTAGTCCGCTTCGTAGTTTTCTGTATCTAGGTGTCGGATGTGGAAGTTCAGGGTGTCCAGGTATTCCGCTTCGTAGTTTCTTGTATCTAGGTACTGGATGTGGAAGTCCAGGGTGTCCAGGTATTCCGCTTCGTAGTTTTCTGTGTCCAGGTGTCGGATGTGGAAGTTCAGGGTGTCCAGGTATTCCGCTTCGTAGTTTCTTGTATCTAGGTACTGGATGTGGAAGTCCAGGGTGTCCAGGTATTCCGCTTCGTAGTTTTCTGTGTCCAGGTGTCGGATGTGGAAGTTCAGGGTGTCCAGGTATTCCGCTTCGTAGTTTCTTGTATCTAGGTACTGGATGTGGAAGTCCAGGGTGTCCAGGCATTCCGCTTCGTAGTTTTCTGTATCTAGGTGTCGGATGTGGAAGTCCAGGGTGTCCAGGTAGTCCGCTTCGTAGTTTTCTGTATCTAGGTGTCGGATGTGGAAGTTCAGGGTGTCCAGGTATTCCGCTTCGTAGTTTCTTGTATCTAGGTACTGGATGTGGAAGTCCAGGGTGTCCAGGTATTCCGCTTCGTAGTTTTCTGTGTCCAGGTGTCGGATGTGGAAGTTCAGGGTGTCCAGGTATTCCGCTTCGTAGTTTCTTGTATCTAGGTACTGGATGTGGAAGTCCAGGGTGTCCAGGTATTCCGCTTCGTAGTTTTCTGTGTCCAGGTGTCGGATGTGGAAGTTCAGGGTGTCCAGGTATTCCGCTTCGTAGTTTCTTGTATCTAGGTACTGGATGTGGAAGTCCAGGGTGTCCAGGTATTCCGCTTCGTAGTTTTCTGTGTCCAGGTGTCGGATGTGGAAGTTCAGGGTGTCCACGTATTCCGCTTCGTAGTTTCTTGTATCTAGGTACTGGATGTGGAAGTCCAGGGTGTCCAGGTATTCCACTCGGTAGTTTCCTGTGTCCAGGTGTCGGATGTGGAAGTCCAGGGTGTCCATGTATTCCGCTCCGTAGTTTCTTGTATCTAGGTAGTGAATGTGGAAGTCCAGGGTGTCCAGGTATTCCGCTCGGTAGTTTCCTGTGTCCAGGTGTTGGATGTGGAAGTCCAGGGTATCCAGGTATTCCGCTACGTAGTTTTCTGTATCTAGGCGTCGGATGTGGAAGTCCAGGGTGTCCAGGTATTCCGCTTCGTAGTTTTCTGTATCTAGGTGTCGGATGTGGAAGTTCAGTGTGTCCAGGTGTTCCGCTCCATAGTTTCTTGTATCTAGGTGTCGGACGTAGAAGTCCAGAAAAGTGTGCAACAAGCTTTGGCGCTTCGCTCAAACTATCGTATCCTCTTTGATGTTCGCACGGCCTGAGGTACAAGGCCTGAAATAATCCAGCACACTCTCCTCTCTTACGTTTACCACACGGCTTCATTAAATTTATATGCCATTAAACATTTTCGACACCGCTATATATTTTTCTGATTAGCAACATCATAATGCATTTACATTTTATATCTGTGACAATATAGATTTCAGTGCTTAATACTTCTATTTCCCGTTGGACAACAAAAACTTGTGATATCCCCCAAAAAACACTTACGTGTAAAAAACCACGCCAAGTACAGGTGTGCTGTGTATTCCTCTAATAAAAAGTATTGATATCAGATTATTGAGGCCAAGTACTTAAGTCACTACATGTTTGCCTATTATATGATCTAGCACTGGCCCATCATTTTAATTGTATTTTCGAAATTTCCTATAACGTTTTCACTACTCTTTTACATTACTACTGTTTCTCGTAGTTGATTATGAATTAATGGTTATTTAATAATTAATCAAACTTTAGCTGATTCCTTATCAAGTACTACTTGGCGGGTCCGTGCCAGAAATTCCAAAGTACTTACTTTGAACGTACTAATAGTATCCTAAAATTATGTTTATTATTAAGATTTTACCGTGATTATTATTAACGAGTTATCGTTAATAAACTCTATATAGAAAGTTGACATTGGTTTTGAGTTTAATGACTGGCATTATGAATGCAAATTTATATCAAGAATTGCACGGACCCGCCAAGTAGTACTCGATAAGGAATCAGCTAAAGTTTGATTAATTATTAAATAACCATTAATTCATAATCAACTACGAGAAACAGTAGTAATGTAAAAGAGTAGTGAAAACGTTATAGGAAATTTCGAAAATACAATTAAAATGATGGGCCAGTGCTAGATCATATAATAGGCAAACATGTAGTGACTTAAGTACTTGGCCTCAATAATCTGATATCAATACTTTTTATTAGAGGAATACACAGCACACCTGTACTTGGCGTGGTTTTTTACACGTAAGTGTTTTTTGGGGGATACACCAGTTCTCGTCCGATCAGTGAAGTTAAGCAACATTGGGCGCGGTCAGTACTTGGATGGGTGACCGCTTGGGAACACCGCGTGTCCTTGCCTCTCCCTTTTTTTAAATTCATACTTTATACCTTACTCTTATGTTTATTGTATCGACTTGCCAGAAAAATTATTTCTACCCGTCAATGTTTATATTTCAAAAGTTAATGTATGTATAACTATTTATGTAACTCATGCATGAAAAACGCTACTTTTCGTGCCTCCAAAGTGTGGCGAAAGTGGCGCTTTATAACTAAGGATACGATAATAATACTGCGCATGCGCAAATCGGCCCAATTTTACATTATCACACTAGTGCTTTCTTCTCGCACTAGTGCGATAAAGTAAACATTGTTCTCGCGCGCTGTCGTGAAATGCATTCACTTTTGAAGCCTTCCTTGCTCTTCTTATGGCTGCCTCCTTCAATGAAGAGATGTTCCAGTCACTTTGGAGGCACAAATAGTAGCGTTTTTCATGCATTCGTTACAGAAAATATTATGCGATACTGGTACAATAAAGCGAACATTATACGCAGTTCGTGAAGTTTGTCACACTCACCGCACTCGTAAAACAAACTGTTTTACGAGTGCGCGGCTCGTACGACCAACTTCATCGCCTGCCTATAAAGTTCGCTTTCTCGCACATGTATTGCAAAATATTATTATGATTTTGTATGTCGTGAAATGTAATATGCTCTTTAGTTTCATAGGCAAGGTCCATACCACGTTGAATGCATCAGTTCTCGTCCAGTGAGATTATAGAAAAGTAAAATGGAATAGTTTCACAAACTTATTAAACAATAAAGTTAAAATTAACTTGACTATTACTGCCACTGATAGTATTGACTAAGAAGTACAAAGATTCACTAGTAAAATACAATACTCTATAGAAAAAACGATACCCACCATAACTTTCCTTGAAGCTCAGGATAGATACTCGGAATATATGTTTATGAGTGATGATCACACCAAAATATAGCAAAGAACTAGACTGAAAGAATATAAAGTAGAAGTAAATCAGCTACCAATGCCATTAGAACTCAAATTGCAAAGTTCACAAATAGTAGTCTAAAAGAAACTAAATAAATTAAATCTTAATGGCAGTTCGTCATTATGGTGTATAGAAAAATTTTTATGAGTAAATTTCATCCAGTTTCCACTCTCGGAAAATAAGACACAATGAAAATAAGGCAACGACTGATGAAGGAAAAGCCAGCATCTTGCATCCCAATTCAAAGGCGTTCATAACTTTGATTTAGTAAACAATACTAATGAAAAAAGTGAAATTATTACAAGAGTAGATAATTTTCAGAGAATTAACAATACAGCTAATGAGTGGGTTAACTTTACTACATCTCCAAAGGAAATCACCAAAGAAATTATGAAACTTCCAACACACAAAGCTCCTGGAATTGATGTAATACAAAACATTGTACTTAAAAGCCTGGGTCGTAAAGCCATTCTCTCACTCGCATATATAATAAATGCATGCCTCAAACTCTCGTATTTTCCATCGCATTGAAAAAGAGAGAAAAGTGAATCACCAGGGGTGAAGTTACAGAACAAATTATTCATAGAAGACTCAACAAATTTGAAAAAGATAATAGGTCTGTTCTCGTTTCCTAAACTTTCTGCACTTTTCAAAAAGGGCAAATTCTTATTGGATGATATTTTTATGTAACCGACGAGAATCTGCATTTGTTTTAAAGTGCAGAAAGTGTGGGTAACGAGAATGGACCTAATAAGATTGTGATCGATAATCAATTTGGGTTCAAAGAGGGGCATATACTGTCCAGCAGATAACTAGAACAGTAAATCATCAAAAGTAAATCATGAAAAACAATACTACAGATGTGATTTTTCTGGATTTTAGAAACGCATTTGACACGGTGTGGATTGATGAAAATGATCTAGTATAAATATCCCACAATGCTAATAAAATTAATAAATGACTACCTGAAAATCAGACGTAACAGTTGCAGTGAATGAAGTTCAACCCACAAAGGGTGAAATCAGGGCGACAGTCCCCAAAGATTCTGTACTAGGACCAAAATTATTCAATATTTATCTAAACGACATACCGCAGTTCTCAACAGCCTCAACACCCCTCTTCGCGGATGATACTGCCATCTATCAAAGAAACAGTTTGTCAAAACTATTATATATCCGCCAAATTGGATCCGCCATTTTGAAATTTGCAAATCTGACAGAAAATTTGTAATTAGCGCCCTCATAAACCCTTGAATATACATTTTTATGAATAATCGAGCATCATAAAAGTATTTAAACTAAACAACTCTGATAAGTTCTGTACGGAAGATAATTTGCAATTGTTGTCATTGTTTAAATTCTACAATTTTTAAGGAAAAATTGGAAAAAGGGTACCTGCATATTTTCAAAGTAAAAGTACTAATAACACGTTTTGTGTCGTTTTTACTGTGAAAAAGCCATTTCCTCTGCACAAAATCGGTCGTTTTCTAGAAAAAAATCGTGTGAAAAATATGTTTTCTTATTTAAGTTTGTCAAAAAATAATAAAAACTAATATTTTCCACTTTTCTAAATGGTTGCATCGCATAGATCGCACCCAAAAATATCTAAAAAAAATTGGTCTGCAGTAGAACTCATTTCATTTCACTGTAATATTTTTTGTAATTCAGGTATCAATGAGTTCAGCCTCTACAAATATTTCAAAAATAGTGCCTTAGGTTAATGCTTAATGCAAAGAATGATTTCTACAAAGGAGAAACTGACTTTTAAAAATGTAATATTAAATTCGAAGAAACGGAGAATGACGGACATATCTAACACAGGAAACAAGTAATGTGAAAGTAAAAAGCAGTGTGACAAACGTGAAATGCCACAATCATATTGAACCACTGAGTGAAAATGAAGGAGATCCAATAGACATAAAATGTAACGAAACAGAAACTGATCATATTTCAAAAGATAATAACAAAATGTCAAAAAAAGCCACCAGCATTAGCGCTACATGGTAAAATAGAGAGGCATGCAACTTTTCTAAAATTATTTTCGTATATTTATCCGTATATTTATGAACACATTTCAATCGTGCCTTTCCGGTCTTATTTAAAAGGATTTTAGACCTTTTATCTACCATGTAAGTAACACGAAGGATAAAAATCACTATGGCACCACTTTCGCAGTAAGTAACCCCCAAATGGGAAGAGTAATCGGACCCGGAATATTTCACATGTTTTTCACAGTTTTAAGTAACTCCAATACTTGTGTAATATGAATTTAAAAAAGAAGTAAGAAAAGAGAGGCAAGGACACGCGGTGTTCCCAAGCGGTCACCCATCCAAGTACTGACCGCGCCCAATGTTGCTTAACTTCAGTGATCGGACGAGAACTTTTTTTTTTTTTTTTTTAAATAGACTTTATTTTCAAATAACGTAGTGTACATATATATATGAAAAAAACATATCAATATATAAACGCACTTATGTAACAATTTACTTAAGTCTAGTCCCTGCTTAACTTAATAAGCTTAACCTAGTGCTCGGATCATTTGTGTACAGTCATGAGTATTCTCTAGGTATAATGTGGTTTCACAGCATTTGTCCATTTTGTCTAATTTTAGTAAGTGTCTTATGAATAGGAAAAATTGTTAGATAATAAAAAAACCTATGTTTTCTTTGATTATACAAAAAGTTTAATTTTTGTATCTTCGTAGTTTTGTACATTTAGTTTAGTTCCCTGAATATTGGTAGCGCTTGATATGGTAATTTGTGTTTAAAGTCCGGCGGGATACTGTGTTGCCTTATTGCGGTAATGCCTGTAGTGAGCTCATTGTTGCTTAATTGTTCTCGATAAAATCTATCTCCTAAATCTTTGGCATACTCAAGTATCTTTGGTAATGCAGTCTCATCATGCATATCACTGATCCTAGCGTATCTATCTTCTGATAGTATTAATCTAAGGCACTTATTTTGAAATATTTGTAAAGGCTTAATATTAGTTGGTGCTGCGCTACACCATACTGGATGAGCATACATTATTATCGGCCTTAGTATCATTTTGTAGATTAACAATTTGTTTTTCTTAGAGAGTGGTGAGTTTTTTACCATTAGTGGATATAGTTTTCTATTTACCATATACGCTTTACTCAAGACTTGCTTTATGTGGTTCTTGAAAGTTAGCTTAGAGTCCAGGTGGACACCCAGGTATTTGACAGAGTATGTTGGCTTTATTTTGTGTCCATATACTGTGATGAGTTGCAGGATTTTTACATTTTGGTATTTTTTGGCAAATACTATGACTTCTGTTTTCGTTGCATTTAATGATATTTTCCAATTCGTGTAAAATTTTTCGAGTATGTAGATATGCGTTTGAATTTGTTTAGCTGCAACTATTGCATGAAAGGAGTGAGCATAGATGGCCGTATCATCTGCGAAAAGTGCTGTTGAAGTTTTAGGGAATCTTGGTATGTCATTTAAATAGATATTGAATAATTTTGGTCCTAGCACTGACCCTTGAGGAACTCCCGCTCTGATCTTTCTTTTTGTGGATTGGGCTTCATTAACTGCAACTGTTAGGTGTCGGCGTTTTAAGTAGTCATTTATTAATTTTATTAGCGTTGTGGGATATTTGTTCTGTATCATTTTCAAGATAAGGCCATCAATCCATACTCTATCAAAAGCTTTTTCAATGTCCAGAAGAAGCATAACCGTGGTGTTATTTTTGTTAAAATTAATACATGTGTCGTTAACTATTCTAGTTACTTGCTGGACGGTATTATGCCCCTCTCTGAACCCAAATTGATTGTCTATTATAATCTTTTCGTCTTTTTCAAACTTATTGAGTCTTTTATGTATAATTTTTTCTGTAAGTTTACCCATGGTAGGGAGTAAGCTAATAGGTCTGTAGCTGCTGGGTTCACTTTTGGTTTTTCCCGGTTTTAGTATCGGTACAATACTCCCTGTTTTCCAATGCGATGGGAAGTACGAGAGTTTCAAGCATGCATTTATGATATAGACTAGTTGGACAATGGCTTTACGACCCAGGTTTTTAAGTACGATGTTTTGTATTTTATCAATTCCTGGGGCTTTGCATGGTGGTAATTTCATAATTTCTTTGGTAATTTCCTTCGGAGAAGTAATAAAGTTAGCCCATTCATTAGCTGTATTGTTAGTTTGCAAAAAATTTTCTACTGTAGTAATGATTTCCCTTTGGTTATTTGTGTTGTTTGTTAAATCAATTTTATGGACTCCTTCGAATTGGGATGCAAGCATGTTGGCTTTTTCTTCGTCTGTTATTGCCTCTGTGTCCTGCTTTTGAAGGGTAGAAACTGGGTGAAATTCACTCTTAAAAATTTTTGTCATGCGCCATAGCGAATTGTCGTTAGGATTTAATTTGTTCAGTTTTTTAGTCCAGCTACTATTTCTGAATTTTGCGATTTGTGCTCTAATTGCGTTGGTACGTTGATTTACATTTACTTTAAGTTCCTTGATTCTAGTTCTTTGCCATATTTCCCGTATACTATTTCTTGCTGTGATCATATTTAGAATATATTCCGGTAATCTCTCTTGAGCTTCTTGGGCAGTTATGGTGGGTATCGATTTTTCTATACAATATTGTATTTTACTAGTGAGTCTTTGTACTTCTTGACCAATACTATTGGTGGCAGTGATATTCGAGTTAATTTCGATTTTATTGTTTAATAAATTTGTGAAACTATTCCAGTCCGTCTTACAATAGTCGTACTGTAGTCTTTTATTTTGGATGTTACGCTGGGATGATAGGCACATGGTAACAGGGTTGTGATCGGAGTTTAATTCTTGGAGTACTTCTATATTCGATATATTACTAATATTTTTATTTATAGCTAAGTCGATTGTTGTCGGCGTCATTCCATTATGAGGGAACTGCGTTGGCTCATTAGGGAATAGCACCGTACAATTATTTAGTTGCACATAATTAAGTAGGACTGTACCTCTTTTATTACTTCTATTATTGTTCCATGTGGGATGCCTCGCGTTTAGGTCACCAACCAACAATACCTTGTTTCCAACGCTAAGAAGATTATCAAGATTATTATTCGTAAACATTTTATTTGGGCTGCAATACGCACAAATTATATGTATATTACTTTCTAGTTTAACACAGAGATTTTCTATAGGAGAGGTGCCCTTAATTTGTACTTCTTTATAGGGAATGTTATTTCTGATCAGGATGGCAACCCCCCCCCAGCTGCACTAGTCTTGTCTACTCTAATAACTTTGTACTGTTTAATTTTTAGTTTGAGCGTATTGTCGTACCTTGTTTCATTAAGTATCATGATATCTACTTTAAATCTATTTAGGAACTCAATTAATTCTCCTACTTTATTTCGGAGGCCTTCTGCATTCCAACTGCAGATTGTTATTTTATCAGTCATCGAGATTATCACAGAATGTTAGAAATACTTGGAATTTTTCGCCTTCTGATTGGCATTCTAATAATTGTGCTTTTAGTTCTCGAACGGCTATTATCATTTTCTTTATATTAAATATGTTATTCAAATCTTTAATTTCTTTGGTTAATTGTAATAGTTCTGATATGTTACTCGTACTACCACCTGTGTGTTCTCTCGGGGATGCACGTGTTGCGTATGTGTTTTGGTTTGGTGCTGTTGTCCCATATGCACGCGTTGCGTATGTGCTTTGAATTGGTAGTGATGTCCCATGTGGTGCAGGTTTCTTGGTTGGAAGAGATGGAAATTGTTTGTTGTCATCTTTTTTAGGCGGCTGTTGTTGGTTTCTTGATAGTGTGTGTGTTGTTGATAGTTTGTTTTTCTGGTTTCTCGCTGTGGATCTCGATTCGACCAGCTCCAATCGGGCCTTGTATGCAACACAGCATGTAGCATTAGCAGGGTGGTCCTCTCCGCAGTTTACGCACTTGGCTGGTACGGTTGGAGGTTTTTTGCAGTCCTTTGTTAGGTGTTCTCCGGCACATTTTAGGCAGGCCGGTCTGGCGTAACAGTTACTTGCGGCATGGCCCCATGCCTGGCATCTGTGGCACTGAGAGATTCTTCTCTTGTTTATGAAGTTGTCCCACGTGATTTTCGTATATCCTAGATAGCTTATTTCTTGTTGTATTTGCTTGAGTTTGATGCTTTCATTAAACGTAATCATGTACATTGGCTGTTTTGTGTTTTTCATTGGGTTTATATTGTGCACCTTGTAACTGAGAGACTCAAGTTCGGTTCTTAAATCTTGCAAATCTGTGTTTTTATGCAATCCTCTTATTACGAAGGTGCACATTTTAGCCTGTTTATTGGTGTATGTATGAAACTGGTATTCGTTCCTTTCCCAAATGCTTTTCAATTTTTCAAACTCTGCTTTATTCGATGTAAACACTTCCGTGAAGTCTTTGTGATACTTCACGTGGAATTTTTCCTGGAGGATGTCTTTCAGTACTTCCACAAACTTTGCGTGCGACTCCACTATTTCATGAATGAGTAGTGGAGGGGGCTTCTTTGGCTTAGTGCTGCGCGTTCTGCTTGGTCCTTTGTCCTTCGGAGGCGCCAGGCTTGGGTCTTCGTTCGTCTCCATGTCGGAGGCCTCATCTTCTTCTTCCTCATCCGATAGGGCGGAGAATCGATTTTCAATTGCGATGCCACTATTTTATAGAGCTCATGTCTATGTTATTTATTTTTCTTTTTTTAGTGATGAATACATCTTTAAATTCATTCGTCGTTAGTTTCCCATTAAGGGTTTCTTCAGGACTTTTGGGTGGCTCTTCACCCACAATGATTATTATATATTATTGTATATTTTTTTTTTTATATTAATGATTCTTTGATAATACAATATTTTACCGCAATGTATCTTTGTTTTAAGAGGTATTGTACTATTCAGTATTTCACTCATTCGTGAAATTTCAAAAGCACCACCCTGCACCGCACTGAGCACATCCGCTCCGTACTACGGTCCGCACGAGACTGGGACGAGAACTGGTGTATTCAACGTGGTATGGACCTTGCCTGAAGAATTAGAAAAACAAATAATATTTCACGTCATGCAGAATTACAAATAGTTATATATGTTGTGACGACACTTTTTAATGGTGACGCACAAATAAATGGCACCGCGAGAAATAATTAATGAAATCCTAAATTATTGGGCGCCAGGTATAACCAGAGTTACACCGCTGTCTCCTAAGGACACCCTGGCCAGCTCTTGTGCGGTGGGGTCCTGGGTCTGGGAGACAATAATCAAAATCTGAAAATTAGGGAGGTTCACTCTAAAAACTACTGAAAACGACAAATTATCGGAACCAAAATCCGGGGACGGATCCGATTTATTTTAAATAGAAAATAGAACAAGATGGTGAAATACAAATGACAAATACAGAAAACAGATCGAGATGCTGCAGAACACACTGGGATATTCACCCAAACGATAGTATACAATAAGGTTCCCGCTGGAACAACGCAACATACGATACGATATATTAAACGGTACGGTAACGATAATAAACGATACGATAATGACTCACGCACCCATGTGTTAGGGAGACGATTCCGCGAGACGTGGACTGAACGGTTAGACACATAACCGGAAGAATTGAAATAATTAAATGAGAGACCGATCTCCTGTTTGTCACCGGATTAGCTATCCTTGGACCCTTAGTGGTCAGGAAAGCGCAGGATGACGCGTAAGAGTACGTCGAACAGAAAAGATGGGTTGATCCCGTGAATTGAAAAGTAGCCAAAATATCCCTGAGCGTCACTCACCGTTGTCCAGTAGCTCCTACTATTTCCAGGAACACACTCTCCTGATTTATAGCCCCTCAAACGGATCACGATACGTTACAGTAAATACAAAATTCGGTAGAAAACGATAGCACGTCTATCCCTGAGTCAGGCCACGCCGTGAGTGATGCTACAAATTTCCAAAATCAGGAACCTTCCTGAGAGCGCGCTGTAATACCACCCCCTGGTCCAATCAGGTTCGCTGTTACATGGGCTCCGCTAGCTAGCTCGCGATCTTCAATTGTTTTAACGATCCCGGTAAAATAGATCCTGGCATCTTGCTACGTTAGGATGGCTGCAGTTCTGTTTCCGAAAGGCAGGAATCACATCCACTTCTACTCCCTCAATATTCGGCTTCACGCCGCTTCTGCAACTCCTGTATGCCCTCTGCTTCTGAAGACGCTCGCCGCTGGCTTCGCGTAGTTGAGCCACCAGGTTGTGTGCTCCGGTCTTGACGTCACCTCTCCTCGCAGCGCTCCGCCAGGCCCGTAGTTGGCTCTCCCTCGGGCCCCGTCTCAATACAAATTTTGATCGAATCCTCTCGGATCCCCTGAATGAACTCAAAAACAAACGAAACGTTCCCCACAGGGAAATAAATACAAATTCTTAAAATAAAAATCAGTCCAACGCCACGCGAAACGCTCCGTAACTCATCCGGCCCCACGACGTAGCCGAATTCGCCTAATTTTGTGACGTGCATCAAAATTATACGTCACAATGTATATATATGTCAAAGTTGGTAATATAATAGTCGAACTTGCTAGAGAGGAAAAAAGAAAGAAGACATTTGTTTTGAATAACGAAATCGTCAAGTGTATGACGGTCGTCGAATGACGGTTGAGAGACTCTTGGGTAGAATCATCCGGAGTACTGAGTCAGGGCTGGAAGAAATAAGACAACATTTTAACGGAAGCAGGGAACAACGCTAATAGTCCTAAGACGCGTCTCCCTTTCGCAAAGTTCCCTAAAATCTCACTACGAGATGCACAAAGGGAAAACGGTTGATCCGTAAGATGTTGTCTAACGTGGAGAATGAGAGAGAGTCGCTAAAGAATATTAACACCAAAGGCCCTACTAAGACGCGTCTTAGGACTATTAGCGTTGTTCCCTGCTTCCGTTAAAATGTTGTCTTATTTCTTCCAGCCCTGACTCAGTACTCCGGATGATTCTACCCAAGAGTCTCTCAACCGTCCTTCGACGGCCGTCATACACTTGGCGATTTCGTTATTCAAAATAAATATCTGCTTTCTCTTTTCCTCTTTAGCAAGTTCGACTATTATATTACCGACTTTGACATATATATACATATATATAACTATTTGTAATTCTACATGACGTGAAATATTATTTGTTTTTCTAATTCTTCAGGCAAGGTCCATACCACGTTGAATACACCAGTTCTCGTCCGATCACTGAAGTTAAGCAACATTGGGCGCGGTCAGTACTTGGATGGGTGACCGCTTGGGAACACCGCATGTCCTTGGCTCTTTCCCTTTTATTATTTAGGCTTTACACGTAATTGAATTACCTAAAATTTGAATATTTTTGTTTGCTGTACAATTTTAAATAGCCGTGCTTCAGTTTCGAGCACATTCCTTGATATTCAGTATGGACTTTTTCATATCACTATTCCTTTTGCTTTTATTCAATGAACGTTTCGGAGGTATAATTTCTTCCTACCAATGTTTATTTTAATCTGTAAGTGAAATAGTTCCTGTTATTGGTATCATATGTATATAATTTTCACTTTTTATTTCTCGTGGAAGAATGTTGATGGTCACAAACATTTTTGTTGCACAATTTTATATCAAAATTTTTATTTTTTTGTTATACAAAAATTAATAATAAGTACCTGAAGAGAATCCTGATCAAGAGTAAAAACATCATAACAGTAAGCAGTCTTTCCTTTTTTGGGAATTACTTATTGGGAAAGTGGTGTCAAACTTATTCTTAACCTTGCAGAATGTGTGCGTATCTCCGTTTTGGGAAAGGAACTTCGTAAAAATTCAGTTATTAAAAATTTTTGTTAATGTTTTACTTAAATTGTAGATAAAAAGTCTAAAGTCCCTTTAAAGAAGACCCAAAAGATAGAATTGGAACGTCGTATTACGTTAATTACTATAATTATAATATACCTTTCCATTTTACCACTGATACTTTTTGACGCTTACACAAATCATAGACATTAAGCTCGTTCTACACGAACCAAGCTAAAGGCCGAACTTGCCAGTGCCAAAAATTGATGCTCTAAACTGTTGATTTAGTCACGAGTTGTTGAATGGATAATTGAGAATTGAAATTATTTACTATTAATTTAATTAGTTTATTAACTGTAGTTGAACTGTACTATGTTCTTAGATACCGAATAAACTCATGAATAATTAAATCATTTTAACTCTATCAGAATGAAACTACATTTAGTAACAATATATATTAAATTTGTATACGCGTTAAAAATATATAACACAAATGCGTTGTGTATATGTAAGATATATAATACATATGGGGCATTCCACGTCAAAACGAAAACGATCCAACCGATGGGTCTCCGATTTTCTTCCAAATTTTTTTTCTTGTTCTATTTCAGGACCAAAACCTGCATACTAAAGCATTTTTCAATTGGAACTTTGCTTTTTTATTGACGGATTTTCAAAAATTCGATTTTTTTTTTAATCTGAAAATTTCAATATTTATTCATTCAGCGTTAGCTAATTGTTTTGAGAAAATATATGAGACAAGATATGTTCAATTTGAACTGTACTTTTCATAAAAATTTCTATCGAATTTTTTGCGTCAACAGTTTTGGAGTGATTGAAAAAATAAACACAAAATCTCGATTTTTGAAAAAAGTACACTTTTGATTTTTGATTTTTTTTTCCAAAAAAACTTTCGGGAATTAAAAAATTTTAAGGACCAAAACCATAGTGGGCCGACGATGCTACGATTTTTTATGAATTTTTGAATTTGTTGCTGACCGAAACTTATACCGAATGGAGACAAAAATATTCGAAAGAAGCGCTATTCATTTGCCACGAAGTCAGATAATTGCAGAATCTTAAAAATATAAATCGCATTGATATTTCACGTTCACCTTGTTTTATAATATGCAATTGTATTATTAAGAAATAAACTCACATGTGAAAATGATAAAACGAAAAAAAATACCGATTTTATTTATTTATTTACGGCGATAATTCCGAGGAAAAATTCACAAATGCAAAAATTCATAAAAAATCGTAGCATCGTCAGCCCACTATGGTTTTGGTCCTTAAAATTTTGTAATTCCCGAAAGTTTTTTTGAAAAAAAAAATATCAAAAATCAAAAGTGTACTTTTTTCAAAAATCGAGATTTTTTGTTTATTTTTTCAATCACTCCAAAATTGTTGACGCAAAAAATTCGATACAAATTTTTATGAAAAGTACAGTTCAAATTGAACAAAATAATTAGCTAACACTGAATGAATAAATATTGAAATTTTCAGATTAAAAAAAAATCGAATTTTTGAAAATCCGTCAATAAAAAAGCAAAGTTCCAATTGAAAAATGCTTTGGTATGTAGGTTTTGGTCCTGAAATAGAACAAGAAAAAAAATTTGGAAGAAAATCGGAGACCCATCGGTTGGATCGTTTTCGTTTTGACGTGGAATGCCCCATATATTACATTTATATATACGTAGAATACGAAATACGTGTATTCTTCAATACTTATATTCGACGTATATGTTTAAATACACGAAAAACGGCAAAATTAATATATTTGTCATATATGTAAAAATATATTTCAGAAATCAATTTTTTATATATTTTTTTTCCATACGGGTGGAGTAGTTCAATTTATGTATTGATATGGTTTGCATAAATGTCTTTCTATGAATATAATGCATTATCTGTTTTATAGTAAGTATTAAGACATAAAGGAACAGTGACCGAATAGTGAATCAGGTGCATATTCCACGTTAAACCATTTTGCGGCCCTTAAAAGGGCCATTTTTGTTTAATTCAGCGATACTGTTTACGCTTTCTTCTCGGTCTTCTTGGGTAGCAGAACTGCCTGAATGTTTGGAAGCACACCACCTTGGGCGATGGTCACACCGGACAGTAACTTGTTCAATTCCTCATCGTTACGAATGGCCAGCTGCAAATGACGTGGGATGATCCTCGTCTTTTTGTTGTCACGTGCAGCGTTTCCCGCCAATTCCAACACCTCAGCAGCCAAATACTCCATAACGGCCGCCAAGTAAACAGGAGCTCCAGCTCCGACACGCTCGGCATAGTTGCCTTTGCGAAGGAGCCTATGAATACGGCCGACGGGGAACTGGAGGCCAGCCCTGCTGGAGCGAGACTTTGCCTTTCCCTTCACTTTTCCGCCTTTGCCACGTCCAGACATTATGACTTCTCTGTATAGTACTAGCAAACGTCCAACAAGCTACTCGTTCGACAAGCGAAGCAACTATGAACGAAATTTTACCGGCTGAACGCTTATGTAGCAAAGAGGGCGCTTCCTGCGCTCCAATCCCGTTGCGTCTCACTGTTGGCATCGCACGCGCTAGCGCCTGATTGGTGCGCCCATGGTCCTGCTACTCCATAAACAGCGTGCCCAAGCGGGCAGTCACCACATTCGTTGAATCTTTCGTACGAGTGATTTTGCGTGATAATAAACTGTTCGAAGCATCATGCCACCTAAAGCAAGCGGAAAGGCAGTGAAGAAAGCTGGGAAGGCCCAGAAAAACATCAGCAAGACCGACAAGAAGAAGAAACGCAAGAGGAAGGAAAGCTATGCCATCTACATCTACAAGGTGCTGAAGCAAGTCCATCCCGATACTGGAGTCTCCAGTAAAGCTATGAGCATCATGAACAGCTTCGTCAACGACATCTTCGAGCGCATCGCCGCCGAAGCTTCCCGATTGGCTCATTACAACAAACGTTCCACCATCACGTCTCGCGAAGTACAAACAGCTGTGAGGCTGCTCCTACCAGGAGAACTGGCCAAGCACGCTGTCAGTGAAGGAACCAAAGCTGTCACCAAGTACACCAGTTCCAAGTAAAGCTACTTGGTTTAATTATGAATTTCCAAAAACCGGTCCTTTTCAGGACCATAAAAAGTTCTTACGTTAGCTTCAACATTTACGTCATATCTCCCTAATGAATTTTCCATCTGTAACTCTTATACTGCATTTCGTGAAAGATGGACCTATTTCAGTTTTGAAGTAACATCGCTCAATTTCATGATTATTGTTTTATTCATTTTCAACGTCATAACATTGCACGTTTCAAAGCCGCTGCAGAATTAGGAATACCGATGCACAAAAAAACAAAGAAAGTTCAGAGTAGTTCAAACTTTGAGAAAAGCAACATTACGATTAGAAAAAGAACAGGTAAGGGTTACGTAAGCAGTGAAGAATATTCCGTTAAAGAATATGATTGACCAACAGAGGCTCAAAAACTAAGAATTTTAATTTTCTCAACGTATAATCGTAACTAAAGTAGAAAAAGAACTTGGCAATCACTTGTCAGTGAATGAACCTTAAAATCCCTAAATTAAAGAAAATAAACGTTTCCGCTATTACACAAGTTCTCTTGCCAGAATTATGAATACTAGGGAAAATATTCAGATTGTGCATTTTGGAGTGCAAGTTAGTGGCTCTAAAGCATTGATTCACATGGAATCGACTAACAATAAGACTCGGAAATGTTAATAGACTAAAAACAATATTTACTGCAAAAATCAAATTTTAAATAAGAGTTTCTATGTTGTGTAAAGTAAACTAAAGTTTATATAAGTGGTCATATTTGGATTGAATTCAGAAACGCCTTTCAGAGTATAAACGTATGTGCATGTTCCTCGAAATAACAAATTGTTGGTCCTGAAAAGGACCGATTTTATTTTATAAGCCTTCGGTATTTAGGCACGTTCTCCACGAATACGGCGAGCCAACTGGATGTCCTTTGGCATGATGGTGACACGCTTGGCGTGGATGGCGCACAAGTTGGTGTCTTCGAAGAGGCCGACGAGATAAGCCTCGCTTGCTTCTTGAAGTGCCATCACGGCTGAACTCTGGAAGCGAAGGTCCGTCTTGAAGTCCTGAGCGATCTCGCGGACCAATCGCTGGAAGGGCAGTTTGCGGATGAGAAGCTCCGTGCTCTTCTGATAGCGACGAATCTCACGCAGAGCGACAGTTCCTGGTCTGTAGCGATGAGGCTTCTTAACTCCTCCGGTAGCTGGTGCACTTTTACGTGCGGCTTTCGTAGCCAGTTGCTTTCGAGGAGCCTTTCCTCCAGTTGACTTGCGAGCAGTCTGTTTCGTACGAGCCATGTTCACCGAAATTTCACTGTGAGCGTCGATAGAACTTCGCAGCTTAAGATGTAAACGCAGTATGAGAGCGGCAACTTTAGTCACTGACTTATAGACTCGTCCGATTGTTGAGCTCGACGCTCATTGGCCAGTCAGTAAGTGGTGGGGATACGCACGGCAGCAAGGATAAATACCCCTCGAATCCTACATGCTACATCAGTTCTACGGAATATTTCTTCGAGAGAGTTTCTATTGAATTTCGTTGGTGAAAATGACTGGCCGTGGTAAGGGAGGAAAAGGTTTGGGAAAGGGAGGAGCGAAGCGTCACAGGAAAGTTCTTCGTGACAACATCCAGGGAATCACGAAGCCTGCTATTCGCCGTTTGGCTCGTCGAGGCGGTGTTAAACGTATCTCTGGCCTGATTTACGAAGAAACCCGTGGTGTTCTCAAAGTCTTTCTGGAAAATGTCATCCGTGATGCAGTTACGTACACCGAGCATGCCAAGAGGAAAACCGTCACTGCCATGGACGTGGTCTATGCGCTGAAGCGTCAAGGACGTACTCTCTATGGCTTTGGTGGTTAATTTGTTTCTCCGATTCTCAGCTACTGTTCGTACACAACACAAGGGCCCTTTTCAGGGCCATACATTTTTTCAATACGTAAATGGAACGAACCGTTTTACCATAATAGTTTAATTTATAATTTAGCTTGGTCCTACCACCTGCGATACAAGAATTAGTAAATACACTTAATAAAAAAACAAAATCACAGAAAGTGGGGAAAAAAAGATGTGGAAATAGTGATAAAACCCAGGAGGAAATGCAAAAAAATGAAATAATAAAATAATAAAAAGTAGTTTAAACAGTACGCCTGTAACTATTAAAAATATATTTGAGGATCTTTCCGAAGAAGAACAACAAGAAGACAGAAAAATTGGAACATGAAAACAAAAAGCTACTGAAAGATAATGATTTGCAACACTACCATAATCACCCACTAAAAAGTGAAAAACCTAAAAAAAATAGTATTCAAAGGACTGCCAAACCTAGAAATAGAAGATGTAATGTTAGATCTAAGTGAACAAAAGCTAAAAGTGATCAATTGTTGTGCGCAATTGGTACAAAAAGGTGATGAACCATATAATATCTTATATATATAAAAGAACAGCCCAAAATGTTTGTAATACCATAACTCGAGAACGGAGCGTCCGATTTGCTTGGGGAATGTTTTGTTGTGTTCGTATCGGCCATCCCATGGTTTGTACGTCAAGAAAAATCCAGAAGACGCAGCCGAAAAAGTGTGAGACCTATATTTCAAGAATCGATGGGCATAGCAACCAGTTTTTTCCATAGCAACCGGTGGTTGCTGAAGACTTCCCCGCAAACCCCTTTCGAGTCCCTCGGGATCCCCCTCGAGTCCCTCGGGACCATGGATTTTTTTTCAAAATTTTTTTAAATTAAAAAAAAATGTTCAAAATAATTTTCAAATTTTTTTTTTTTCCGTGGACGTTTTGTTTTGTTCCATTAGCTTTTTGGTAATCATAAAACAGTAGAGCGTTATGACAGCAGATCGATATATCGATAGGTACTGAGACAGCAGAAATCACCGAAACGTGATAGAAAAAGATACAAATTTATCGATCCTTTCGAAAAAGTTTTCAATTTTATCGATTCTTTCTAATAACCGAGGAACGATTCAATGAATCATTCGTAACGTGCTTGCACGCACAACTTGAAGCAGCGAAAGTTAGCAACCGGTGGTCGTAGTAGTCGTCGTCAATCTACAACTCGAAAACACTCGGGGAGCCACAGCGAAGCGTGGCCGGGACGCTAGTATCCAATATATTTGTTAACATTAAACCCAGATACAGCATTTTGAGAAATATAAAATATGTGTGCTCAGTAAAAATAAAATGGGAAAAATATAAAAACAGTAAAATGGTGATACAGTGCAGAAAATGTCAAAGGTATGACCATGGAACAATAAACTGTAATAACAAACCCAGATGTGTGAAATGCTTGAAACCACATCTAACGATAAACTGTGATAAAGAGGAAGAAACTCCACCACAATATGTCAACTGTTTGGAACAGCACCCTGCAAATTACAGCAAGTGTCCAGAATATATTAAACAGATAGAAAAAATAAAGTAACTAAAGGATTTGAGAAGACTTACAGAACAGCATAAAATGAAGAAAACAGACTAAACGTCAAAAATTAACGATCAAAAACAGTGCCCAATGTGACCCCAAAGTAAAGTGATGGATGGACCAATAAACGGAGTAACATGAAAAATACAGCAAAATGAAGTCTTAAGGACGTTGTTCGGTAAAATGAAAGATCCAACAGAGGATTGAAACTTTCACCAAATATTCTTCGAATTATTAAAAAAATATTTCTCCTCAGGCAAAAATCGTTTTGCCGTCCGGAATTGGTAAAAAATGTCATTGAAATTGATGATTTTAACCCGCAAAGCATAGACGCATGGCCTATATTAACTTTTTGACATCGAGGAGGTCTTACACATGCATGAAACTTTGCTAACAGTTAAAAGACTCTAAAAGACATTCTCAAAAAAATGAAATTTTTTGACCGTCTCGATCCATGTTTATTTTGACGAAAACTAAAATTTTCGATAGTATGAGGTGTGTGGTGGGGGGAACGCTCGCGACGTGGCAACAGCGTAGCTGGGTCAGCGGAGGGGACAGCGCGTTACTTGTACACTGGGCCACAGAAATGGTGTCAACGGTAGACGCCGTGCGGTGAGGTAAGAGAGGAGATTTGGGCGGCGCCTGCTCGCGTATCTTGGCCTGTGCGTGCGACGCAGAGAGCACTACGGTGCGAGTGAGACGCCAGAGCGTCGCTCGGTGCGTCCTTGTTGCACAGCACTAGTGTAAGCGAGACGCCAACAAGGCCCCTCATTCGCAATAGGGAGCTTGGTGGGGGACCGCTCGTATTCGGACGCACGCTTTCTCCCTCTCTCTCAGACTAACGCTCTATGACGAGGACAGCTAGTACCCCGCCAAGAAACGAGAAGGATCTATGGGACTTTCGGTAGTGGGAATGAGATAGACTTTTCGATTATCCGTCCTCGTCAAACAGCGTTAGTAAGACGAGGAGAGATATATGCGACGTGGTGGCTAGGAACAAGTGTCCAGCGTCTAACCCATAGCTACCGTGCGCCCTATTCGCGCAGCATGAGTGGGGGCGAGACAGCGATAGGTCCCAGAGTTGGCACGCTACCTAGTCTAGATGATACTATTATGAAGCGTTGAAGTTACGTTTCTATTGTGCAGGTAGAACGGCGTAAGTTTCATGACTTCATTATAAGATTATGCCCTTCTGAAGCGCACTAGAAAAGTAGTAGAAAAATAGGAAAACCATTTACAGACACCCCCTATTTTTCTACTACTTTTCTAGTGCGCTTCAGAAGGGCATAATCTTATAATGAAGTCATGAAACTTACGCCGTTCTACCTGCACAATAGAAACGTAACTTCAACGCTTCATAATAGTATCATCTAGACTAGGTAGCGTGCCAACTCTGGGACCTATCGCTGTCTCGCCCCCACTCATGCTGCGCGAATAGGGCGCACGGTAGCTATGGGTTAGACGCTGGACACTTGTTCCTAGCCACCACGTCGCATATATCTCTCTTTGTCTCACTAACGCTGTTTGACGAGGACGGATAATCGAAAAGTCTATCTCATTCCCACTACCGAAAGTCCCATAGATCCTTCTCGATTCTTGGCGGGGTACTAGCTGTCCTCGTCATAGAGCGTTAGTCTGAGAGAGAGGGAGAAAGCGTGCGTCCGAATACGAGCGGTCCCCCACCAAGCTCCCTATTGCGAATGAGGGGCCTTGTTGGCGTCTCGCTTACACTAGTGCTGTGCAACAAGGACGCACCGAGCGACGCTCTGGCGTCTCACTCGCACCGTAGTGCTCTCTGCGTCGCACGCACAGGCCAAGATACGCGAGCAGGCGCCGCCCAAATCTCCTCTCTTACCTCACCGCACGGCGTCTACCGTTGACACCATTTCTGTGGCCCAGTGTACATACATATCCATATGTCTGATTGGCCGCTGAGCGTAATGGGGCAGTCCGATGTTGCCAGCTCGTTTACCGTATTAGTGTGTGCTTGTCGGTGCACACCATTTGTGCGTGTGCGTAGAGCAATCCGAAACAAAAGTTTGTACTGTTCGTCGTACTACGCGCAATGGCATTCATGCTAGCGGTACGGTATAACTTTTTGGTGAGATTGTCACCGAACAACGTCCTTAATGGATAATGGGGCAACGTCGGAACCAACTGAAATCAATAAAATTAAGGACATACACTACCGTTCAAAAGCTTAGGTTCACCTCGCTTTCTTTGTAACGTTCCCATGACTGTAGTTTGAAAAACATCACATTTAGGAGCAATTTTTCGCGATGAATAATCTTCTTCGTGTAATGCCACAATGACTGCTCGTGTCTCTACACTCAGCTCTGCTTTTCGACCCATTTCTCTACGATTGACAAATAAAATATGTAGTTTCCTTCACATTTCAATAATGAGATGATATTTGTCGAATTACGCCAATTTAAATATAAATTTTTCTTTAACAATAACGATTTTCAATATGAAAAATGTTCTACTTACCTTTTTGTAAAGAAAAATATAAAAAACAATTGGAAATGTAACTTTTGGAAAGAGCTCTCGCAGCACTAAGATGTTACGCGTAATATGCACTAGATGCATCGAAAGAATGCAACCTGTCATAACAAGTTTGTGCTCGATCTACTCGTTCCCTAAACGCGCCAAACTCCCTCCTACACTCTGACCAGTAGCGTGTATCGACTTGTTATAGGTAAGATGCACGTGCTTGACAAAATTCACTGAGTAGCCGACTTAATTGTGTAGAATTCAAAAATAAAGCAAGTGAACTTAAATTTTTGACCGGTAGTGTACAACAGCTACAAGAACTAGTACAGGAATTAAAAAGGTTAGATTCTATTTGTAATCTAAAGGTGCGTTCCACTCATCGCCCGCAACGCTTCCAACATCATTGTGTCTTTAAATATTAAATGTATTGGATAGAGAAACAACGATGTTGTAAGTGTTGCAGGCGATAAGGGGAACGCACTCTAAATAAGATACTAGCCCTAGTTAAAACGTTAAATTGTAAACTCCAGGAATGCAAGGACCCAATATCAAAATTACAAGTATTTTATGAATGCGCTATAAATGCAGAATTGTAAAATAAATAGAGACAAGCTTACTATAGCCCATTGGAATGCAAATGGCATAAAATTCAAAAGAAATGAACTGATAGATTTTATTAATAAGCATAATGTAGACATCATGATGCTAAATGAAACTAGACTTACAATTAAAAATACATTAAGCATTAAAAACTATAATTGTTTTAGGAAGGATAGAGATGGGATATGCCAGCAGGTGGATTAGCTATTCTGGTGAGAAAAAACTTAGTAGTCATTGAAACAGAAATAAATACAGTGTCGATAGAACATTAGCTGTCAAATTAGAAAAAAATTTTATCATCGTAGCAGCATATGCTAGACCAATGGAAAATTTGTTAAATAATGACTTAGATAGGATATTCAACTTAGGAAGCAAGGTGCTGGTAGTAGGTGATCTAAATGATAAACACAAAACGTGGCATTGCAGCTATAACAACTCTAGTGGAGCAAAAATCTTTAAATACATATGTAACAGTGACGGCCTGGTATTGGCACCTGATGGACACACACTATTTCCATGTAATGAAACAAAACCAAGCACAGTGCATATTGCAATATTCAAAAACGTACATAATATAAATAGTATTAAAATAAAGGATGAACTGGATTCGGACCATTTACCTGTGATATTAAGTTTTAGTAATGTAAACATACTAGAAAGAGACAAACAAACGTACCTAAAATACAAAGATGTTGACTAGAGTACATTCAGAGAAACTATTAATAAAAAAATTACTATAAACTCAAATTTAACTAGCACTGAGGCTATTGACACAGAAAGAAGCAGATTAACAAATACAATAAAGGAAACAATGATAACGGTAATACTGAGAGAAGAACTAAATATTAAAAACGTATCACTCCCGATAGAAATAAGAGATCATAAAATAAAAAAATAAGGTGAGAAGAAGGCAACAGCAAACGGGAAGCAAGCATCTGAAAACTGTTAGAAACACGCTGTCTAAGCAATTTTAATAATGAACAGTGGAATCTTAGGCTACGAAAGCTATCACCAAAAGAAGAGTCTATTTGGAAGGTGACAAAATATCTAAACACTAAAGGTTCAAGGCAAATTCCGACACTACATGGAGATAGAGGATTAGTATTTCCAGATGAGGACAAAGCGAATGTACTAGGTAGAAACTTTGAAAAGGTACATGAACTTACAAAATCAATGGTTAGTACAAAAATGGATAATGTAGTAGTAATGAAATTATAAGAAATTAGGAAATAATTATAGAATCCCCAGATATTAAACTTGCAACTCCAAACGAAATTATGAAAATTATAGCAAAAGTCAGACCAAAAAAAGCTCCAGGACATGATGGGATTCAAAACATTATTCTTAAAAATCTTCCCGAAAAAGCAATAGTTCAACTTACACATATAATTAACAATTGTTTAAAACTTTCGTATTACACGAATCGATGGAAAAACGCAGTCATCTTAACTTTTCAGAAACCAAGAAAGGATAGTAAATTTCCCCAAGACTATAGGCCTATAAGCTTGTTAACTACAATGAGTAAAGTTTTTGAAAAAATCATATTAAATAGATTAGATATACATGAAGAAACAAACAAACAACTTATAAATTATCAATTTGGTTTCCGAAAGGAGCATAGCACAGTACACCAACTTGTAAGGTTGACACATTACATTTCAGAAGAGTTCAACACAAATAAGCACACAGCACTTCTTCTTCTAGATATAGAAAAATCGTTTGATACCGTGTGGCATAACGGGTCTATTGTATAAACTAAGCAAGCTAAATATCCCAGATTTCTTAATTAAGATTATAAAATGTTATCTTGGCGAACGATCTTTCCAGGTGTCCGTAAATGGCACAAAGTCTGAAAACTATAAAATAGCTGCAGGAGTACCGCAAGGCTCCCTGCTAGGATCGCGACATTTCCTCTACTATAAGAATGACATTCCAAAAATAGAAAACACAAACGTAGCGCTATTTGCTGATGATACGGCGCTATTCATAGCCTCATGGCAAAAAAATGCAACCATAAATAGATTGCAGATACATTTAAATAAGTTATAGAAATATTATAAGAATTGGAGAATAAAAATAAATACAGCAAAAACAGAAATAGTTATCTTTAGCAAAAAGAGAGGGAATATAACAAACACTAAATATAAAAAACAAACAAATAAATATTTAAAAACAAGCTAAATATCTAGGAGTCATCCTAGATGAAAAGCTAAACTTTAATAAGCAAGTAGAGGCAATAAGACAAAAAGTTACCATAGTGACAAAGAAACTAAATAGTATTTTGTGAAGAAATAGTAAATTAAGTACTAGTAATAAGAAGTTATTATATAAAATGATTATCAAACCAGTAGTGCTGTATGCAGCACCAGTTTGGAGCAATACTTCAAAAACAAATGTCAAAAAACTGGAAACGATACAAAGTAAACTATTGCAAATGATAGCAAATGCTAATTGTAAAACAAAAATGTTAACATTCGCAGTAAACTAAAGATTGAAAAAATAGAAGAAGAAATATACGCATATACTAAAAGATTCTATGAATCTGAAATGTCAAAGGTTCCTAAACTAGAAAATATATGTAAGTTGGATAAGAAAGCTATTTGCTACAGAGTCAAAAACAAATTATCTCAACATATTCTTTTTGAATAGGAAAACAGAGTAACAAAACATTGATAAAAGAGTTCTATACCAAATTATACTATATTATAGTTTTTGAATTTTAATTTTTTAATTTTATTTGTTCTTTTAGTATGTATGGTAAGCTTATGGAAACGATTCATTATCCGCTTGAAATTGAAGTTTGAAAAAATACGTCAGTCCGCCATCTTTTTAGAAAATCTTATTTTTTTTAGTGTTCTGAATAGAGTTCTACAGTTCCCTATAGGTTTTGGGTACAATACATATCCAGATTTCGTCAAAAAATCACTTTGAAATGGGTATTTCAAAAAATCAATTAATCGTATAAAATCCGATACCCCCGAAATACTGGATGCATTAATCAAGTCCAGGTATTCGTTTTGTAGAATTCTTTGAGAACTATCCGGAACTCCCATCAGAACTCCCGGAACTCTTAATTTTTTTTTTCTCCAAATTAACCCCATTTGCGATGGAGAATATTCAAAGTCCCAGAACTTTTTTAATTTCAATTTCTCAGCTTTTTACCATTAAAATGATCGATTGAACTCTTTGAGACCTGCCCAAAACTTCCGTCAGAACTTCCAGAACTCTTCAATTTTAATTTTTCAGATTTGTACCATTACAAATATCGATAGAACTCTTTGAGAACTATTTTTCGACTGCGGGATTATTAGGTTTTGTACCTGCTCTCAGCGCTACCCAAAACCAACGACGTGGATGTGGCTGTGTTTTGGTTCCTTTCGTTTTTTTTAATTTTTAATTTTTTTACGTTTTTATTTTTTTATTTGTTTTAATATTTTCTTTTTTAAATTGAACGTTGTTCATATGTATTTTTAATTTAATTAGATTAGGTTAGATTGTAATTTATATTGTAAGATTAAATTGTAAGGTTAAGATTGGAATTAAGTTAATATAGAAACGAAGCTGTCGTGAAACTTTTATTAAGCCAAGACATATATTATGACGATTTGCAGCGTATTGCTGGTACAAAACATGCCCAGCTACCGTGTAAATTCGTCCACTTATTAAAATGGTTTTTGAAACATTTTGTAGATTGCATGAAAGTTGTTTTTTTTCCGGTTGTCTTCACAGAATTAGGATCCGTTACGATGCTCATATCGATTACTACGTGGGATTCATAGACTTTTTTGATACCTATTATATGTATGCTTACAATTTTTGCATTTAAATGGCACGCGTAGGTTGGCTTCGACGATAGCTTCCTGAATTTCGCCAAAACCTTTTTCCAAGATCAGATCCACGTTCACACATAGTGTAACGTTACAAAACGATCAACCTCTCAGTGCGGCTGCACTGAGAGTGCACACGTTACAATGGGACGACAGGGACGCGCGGCTAGTGTCAACCACGGTCTTACATACAGGTCTTGAAACTCTTCCAATTTCAGCGTGGTGGGGGATGAAGCTTACGCTAAATATTTTTGTTTCCTGACGCTGCAACTAGTTGGCGCTGCGGTAAGGTAAGGTTTGACAACACAACCTCTAAATTTTGGAGGATTTCCGGTAGAGTCAGCCATAAGGAAAGGAAGGAATGATTTCCGGTAGATCTGAGCAGGGTTAGACCAGGTTAGACGTGCTTCAGTATTCTTGAGTAATCGGTGTAATATTTCAGAATCTTGGAATAAATTGAAGATCAATTAAAAACCAAGTAAAGCATCACTGCTGATACTCGCTTTCGTGATAGAACTAGTATATCAATAGAAAAAAAAAAATTATTGAAGCATAATTGAGGTGCCCCATGCAATAACTCGCTTAGCGCTCGAGAGTATTGTCTGTCTCTTTTTTCGTCAGATGAGATGGCTGGAAATTCATCTGAAAATTAAAATGCAAAATATTCGCCAAACAAAAATATTTCATTGTAGAGGATCCGAAACTGCACAAAATTAACCGAATAAACTTTTCTCTGCGATGCGTACTTTTTTTGAAAAAAATTAAAATCTAAAATTTTTGAAACTAAGGAAATCAATACAGTTGAAAACTAAACTCGCCGAAACGCGGCTATTACTCGGCGTAAAATTTTTCAATTTTCAAGTTTTGTAGGGCATAGCCTAGCGCTGCTAATGCACCATTGCTTTTTCCCGAAACCCTTATCAATAATTTATTATTTTAATACAAATCGATCCGCGTCGTAAACCTCGTTTTTTCACCTTCCACTGCAAAATGAGTCGAGGGAATTTTCAGCTGCGAGAATATACTTTACGGCGTACTGTTATACGTACAACGAAGAAGTTTTCCACGGAATTAGGTCACGATTGGCCAAAAAATAAGCAAATGACGATGAGTTGAAAATAATGTCGCGAGCGCGCGGACGTTTGTATCCCGCTCGCGTGCGCTACATTCGACGGGCCGAAGCGTTAGCACTGATTTATGCAAATCAACATGTAAAAAAGTTTAAGTTACAGAGATTTTCACTAAAAATACTTGTTTCATTACGTACATGCCAGTTGTCCTTGGAATTGGGGAAATATTAGACAAAATTCATAGAGTATACATATAGCGAGTTGAAAACAACATTCTGTCGTGCTGCATAAGCGCTCTTGCCCGTTGTAGTTTCAGTCATTTGCACATATTTTAGCACATATATTTCGATAATTATGGAGATTAAGTGCATTAATACGTACCTTCTAACATTTATTATCACTGACAGGAGAAATTAGTATGATTTCCAAAATGCCTATAAAACATGAACAAGCTATTTTATTATTATGATTACAAAAATTTCTTACAAAGTCAGAAAATCATTTTATAGTATTGATTATGTTTCATCCATCAATAACTTTGACAGTTAAGATAAGTTATAGAATTTCTTCTACAGAACTTATTATCATTATTTTTATAAATACATTTTCTATTATAAACTGTTAAGATGAGGATCTATACCTCATTAAGTACAATATGAAAAAAATTTCTCTCATTCATTAATGTAAAATATTGTTTGTTGTTTCCATTTTATGAAAAAAATTCTCGAAAAAGATTTTCCCTTTCGGACTTAAATAATTAATCAATTTTTTTAAATCTCTGAGTTTCGCAGCATTTATGCCAACGCATGGTGCAGATTCCGAATTCAGGATTTCAACAAACTCTAAAGATGATTCGATAAAAAAATTCGTAGGTTTTCCTTCATAGTCAGTAAATACGTCAACGGTGCCGTTAGCGAAAAAGTTTATCCTCACAGCTTTACTGATTTGAAGCTCTTTTGGTATTTTTGCCCTCTTTTCCATCTTTTGTTCAAAATCTTTTACTTCATAATCAGTTTCTTGAACAATTTCGAAAGGAGGGTTTCTGGAATTTTGTATTATTTCAATATATTCTTCAGGTGTTTCAATTTTCTCTGACTTTTTCTTTTTTTTCCCGTACATGCCGAAATTGGCATCACATTGGCAGTACGAGTGTCCTCGTACCGGGTAGAGATGTTGAATTTCGACTTGCATTTTTTTGGAAAGCAATGAAAAAAAATGAAGCATGTTGTAATTCCTGTTCTGGCCGCCACAAGCACGTTGATTCTCAGAAACCTTGGAGACCACAAATTAATGTGGAAAACAAAAGAATAGCGGGCGAGAGAGCATTCCCGGCGCGAAAGAACGTTCTTTTCAACTCGCTATATCGAAAAAATTGTATCCTCAAAAGAATTCAACTCTGTCAACTCTTGTTGTCCGCAAGAATGTTTCCGGAACATTGATATCCCACAACAACGAGAACTGCACGATAATTTTTGGAAAATTGGTGACTATCATGGGCAGAACGTATTTCTTAGCGGCATCATGAGAAGAAAAAATTCACAGGCGATAAATGGAAATTGCGAACTAAAACGTGTATTATGGGATTATATTTTTCATACCGCGTGTCTCGATATTGTAGTATGCCAGAATTTTTTAGTTCATTGTTTGCAAATTAATAGAGGCAGATTTGCGTCCGTTCAAAAGAAAATCATTTCTGGCGATACATTAAAAGACGGCCGTGGCAGGCATGAAAATCATTATGCGGTATTGACAGCTGAAATGAAAGAATTAATTTACATACATTGTAACATGATCCAGCATTCGGAGCCTCATTATACACGTGAAAATTCTACACTTAAATATTTTCAAAATTCGGATTTAACTTTGAAAAAAATGTACGATTTTTTTATAGATTTTTACGCAGCTGTTAAAGGTGATGATGCCGATTTTAATGAATCAACAGTCCCGCTAAGCCGTAATACTTACGAAAAATATTTTAATTACAATGTTGATTTTACATTTAGTGCACCTCGAACGGACGTTTGCAATTTTTGTTTTGTAAATAAGGACAACGCGGAAACAAAAATTGAGTTTTTGCAGCATACAGCTAATGTAAAAAGCTACAGAAAAATCAAAAATATTCTTTTGGCAACTAAAAATGCGCTTTGTTTAGTTTTCGATTTTGGTCAAAATCTCCCACTTCCGAAATTATCTTGTTCCGAACAATTCTATCTTCGAAAGCTCTGGTTGTATATTTTCAATGTTCATGTTCTGAGTGACCCTGACAGTAAAAGTTACATGTTTCCAATTATTGAAGGTAATGTGAAAAAAGGAAGCAACACTGTCATGAATCTTTTGTTTTATGTAATCACGGAAGAGTACAAAAAGGGCTATTTTGACAAAATCGTCCTATTTTCTGATGCTTGTGGCGGCCAGAACAGGAATTACAACGTGCTTCATTTTTTTTCATTGCTTTCCAAAAAAATGCAAGTCGAAATTCAACATCTCTACCCGGTACGAGGACACTCGTACTGCCAATGTGATGCCAATTTCGGCATGTACGGGAAAAAAAAGAAAAAGTCAGAGAAAATTGAAACACCTGAAGAATATATTGAAATAATACAAAATTCCAGAAACCCTCCTTTCGAAATTGTTCAAGAAACTGATTATGAAGTAAAAGATTTTGAACAAAAGATGGAAAAGAGGGCAAAAATACCAAAAGAGCTTCAAATCAGTAAAGCTGTGAGGATAAACTTTTTCGCTAACGGCACCGTTGACGTATTTACTGACTATGAAGGAAAACCTACGAATTTTTTTATCGAATCATCTTTAGAGTTTGTTGAAATCCTGAATTCGGAATCTGCACCATGCGTTGGCATAAATGCTGCGAAACTCAGAGATTTAAAAAAATTGATTAATTATTTAAGTCCGAAAGGGAAAATCTTTTTCGAGAATTTTTTTCATAAAATGGAAACAACAAACAATATTTTACATTAATGAATGAGAGAAATTTTTTTCATATTGTACTTAATGAGGTATAGATCCTCATCTTAACAGTTTATAATAGAAAATGTATTTATAAAAATAATGATAATAAGTTCTGTAGAAGAAATTCTATAACTTATCTTAACTGTCAAAGTTATTGATGGATGAAACATAATCAATACTATAAAATGATTTTCTGACTTTGTAAGAAATTTTTGTAATCATAATAATAAAATAGCTTGTTCATGTTTTATAGGCATTTTGGAAATCATACTAATTTCTCCTGTCAGTGATAATAAATGTTAGAAGGTACGTATTAATGCACTTAATCTCCATAATTATCGAAATATATGTGCTAAAATATGTGCAAATGACTGAAACTACAACGGGCAAGAGCGCTTATGCAGCACGACAGAATGTTGTTTTCAACTCGCTATATGTATACTCTATGAATTTTGTCTAATATTTCCCCAATTCCAAGGACAACTGGCATGTACGTAATGAAACAAGTATTTTTAGTGAAAATCTCTGTAACTTAAACTTTTTTACATGTTGATTTGCATAAATCAGTGCTAACGCTTCGGCCCGTCGAATGTAGCGCACGCGAGCGGGATACAAACGTCCGCGCGCTCGCGACATTATTTTCAACTCATCGTCATTTGCTTATTTTTTGGCCAATCGTGACCTAATTCCGTGGAAAACTTCTTCGTTGTACGTATAACAGTACGCCGTAAAGTATATTCTCGCAGCTGAAAATTCCCTCGACTCATTTTGCAGTGGAAGGTGAAAAAACGAGGTTTACGACGCGGATCGATTTGTATTAAAATAATAAATTATTGATAAGGGTTTCGGGAAAAAGCAATGGTGCATTAGCAGCGCTAGGCTATGCCCTACAAAACTTGAAAATTGAAAAATTTTACGCCGAGTAATAGCCGCGTTTCGGCGAGTTTAGTTTTCAACTGTATTGATTTCCTTAGTTTCAAAAATTTTAGATTTTAATTTTTTTCAAAAAAAGTACGCATCGCAGAGAAAAGTTTATTCGGTTAATTTTGTGCAGTTTCGGATCCTCTACAATGAAATATTTTTGTTTGGCGAATATTTTGCATTTTAATTTTCAGATGAATTTCCAGCCATCTCATCTGACGAAAAAAGAGACAGACAATACTCTCGAGCGCTAAGCGAGTTATTGCATGGGGCACCTCATATTGCTCATACTTATTTTTATTTAAAACCAATATCGGAATATGAGGGAAAAAAGAACTTGGGTTCGAACCTAAAGTATTACAATCATGAATCGTGCATAATTCCACTACACCAAACATTACTTCATCTGAAAGGGTGTGAAAATAATTCACATTCATTTTCCAAGCATCTTCGAGGTTTATTTGAGTCGAAGGGAACTTGTTTATTTTCGAGAAAACATAGTGCAACAACCATTTTCCATCAAATATGATCCAATTCTCGCGTACATTCTACAAATATGTCATTGAAACAAGCAATACGGTTATGAAGGTTAGAAAGAGATGACAGAACGATTCTGTCTCTCTCGCATACAACCTTACTTTACCGCTCACGCCACTAGTGGCCATGACGGGAAACTTTTTTCATTATTTTAAGCGGTGTACCCCCACCACGCAAGTTTCAAGACCTGTATGTAAGACCGTGGTGTCAACACTAGCCGATAGATGAAGAACGTCTCCCGAAAGTGAAAAACACGGGACAGTAGTATCAAGATAATCCGATAGAGGATTAGCGCTTCTCGCTAATAAATATCGGACTAGAATTCGTTAAAGACGACATTTCGAATCGATGAAGTTAGTTAATCGAGAATCTAAGTAACAAGTAAGTCACAAATCCGAGAAGTAAGTCATACATCCGAATCGATAAACAGGATAATCGCGAGTTAGTCAGAACACTCCTTGTTAATCATTGTGTCGAGAGGCTACGGAACATTAGCCCGGGCGATTCCGCGTAGACCCACGTAGAAACATTGTCAAAGTTCTGCGGAGACCAAAGTGATCTTCCGCAGAGACTTTAGTTAACGCTATTTTGTATCTATCATCCGCGCCTTTGGTAGTTGCGTCGCACATAGTGCCATATCCCATAGGTAGGCAAAGCGCCACTAGGGCTATTGAACCAACACCGGCAGATCCTCTGTACCTCACATACAGGTCGGAGAGAGATAGGGATAGAAAACAAACATAGACTGGTTCCTAGACAAGATTGTTTCCTACAATACCGACAAGTGATTACAACTGAGTAATTGACACGGATTACTAAACTTCTGTACCAATTATCAATGACTTTAATAAACTTTTGATATTTTATTTTTACTTTACCCACCTGTGTCGACCAAATTCTTAAAGACGCCAGCCCCGAGCACTTACCTACATCCCATTTCGTACACTCATAAGGAGCGTACGAAATTGCACTATCGTGAAACGTTACAATAGCAATGCATGCATACATATTCTTTTTGATGTACTTGCATTCAGAACACAAGTTAGTTACTGTACAGCTTGGCAGTTCCTTGAACAAATATTCCGCCAAATGTGCCGCGTTACAGTTCGCATTCAATAATTTAACTTTCCTGGTATACGGAGTTATGAAAAATATTGGAATCTTGAGCAAAATCTTTGCCCTTTGAACATAATGCGTAGCTTGTATTTTCCCGTGGAGCAAGAGATTGCATGCTAATTCGAAAAAAGCGTTTTCATTTTCGCTTATACTTTCCTTGTACATATTATGCATAGCAATTGCGTTAGCTGTTATTTGTAATAGAGAATCGAAAGCGCATGTTTCGCGAACGCTAATGTACTCTCCCTGTAGTGTCACAGGGTTGCAATCACAACCATTTTTCAAAATTGGAATAGTCACTGCTTTACTGCTTTGAACAGAATCCCAATCAGGGCATTGATTCAAATATGTAGATGTATGGTGTGATCTACGAGTCTTTTGATCTTTATTTTTTTTCTGTTATATTTTAATTTTTCCTCCAGTTTTCAACCTCATTTAAAGAGTCATTACTTCTTTGAGATTCATTGTAGGTTTCCTCTTTCATACTTGGTTTGGTCTGGTCTAGAGATTCCTTATCACTTTTAATTAAATGAATTTTATATTCTTGATGTGTTTCCATTTCCTCATCTGTAGCATCAGTTTCCTTGCCCCGTTCGGTTATTTTCAGCCTGGCGCTCACGGCCTAATTCGTCATAACCGACTTTATCTGTGTGATTATGTTCACTGCCGTGCAGATCAGCTGTCGAAAAGCGTAGTTTTCTTTCAATGTATTCTATATGTCTCAATAAGAATTTGTCCACTCTCATAGGAAGCTGGTTCTGAAACACTCTGTTCTTTATATTGTTAAACTCAGCTTCAACGTGCGATGAAGAAACAATTTTGTTACCGAATTTAAAATAGGGTTTCATTACACCAGTTCATACTGGTAGATGATACATTAACATCTTTAACTTTCTGGCTACTGCTTCGTTGAAAAAAGTGTTCACTGTAATTCCATCGACAGATTCATGAGCAATGTCAGTTGCTTCCTTATAAATAGAATTGCTCCACGTCATCCGGTTTTCCGTATTGTCATCATCATTGACACTTTCAAAAATTACTTCATCCTCTCCCGTTGAGGGATCCTCTACTTTCACTTTTTTAATAATATTATTTACAGCACGAAGATGAATTTCAGATGGCAACAACTTATCAGTATCTGTTAAACCAATTTCTTCACTTAAGGGGTCTGGCCACCTTGGCCGATCGGAAAATGGGTACATTTAAAAGAAAAATAATAAACTCGAAAGTATGGGCCGGAATTTTTTAATTTTTTTATACAACGTCAGAAAGGGCTTTGAGAATAACGTCAAAAAATTTCCGTTCAAAATATTAAAAAATGGTGCTGTTCTGCACATTGCCGCGGAGGCCCTCCGCACGATACGCGCGGTCGTTGTCCCATCAGTTACTTGGTCATGTCACATCCGAAAAAAAAAAAAAAAATATCAGCTCATTCGTGAGTAGTGTCGCTACAATGTAGCATAGCGGTTTTTTTTTTTGACCATTAAAAAAATTATGGTGACCCGAAGAAAAAAATTTGTACTTTTTTCTTACATTTTTCGAGCAAAAAGAATAATAAAACAAAAACTAATCAAGTTATCGCAAAAATCCTATGTAACATTTTAGATAATGTATCTAGAAGTATTGTGTACAAATTTGAAAGCAATCGGATCGATAGTTTACGATATTTCGAAGGTACCAGTTAAAAAAATGTAGTTTCGAGATAATCGCAAAAGAAAGTACACTACCGGCGGAAAGTGTAAATGTGCAGTTATTCAGCTGACGGTGCGGTTTTTGCGTGTCTTACCTTCAATAAGCGATTCCTGGGCCATAGACGCCTCCTTCGGTAGCTAATTGAGCGTCTTGGGCTATTACAATTTGTTTTTCAATTTTGAAAACAACTTTTTTTCGTCTATCGAACCGCGCGGTCGACCGCCCGCAGCGGCTCAACCTTCCTACCGAAAAATAACTGTAACTTGGTCAATTTTGGGTTTTTCGATAAGTACTATGGCTTAAATTGTTCTTAATAGTTCAAAGTTTATTAAAAAAAAATAAAAAAAAAATGAAAAAGAAAAAAATTACATGGTGGCCAGACCCCTTAAAGCAACAACGATGGTCGATTTTAGGAGCATCTCAATCTGATCAATGTTTTCCATTTAATAAGCCTGAGCAATACTTCTGAGATAAAACTGACGAACTTTAGGTGATTTTCCTTTTACCGATTCCCATTTAGCTACCATAGAAATTATATGGCTAACATCTAGACGAACGTAACAAGTTGGCATTTTTCTCTTCTTTTTTGAGACAGGAATATCATGACACCTTTTCATATACCCGCGTAAATCTGCGCTATTAGCGAATACTTTTGAAGCAGCTATTAAAATAGCACGTCTAAAATCACTTACTACGACTCGTGGTATAGGCGCTCCATTTTTCACGATTTCCATCAGACAAAATGAAATGATTGACGCGTTTTGTCTTGCAAAAAGCATTTGATACACTGGAAAGTTACCATTCTTGAAAACACATATGCACTGGTAAAGGAAAAGGTGTTGCGATTTTTCTCCAGAGGGTAGAGCTGTATTTTCTTCGCTATGCTCCCCGTTGCATCAATCGCTAAAAAACATTCAGAATTGTACTTATGCGCAACTTTATACAGAAGTTGTTGCTCCCGAGTTCAATAAATACAAAAAAATGGATCTCCAATAACATGGATTGTACCGCGATGTGCTGTATACATTGCTGTTCGTAAATTCTCGATAGGGTTTGTTGTATTTATTTGAAGGCGTCTATCTTGCCCTTGTTGCTTCGCTTTGCGTAAAACTGGTGCGTTATACAATACTGGAGGATCTCCCACATTCATTAGTCTATGCGCTTTTTTAGCCTTCCAAATACTGGCACCTTTTCGAGAATCCAGCAAGTGGTTCGCAATTTTTTCTCGGATATTACCTCTGAATTGTCTTTTACGTTTGTGCACTACTTCCTGACAAAAACCATTGAGTGTGCATTCATAAATAACGTCACAGTTTTTTTGCGGCTTTGTACTATATATGTATAGATGTCGTACAAGTTTAGCACCACATTCATTGCATTTGCTCTTAAAAACTGAATAATATTTGTATTCAGCATTTAAAAAAACCTTAGCTTGTTTAAATACGAATCCGCATGGGATTTTAGTTTGCTGCCAAATCTTTTCAGCAAACACGTGTGTCCATTTGTTAGGTTATAGTATTGTACGCGATCCATATAGTTTTGATTTAGGCTTGATTTTATTCCACTGGTCTGGTGAAATGACGAGTTGAAATTTCTGATTAGATTTTTCCATTCATATTTTTCTAATACATTCTACGTCATACTCTCCATTCTTAAAATCCTTAAAAACCCATACCTTTGCCAATTTCCATTTTGGTGTCCCGTTACTCCCAAACTAGGTTTTTCCGCTTTTCAACCCCTACTTTACACCACTTCTATTAATATAAAAAGACGAACCTTTCCTAAGTAAAGGTTAGTAGTAATCTAGACATTGTACACGACACCCCTCTCGAGAAATATATATACTCTTTGCACAACCTGAACGACGGTTTCTTTATTGAAGAAACCCAACAATACTTCCTGGAACCCACAACAAATATAAATTCGTTGATCAACGATCACCGAGTCGGATCATAACAATACAAGAAATACAACTATATTGTAAAATAAAAACATAAAATATGTCTAGTGCAAAACTGTGAATATGCATACTTTGTAAAAACTATTTCGTACAGTGTGCCTTGCTAGAGAGTTCATTGTTTTCCATCTGTCAAAAAACCATATCGAACTCGTAGCCTCACTATAACTGTGTAGATTCGGGTTATCGTATATGGCAAATCTCTGGCAGCATTCTTATTTTTTAAATTATTTACGTCTTGACTAAAAGAGAGTTAATTGTTGTTCGAGATCGCAGCTTATATTACAGAAATTCGTTTCTATTTTTGCATGTTTACATTTTTTATGTCATAGCGCAGTTATTTGAGTATCGGTAAACTACTAATGGAATATCGCTCAGAAGAAAAAAATTCGCATTTGTGCCCAATTGGGTTTGTACGCAACTGGGCATCACCCGTTGGCTTTAAGAAAAATTCGACGACACCCTCGTTTCTGTATTAATTTAATTATAATCTAATCTGTACATATTTATAATTATAATCCAATCTAATTAAATTAAGAATACAGATAAGGCAACATTTGGTTTAAAAAAGGGAAAATTCAAATGAAAAAAGAGGGAACCACGTCGTTGGTTCTGGGTAGCGCTGAGAGCGAGTATAAAATCTGACAATCCCATAGTCGAAAAATAGTTCTCAAAGAGTTCTATCGATAATTTTAATGGTAAAAATCTGAAAAATTAAAATTGAAAGAGTTCTATGACTTTGAAGATTCTCCGTACCAAGTGGGGTTAATTTGGAAAAAAAAAATGAAGAGTTCCAGAAGTTCTGACGGGCGTTCTGAGTAGCTCTCAACGAGTTCTATCGATAATTCTTATGGTAAAAAGCTGAGAAATTAAAATTGGAAGAGTTCTGGGACTTTGAAGATTCTCCATGGCAAGTAGGGTAGATTTGGAAAAAAAAAAATGAACAGTTCCGAGAGTTCTGACGGGAGTTCTATGTAGTTCTCGAAGAGTTCTACAAAACGAATACTTGGACTTGATTAATCCATCCAGTATTTCTGGGGTATCGGATTTTATACGATTAATTGATTTTTTCAAATACTCAGTTCAAAATGATTTTTTGACAAAATCTGGATATGTATTGTACCCAAAACCGATAGGGAATTGTAGAACTCTTTGAGAACTATTCGGAACACTAAAAAAATAAGATTTTCTAAAACATGGCGGGCTGACGTATTTTTTCAAACTTTATTTTAAAGCGGAAAATGACCGGAACTATTGATGAAAAAGTGCAGAGAACTGTAGAACTATTGTTAATCTATTTAGAACTACCAAAAAAATTATATTTTTTCTAAAATTATATTTTTTCTAAAATGTTCTAAAATGAGGTTGGCCCCCGATTTCCAAATATCGCTATTTTTTGCCTTTAATCGGCAGAACTATTTCTGAAAACTGTCAGGAACTCTAGAACTCTTCCGGGGGCAAGCAGCACTCTAGCTTTCTTTTATTAATTTCCATAATGAGGGGCTAACTTCACAGAGGTGGGTCTACCAGGATCAACGATAGAAGTGTTTGCGGCGTCGTTGGCAGATTCATCAATTAAGCAATATGCGACTCCATTAAAGGCCTGGTGGGAGTTTCGTTGAAGATCGGGAATTGATCCGTATAAACCAAATAAGAGTGATTTTTTACTTTTTTAGTAGAGAAATTTAAGAAAGGGGCTTCTTTTGGTACCCTTAATTCGACAAGGACGGCTGTATCGCCTATTTCGATTAATGATATTACCAAAGATAGTGATCTTACGAGATTCTTTAAGGGAAGTTTTCGATTACGACCAATTAAGACTAAGTATGACAAAACATGGGATCCAGGAGGTGTGCTACGCATACTGGCCAATCACTGTACACTAGAAAATTCAAACCTTCGAAAAATCTCCGAGAAACTTGTCACCCTGATGGCACTCGGGACAGCACATAGAATGCAGACGTTAGCGCTCATAAAGATTGATAATATAAGACGGACAAGAGTTGGTTTCGAGATAAAGATACCGGACTTTATAAAAACTTCTTGGCCAGGACAGTGTCAGTCTTTATTAGTATTACCATACTTCAAGGAAAAGCCCGAGATATGTGTGGCATCTTTTTTGAATAGATATTTGGCCTTAACAGAGCCTTTAAGAAAAGACTGTAACAACTTGTTTATTACGTCAAGAAAGCCGTTTAAAGCGGCAACAACACAATTGATAAATAGATGGATAAGGTCAATGCTTAAGCTTAGCGGAGTAGGTGAAGAATATACTCCTCATAGTACAAGACACGCCGCAACGTCGATGGCATTCACCGAAGGAATAGATTTAAGTATCATTAAGTCAACGGCAGGCTGGTTGTTTGAAAAATAAGAAGATAGGAGGAGAGGAGGCTTGTTACTACCAAGAGCTGACGGATTATGCTCTTTTGATATCTGTTCTTTCTCTATTTTGTATGTCTCCTTCTTTCTGTTATTTGAATTATAGAACTCTCTGGATCCTTTGAGAACAGAATGTTCTAGATCATTATCGATCGAGCGTAGTGGAACACTCTAGACTAACGACTAGAGGGCATATAAGTCTTTCTGGACGCGCCCTCTAGTCAGTCTAGAACGTGTACGCGAGAAACGCTACTCGTCGTTACAACTTAGTGCGTAGAAGTGATCGACAGTTCGTAGTGCATTTCTTGTCATTCTTAGTGTTAAATCTGGTGTTTACATTGAAAATAGTGATTGTGCTGCACACTCTCTTCTCATTGAAGAAGTTTAACCTGTAATGTATTTTATTTTATTTTTAATATCTTTTTGTCATGTTGGATTTTTGATAACAAGACTATAGTCCTTTTCAATTTTATAATAATTTGCAACGAATGTAACAATGTTTAATTCACTTTAAAAGAAAGCATTTACTTCTCACATAACTCATACATTTCCAAATATTATTCGCCATATGCATTCACTGGGCCACAGATTAGATATGATAGTTCACTAGTAACAGTGCCATGGTTGGAAGCTCCTCTTCACGAATGATTCTTTTATACGGTCCAGTTAATCTCAAAATTGCACTGTGATTATCGATGTTCATTAGAATATAAAATATTCGCCTATATAGAAAATGGACAAAGAAAACCACAACTGTTAAAATGTTGCTAATTAAAATAATTATATAACATGGACTGTATTATACCTGTCTTGTATTTATATTTGACTATACGGTACTTGATATGACTGGCTCTCGTGATATGTGACAGGCGACTAAAATTTTGTGTTGAGGAGCGACCGAATCTGGCGATATTTCATACTACCCATTATATAAACATCTGTTTTCTTACAATCCCCCCCCCCCCCCCCCCCCCGATTATATCACACAGGCATAGTGAGATATAATCTGCCTATCCATTAGGATAAATACATAAACTAAGTTCTATTTCCTATACATAAATTTCATACATCTTACGTTTATAAATGACAAGTTATTTTATATTAAACCTTTACAGTTGCGTCAATTTCTTTGTAATATAGTTTTAGATTCGCGCGATTATAAATTCCTTTGCTCGCATGCAGTGGATTTATCTCTGTTAAATGGTATGCATTGTCACAATATTTTTTATCTATTTTATACGGGCCTTTATGTAGAAGGAAAAACTTTTTCGTGACTTTGTCAATAGCACTTGAAAGGTGCGGAACGCATACAAGTACATAATAATTTTTGTTTAACATAAGTTTTGATTTTCTTTTTTGTTGTTTTTTGCGCATTTGGAAGTTGTTCATGAGTCTTTCCTTTGCTAATATGACTTTTGTTGTATGTGGTATTTTAATGTGAGCTGGGAATTTAATAATTTTTGGTATAATTGCGGCCATTGGCGTAGCCAGCATTTTTTTCTGGGGGAGGCCTAGGAGGGGCTGGTTTGACAAAAAAAAACTGGTTTTGTTTACAATCATGTTTTTATATTAAGGTAGTATGAGCACGAACTTCCCTATTAGATAGAAAAGTGATTTTTTAATATGCTATTGAATAAGCTTAGAGAATGTCGTCTGTTAAATTTCAAAACGTGTTACCGACTATTTACAGTAATAATTAATGTACAAACTTTGGAAATTTAGTATACGCTATATACAGAATTCGGGCAGATAAAACTTTGAGACCGAAATAATCATTCTTTGAAATTAGCTACCTTCCGAAAATAAAGCACCAAATATCGAGAAAACTATCACAAATACGTACGTCCCTTAAAAAATATATGTTACCGAATATTTTGAATGGATATCATTGATTAAATTGACATGTTTTCGCGAGCTCTGGCCTCTTTTTCATGGCGGCTGAGAGAATGTAGATTTGGCAACACCGCGTGACATCAGCGCTCATATCTCAGCTGGAAACTAAATGGTGGCGAACAATTTGAATGCACTAAAAGAGTTGTTGCTCTGAATTTATTATCCCGCATGATGAATTTGCTTCTTAATAATAGATATGACTTAATAGTATATCGAATATGACCTGAACATTGTAAATTATATTTTTATTATTTTTTTTATATCTGCTTTCTTCTGTAAGACATGTTGAGGTTGTATTTCAGTTCTATTTTTTTCTTATACATTTGATTAGATATAAATGAGGGAATCTAGGCGGAAAAGGATTAATAAAATCAATCATTGTGTAACATTTAAAATGCGATACATTTATTATCACAATTTGCAACACGCAACAATTACATCAGGTTCTCTTATTATTTATGAATTATATTAATTTTTTAACAAGAATACGCTATACCAAATTAATGATAGTCTTTTCTATTTGAGCCACGATAGCTTTAAAGATTTTATTATTTTTACTAACTCGTGGTTTTCCTCTAACGTCTTCACTGAGGAGAATCCGAATTCCTTCTGCTCCAGAGCTCAGATAAGTTGTTTCCAGAACCTGCATAGTGATTCCAGCCTTTGCCATTTTACCTATCATACCGACTGATATTGTTTCTTTCATTGCAAGCAAAGATTCTTTGTTTCGAGCTTGCATAACGACCATCTTCGCCTCATATAAAATCTTACTCGTCGCCTTTGCGTTACATTTCATTTTATCTTCGCTCATTCCAGTGACAGAAACTAGTTGACTTAACATTAATACATCATTAACGGCGTTATGGGCACCTTTTGCTGCATTGAAGCCCAAAAGATCTTCCGCGAGGGCTGTTTGACTATAACTTTTTTTCTCTTTCTTTCGATCCGGAAGGTGATCGCGAAAGAGAATCAAGGTATCGGCAAACCCTTTCACGATCGATTGAAATTGATCCAGCAACCCATACTCTCTCATTGAACGAAGTATCATCGGCGCATCAAACCTATTAGAAACCATGAAAGCTGTTGAAAAATATGTTCATTTGTAAATGTGTAAATCCACAAGAAACGATGGTAAAATTATTGCTCGACCTAGAAATCCTGTGAAATAATTGCTAATGATTACTCAACGTTTGACATCAATAACATTTGGTGAGAAAAATCACAATTACTAATGAAGAGCAAACCGTCACCTAAAGCCATTGTGAGCCACCAGAATTACATCGGCTCCGATACTGCGTAGATACTCGATGAAATTTTGGAGCGCCATTCGAGGCGGTATCGTATCCACTCGAGCATCATTCAGATACATTTCACCACCATAAACTTGGAGCCCTGTAACTGTTGCTGCTCTGGTGGTCATATCTTTCGACGGTACTATGTACACTGGGCCACAGAAATGGTGTCAACGGTAGACGCCGTGCGGTGAGGTAAGAGAGGAGATTTGGGCGGCGCCTGCTCGCGTATCTTGGCCTGTGCGTGCGACGCAGAGAGCACTACGGTGCGAGTGAGACGCCAGAGCGTCGCTCGGTGCGTCCTTGTTGCACAGCACTAGTGTAAGCGAGACGCCAACAAGGCCCCTCATTCGCAATAGGGAGCTTGGTGGGGGACCGCTCGTATTCGGACGCACGCTTTCTCCCTCTCTCTCAGACTAACGCTCTATGACGAGGACAGCTAGTACCCCGCCAAGAATCGAGAAGGATCTATGGGACTTTCGGTAGTGGGAATGAGATAGACTTTTCGATTATCCGTCCTCGTCAAACAGCGTTAGTGAGACAAAGAGAGATATATGCGACGTGGTGGCTAGGAACAAGTGTCCAGCGTCTAACCCATAGCTACCGTGCGCCCTATTCGCGCAGCATGAGTGGGGGCGAGACAGCGATAGGTCCCAGAGTTGGCACGCTACCTAGTCTAGATGATACTATTATGAAGCGTTGAAGTTACGTTTCTATTGTGCAGGTAGAACGGCGTAAGTTTCATGACTTCATTATAAGATTATGCCCTTCTGAAGCGCACTAGAAAAGTAGTAGAAAAATAGGGGGTGTCTGTAAATGGTTTTCCTATTTTTCTACTACTTTTCTAGTGCGCTTCAGAAGGGCATAATCTTATAATGAAGTCATGAAACTTACGCCGTTCTACCTGCACAATAGAAACGTAACTTCAACGCTTCATAATAGTATCATCTAGACTAGGTAGCGTGCCAACTCTGGGACCTATCGCTGTCTCGCCCCCACTCATGCTGCGCGAATAGGGCGCACGGTAGCTATGGGTTAGACGCTGGACACTTGTTCCTAGCCACCACGTCGCATATATCTCTCCTCGTCTTACTAACGCTGTTTGACGAGGACGGATAATCGAAAAGTCTATCTCATTCCCACTACCGAAAGTCCCATAGATCCTTCTCGTTTCTTGGCGGGGTACTAGCTGTCCTCGTCATAGAGCGTTAGTCTGAGAGAGAGGGAGAAAGCGTGCGTCCGAATACGAGCGGTCCCCCACCAAGCTCCCTATTGCGAATGAGGGGCCTTGTTGGCGTCTCGCTTACACTAGTGCTGTGCAACAAGGACGCACCGAGCGACGCTCTGGCGTCTCACTCGCACCGTAGTGCTCTCTGCGTCGCACGCACAGGCCAAGATACGCGAGCAGGCGCCGCCCAAATCTCCTCTCTTACCTCACCGCACGGCGTCTACCGTTGACACCATTTCTGTGGCCCAGTGTACACGTTAAAAGCTTTATCGTTGTACACTGCCGCGATTTGACAAATTTCTGCTGTCTTTGAGAGTCCAGTGGTCTCCAAATCGAAGATAACTAGAGCGATATCGTTCAAATCTGTCTGTAGCTGCGAGTTGCCATCTGAAAGACAACAAATGTTTTCAATTTACTATTTATGTGGGTTTTTAAAAGTTTGATTTATTCAATTCGGTATAGTCAATATAATACGTACCAGAAGTAGAGGGATCGTTTGTGAGTTCAGAGACATAAGTAAATCCACTCTCAGTTTCGTATGTTATCCCTTCGCGCCGTTCAGCCGCGGCTCCTTTCGTCGATCGTTGATTTTTGTGAAAAAGTCTCCGTTTCTTAATTTCAACAGTCTTCGATTTCTGGATTTTTGACCTCCGTGTCTGTTCTTTTTGGTTTCGAAACCGCTTCGTTATGACACCGGGGGATAGCTCCAGAATTTTGTTCATCTCGTCGATGTATGTTACGCCAATGTTCTTCTGACACACCGATGCCGCAACTCGAAAATTTAGCGATTCAGATCCGGCGTAAAACTTCGACTTTGGAGCTTTACTTGCTACAGTGTGATTGAAAGACTCATTGGCCTGGCTGGAAGCACACGGCGCTAATTTTAGCGAGTTTTGAGCGAACCGCAAGAATATTCCTGTTAGAGAATCACGAAGTCCGGGATCGGTGAGCGGTTCACCTTTGGGAAGCCCTTTATGCTTATAATTCTCTCCGAAAAGCTTATAACCGCACCATTCACCGCAGTTATTGTGTTCGCCAAATACGTGGCAGGTAATATTTTTTATAGCTCCCGCTACGGATGTAGGGTCCCCATGATTTTGTTTTATCGCAGAAGTGAAGCAGCGCGAAATATATCTGATTACTTTGCCCGGCAAATGTAAACCGTATAAGGCATTATTTAGAGCTTTCGACGCATGGTTGAGATCTGACCATTTCTCGATTTTTGTCGACGATTCTCGTCGTACAGCAGCAATCGTTGATGAGTCATCGTCTCCTATGAGAACCGCAACTCTGACGTTTTCCTCTTTCAGTAATTTATTATTAACGATCACTTCTACAGCCATATCAGGCTCCATAGACTTCGCGCTTCCCTCGAAATTCTTCCGACAGTCATGATCATTTTGATCGCGCCCGCGAGCGCACGAGGTACAAGCCTTACTTCGCACGGCATAGGACAGGATTTTCTGGGAACGATGACCAATCAGAGACAGATGACCTGGAATACCGAAGTAATCATTCAATATGCAGTGCTCAAATTACATGATCCATAATAATTATAAAAGACAAACGATATTAACCAGAGAGACTGTTGTAGGCACGACCTGTTCCTCGTTTCTGCCATCCAGCATCAACCGATGCAACAATATCCACTGCTTCTTCGGAATCATTTTCATATTCGATCGGCTCTCTAAAACAGCGAAAAATTCAACATCTCATGGCGTTGACGCAATAACACAGTAAATTATTATTTTCTGTAAGGGAAACGAAAGTCTGCTCGAAATTCTAGCTTAACGTGTCAATCACGTGTATCGCATTGCATACTGACTCGGCTTGTTCTTCTTTGGTTTCACGCTGAGCTGCAATGGTCATTGCTTTTTCAAGTTTTATACTTTGGCGGCAACTATTTTCAGCAACCTCTTCAAATGCAGGACCAACGTGTCGCTCATAACGTTTTACGATAGTCCCTGGCAAAACTGGAATATTCAAAACCGATAAGAGTGTGTTCAATTGGGCCTCTCCTATACCCGCATCGATCATAGCTGCAAAATATTTTCATAAAATGAGAATTTTAAGTATAATTCTAGATATAATAATAAATTCTGTGGGCAGAACTAAAATAAAAATACATACCTATCGCAGCTTTGCTATTGACATCGTACAACCGATTGTTTGCATGACGTTTGTTAGTTTCAACCGTACGATTTTCATTGCACTGCACACAAAGCACATCCAACCTGCTTGCCAACCCAAACCTCTCCTCATGTACTATATTTCGAAACGAGAGAGGAAGGTTGCAAAAATTGCACCAGAGATTTTCAGCGAGAGTACGAAAATCGATAATACGACGTCCCGAATCGTCGTATGTTTTCGTGATAACCTCACTTTCACCATTTATCTTTTTTTGTCTCGATGCACGTACATTATTTCGCCATTGGTATGCTTTTTCGGACACAAATCGTCCTTTAGTACGTCCGTGATTAGAATGTATATTATGCTGAGCCATATTAATTCATATCGGCTTCTATCCTCGATCGTAAGCAAGCTCGTAACATTTCGTGCAACTGGCATCAAACTGTCAGAAAATAGCTAACTACAGCGTTGTCACGCGTATTCCGGGAATCAAAAAAACGCGGCCGGCTAGACAATTTGAGTCAAATGTGAATGCTATTTTAACTACTAGCGTTTTAGAAATATACACGCATTATCATCGCATACACTTCTTAAATTTTCTCTCTTCGTATTATAATTTATAATATACCGTAATGTGTAATACTTCGGTTTTTCCTCATAATTAAAAATATAGACTTTCTATTGACTATGTATTCCGCTCATACTACCTTAAACAAATTTACATAATAATTAATAATCATGTAACACACATAAAATATGACACTCTCTTTGCTTTGATCACACGTTTATATTAACATTAATATCAAACTTTGGTAATACGTCAAAAAATAATCAATTAATTTTTCTCCGTTCTTTAATCTAGTTACCAGTCTTTGACCTTTACTTTTAGACGGTACTCAATTAAATAAGTCTTAGTTTTCTACTTTTTTCTGCAAATCGGCTCAACACTTTTTCGGCTGGAATTTTTTTTTAACAATGTCATTCTCTATGTTGAGCAGTGACATATGAGAGAATCGTTCCTGAAGCATTGTGCTTCTAACCCACGTTTTTATCCGCCTCGTGGCAGAAAAACTTCTCTCGCAGCTGGCGGAACTCACTGGGAGTACTATTGCTGCTTGGAAAAGTTTATACAAGTTAGGGCAGTACTCTTTTTTAATATGCTTTCTCAAATTTTCAGCATTGATTTCGTCATTTTTAAATTGAAGCATGTTTTTCATTACCATCGCTTCAGCTTCTAAGGCTGAAGTATCAATTACTAAGATTTTTTTTTGTAATTATTGATGAAATCCTCTCCGTTCTTCATATCCAATTTTAAAAATGCGTCAACTGCACGAGCTAACGGTAAATTTTCCAATCGGCGTTTTAGATTTACAATGATATTATCAACTACTTGGTAGTAAATGTTGATGTTCCAGTAGTCTTCTGGTTGTGTATCGGCCGGCAAATCTAATTTATTGGTTTTGCCCACAGTTGACTCAGTATAAAAGTCCTTTTGTTGACGTTTCCGTTTTGAGACTCTAACAGGTTCTAGTGAAATCTCTTGCTTTTTAGCAAACTGTTCAATATTTGTCCAAATTTTAAACTGATTCCTGCATGCTTCAAAGGTACCTATAGTACTTTGTGTCTGGAAAAATTTACTTAGTACATTCACTATAGCGAGAACTGAGTGAAATGTGTGTAAGGAGACGACAAACTCTGGTTCGTAATAATCGTTAGCAATCCGAGTGCTTCTACTGTGTGCTTGTCTCGGTTATTATCGATCTCTTTTTTCAAAGCGAATTTAATGGCCTCATAATTTGTCAGTACTGCTTTGCAGTTTTCGTAACGACAACTCCATCTGGTAGTACTTAGACTCCCCATTTCACAGTTGATATTAATTCCAAGAGTGCCTTGTATTTTTTTTAGGCTGGCATGATGACCAGGTTGTGAGAAGTGGATATACAAAGCTTCAAGGCCGTTGAAAAATGTCTTTGCTAGTGAAACATTTGCGCACGAATCAACAACCACCAGATTAAGTTTGCGCGCTAAACAATGAATGTAAATTGCGTGAGGGTGAGTTTCTTTTATTATCGCTTGTACACTGAAAAAAAAATTCAGTTGATTCAACTAAATGTCCTTTGTTGATTAGAGATTTTGTCGAGTCAACAAATGTTTCTTTGATTTAAATGAATTTTAGTAGAATCAACAAAGTAAACAATGTTGACTGACTGATCCGGGTTAATTCTCGCATTTAGTTGAAATAACAGATATTAAATTTGTTCACTTGAATAACGATTTGTTAATACAAATAAATACTTATTTTGATGTAATTCAACTGACAGTACAGACCGTTTATTTTATTTAACAAAATCTTTTGTTGCACTGAACCGGAAAATACGTTAAGATATGTTTGTGATTTGGTTGAATCATGCAATCTTTCTGTTGAAATATCTAATGCAATTGAACTAAATCATTTCGCGCATAAATGTGTATACTGATTTGGATGAAAAAAATTCTATGTTGACCTGATCGAAAAATTTGTTGATAAAACCCCGTGTGTCAACTAAATATCTGGTTATTTCAAAACCCTCTGTATGTTAGTACAAACATATATCGAATTATATTCACCAGTCACTTTGTTGAATGTGAGGTAGGTATGATGTTAAACTTTATACCATTTGCTATCATTGATCCAAATAATTCGTTTATTTGATTTGAATTTCAATTTAGCTAGAACAGACATACGCACTTTCTCGACAGTTCTTAGTTCTACGAATCACAGATAGTGTTGACTCAAATATGGCTTCATCCGCTTCGGTCCACCGCTAGGTGGCAAGCTGTTCCCGCAGTTAAATATATGTAGTATATAGAATAAATACTGCTTGTTTCAACGAATTAGTTATTGCTTTTCGGCCTTTTGGCTAAGATGTTTGATGTTTGTTTCAATGAATAAAAACCTTCACTCGTAGTAAAGCGATTAAGCTGCTGATTTAACAATAGCTTTTGCTATTTCAACCTGATTAGCAACGAAACGTTAAATGTATTTAGTTGTTGTAAACCAAGAATTACTAATACCAAAAAATCACGTCGTCAAATGTACTGTATTGTTTGGTGTTGATCCCTGCACTTTCTTGGTTCAACCGAACGGACATTTCCTACAACATTGGATCATTTTTGTTTCAAGCCAGATTCCGTTACATCAACAAATAATATTTTTATTTGAGACAAATGTTTCCATTTTTTGCAAAAATATTTATTTGAAAAACATGACCTTTATTTCTTCGAAAACTAAGATAATTAAAGCAACAAAATGTTACACTACTCAAATAAATATACACGTCAAATAGACTAAATATTCGATGATCATTAACTGAATTTGGTCCAAACAACACAATATCACATCACACGTATTGTATTTCATTTTGCACAAACAACGAATTGTTTTGTACGTGTTACATAATATTTATTTGAACGTATAGACCCGTACGATTTAGTTGAATCAAACAAAACTTTGTTGAGTCAACTGAATTTTTTTTCAGTGTAGGCCTCGATTTTGACCAGACATGACGCTGGCGCCATCATAAGACTGCGCAAGAATTCGAACATCACCTAAATGGTGTTTATTCAAAGTGTCCAAAATTAGTGTAGCCAGTCCTTGTGCATCTCTGGAGGTGGAACAATTAATGAAACCTATAAATCTTTCGACAATGTCCAGACCGTTCGGATATCTTATGGTGATTGAAAGCATCTGGCCTCATCCACACTCAAAGAAAACAAGGCTGCAAAGAACTTTGCAAATTGCTTCCTCATTATTTTACTTGGTTTTTTCTATCACAATGATGCAAAGTAGAATCTTACACTTTGCTTCTGATGAAACAGCATGCTTTTTTAAATGTGAGTCCCTTCGTCTCTCTCAAATCGATTTTTTCAATCAATATACATGTATCTATATTTATATATCTAGCCGTCGTCTCAGCTTCAAAATAATATTGAAATATTGAATAGTAATCACATGGCTATAACAAACGTGCTTATACGTTATGAAATATGTGTGAACATTTTTTTTGCTTCTTGATTCTTTTCCTTCGTTCAGAAAGCCTCCACTATGAGGAAGTTCTTTGATTTATTTTGGCTATTTATATACATATATTACCGTCTTTTAGTTCAGCTTTTGTCCGAATGTCGTAACTTTTTTTTATTGATAATACAGTTAAAAATGAGGTAAAAAAAAGCAAAAAAATAACGATAATTTTTTGAAAATTTCAAAACCACGTAAAATCTGAACCCCTTTAGCGATCTTGTCGAACACACACACACACACACACACGCGCGCGCGGACATTTTTTCTAAACTACTTTTCTTGACGTATTAGACCATGTTAAGTATTCTAACATGAAAATCACGAAAAAAAATTTTTGGATGAAAACATAGCTTCCTCTATGAGGAAGCAAAAAGCCACATGTCACGTCAATTATTTCATTCTGTATATCTGGGCTGCAGTAATTGTATTGTTTTTCAAAGTGGAGTGAAAATTTGTCATCATATTTAGAAACAAGCTGCAAGTTGAAACTTACAATTTGCTTCCTCCGAATCGTAAATAGTGTACGAAGTCCTTATATGAGGAAGCATTTTCATTTTTTTAATCTTTGGCTTCCTCATAGATGAATTTTCATCTACTACCCACGAATCAGAGGAAGCAAATTGCAAAATTAAAATTCTTGGCATCCTCATACAGGGACTTCGTACACTACTTACGATTCGGAGGAAGCAAATTACTAGTTTCAACTTGCAGCTTGTTTAACGTCAGTCCCTATGCCTCTCACAACTTGGGGTGCTTCATACTGTAGAGAACGCATGTAAGGATAAATCTCTTGCATGATCTCTTCGGGCCTAATATTTTTGAATTGGCTGAAATTCAAAAACTTGAATATACGTATAATCAGATCCGTTTTACCGATCTCCGCCAAATTTGAGACATATCACGGCTAAATGATACTCTATACTTTTCGAAAATTGGAGCTCAATCGGTCAAAGTTGACGAGAGTTATATTGATAAATTTAATTTTTCGAAAAATTCACACACACAGACATCCGGACATTTTCTCCAAACGTGTTTTCTCGACGTTTTGGCACATTATGAACATGTTGACATGACAATCTCGACAGGAAAATTTTCCACCGTCACATAGCTTACTCTATGAGGAAGCAAAAAATTGAGCAATTTCCAAGAAGTTACCTCTATTTTTAGAAGACGGGTTCTCTCGGTGCCCTCTTAAAGGCAAACCCTGACGAACAAGGGTCAGTACTATATCAATAAGTTTTGTCAAGTCTTCTCTGTTTTGAACAACTTCTTCCTCTTGCTGTTCCATAAGTTGCTGATGAACATCTCCAACTGTAAGATATTGACGCTAGGACACATACATTTGGCTGCATTCAGCGTGAGGCGATGATTCTGAATGTTTTTTAACGCCTCTGCTAGTTTCTTCCAGTTTTTAAAACCACTTTTTACAAATCTTTCATTTTGATCTCGTATATTTCCGTTGTTGAAGTGTCTGCATACGAAACAGTAGACTTTATCTTCTTCTTTGCTGTATTCCAACCAGCTATTATACGATTCATAATATCTCGACGAAAACGATCTGAATTTTGTTCCAAATTTTGTTTTTGGGAAATCTATAACAGGTTGTGATGGTCCAACTTGAAGAGTACCTAATTCATTCGGTTTGTCAACGTTTTTAGAAAAAGTTCTCGTGGAATCAATAACGAGGACATCCGCTTCTACGGCTGAGTCGGCTGACTGTGACGTTGATGCTGGCGAGCATACAAGGGAGTGTTCTGAATCTTTTGTACTTGGAGCTTCTTTTTTTTTCGTTCCGACAAGATTCCTGTACTGAATTTATTGATGTTTCGGGAGTAGGAATACTATGTCTTGTCGCATCTACTTACGTGTTAGCTTCACGTGTCTTTAGAGTATCGGTTTGAAAAAAAAGATTGGACATCTTTAATTTTCTTCATGTGTAAATCTAGAAAAAAAGTGTTTGCATGCTATTAAACTGAACCCATAATTGTACACTTGTACTTAGACAATTGTACAATTGAAATTATTTTACATATTATCAATAGGTAATGGTCAAAAGTAGAAAACAAAATAACGCATGAAAAACTAAATGTAGGTAGTATGTAGGCACCAGTGGGCAATGGGTACTAACAATCTTACATGCATGATGCAATGCAACTTAATATTTATTTTCAATATCAATTTAGAATTCGTGTGACTGTTTAAATATAATATGAATATGATATAGAATATCTAAGGTCTACACAAATTACTACACAATAAAAACTTAAAATGTTGACTCACCTGCATAAAACTGTTTCTGTGCTTCAAGATTCAAAAACCGTGTCGTTAATATCAAATATTAAATTATATTGTTATGAAATATAAAAATAAAACAATAGACAATTCATTCGTCGTACGTAGCACGTAGCCAACTCGTCTGATCAGGTTCGCGCGCGTCCACCCTACGGCACGGGCCGCGTTCCCATCGCGTCAGATTAGAGCCAGATAGTTCTTGCGGCCACCGTGCACGGTGCACACCTCGTCCATATACGCGTGCCAACAGTTTGCCATCTGATGGTATTACGTGCGACAATTGCGGCGTTCGATTCTCGATCGACACTTTTATTTGTGATTTTTTTATAATTAAAATAAGTTGAATGGTTATTTCTTGCAATGAACTTACGAATAAGTAATACTAGTATTCAATCTATTTTAATTTAGAAAATAAAAATAAAATCGTTGGTCGGGAATCGAACCGAGAACTTGGCCCTTACAGCAAATGAACAGTAAAATGCCTTTACCGGCTTCACGACCGACTGAATTGATTTTTATTTATATGATAATATTAATCGATTATTTGAATTTAATTATTTTGGAACGATTTTTCTGAGGTTGGGGGTGTGCCAACCCCTGCCCCTTCCTGGCTACGCGAATGATTGCGGCTGGTGATTGATTAAAATGTAATTCGCATGGTGCATACCCTGTGCTGAAATGGGTCGTCACGTTTAGTAAATTCTCTATAACTGTAACATATTTTGCCCATTTAGTGTGCTAATCTGCACACAACGTCCTAAACAGTCGTCCTATTTCTCGCATTATTCTTTCCGTAGGATTGGATTGTGGATGACGTATTGATGAAAATGCAATTTTTATTCCTTCACGTTCTAGCATGTTTCGCCAAGTTGCTGCAGTAAATTGGCTACCATTATCAGCGAGGATTCTTTCCTTTATTCTTTTTCCTTCCCTTGGCATTGTTTCTTTAATTGTTTACATCGACCATCATCACTCTGAGCTTCAGCTAACATTTTTAATAACTTAGTCCATCCTTTATCATTTTTGATTTCTGGTTCTTTTTTTTTTGTTGACGATTCGGCCTGCTCTATTCTTGTGAAATCTCTTGTGTTTCTTTTTGGACATTTCTTGGAGTAAGGAATTAAGGGTGACTGTGTGGTGTGTCAGGAGGTGCGTGCAGGAACGGAAGTGCGACCAGAGACGCCAGCCGAAGCCGAGAACCCCTCGCCCCGAATCGGCCCATTTTTTTTTGGAGATACTTTCTGGATAAGCCGCTTCACCGGTAAAAGCCGCCAAGAGCGGCCCTTCTTATTGCACGTATTCTCCTCGGAGAAGGGTCGGGATAGTCGTCTTCACGGAACCTGAGCGGAGATCGGTGGTCCAGGCGTTCGGAACGCTGACCTCAGAAGATCTCCGCTAGGAAATAGGAAATCGCCCACCGAGCTTTGTAGGACCGCGAACTGCGTCGTAGTGATTCGCGAATCGTGGTAGGGCAAGCTAGGGACGGTGGGAAAGGATAACCCTGCGGCCCTTACGGAGGGCCGCGCTCGCCGTTGGAAGTTATTGTACGCGTCGGAATGACTTGTAGTGGCTCCATTTTTTTTTAATTTAAATAAACGGACGTTCAAACTTCAAACGGCGTTTTCATTGGCGTATCCCGAACTGTTCGATTCTCGTCGCCCCCACGTTCCCCTCTATCATTTCAGCTAGCTGAGGCTGAGCAGCCGGGAGATTGCGAGGCAGCGGCCATTGGAGGAACGTCGGTGCGGAAATTCCGCACCGGGCGCCCAACACTCCGATTTAGTTCGGAGATTTTCGAATTTCAGCACATTGGGAGCGGCCGTGGATTATTTGTCGGCGACGCCGTTGGACGGCATACGTCACAATATAAATCCGGAATTTAGTCACTGAATATAATGATTGCTAATAATTCCTTCTCCGTAGTTGTATACCTTTTTCTGCTTTACTAAGACATGTACTTACAATTGAGATCAACTAAAGATTTTTGGGCATCGTCTATTTGATATAGGATTCCACTGATTCCTAAGTCACTAGCATCGCATTGTATTTTATATGGTCGTCCGGGTATTACGTGGCGTAACGTGATACAATTTACGAATTTTTCTTTTAATTTTCTAAACGCATTAGCATGTTCATCTGTCCAATTCCATTCTTGTTTACCTAATAAATTCCTAAATGGGTCGATGTGCTAAGCATAATTGATTTGAAATTGCCGATAATAATTACATACGCCAAGGAACTGCTGAAGTTGCGCCTTATTCTTTGGTTCCGCAAAGTTATATATATCCTTCAGTTTATCTGGATTCGGGGTAACACCCTCCTTATTTATAATAAAACCTAAAAACGGTAATTCCGTGACACAGAAACGGGATTTATTTAATCGTAATGTAAAGTTACGTTTGTAACGAATTTCATATATGCCGTCGAAAATCTAGTATGCCCATTGCGGCGCTTGTATCAGAGACGACTCCCACGCTGCCCACCTACGAGCCTACGTGCTTAATCGCAGCGTCGGTGTCGTCCCTTTCGTCTGAAGACCGGCGCACGGCACACACGGATACCTTCGTACTATTTAATCGCGCCGAACCATCGCTCACAAAATTAAAAAGATTACATCATTACCAGACGATAGGGGCTTGATATTTATGGATAGCATAACATATACTCCAACGTTTAACATAGTATCCATCCAGGATCGCAACATTACTGATGATTCTCCATCTCCCTGAGATTCTACCATTTGGATCATTGTGGAGGATGACGGAGAAGTGAATTGACATATTTGTTCCCGACCTCGAGTGGACTACAAATGGACCAAAGAGTGATTCCTGGTATTTTGTGAGCGACCTATTTTTAAATTTTAACTTTTAACCAATGTGACTAGTATGGAACGAGTATGAATATGTGTGAATGATAAGATGAATGCGTGGCGTAATTAGATTATTGAACCGTTAATTATTGTGTTTCTTCCTTGCGTATATATTTTTGTTTTATATGCCTTATCGGCAATTCATTATTTTGTGCTCCGAGTACTCTGCTTAATTGATAGACACCTGAATATATTGTTATGCCTCACGATAGGATTCGTCGTATAATTAATCTCCAGACGCAAAGTCAGCATTAGACGAATGCTGACCCTATGCATAAGGCGTTAAGATAAAAGCGATGAGAGACACCTTGTGAGCCACAGCGGTTACTCGCAAAGTTCGTAGCTAAGAGTGAAGTCCTGGAGCGTAATTCATAATGGACAATAATTAGTATCATTGTGCCTACTCCCATTAGATTTGTGTGACCTTAGTATTTACATTATATACCAACTTCAATAAACCATAATAGTTCTCTATATAATTCCAAATCGGTGCAATTATTTATTTGTGATCCTAAAGAACTCATGACGGCATAACAAAATTGGTGGCAGCGGTCGAGGATCATCGACACCGGAATATACAGAAGAACGAATATGAAGTCCTCCAGCACTTTGTTCGGGTGAGTGAGAAATTTCTTTTCTCATGTCGTTAGACAATACGTTTTCTACGTACCGAACTACGAACGAAAATTGCGAGTCCTTGTCAGATCATTCGACTGACGAGTCAATAACGGAAATTTTAAAGAATCTAAAAATGTCTGACGAAAACAGTGCACTACATCAGACCATTCTCATGCAACTTGAACATATTGCACAAAGATTAGACGCATTAGAAAAGAAAAATGCTACAATAGATAACGTAACTGTCGAAGCACATCAAGAAGAAGAAGCGAGTGACAATGAGTCCACGGCAACACATTCAGAGAATTCTGCTAGGAAAAGATACACGTCAAAAGATTTAGAAAGTGATTTAAAACTGATCACAGAATTTAGTGGATCAAACATATCTGTCGAAACATTCATATTTGAAATCAAGAGCTCAATCAAAGAAATTCCAAGCGATTATCATACCAGGTTCGTAAGGCTAGTGATGGCACAGAAAGTTACGGGAAACGCACGACGTTCCATTGACGGGTATGACCTAAGAAATTTAGATGATCTTATTAATGCTCTGAGATTGAACTTCGGAGACAGCAAATCGTATGATATGTGCCTGTTAGAACGTACTCATTGCAGACAAGGAAAAGACTCTGTGCTTGCGTATAATAAAAAATTTTGTGAAGTCCAACAGAATATTCGGAGAGCCATAGCTAATGACGCGAATATTTCCACCGAACATAAGAAATACAATTATAAGAACGAAGAAAGACAGGGCCTCGTACAATACATTCGTGGATTAGATGCAGAAAGCAAACTTTTTGTAAGAGCTTACAACCCGAAGACGTTGAATGATGCACAGAATCATGCTTTAGAGGTTGAAAAGGAAAAGCGTACATCGCAACATATATTTCGCAATAACTTCGGTAACCGAAGAACCGGAAAACCTCCAACATCTCAAAACGCTAAACAAACTAGCGACACCGCCGTTACACGACAGTACGCATGTCATGCTTGCGGAAGTACTTCACATTTCATAAAAGATTGCCCAAATCGCAAGTCTGAAAATTTTCGAACAGCTCCGGCACGGGATAGACCACCGAATGTAAAGTCTATAGATCGTCGAACAGCAGAGGAAACCCAGGAACAACCTTTGGAATCTCAATGGACAGTCGAATCGGACGAAAAGAATATACACTCCTAGCTGATATGGGAGCGTCCATAAATCTAATCAAATCAAGGCGCACACGTGGCATACCCATTCGTGAAAAATTAAGTCAAATCACCGGAATTAATGAAACACCTGTTAAGTGCGATCGAGAATGCGAAATCAACTTAGCTGGCAAAGACCATATATTCGTCATAGTACCAGATGACCAAGAAGAAATTGCTGCCCCCTCAACATTCGTTGTTGACGGCTCAGTATTAGAAGAAGTCACAGATGACCAAGAAGAAATTGCTGCCCCCTCAACATTCGTTGTTGACCGCTCAGTATTAGAAGAAGTCACAGATGACCAAGAAGAAATTGCTGCCCCCTCAACATTCGTTGTTGACGGCTCAGTATTAGAAGAAGTCACAGATGACCAAGCAGAAATTGCTGCCCCCTCAGCATTCGCTGCTGACGGCTCAGCATTAGAAGATGTCGCAGACCACCACAAGAAAGTTGCTGGTCCCGCGATACGAGAAGACAGTTGTCAAAGAACTAGAATAAGCATTGCGAGTTGCCAGAAGGACACTGCCAACTCCTCAATGCAAGAGGAATCACGTTGTGCAAAGATTGCAAAACAATTGTTCATGACGAACGAACACATTCAGGAAGGAAGTGTAGACGTATCCTTCGTCCGTGAGAACGTTCAGGATACACTATTAGTCTATTCTGATGAAGATCGAGAGGAATTCAACGTGACGATAGCACTGGCGGACGATGAAAACATCGAAAGCATAAGGCAGAAGATCACTGAGTTAAAGTATTTCAGTGTTGCTAAAGAATTTCAGGAGATCCATGTGGATTACGACGCTTGTGTCAAACTCAGTGGACTCCAAAGATGCGAAATTATAAAAATTTGGAGAGAAGAATTCTGCCGAAGTAACACCACAGTGTATCTTCATGAAAAGCGCAGAAAGATACCAGATGCAGAGGAGAAGAAATTGATTTTAAAAGAAAATCATAATTCGGTCACTGGAGGTCATGGAGGTATCAAGAAGACATATTGTCGAGTCAGTCAAAATTACTTTTGGAAGAACTTGAGAAGAGATGTCGAAAAATATGTAAAAGAATGCATGGTCTGTCAGAGGAATAAGGTTAATAGAAGACCTACCAGGATGCCGCTAGTCATCACTGACACACCTTCTAGATTCAACGAAAAGATTAGCATGGACATTTGCGGACCTTTCCCAATAACAAGGAATAGGAATCAATACGCTCTTACGATACAAGACGGTTTAACAAAGTACTTCTTAGCAATTCCATTGAAAGACTTTAGAACCCAGACTGTCATTGCAAATTTTTAGAGACATTATATAAGTTACTTTGGACTTCCTAAAAATATCTTCACGGATAGGGAAAGTAACTTCACTAGTGACATGATGAAAAGTTTTGAAAAACAATTTGGAGTCCGGCACATACTAACTACCAGCTTTCATTCTGAAAGTAACGGCAGTCTAGAACGTAGCCATCAAATTATGAAGGATTATTTAAGACACTTCTCTAATAAAAATCTAGATGATTGGGATGACAAAATAGCCTAGCCATGTTGTACTTTAATACATCAAAACACGAGAGCACGGGTTTTACACCCTACGAGTTAGTTTTTGGGCAAACCGCAAGGAACGTTTCTAGCCTTAAGCCATTGGACAGTGACAAACAGTATGACGAATATCTGGTAGAATTAAAGAACCAGATTGAAAAATTAACTAGAGAAGCAAAAGATCTGTTGTCAGAAAGAAAACAGAAGACGAAAGACAGATACGACAGGTATGCCAATCCACAAACTTTTAAGCCAGGCGATTTCACGTGGCTGAAGAAAGAAAGCAATGCAAATGACCGAACCAATGCTTTGAATCTGCCATTCGAAGGACCATACGCGGTTGTAGAGAAGATCTCGGATGCCAATTATAAATTACGTAAAAAGGACAAATTTATAGTAGTCCACGCCAATAGATTGAAGTACGCCAATGTAAACATGTTACAGGATAGTTGCTAATCTGCTGATTGTAAAGGCTGAAGACTTCAGTATCCAAGGATTCGAAGTGCTACCCAGCCTCTTTCTGGAGAATCGAGGGACTGTGAGGTTCTATCACGAGACCTGGAAACTAATTTCCTACCTGGACCTAGACGACTTGCCAAAACAGGAGACACAGATTAAAAAGGGGATGAAGACACTCGAAAGCATCTGCAAAAACTGTACCAGTAAGCATCTCATAGCGAACTTGTATAACCAATTTCAACTGGTTCATGAGGATAGATTAAGACTCTTTTCGATGCTAGGATTAAGAGCAACTAGACTCAAACGTGGGATCTTCGATTTTGTGGGAGAAATCAGTAAAATACTGTTTGGAACAATGAGTGACAGCGATGCTACTTATTATAATGCAGAAATAGACAAAATTCACGAAGACAATAAGGGGATGTCAGAACTTTTTCAAAATCAAACTCATATCCTAAAATTGTCATTGAAACGTACAGATAACCTCTTTGAAGACTACACTACAAAATTAGCTCAATTAAATGAGAATTTCAGAATCACGCAAACGAATCTTGATTGGGTACTAGAACGCGAAAATAAACTAGAAAACGAAAATCTTATCACGGAAGCATGTTTAGAAACCGAAGTTGCGATTGCCGAATATAATAGGAATGTCGAGATACTATTAAATGCCCTGGTTTTAGCAAAAAGCGGACAGATTGACCCTAGAATTGTGTCTCCCGAATCGTTAATGTCCATTTTAGAAGCTATAAAACGCAAAAGAGGTCCACACGAACTCCCTATTCCAATCAGTGAAGACAACTACTTCAGATACTTAGAAATAAGCGATATAACCATTGGCGTTATTAGACGTAAGTTAGTGTATAAGTTGAATATCCCCATACTAGAGTTGAATAATTATGAAGCTTATAGAATCATACCTGCACCTCAATTAGTGAAGGGAAACACATTTCTTTATATCAGTGCGCCACATGACCATATTATAACTAATGATGAAAAACTGTTATACACGCCTAGTGATGAATCATACCTCAAGACTTGTAAGTCCTACGGGACCATCCGCTTTTGTAAAAGGGCATATCCGAAGTATCGCATTAATGGATATGATAACTGCTTAAGTAAAATCATTAATGAACCAAAACAATTAAAAAAGGACGATTGCGACCCGAAGGTCATTGGCGCTAAAGACACTATCTGGATTCAACTCAAAGATAACCAACGTTGGTTGTATGCCGCCCCCAAGCCAGAAACTTTAAGGATATTATGTGAAACTCGAGTCACAGAAGTAACAATCTCTGGAACGCAATTATTATGGATTAAACCGGGATGTACCGGGACGTCTAATAATGTAATCTTGCATTCCCAACTAGACATAGAATTTAATAGTTCCAAAAGCTACAGTCCGTTGATAAGTTATAACTTTAGTGACGAATACTGGAAAATCAATAACATCACAGATAGTACAATATTTGAGAAAATTCACTTTTTGGAAAGTCCCGACATACAGCCGATTGACTTAAGCAGATTGGGGAGCCGACTGGATGATATCGAGGCAGAAGCCGTTAGAATCGGAAATCATAGACGCAACCTGACTTTGATAGAAACCATATGGTTCTGGTTGACGTACGTCGCATATGCCATAATAGCCTTAATTATATTATATGTAATTTTAAAATGTCGTCTGTGGCGTGTGTTAACATTATGCGCAAACGTCAGCCGTGCGACCATTATTTTGTAAATTGCTTCAACTCCGGCGGACAAAACACCGCAACAACAAATCCAATACCTAGGCAAGTAGTCTTTGCGAACGACCCAGTGGTACCTACAATTAGCTCATCTCATCAGGATGATCCCTCTTTCCGAATTTCAAGATATTGAAAATTCATTAATTTAAAAGAATAATTTTCAAATTCAAGGGGAGGATTGTTATGCCTCACGATAGGATTCGTCGTATAATTAATCTCCAGACGCAAAGTCAGCATTAGACGAATGCTGACCCTATGCATAAGGCGTTAAGATAAAAGCGATGAGAGACACCTTGTGAGCCACAGCGGTTACTCGCAAAGTTCGTAGCTAAGAGTGAAGTCCTGGAGCGTAATTCATAATGGACAATAATTAGTATCATTGTGCCTACTCCCATTAGATTTGTGTGACCTTAGTATTTACATTATATACCAACTTCAATAAACCATAATAGTTCTCTATATAATTCCAAATCGGTGCAATTATTTATTTGTGATCCTAAAGAACTCATGACGGCATAACAATATATAGGAATCTTAGCTGAATCCGTGCACGTATTTGATATTAATTGATCGTTAATTATTCGCAATGACACAGATTCCTGTATAAACTTAATAAACATTCATATTGATAATATAATATTATTAGATTATTACACGTTTAAGCAAGCATGAAAACAATTGTTCTAAATGAGTTAAGTGTGCTTGGAAATTCGGGGATGCAATTAATAAATCATCTACATAATATGTAAGAAAATCATCAAACTAAGAACCTAATGCAAGACTTAATGCTCTTATAAATCCGCTCCCGGCTGTTTTTAACTCAAAAGGTATTCGGCAAAAATGATAGCAAGCTCCGCTGTATACAAAGGCTGCGTACTTTCGTGAATTCGCATGTAATGGCACTTGCCAATAGCCATGAGTTAAGTTAATTGATGACATAATGCTATTCCCATAATGTTTTTGCAATAACTCCGCAATCTTTAACGGTGCTTCATTGTCCCCTTCTATTAACGAATTCAAATATCGCGCGTCCAAACATATACGTGTATCTCCAATTTTTTTTATCAATAATATACTATGGATTACAATATGAACTGTTTGATCTCTCAATAATCCCCATTTTTAGCATTGATTGTAATTACCGTTCGACTGTTGGCCGTTTTGACATCGGAACCGGGTATGTTTTCTTTACCACCGGTTTGTCAGATTTCGTTATAATTTCATGTTGATAATCTATTATTCCAGGCTTATCAGAAAAAAGCTTTTTATATTTTATCATTAAGCGCACAAACGCATCTCGTTCACTCTCTTTTTGTAAATTCTTTTATTTTTTAGTTTAATAAAGTTAAATGTTAATACTTCTCATTTTTATTAAAAGTTCTCTGATACAACAACAAATTTTATATTAATCAATATCAAATATCTTCTTACACTAATTATCATAAATATCAAAAATACAAAGTTTAAAATATTTAGAACAAAATAATAAAAAAAATTTTAACTCTTTGAATTTCTTATCTTTTAATTATTTTTGTCGTTGATATATCACTTCGAATTATTAATAATATTTACTCCTGTAAAACTTCGCTTATCAAATAATCCAACATCAATGTTGGTTGTTTTATTCATTTCTTTGATACATACCAAGTACGTAGCCGGTAAAAAATTATTAAAATAAAAATTTTCAGCACTTAATATTACATCTTGAAGAAATTCTTCATCACGTTGGACAGGTACAGTACAGCAGCCGTCGCTTACTTGCGAATAAATAAACAAATCACATGTAAACATCCCAGTTACGTACATTTGTACTTGTATCTGACAAGGGGAGGACGCGAGCTTGGGGTCACGGATTTAGGAGTCCTTTTGGGGTAGGAAAGTACTTTGTAATAACAAACTGTAGGCAAAGTGGCAGGATGCGCCTCGGACCCGTTTTCGAGAAAAACCGGTTTGAAAAATGCAGTACTACTCATATACCTGCACCGTTGCCAATATTTTCGAGAAGGCGGCGTAGCTCGGTGGCAGCGCGCCTGACTACCACCCGAGCGGCCAGGGTTCGATTCTCCCATGCTTGACCTCTTATTTACTAAACTCTCCCTTGAGTCACCAGATGTTTCTTATATTATTGCAGGCGATATGAATGCTAGACATACTGCATGGGGAGATAGAATAGTAAAAAAAAAAGGGGCCATGCTCAAAAAATGGATAGATAACAAAGGGCTTCTCTTTAGGGCTAAAGTAGTTCCCCCCTGCTCCCCCACATTTCCTAGTGCAAATTCATATCTAGATTTATGTATAGTAGATGACAAAATAGAAATCATAGATCTGATTGATAATAAGGTTAAAACATTAGACTATAACAGCGACCATAAGGCCCTAATCCTAACCGTTAAAATATTGCACCCAGTGAGACTGACAACTGCTGGCGCCGAGCACCAGCATATGTATAAAAAGACTAAATGGAAAAAATTCACTAAGGTGCTAAAAGAAAAATATGTCCAAGAGGTACCTGAAAATAGAAATTTAACTACTGATGAAATCAATGAATATTTTGAAGTAATGGATAGCAATATCCGAGAAACTATAAGTAACGTAGTGCCTAAGTATAAGCCTGACGATAACGTACTTAATTATGTCAATCAGAAAATCAGGAAATTACACAGATATAAGTCATATATAGTTAGCTGCATCAATAAACAATATAGAACTAGTAGATATCCAAACATACCAAAGAAGGACCCATTAAAGATCATAATCGCTCGACTGAATGACATGCTAAAACTAGAATATAGATGTTCGTACACAAAATATTGGGACTCACAAATCAAAACTATAGACTATAGAAAATCGCATTCCTTCTTCCCTAAAATAAATAAGTGGTTCAGGCCTAGAGGCCAGATAGGCATAGACTCACTAACAGTTGACAATGAAAACTCAGACTTAATGATACGTGCCGGCTGTGATCTAAAGGAGATGCCTAAAAAGGAGGAGAAATATTTAGTGCAATCTCCGGTAGATATCCTGAATATAGTAGGAGCTTATTATGAAAAAATCAACGCACCCAGGTACACAAATATAGGTACTCCTCTTAAGGAAAAAATTGACGCTGTTGCAAACAGTCTGATAGAATCGTTTAAAGCAGACATAAGAAATGATATAACCGTTAGTAACTTCTCTGATAGCAACTTAGCGTCCAACCCTGTCCAGCCTGACAATAGTGTCGTATTTACTAGCACTGAAAGAACAGTACGAATTTTTAACTCGCTACCCAACAAGACCTCTTCGGGTCTAGACAACATCCCCCCAATTGTGTTGAAGCACCTGCCTTGGACTATTATGAACGATTGCACAATATTATTTAACAACTGTCTCAATAGCAAACATGTCCCAAGTAGATGGAAAAGGGCTAAAATCATTCCTATCCTAAAAAAGGGAAAACAGGCTCAAGACGTTGCTAGCTACAGGCCTATAAGTCTCACCCCGGCCATAAGTAAGGTATTCGAGAAGATAGTAAATATCTCAATAGTTAAATATGCTACACTAAATCACATAGTATCTGACAACCAATTTGGGTTCACGCCAAAGATATCGACCACACATGCGGTCAATAAAATATTAAACGACATCAACCAGCACCTTCATGAGGGGGATGTTGTCGGTGCCTGTCTAATTGACATAGAGAAAGCGTTCGACTCGGTCTGGATAAATGGATTGCTCTATCTGTTCCACACATTGGGGTACCCCAAGGATTGCACCCATCTTATATGAAGTTTGACACAAAAGAGATCTTTTCGTACCTGGAATGGCAAGCTAGTATCTACATTTGTATTTAGCATAGTTGAGGGACTAATGCAAGGTACTGTAAATTCGCCGATATTGTTTAATATATATACATATGGTATTCCCAATCTGGGAAGACTTAATAGTGATAATAATACATACTCTGCGGCATATGCCGATGACTTTATTATATTAGTAGCAGATAAACAACCACTGATTGTACAAAACAAGCTCAACAGTCTAATAGATCAAGTTAACGAATATTACACGCAATGGAATCTTAGGATAAACCCGCATAAATGCGAGGCAATCTTATTTCATAAACCTTTAAGGTTTTTAAATAGCAATAAACGTAGAGACATAAATAGCTTTCAACTATATATAAGAAGCCAGGATATGGAACACTTAGTCGAGCGAAAAAAAGTAGTAAAATACCTGGGTGTATATATTGATTATCTAGTTCGTATGAATAGCCATGTATGTATGCAATTAAGTAAAGCCAAAGCTGTATTTAGGGCACACAGTAGGCTATTCTTTAATAAGTCACTGGCACATAAGGCCAAAATAATCTGCTATATGCTACTAGTCAGACCTATCATCACTTATGCATCGCCAATTTGGTGGAACATTAGTGCGTCCATGATGGAGAGAATTAGAAAGTTTGAGCGACTCTGTTTGCGTGCAGCTCAGCACACATTTAGGAAAACTGATAGCAAACGTTTCTTTAGCAACAAACATCTATATAATAAGGCTGAAATACCACGTATTGATAACTTCATAACTAGAATTAACAGAGAATATTATGCAGGGACCAGAGAATCTGCTAACAAGTATATAAAATCATATAGCGTGCCGTCCTTCCAGGATTCTGAAGAGAGAGCAATGACAGGGTATTTACACCCTCAATCGTTCATATATTTTGATAGCAACGGAGCAATTCAGGATGCTAACAGTGTCCCGGTTTTGTATCATAGGCCTCGCCATCAGGCCAATAAAAGTATTACGTCCGGAAATAGCATGGGACAAAGTACCACCGTATACGATACCTCAATCCCCAATATAGACTTTTACGATGTACATAGACTCAGTCAGAAATACTGGTGGCTTGCATTGGACGCTAAAATGATAGACGAAGTGAGGAGGAGGCGTCGCAGAAAAGAGCACCCTAGTGAAAATATATGATACGCAAAGTAGCATGCTCCAATAGACCTGATAATGTGTGTCCCAAGTTGGAAGCCTCAATCCTAGATATAATTCTATCATACGATTAGTACTGTTTCTTTTAGTTTTCGCTCTTGCTGCACTCTTAGAAGGTTAAAGTAAACAGGTTTTTCTTAGTAACTTAATTTCGTTTTTCTCCTGTTATGCAAGTGTAAAATAAGTTTAGCAATTTAGACGTTACGTCTTTGCTCTTAACACTCGATAATTACATAACATAGACTACATAGAGCATAAGTATGATAAGCAATGCCTTGCAGTATACTTAGTTAACTGATAAGGGAAGGTTTTTGGTTAGTACTTTTGTTTTGAACCTGTACCCTCTTATTGTGACGTTCTAAGCAAATAAAAGATTTTATAAAAAAAAAAAAAAAAAAAAAGGTTCGATTCTCCTACCACACGTTTTTTTAAATTTTAATTTTTTTTTTTTTTTTTTTTTTTTTTTTTTGCTACCCGACAAGCCATGTTTCTCTATTAACAGTTTTGTCAATTTACGTACGAAATGAGTGGATTGGAACACTATTATTTTTTATTATCAGCTACTGGTTTATGGGAAAAGGTTATAAAGATTCAAAGCGTATTTTTAGGTGTATGTTTTTTATTATTCGCTATCACTACTGGCTTCTGTATAGCCTTTACATTTATTTGGATGGTATGTATCATAAAAGCATGAAAAGCATCAATTGTTTTCACACCATGCACATTTTATGAATGCAACGTCGTTGCACTGGCAATGTTTGTTTGAAAGCGACAGAGGAAAGCATACTTCGTTAACATTTAAAAATATAGCTCTTTCTTCAATAAGTTTGGCGGCAAACCAAGCATATTTCAGCATATGCATGGTGTGAAAACAATTGATGCTTTTCATGCTTTTATGATACATCACAAGGTTATCGTGTTTTCTTCCCGCAGGTAAGAAAAGTAGCTATTTATAGGGAGAGAATAACTTAACAACCAATCAGAAAGCGCGAGAGTGTTGTTACCCAAGGACAATGAGACATAACTGATCAACTCTGTTGATAAATAAATGTGTCTAGTGAAAACGTACTACCAGTCTTCGAGTAAATTTTGTGTTGTTCAGTCTGATTATTTTCATCATGTCGAGCGAAGATTTCGACAATGACATCACCTGCACACCGCCGGACATACGAGCGAAAGCTGAAATTGTAACGAAAGATTTACTGCCAACAAAATCCCGAGAAAAGTACACAGCTGTGTACAATGCATTCGTTGAATGGAAAAAGAAAAATCAAGTTACTAGTTATTCCGAAAATGTTTTTCTGGCATATTTTAGTGAAAAATCAAAGAGCTTAAAGCCAACGACTTTGTGGTCTATTTATTCTATGTTGCGTAGTACACTGCAACTGAATGAGAGTATCGACATAAGCTCATTTAAACAATTAATTGCTTTTTTGAAAAAACAAATGAATGGTTATCAAAGGAACAAATCGAAAGTTTTCACCACAGAAGAAGTCCAAAAGTTCCTCGCTGAAGCTCCAGACCATGAATATTTGGCCACAAAGGTAAAAAAATAAAGCCTAAACATACTAATTAACAACTAAACTAATCAAATTAATAACAGTAATTACAACTAATTAAACAATTTTATTTACAGGTTACTTTGATATTTGGAATACATGGAGCATGCCGAAGTCATGAGTTGGTGAATGTTACATTAAATGATATTGAAAACCACGGCGAAATGATGAAAGTTACAATCCCAAAGACCAAAAACAACGTTCCGCGTTCCTTTGTAATTCAGAAAGAATTTCGTGCCATTGTAAAAACATACGAAGCACTTCGTTCTTCGAATACTACCACAAATCGCTTCTTCTTGAATTTTCAAAAAGGAAAATGTCTCCGTCAAGTTATAGGGAAAAACAAATTTGCTACTATGCCAACACAGATCGCGGAATATTTGAAATTGCCGGATTCAAAGCGCTACACCGGACACAGTTTTCGAAGAACGTCTACAACTTTTCTTGCTGACGCTGGAGCGGATATCACTGCTATCAAAAGACACGGAGGATGAAAATCAAATACGGTGGCGGAAGGTTATATAGAACAATCTATGCACAACAAACAGGAAGCAGCTCAAAAAATAACGTCATCGATAATACTGCCATCATTGAGTAAACGCTCAAATAGCTCGAATCATGATAGTCCAAAAAAAAAATTTTTGAAAGCCGAAAATAATTCAGACGAAACATTGGAAATCGAAAAAACTGTTATTAACCTGAGTAATTGTTCAGTTACCATTAATCTACAAAAGTAAATTGATTTATGTACCATTGTTTTTTTGACTTTTGAAAACACCAAGTTTGTACTTTAGTTTCTCAATTATGAATATTGTTAAAAAATAAATTTTTATTTCACTGTCTTTTATTTTTTTTTACTTCACTTTCTCTCCAAATAAAACCGAACTCTTTAAATCTTTTAAATAAAAATTCTAAAAAAATTGAAACGAAATTGTTCGTTGCTTTTATTGATACATTTCGTTAATAAATTAAAAAATTCCTTTAAAAATGTTGGTCTATAATGATCTTCAAAATTCGTTTTTTGACAGTCGGGGGGCTCCGCCCCCCGAACCCCCCCGGCGGGGCTTCGCCCCTGCACCCCACCAGAGCTTCGCCCTGGACCCTTCTACTTCTGCGCCTTCGGACCCTAATATACCACGAAAAGTTAATATTACATTTCAAACAACTAGCACCACGCTAACTTCATTTTATCCCAATTTCATATCAATGTCATGATAATCTTACGTCAGTTATTTATATCTTATTGTAAACTATCCTACCATTTTTCTGCGCTTATTGAAAAAAATATCGTGTGCAACACAGGAGGAAGACGATTTCGACTTGTGTGATTGCCGCCCTCGCTTCGCTCGGGCGGCAAGCTTCCCACTCGTCGAAATCGTCTGTTTTCCTCCCTAGTTGTACAATCTACTATTTCCTAGGATACATATCTGCAAAGTTTCGTCCTTTGGAGTATTTGGCCTTGACAAACTGATGAGCACTGGGTTTTCCCCACTGCTGTTCATGGCTTGTTTTCGTCAAGCTTTCTTCATGATTAATATAATAAATCAAAGCTGCAACGTGCTTATACTTTCCACTTTGATTATAAATGCAAGTGCAGCTAACTTTTTCAACAAGACGTTCTTCGTTTATCTGTAAATTAAAATTGATTCGAGATTAAAATGTAGAATTTCAATACTTCAAATATTTTTACTTACATGCACAGTCGTGTCATAAGGAGGTAAGGTTATAGAAGCTTGTCGAATTATTTTTGATGATATTAAATAACTTTTTCCACTCTGTCTGAATTCTTTCACATCTCTAACGTGACCGGCCGTGACTAGTTGCTTTCCTTTGTTCATCGTTTGTGGTTGAAACGATATTTGATGAGATATTGTCTCGAATCCCGTTTGAATAATTATGTTCATTGTTGCCTAAAAATTATTTTAAAAATAAGCATTACAAATGAGTACTTTCTCAGCTATGACTCATAAACAAATTATTATTTATTAAAACTTACTATTGCTTTAATTTTTATTATTGTAGCTGTCATGTATTATTCGTTTAGATTTCATTGGTTAACCTTACCTTCTTCTAAAATAATAGTATTTGATATTTATTTGAATTTTTTTACTTACTTTGTTCATCATAATACGTTTTACTAAATTTTCTCTTTCAGAAATACTATCACTTTGTTTAATTATTTATCTTATAAATTTTCACATTATTTTTTTATAACGACTTTTTATTTCTTACACAGATCTTACATATATCCCACAATTTTCGAGCATGATTTCATGCCACCATCATTTTATCGCGCTCCCTGCCAATACTACTAGACCGCTAGCTTCCAGTATCTTGCCATTGAGAGAAGTTAGGCAAATTTTTTGAAGTGGTGGGGGCTGGCCGCCATCTTTTGTAGGGCAAATTTGTGAGTGGGTTAGTGTATCCATGTGACACCCGACACTATTCATTGGGGCACGGAACAAGTGTCGGCGTCTCCTATCAAGAGACTCGGTCGAGTCTCGCGCCAAGTACAGGCAACCGGCTGTACAGGGCGCAGCTCGCCGAGACTCTTTACTTGAGTCAACTCTTATACCTGTGTTTGGAACGAAATATCTTATTAACCGCTATACATGAGAAAAAGTTATTGATACATTCACTATAGGAATTGAGGGTCCTGAATTGATTGCCCCCACGTTGAATACGATTAGTATACGAGATCAGGGCGTATTGAGATGGCGAGCGAGATGATTTTATTTCAGTTCCGTCGTCGTCGTCGTCGTCGTCGTCGTCGTCGTCGTCGTCGTCGTCGTCGTCGTCGTCGTCTTCGCACGTCCATCGCATTTTTTACACGACAGATGGCGCTGACTGCTGTGCCTTCTTTACCTATTTGTACTCTGTATGGTGGTAGTAATTTACGAATACACAATACAATCAAATACACTTTATACGTGAAGCTACCGTTCATACCGAATTTCCAGTTAGTATAAGGGTGCTTTCACAACAGTATAGAATTATCCAGTTTTTAATGGCATTCATGTGCAGCGCGCGTATATGGGTGTATGTATATGTGTGCTTCGGCATAATTCCTCGTATTTTAGGTGACAGATTGTCCAACTGTTCTGCTTCGTAGTTTTCTGTATCTAGGTGTCGGATGTGGAAGTCCAGGGTGTCCAAGTATTCCGCTTCGTAGTTTTCTGCTTCTAGGTGTCGGATGTGGAAGTCCAGGGTGTCCGGATGTTCCGCTCCGTAGTTTCTTGTATCTAGGTACTGGATGTGGAAGTCCAGGGTGTCCAGGTGTTCCGCTCCGTAGTTTCTTGTATCTAGGTACTGGATGTGGAAGTCCAGGGTGTCCAAGTATTCCGCTTCGTAGTTTTCTGTATCTAGGTGTCGGATGTGGAAGTTCAGGGTGTCCAGGTATTCCGCTTCGTAGTTTTCTGTATCTAGGTGTCGGATGTGGAAGTCCAAGGTGTCCAGGTATTCCGCTCCGTAGTTTCTTGTATCTAGGTACTGGATGTGGAAGTCCAGGGTGTCCAGGTGTTCCGCTCCGTAGTTTCTTGTATCTAGGTACTGGATGTGGAAGTCCAGGGTGTCCAAGTATTCCGCTTCGTAGTTTTCTGTATCTAGGTGTCGGATGTGGAAGTTCAGGGTGTCCAGGTATTCCGCTTCGTAGTTTTCTGCATCTAGGTGTCGGATGTGGAAGTCCAGGGTGTCCGGATGTTCCGCTCCGTAGTTTCTTGTATCTAGGTACTGGATGTGGAAGTCTAGGGTGTCCAGGTATTCCGCTCCGTACTTTCTTGTATCTAGGTACTGGATGAGGAATTCCAGGGTATCCAGGTACTCCGCTACGTAGTTTTCTGTATCTAGGTGCCGGATGTGGAAGTCCAGGGTGTCCAGGTATTCCGCTTCGTAGTTTTCTGTATCTAGGTGTCGGATGTGGAAGTCCAAGGTGTCCAGGTATTCCGCTTCGTAGTTTTCTGTATCTAGGTGTCGGATGTGGAAGTTCAGGGTGTACAGGTATTCCGCTCCGTAGTTTCTTGTATCTAGGTACTGGATGTAGAAGTCCAGGGTGTCCAGGTATTCCGCTCCGTAGTTTCCTGTGTCCAGGTGTTGGATGTGGAAGTCCAGGGTTTTCCGCTCCGTAGTTTCTTGTACCTAAGTGTAGGACGTAGAAGTCCAGAAAAGTGTGCAACAAGCTTTGGCGCTTCGCTCAAACTGTAGTATCCTCTTTGATGTTCGCACGGCCTAAGGTACAAGGCCTGAAATAATCCAGCATACTCTCCTCTCTTACATTTACCACACGGCTTCAACAAGCTGGACACCATTAACGACGCTTATATGCATTGAAGATTACATTTTCTTTAAAAATTTGTATATGTCTTTATGCATTTCTGGAAAAAGGGACTTACAAATTAAATTTATATGCCATTAAACATTTTCGACACCGCAATATATTTTTCTGATTAGCAACATCATAATGCATTTACATTTTATATCTGTGACAATATAGATTTCAGTGCTTAGAGCGTCTATGTCCCGTTGAACAACAAAAACTTGTGATATCCCCAAAAAACACGTGTAAAAAACTACGCCAAGTACAGGTGTGCTGTGTATTCCTCTAATAAAAAGTATTGATATCAGATTATTGAGGCCAAGTACATAAGTCACTACATGTTTGCCTATTATATGATCTAGCACTGGTCCATCATTTTAATTGTATTTTCAAAATTTCCTATAACGTTTTCACTACTCTTTTACATTACTACTGTTTCTCGTAGTTGATTATGAATTAATGGTTATTTAATAATTAATAAAACTTTAGCTGATTCCTTATCGAGTACTACTTGGCGGGTCCGTGCTAGAAATTCCAAAATACTTACTTTGAACGTACTAATAGTATCCTAAAATTATGTTTGTTATTAAGATTTTACCGTGATTATTATTAACGAGTTATCGTTAATAAGCTCTATATAGAAAGTTGACATTGGTTTTGAGTTTAATGACTGGCATTATGAATGCAAATTTATATCAAGAATTGCACGGACCCGCCAAGTAGTACTCGATAAGGAATCAGCTAAAGTTTTATTAATTATTAAATAACCATTAATTCATAATCAACTACGAGAAACAGTAGTAATGTAAAAGAGTAGTGAAAACGTTATAGGAAATTTTGAAAATACAATTAAAATGATGGACCAGTGCTAGATCATATAATAGGCAAACATGTAGTGACTTATGTACTTGGCCTCAATAATCTGATATCAATACTTTTTATTAGAGGAATACACAGCACACCTGTACTTGGCGTAGTTTTTTACACGTAAGTGTTTTTTGGGGATTTACTTTCCCTACCTGGAATACGGAATGCCATACAAAAAATGGCGTCCGATCTCCCCTCCACTTTGCCTCAGCCAGCAAGCGAGCTAGCGGTCTAGTGGTATTGTATAGAAGTCTGTGGGTACATACATGTCTAATGATACGCACGTAACTGAACTACCACTATCTAACAGCACAGGAATTGGTACAATTATTTGTTTTCATTTCTTGGGGCTGAAATTCTAAATTTAATTCTTCAAGATCCTCAACAAAATCGTTTATATTCTGATGTGACACGGGATCCGACTGTGCCACATCCTTAGCTAATTTAAATTATTATATTGACTTGATTTCGCAGACGACAAACCCTGAGCTGCTGGTACATTTGGAGGTGGTCTAGTAAAATCTGGAAATACCATGCTATTATTATGGGTATACGGGTTACCCGCCACATTATTTTCGTTAAATCTGTTTGCATGAGCGTTTAATGTATTTATCGTTAGGTATCGCGATCGATCTCGTTGTGAATATGATATTCCGCGATAATACTGATTATTCCCATATTTCAGTCGATGTACACGTAGGCCAGTATGATCGTTTCTGTGAATCTGGTGGTTCACTGCCCTATTTCGGTCTCTTTTATTATCCCTTTCACAATGCGCATCAAATGGTTCTAAAACTTGTGCAATTCGAGTAGTATTTTGGTAATTAATCGCGTATAAGTTTTCCTGTATTTTATTAGGTAACTGCTGTACAATGGTGTAATTCACTTCCTATGTTTCTAATCCTGGATAAAAATACTTGGCTTCCTTTATTTGATTATAGAAGTAATTAACTAGGGTTCCATCTGCATGTTTATATCTACGTTCCTCCCACCGATTTTTTCTACCTACTTGCACAGCTATAATGTTAAATTCCTCAATAAATGCATTTTTAAAATCCCAGTAATCCAAAAATTTCTGAAAAAAAAAGATTTCTGTCCTCCATAGTCCTAATTTCCAATAGTTCGTTCCTCTGAGCTTGAACTTCCTCCCGTAGATTAGCGATTTCCCTTCTCAATTCACGCACTCTAATGACGTCTTCATTAACCTCTTCTCTATCATTGTTTAATTCTTGCTCTCCTCGATTTCTAATATCGTTTCTACTATCACGTTCGTTTCTATTACCGTCTATATTGTTCATTTCGCGTTCATTTTGGATATTTACTAACATCAAATTTTCCTCGAGGATGACTTCTAATTGTTGCCTTTGCCTCCTAGTTCTAATCGGTGAGTACGTGACATTCATTTCTACGTATTATTACAAACTGTGCTGATTCGTTACTGTTTGAATTGTTTGCTTAAACAGGCCACTTTGTTGGGCGTCAAATGTAATGTATTTTATTTTATTTTTAATATCTTTTTGTCATGTTGGATTCTTCATAACAAGACTATAGTCCTTTTCAATTTTATAATAATTTGCAACGAATGTAACAATGTTTAATTCACTTTAAAAGAAAGCATTCACTTCTCACATAACCCATAGATAGCCGCAGATTAGATATGATAGTTCACTAGTAACAGTGCCATGGTTGGAAGCTCCTCTTCACGAATGATTCCTTTATACGGTCCAGTTAATCTCAAAATTTCACTGTGATTATCGATGTTCATTAAAATATAAAATAGTCGCCTGTATAGAAAATGGACAAAGAAAACCAAAACTGTTAAAATGTTGCTAATTAAAATAATTATATAACATGGACTGTATTATACCTGTCTTGTATTTATATTTGACTATACGGTACTTGATATGACTGGCTCTCGTGAGGTGTGACAGGCAACTAAAGTTTTATGTTGAGGAGCGACCGAATCTGACGATATTTCATACTACCCATTATATTATATAAACATTTGTTTTCTTACAAACCTAACTTCAATCTATCGGAACTTCGTCTCTTTCTCTTGCACTCATATCTTAGCTGCATATCTCGAAGCCCTCTGTCGAGCTTTTGCAAGACCGAGTAAACTCTCGTCTTGTAGGGACTATTCTGGTAACTTCTCTACCCTATAAGACTTGTCTTGCAATCTCCGTTTATCTCTCAGTTTTATAAAACCTAAAAAACCTCTCGTGGTGTTCGTGATCTACATGGAAAGTCTCTCCTGACACGACACATCTAACGATTCTATCTTCTGCTTCTTTCTCATCGGGTTTACTTTCTCATATTATCTGTGTTTCTTGTTTTGTTTATATCTAGATTAAGTTTCATTTTTGCTGTGCTGCTCTTTAACCAGAGTGATTTATAGTTATTACTGTTTTTTGACACTGGTCCAATGAATCTCAGGTATTCGCAAGATTTTACCACCGACCAATAGAGTCGGAGAGAAGCAATTTTGCAGCTGCTGAGCTAGATTAAGGAAATTTAAGAAAATGAAAAGTGTGTAATTCAGTTGAAATGTTTTATTCAAGTTTTCTACGGAAAATTTTTATGTTTGTCAATCATCTCTAAACATCTGCCAATATAATCTCGAGAACAAAACGATGATACAATTAACCGATTGAATGAACTTACCTGTTGTGGAGTTCTATCGTAATTATATCTGATGTCTCGTTCGAGAGATTATGCCCCGCTCTTAAAAAAAAATCCATATTTTATCTTTTATTCCCGCCCATAAAGAAGAAATAGTGTAAAAACATTATGAGGTTGATGCAAGGAACGGCGGAACACGAGGTCCTGGTTCGTCGTTCCATTTGTTCTATTAACTCTGAATACTCGTGTGTGATTGTGCATGAAATAGACAGAACTACCAATGTAATCTCTTGAACGAGACATTAGATATAATTACGATAGAACTTCACAACAGGTAAGTTCGTTTAATCGGTTGATTATTCTTGAAAGAGTGTTTTTAATAACTTCCATGTTTTATATGTTCGTCTGTTAAACACGAAGGTTTGGTCTTGGATTCTGTTAATCGTTAAAATTCATATAAAAATACTCATTAAAAAAAAAAATTCAAATGTAAAATCAAATTGAAAAAATTACAAACAAATGGTAATGCATCGTCTCAGGAAGCATCTTCAATATATGAGACAACAGAACATTTTACAGTATTTTTAATAAGATCTTAACAAATTTGAAAATGAGTATTTTTACTAAGCTGTGTATCTCAGTTTCATCTTGATACAGACTGGGGTGCTTTTTACTAATAGATTTCAAACATTTTGTGGCATCACTACCACCTTTTTTGTATGATATTTCTGATGCTATCACTCTCCATGCCTTAGAAGAGTTTTGTGTTGGCACTGGTGAATCACTTAATCCAGAATTTGAAAAGCATTTCTGTTGAAAAAAAATATACCGTACATGAAACATGTATATGTATATTAATATTTCATTCAATGAAATATGTTAGAAATTTCATATCCCTTCCAGAAACATACCTAGATCCACAAACTGAACAAATGTTGTTTTTAGGACATGGAGTACTGGTATACCTACTATAACAACTTTAATGTAAAATATCATAATGAAAAATTATAACTAATTGTAATCAATTATTACTTATTATGTTCATGATGGACTGGGAGCGAGTTGCCATACGCAATGAAACTCTCATTACTGTTCACATCTAAAATGCATTTCTTCTTTTTTACGGTAAGACTGTCACCATAAGGCTTGGATTCTAACAACATCTTGAAGGTCTTTGTATCTCCGTCCCCAATATAAAATCCGTATTTTGCATTATGTAGTTCCTCCGATCTCCTGAAAATTTTGATCGTCCCATCAATTTCCATTTTTCCGGCGCTACCTTCGTGGTTCACGTTGCATTCCGGTTCGTGCGTCGCGTTTCATGTCTCGAACTCGACAGTGTTCTCTTTTCCCTTCCAAAACAAGCAAGCTTTGCAGAAGCTTGACTGGACAGCAACGTCCAGCACTTTATTTGAATATTTTCCAATCACAGACACAATACCCATGCGTGAAGAGAATCCGCGCTTCGACCAAGATCCATCACCAGATACTATGAGTATATCCGCTCGATTTCCCGCTTCTGAATTTTTTCCTTTTCTTCGGTGCCTGCCTTTCGGATAACGGCCTCATAAATCGATTTTACAGCAATATGCAGCGTGTTCATGATTCCATAATAAGTTGTGCTATTGAAAGTTAAAGCCAAATCCATCAAAGCGGTAAAATTTGTGATGCCATGTATACCGATGCCGAGCATTCGAATTACGAAAGAAAATCGACGATTTATTTCGTATGCATTCTTTATCAGCGGACAAGAATTTATCTCGGCCGGTTCAGAACACAAACAATCAATACAAATTTTAAAACCCAATCCGCGAATCGATTTTTTATAAAATTTCACGTCACTATTACACTTTTTGCACTTGAGCAATTGTTGCAGCGTGCCGACAACTAAACAAAATTCGATCAAACAATAACTGAATGTTTGATCGATTTTGACCTCGAAGTCTGGATTCTTTTTCCCTATTTTTGCTGCCGATGTGCTTGCAAATGTTCTATCGGTCTCGATAAAGTGACAATTTGTTCCTTTAAACCCTGCGGACCTTTTCCTATCGCGTCGTTGATGTGTACTTCTCGAGCCTTTTCTACCCTGCGATATAGATTTTTGAGGCGTTTTTCTCGTAGGTCTATCCGTACTAGGTGTCGAAACGAACTGACGCATTTGGCCAGTTTATTTAGCGAAGTTATAGAACTTAATCACCAAAGGTAAAAACGTGCACATATAAATAGGAACAGGACAAAAGGAATAACGGGGCCGGGCTATCTGGCGTGGGATATACTATCTTCGGTAATATCTTTGGTAATATCAATAATCAAAATAAGCGATACAGCCGCCCTTGTCGAATTAAGGGTACCATAAGAAGCCCCTTTTTTAAATTTCTCTACTAAAAAAGTCAAAAGATTAGTATTATTTGCCCTATACGGATCAATTCCCACTCTTGTACAAAACTCCGACCAGGCCTTTAATGGAGTCGCGAATTGTTTAATTGATGAATCCGCCAACGACGCCATAAACACTTCTATCGTTGATCCTGGTAGACCCTTCTTGATGAAGGCGTTCCTGATAATTTTCCGGCAATCAAACGCAAGTCTCTTGCCAACGGATGTCGACGCAATCTACATGGAGACAATAAAAGTTCTTCAGAAGGACTGAAATATATAGATTTTTCAATTAAACACGAATCGAAAATTGGGAGCCACAGTTGATTCAGCCAATCTGGGACTATCATAATTCCACAAGCTTCTTCCACGATTATTTTTTGCAAAACCTTTGGAATGATCGCAAACGGAGGGAACGCATAGAAAAAATGCTTCGCCCAGCTTGTGGTAAACGCATCGATGGCTACAACCTCTGGAACTCTATGCCAAGCACAAAAAACTTCGCATTTGGCGTTGACTCTAGTCGCAAATAAATCAATTGACGGACACCCGAATTCACTAATAATTCTGTCAAAAGCAAAGTTCACTAACTCCTATTCCGTATCTATATTTTGACTTCTGGATTCTCGATCTGCATTCTCATTATTTGCCGACCTGATATAAGACGCGAAAACTCTGATCTTTCGTTTCTCACACCATTTTCACAAATCCTTTGCTGGATTGACTAATCCTGGGTATTGAACTCCTCCCATACGATTTATGTATGAAATCGCGGTTGTGTTGTCTACCCGCAGTAGGACTTGAGTTGGAGTCAGAATAGTCTTCTCATAATTTATAGCGAAACCAAGCGATTCGAGTAACTCAATTGAAGTTGCTACATTCAGTGAATAGTTTTCATAGTTTGTGCCAATACACAACAAGTCATCCAGATATATGACTGATACGAACCCTTTTGCTCTTAGTAGAATAACTACAGGTATTAAAATCTTTGTAAAAATATATGGAACTATCGCTAAATCGTTTGGTAAGCACATAAATTCGTACAACTGATCTTTAAAAACAAACCGAGTAAGCTTCCGACTTTCTCTATCTAACGGGATCACGTAATACGCAAATAATAATTTCTTTCAACAATTCTTATCGCAGTTCTCCAATCTCCCATTTTGAAATGTTCAATTTTTAGAAACTCATTTAAATTCTTTAAATTCAAAATAAATCTGTGTGAACCGTCTTGTTTTTGAACCAAACAATAACTGTATATGAACTGGGCATCCTCCGGGAAACAAGTCTGGATTGCGCCCATACCTAACAATTTGTTTATCGCTATCCTGATATTCTGCTCCTCAGTTTGACTTTGTAATACTAAGACGCAAGGTAAGATTCTCTGAACCACCGGACATACGGTCACAATCTTATATCCGCTTACACAACGAATAACAAAATTATCTGCAATCTTTTCCCATTTGGAAATAAAATTTTTAATGCTGCCAGCCGATTTCAATACCTTTACTTCCTTCCCATCGACGACTTGTCGTCGCGCGCTTGTGTCTGCTCTGGTCGCTGGTTTTCTTGGTTCGAACGACCACTCTTCGCTTTGTAATTGCTGGGACCTCGCTGGTTGCAGCCCACCTAATGGTCGCTCTGGAATTTCGTAGGTGGACTCTTCCAGTTTACCGCATTATTTTTCTTGAGTAGAGTTTTCGGCTGCAACGATTTTACCGCTTACAATTTCAAATTAAGTCCCGCTTTTTCCACTGGTTTTGCAGATTTTCATTTTGCTGACAAATCTACCCCGAACAGACTACCTGTCTCAATTTTTCCCAAAATTGCCTTTGCTTTCTAATCCAATCCTGGTAAAATGTAAGCTTTTCTGGCCACTAACTCCTTGTGATGCAAATCTGCCAACAGTTTTCCCGCATCGCATATTAACTTGAGAAGTTCATTCCTGTCTACAATCTCGGTCTTTTCATTGAAGAGTAGAGTAATCGCAGATCCCAATGCTGACATTGCTGAACCAATTAGACATTGTGAATTAACAAAATGGTTATCTCGTTTCACTGCCATCTCGTTTAGAGACAACACAAGCTCTGGGTTTAATATCGGCGTTTCCAACCGGCAATTTCTTTCCCGTGAGTAGCCTTCGAGAAGCTCTGTTCGAGTATCTTTCTTTAGCCAGTCACGATCCACGCTTTCCATCGAGAGGCTAAGTCCGAATGGAAAACAAATTCTTTTGGTGCGCACAAAGCTGGGTCTTCGCTTAGGATCTGAAGTGCTTCCTCGTCTATCGAGACCTCAGATATCTCCAGGTCGAGAGATTTGTGTTCACTGCGCGAATTATCATGCTTTTCCGACTCAGTCTTCGGACAATCTGCAATACATAATCGATCTTCGTCACACGACTAAAGAGGACCCGGCATGTTACAACCAATATAACCAACGCGGGTACATAAACACTGCCATATGCCACATGTACAATTCATATCGCCTCAAATGTGCGATCTCATTGTCATCCTTATTTTATTTTATTTTTACCTAATTCGAAGAGTTCCAAAGTATCGTTCAACGTTGCATCCTTTTCGTGGGTTTCATCAGCCTTTGTAGTTGTCGAAGCCGATTTTTTGAGGCTATAATAATGATCTTCCAGCCTCTTAATCTTTTTGTATATTTTCTCAATGACGGATTCTTCCGCCTTTCTTTTTATATCGTTTTCAGACATAATTTTAAAAACAACAGGAACAAAAAACACACATACGCTGGATATATTAACACTGACATGCACGCCATTAAGCACGAAAAAACCTGGTTCGTCGTTCCATTTGTTCTATTAACTCTGAATACTCGTGTGTGATTGGGCATATAAGTAGATGGAACTATCAATGTAATCTCGAGAATGAGACGATGATATAATCTCCCTCGCAAAGCTCTAGTGCAACTAGTACACATATTTAACAGCTGCCTCAAGCTCTCCCATTTCTCAAATATCTGGAGACACGCGAATGTTCTGGCTTTCCAAAAACCAGGAAAAGACAAACTCTTTCTACAAAACTATCGATCAATTAGCCTACTCCCAACACTAAGTAAAATTTTCGAAAACATGATACTCAACAGATTAAAAACACACGATAACATCAATAACCAAATCATAAAAATTTGGCTTCCGACAGCACAGTCTATCTACTTGCACGACTAACTAATGACATCAGTACAAGTTTCAATATCAATAAATCATCAGCGGTAGCTTTACTAGATATAGAGAAAGCTTTTGACACTGTCTGGCAGAAAGGACTAATATTCAAACTAGGTGCTCTCAACATCACACGCTATCTAATTAAAATCATTCAACAATACCTCTACTACAGAACATTCACGGTCCAAGCTAATGGAGAACCATCTCTAAAAACAAAATATAGTAGCAGGAGTACCACAAAGCTCAATCCTGGGACCAGTCCTCTTCCTCTACTATATCAATGACATACCAAAAACACTTAAAACACAAATAGCACTATTCGCGGACGACACCGCAGTCTACTCTAGCTCGTGGAGCAAAAAGGTAGCGCAAACTAATGTCCAAAAACACATCAAACTCATCACGAAACACTTTGGTAAATGGAAAATTAAAATTAACGAAACAAAAACAGAATTGGTTGTATACCCAGAAAGGGGAAAAAGAGCAAGGAAACCATACCTCCATTTTACGTAAACAACGCACACATACAACCCAAAAGAGTGGCAAAATACCTGGGGGTATTACTAGATGATAAGCTAAGCTCCACAGCACACACAGATAACATACGCGTCAAAGTACAAAAAATAAAAGGAATGCTTCACTCCCTATTATGCAAGAAAAGCGTATTTAGTATTAAAAACAAACTACTATTGTATAAGGCAATCATTAAACCTGTGATATTCTACGTAGCACCAATATGGAGCAATACCTGTAAAACTAATATTAAAAAGCTACAAACTATCCAAAATAAAAGCTCAGATCTATCAGTAAAGCGGGGGAGAGTACGATTTCCGTGGCCCCTTAATTTGACTATCGGATCTTAATCTATGGACCAATATAAAGTGATTTTCAAGAATAAAAAAAAGTCAAGTCAAGTCAATTGCTTGGCGCGCGTGGTAGGCTAGTAGTCCCCCGAACGCCTCGAGCGGAACTCGCAAAATTTAGGCGTTTTTTCAAATGGATAATTTAACCCCTTAGCGTACTCATATTTGGATGTTTAAAAGCGCATTTTAATCGCTGAAATCTCAGCTACAACGTGGATAAAAATGAAGTTTCTATTTCATCGCTTTCCTAATGAAAAATGGCAGGGAAGCTTCGGGTGCGCTTTCGTAATCTCGAGATCTCCGTCACGGGATCATCTCCGAGAACAATAATTTTGTGAGAATCTGCAGTATCATTAAAGATGATATCACACAGAAACTGGACCAGATTGGCCGGCGCGTTTGGAAGTTATGGCCATTTAGGTGTTTTCACTTCAAGGAGGTGTAATTCCCCCTAGAGTCATCCTACAGGGGTTCAATGGGGGTGCTTTTTTAATGCCGAAGGATGCTTTCTCTCGTGCCCTAATTAGAAATATAAATTTCCTTCCGGAACAACTAGATCTCGAATTTTTCAAAAAGTTCCAAAATGTACTTTTTCACTCCAACCCCTGCCATTTGGCCATTTTGTATCCGATCGGGATAAAACTTTTACCATTCGAACGGGAAGGAAATTTCCTAAAAAATATGTCTTTTGTTTTTCGAAATCTGTCATACTTTCACAGATATGTAAAAAAATTCAAGTGTTGGACTTCAATTGGACGTTACTGTATACATATACAGACTCATCAACGGTCACGACGAGCGACTGCAGATACTGCTTGTTAGCTATAAACCGTCCAGAAATGCATAAAATGATAAATGTAAAAAAAATCTATTCAACGAGAAAATGAAGGAAGGCTAGAGTGTCTTACAGCTCGTTCGTAAAATTTTTGCAGAGTAGTAATCTCTTTGATTCATACTCGCAGTCAATTGGCCGTTGCTGCCAATTCGTATATACTTTTCAGTGACGACACTGGTGGTTGAGTCGTACCACATAATCAGTTTATACATTATTTTGAAATTAATTTAAATTTTTAAGCAAATATACAAGACAAAAAACAATCAATTCCAGTCTACATAGATTGCTCTCGCTTGTTCATTTTTTCATTACCGCAAAAGACTATTTACAAATGAAGGGAAAGAAAATAAATTTGGTAGTTGACGATTAGTAAGCGGAATGTAGCCGAAATTAATTAACGAACTATTTATTAATTAATTTATAAATAAGAAACAATGTTTCCAATTATGTTATTTAATAAACTCAATTTAACTTAAAATTGTATTTTTTGAATAGACAATATCAATGTAGGAGGTGCTCAAATTGTCCACCACGCATTTCGATGCAGCATTGAGCACGTTTTAAAAGGCTCTGTATGGAGTTTTGGAGCATCTGCGGCGTTATAGACCTCATCGCTTGCTCGATCCTCTGTTCAAGTTCCTCTCGTGTGACTATGGAGGTACGATAGACGATTGACTTTACATGCCCCCAGAGAAAATAATCGAGAGGATTTAAGTCCGGGGAACGTGGAGGCCAATTCTTTATCCCTCCTTTCCCAATTAGCCGTCTCGGAAAATACGGCATAAGTGCAACTTGAGCTGCGACGCTGGTGTGGGCCGGTGCACCATCGTGTTGAAACCACATTTGGTCCCATTCATTCCTAATAATACCAGCCCTAAGACAAAGTCTCCTCAGGTAACGGTTTACAAATATGGTATATTTTAAAGCCATCAAGTGTCCATCAAATTGAAAGGGACCCACCTGAAATCACAGATTTTTTTAAAAATAATAATTCGCAAGTATTCGTATTAACGGCACAGTTTTATAGATATTTACTTACCACGCGTCCTCCAATACTTCCAGCCCAAAGGTTTATAGAAAACCGCTGTTGCAAATTCATCTGGATGCACATATTTGGGTTTTCCCGTGCCCACCAGTGATAGTTGTGATAATTCCATGTTCCTGTTCTCCCGAAAGTTGATTCGTCAGTGAACAGGATGTTCGACAAAAAATTTGCATCACGATCATTTTGTCGAAGGATCCATTGGCAAAATGAAAGCCTCGTCGGGTAATCTTCAATTTTTAGGCTCTGTATGCGCGTATAGTGATACGCATGCAGTTTCTCTGACCGTATGGTTCTTTGAATCGTACCATACGAGAGGCCTAAAATCCGCATAATTTGGCGAATCCCGAGAGTCGAATCACGAGCAAGAACATCAAGAATCCGTTGCTCGTTTCGAACCGTACGTGCCCCGTTCGCGGAGCACCCGCATTGTGGTGATCCGGCATGACGTTCTCGGTCTTTGACAATCATTCAAAAGCTGCAACAACCACGCGATCACAAGGATGGTGTGAATTCGGCCAAAGTCGCGCATATCTATGAGCAGCTCTTACCGAGTTAAATTTACACTGCACGTAACAAATAATCATGTTATTGTACGCCCGAATAGAGTATTGATACATTTTGTACACAGTAAATAACCGATAATCCCAGAGCAAAAAACTGTCGCGTATTGGAACTGCTGTTTCTTGAATCTGTTCACAGGCAGGCTGATAAAAATGATAAGCGTAAAAAAACAATAGAACGCCAAAAGCGCAGCAAGCTACATTATAGCCAAGGTAAATAGTTAAAAATTCATTCAACAGAATTGGTTCTTTTACGTTCCTTTTTCACACTGTAGTCCATCAATGGAGGGTGCATTAAAGGAGAAAGAAAGGGCCATCAAATAGAATTAAACGAATAGTAAAAGAAAATTAATCAACCTTGGAACTACTGAACAAAAAAGGATTTCGACAATTGGCTTATTTGAATCTCGCCATTACGGGGAACAACTCTTAACGAAGAACATCGGATATACGTGCGACCAGATAAGCGATACATTCTATTTGAATCTTATATTTTGTTCTTTTTATATAAATAGATTGAATATGTGTGATAAGGATATGGGTTATGTATGAAGGAATTGGTCATGAGAGTTAATTTTATAGCGAACTCATTCATTTTAATATTCTATTCAGTGATCAACACTCTTTTATAGTATCGAAAATTAGTTTATATGTTTAGGTCTGAAATCGGATATTTGATAATATTTAACTGAACTATGAATTTATTATGTACTTTTTTTTATTCAAAATAATATTAATACTTGTTTTATATAAATCTCCTTGCAATAAATAATTATTTGTTATAAATAGTGAAAAAGTACATAACAACCCGGACATTGAAGTAGCAAATTCTTTCAATACCTTCGAAAATCGTTTGCCTACTTTTTATTACATTCCAGATGATTTTGTGCCACCGAATCTCGCAAATATCCAGCAAGAACTATTGCAGATAGATTTTGCACCTGGAGTAATTGATCAAAATGACACTTTCGACAGTAAATCTGATGACGATAGCGACAATAACATCAACTCCAACAAGCAACCTTTTGAATTAATATCATTTTTGCGAGATTGGACGGTAAGATATAATATCATTCATGAAACAACCGATGCATTACTCCAGGGGCTTGGAATTGCTGGTCATATAGAAATACCCCTTTCTACTCGAACTCTCTTAACCCTTTCGCTACGGGCAACTTCTCCGCCGTGGTAGTTCCGCTGAACGGGAAAATATGTCACCATATTTTGGCCGCGCCAAAAATGTGCACGGTGCTCGAGTAAAATCGGCAGCGGCCGCGTTTACGCTTCACGGCAACCCGAGTTGGTTTGGCGGTGTTTATTGAAAAAAACTCCACAAATTAAAATATTTATAACATTTAAACATATTGTAGGGCCCCGAGCCGCGATAGCGTAGCTTCGGGAATGTTCGTTGGCCGCTCGTAGCGACGAACCGTTAGAAGAGAGGCATATTAGAAAAAACAAGGGAGTAGTCGAATAGCGACGCTTAAGACGTTGAGACGTACGGCCGAGGTTGTGTTTCTTTGTTCAACTTCACCATATATTAATAAACTGTTTTACTTATCCTCTAACTCGTATCATTCTCTCTATCATACAAGGAATAAACATCTACATTCCTACAAATCCCTATAATATTAACTTTTTATTAAACTTTGAAATTAGAGAATATAATTGTAAGATAATAATGACAGTTAATAATGATATTGTGTGTACAATACGCGGCATTTTATGCATAGCGACTATAGTCGCCCGTAGTGGCGAAAGGGTTAAATACGCCACGAATGAATGTTATACAAACACTTGGTTCTGGTAATTTTGTATATAACGGGATAGAAAAAGCATTAGTAGAATTATTTTCGTGGATTGATATTACCAAGCTTCCAGATAAATTATTTCTATGGATTTTTATTGACGGAATGATTGAATTTTGCCCTATACTCGGAAAATTTTATAAAACTTGGTTAATTGAACCTTTTGTTATCGCCATTTATCATGGAAAACATAAACCTTCGAGTGTCAGAATTTTTTGCACAATTTATTGCTGAATATAACGTCCTAAGAACCGATGGATTTGTTTTTAAAAATCGTCGATTTACCGTGGATATCAAAGCCTTTTTAGCCGATACCCCTGCGCGAAATTTTTGTCGTTCTTTTCCTGCACATAATAGCCGCTGTGCCAATTGTGTTCAAGAAGGTATAACAATTCAAAGTCGTAGACTTTTCCTTGAAACTAATTTACTTCTGCAAACAGACGAACATTTTAGAAATGGGCTCCCTGAAAAATTTAGAGATCTTAGGTCACCATTAGAATATTTAAATATTAGTATGACCCAGCAGTTTCCCCTTGAATATATGCATCTGTTATGCCTCGGTGTAATGAAAAAATTTCTTCTGCTTTGGATTAATAATTTGACAAAAAAATTCAAATGCATATAAAATCATTGATAAATTGTTTTGTTCACTCGCAAATACTGTCCCGTTTGAGTTCTCTCGAAAACCTCGTACTTTCGATGAAATTGCTCTTTGGAAAGCAACGGAATTCCGTTTATTTCTTCTGTACCTCGGACCCTTTGTATTGCACGCATTCTTAACACCTGAAGAATTGATTCACTTCTATACTCTACATTGTGCCGCGAGACTACTTTGTGACCCAAAGGAATGTATACGTAATAATTATTACGCATACGATCTTTTGGTATATTTCGTCCAATCAACAAGATTATTATATGGTCAAATAATGCTGATTTTCAACGTTCACAACTTAATTCATCTTCCGGCTGATGTACTTCGTTATGGACCTCTTGATTCATTTAGTTGTTTCCCATTTGAAGATTATTTGCACAAAATTAAGTCCTTGTTAAAAACCGGCTCCCGTCCACTACACGGAGAGAAGGATCTGGTACAAAGTACCGACTATCGGGTAGAAACTACCATAAAATTCTCGTATATGGAGACTATAGCGACATTCTGGCAAATATTATTTTTAAACAAAAGAAATTTTACTAGATAATATAGTAATTTTTGTTATGACAGATGTTGCCATGATCTTTAATAGTTTTTATATGAAAACTGATATTTTTTACTATAAAATATGGTAATCGGTGGCGCTGCTGCCGTGAATCAACGCCCGCGTCTCTGCGATTTTTGTGGGCATATGGGAAGTGTGTCGTGTGCGGCGTTTCGGCCTTCGCCGCTTTTGATCGTTTTTAATAATGTATCAACAGTTTATCCATGAAAGTAAGTATTAACAGTAATATCATATTATATAATATCAAAATGTATCACTAGATTATGTATTATATCGATAAGTATTGAAATTTAGAAATTCTAACCTCTTAACCTCAATCGTACACGAAACACGAATGTTAATATTTGTTTCCTCTCGAATTGTAATTAACACTATTCCTACCAGGACCGGTCAAATGACCGTTTTTAAATTTTCAATTGGAATTTCCTACATTCAACGTAAGTGAATTGCCTTTAAACTTTACGACTTTTCCTCATATACATATAGGTATGATACATTTTTCAATATTCACTTATTTTTTATTGTTTATTTTCTGAGAAAAATTTGTAGTCTGTCTTACCTACCACGACCGGTTATTTGACCGGTAGTACGATTTATACATTTTTGTAATAGTTTCTCTCTAAGACTCAATGCCAAAACTATAAAGTCGTTACAAACGAAAGGTAATGTAGTTGTGGCACGATTTTATCCGAGAAGTGCCTTCCAGAAAATGGTTTACGGCACTTCCAAGTGAATCTAGAACGACAGAGTCCTCAACGGACGGTGTGATCCAAAAAATGGTTCTCTCTCGGATGAGAGAAGCTGGATATTAGATGCAGGATTCAGGATGTAGGATACAAGATGCAGGATACATAAAAGTGTATATCGATGGGGAAGAAGACAAAGACCGCAAACTCGACGGATTTATTATTTACCCGGTCCTACGTTTTTACATGCGAGTTGCCTTGGCTACCTAGTGGCGCGGCAGCGAACTAGTGCTCGCTCGGATACCCCGTGTCTGGTTAGGGACTCTTGTCACAGTATAGACGTCTTCTCACGAATTCAAATCAGTATAGCCTATTTGTAAAAAATGCGACGAAAAAGAATAAAATGTAGATTATGTATTCTTGAATAAATGAAAATATATTTTTATACTGGTAAGCTGGCTATTGGTCTGCATTCAATATTGAAAAATATAAGTTGTGAAAGATCGGTCATTTGACCGGCTGCGGTAGGAATAGTTATACGTGAAGTGTCGGTAGGAATAGTGTTAACTCATAAAATGCTTAATTGTCTACATTGTAGATCGAAGGTCGTGAAGAAAAAGCTTGGCCGAATCGGGAGAATGTATGTATAATATTAACATTTCTTTCTCAGTATGACACCAAACGTAGAGTTGACTCTGTGTATTTTTCGTCGTAGGGCCTGTATATCTTCTTAGACGAGACGACTGACGGGAAATCTATCCTGAAAGCTTACAAGGATAACGGTGAACTCTCGAATGACGCCCGGAATTTACTCACAAGACTGATCATCAGAACCGAAAACGATGCAGCTTTTGAGGCAATAGATGTTATTCATGGAGAACCGAAAATACTGAAATCTTTTGAGTAAGCATTGATTTTAAATTAATTTTAATTCCTCTACATACCCATATGCCTTCTATGCAACCTTGCATTTTGTGATACTTTGTACCTTTGCATTAACTATTTAATTCAGCTTTACATTTTATGCTTCTACTTTCTTTCTTTTGCAAAGCATGTCTACGAATCGTTTCGAGGATTTTTCGCGTCAAATTGTACAGTGTTTTCCCGGAGAAAGTAGTGAAACGTATTACACAAAATATCGAACCGTCTCAGACGTATCTATTCCCCAAGCTGTATGATCATTATAATTACACTAAAGGTGTATTGAGAAAGAAAGGGCTTTTGGCTACGAATACATCTAAGAACGTTCAAAATTGTTCTGACATCTCCTCTATTGAGATCATTGGTGAGTGCAGCATATTTATAGCTGTACTTATGGTATAATTCTGTAAAATTTATTGCTATAAAGGAGATTTGTTTCACGAATTATTTTAACAGAGGAGAATCAAGACAAGATAGTGAAGCTAGGTAGCAATCTGGGATCCCGCGATCAGATTGTTACACTGTGGAAGGAAACGTTCGATCTCCGATGCAAGCTTTTAGATAATAAAATGCCAATTATCGATTATTATAATAAATTTCCTTGCCTCGCTCAAGGAATTGGAAGAGACTTGGTAAATACAAGAGTATATTATATTGTCCTTTTATTGCGGGGACTCAGTAGTATCAATGTCTCAGAAATAAGGATTTCCTTTTAGTAACCATTGATTACTCCCTTCACTATAAAATTACTTCGTCATATTTTGCTAAGATTACAAGATTAATTATAATCTACTATTTATTCCCTCAACGCATCTTGTTATCGTATTGACATCTAAATAAGGTGTTGAACATATTTTAATATGGGTTTTGTTATCTTAGATCGGAATCGATTTTGAAAAGCGACATCCGGGGAAAAGCAAAATTTTGTTCGATCGATGGAATCGTGTTAGGAAGTACTTAATAACTCAACTGCAACTGTGCAAAGTTAAAGAAGTTTCGGACAAAGCGTTAATTCAGCTGCTACCGACACTGGCTCCAGGTAAATAATCAGATATCCTTTAATTATAATTTTATACGAAATTCAATTGTCCGGTCCCAATGAAAACCGCATCCGCAATAGCACTTTTTTATTACTTATACTCGTCTTTTGTACATTATATATTTGTGACTTCGTGCATATATTACAATATGCACAATTTTTTTGCCAATTGTTTAAATAAATTGCGCGCAAGGAACCTGTGTCCCACACAAGAAAAAGCAAAAGAAACGTAAGATCGCTGACACGGAAAACGAAGAACCCCCCCATCAAAAGTGGACGTTAATCGAACGCAAACAAGGGTTTTACCTGCATGTTGAGGTTTTCTATCACTACGCAACATTTATATAATAAACTTTAATTATAAATGCAATAATTAAAAAATATTTGCATTTGTTTCAGAATGCGACAGATATCTCATCAGAGCTTCACGCACGTGGGGAGCAACTACGCAGCATTGGCTTAACTAGACAGCCACTGTCAGTCTTCGTATGACCAATAGCCGGAATACAAGCCTGCTACGTATCGCTTAATGAAGTACTCTATGATGTAGACTCACCTCTACAGGCTCTCGATTTTTGTTTCAAGCTCTTTTTGAGTCTGGACTGTGCTTATCCCGTCTGAGCTTCGTCTATGTGGGTCTTGTTACAAAAAGCTGTGTACGATATCCATTACCCAACTGACGTTACAAGTAGGTCCGTCAGCGTATTAATAGGCGGTATAAAACGGGTGTTCACTCTTACGTGAAAATTCCGCAATATCTCCTAGCTTCAATTGACTTGAGCTTGAAAAATGTTTGTCTGTTCATTCTGCCACGATGAAGTCACCAATCGCACATTACTCATACACCATTATCAATTATCTCATCCATTACAACATCCATTCAACTGTGAAATCAAAAGATTGCCAAAGAATGTTTAGTATCCTAGCGACATTCGGAAGGAATCATCTACGCCTTAGACATGACAATAGTGAAAATGTCGCGAATAACAACGACTCGTCAAAGGCTGCGAGTGAAGATACTAGTGTTACTGAGAGTCCTTTTACCCGTAAAAGAGCACGTCTAGTTTCGTTACCCAAACCAGTGGCACATTGCAATATACAAAGTCCGTCTCAAAGACGAGTTTCTAAACAGTCGATTCCTACAAAATTGAAATCACGAAAACCTGAACTCAAGTCAATGGCTGAGGCCAAGCAGCAAAGTCAGTCTTCACGAGAATCGAAAAAACATCTAAATTCGAATCGGATAGGTTACATGTTTGCGGCTAAATTGCATAATTATCCAGACATACCTCGTCTCAGAATAACAGAAATTATTAATGACGTTGATGAATTAATAACTAATACTGTTGAAATAATTAAAACGGACATTCTTCGAGCTATTGAAAATAGTTCGACCGAGACGGATAGTATTACAGTCGATGACAACGAATATAATCTGATTGTAAAACACATACACGATTGTTACATGGATTATCATACCCAAGCGTTGCAAATAATGCAATTAGAAGAATACACTTGGAAATGTTGCCACTAAAAGAACTTACTGCGGCAACTGTTACTCACGTCGTACTTTTAAGTGATGCATGTCATTACATTGTTAAAAATTGGTTTTAAGTCAATAGTTCATAAGGGTTCTAATAGTTGAAACTAATAATAAAAATATTTAAAGTTGAAAAAAATTTTAAGTGAATTATTTCGTTCTTACATCTGGTCAAAATTAGCATATTTGATTATATCAGTATCTTTAATTAATGGGTAAGTCTTTCAAAAGTGAAAATACGGGAAGTGACAAAAAATTATGTTACGGAAAAATGACTATTTTGGCTCAATAAAAATTCCTATGGTGCTTGTAAGAGTTCCAATATGTCCGTTGGTAGCGCTGCTGTACCATGCTACCTTGATAAATTTTACTTTCATGACTTAGCAACTTCTACCAGATCCTTCTCTCCGTGTAGCACAAGTTATTAACCGGCTCTCAGAACGAAGTATTAATCAAAAACCTGCTCTCCAATCTCACAGATCCAAATATGTACTGAATAAGGCTGAAATTTGCGCCCTCCCAGACGGCTTTTGCAACGCATTTTCGTCCATAATATTTACCAACTTTCGATTGTCCGACAACTCACCGAATAACTGCTGCTACTTGAAATTATTTTCATAAAAAATATTTGTCATCGTGGTTCAAATCCCGTAATTCTCGGCCATAAAATAATACACGGTGCTACAATAGATAATTACCCGTGCGATTCTACACTGTTAGGTATTTGTAAATTTAAAGAGCTTGGTGAGGCCCTTGAGTGGGCAATTGATCAAATTGAAAGGAAGGGTTTTGTTATTCCAGGTGATGACTGTGCTTACGTTCAGCCAATCATTCACAGCAACGTTCAAGATAAAAAATTTCCCGTATTATTTATAGATAAGATGATGTACTACCCCTTGGTTGGTAAAAACAACTGTAATGCAAATTTTTCTGTCACAGCTGAGCTTCCGTATAAAAAATGAGACCAGAAAACTGCATTTCACTATTCTGCAGTTTGCTCTTCTCGTATTTTGTCAGAAAACTAAACCGTGGCGGGTAAATTTGCTTTAGGAAGATCAACTATCTTTCTCCCGCTTATAGAAACCTGAAAGAGACAGACAACATTAAACAACTATAATCATAGTTGGGTTTTTTTATTTACATTCGAAACCAGTTGTTGGGAACTGTTTGTTTATGATCATATGTGATGAGAAAAGCATGTGTTGAGCTGTATTTGCACTTTTAAAAATTTTATTCCAGATTTATTTAACATGGCGCCTAACTATCCTGTGAATTCGGGGCTACAAAAGAAACTTCCTTTACCGCCTATCAACTACGTATCGGAAAATGGTATTTATCGTTTAACGTAAATAATGGATATCCAAATAAATAGATTTTTGTCTCGTTGATGTAACTTCGAAAATAATAAAAGGAGAACATGGACGCACTTCAGAACCGCTACTTTTGAATGAAGAATTATTTAAACAACTGTCTGTAGAACAACAAAGCAGCCTGCTACTTCAACTACAAAGTGGGTTATTAGACAATGTTTTATTTCTGTTCCCTTATTTTCCATAAACTGCTGCAGAATATTGTTCGTATGTTTTATTGATATTCATTAGATGCTGGCTACGTACTTCAATCTGGAGAAAACATTGAGAACATTCTGGAGGCCGACAACGACGTTGGACATCAAGGGCAGAAAGCTGATCAGGAAACTAGAGAAAAGCATCCAAGCGATACTGAGCCTCTACACGATTTGATCCTCAAAAGGGTACAACACTTGATTCTGAAAATGATGCAATACTGGATCTTCGAAACGATGCAATACTTGATCCCTCAAACGTCACTAAGGTTCTGAATAATAATGAGCCTCCAAACGACAATGAGCTGTCAAATGGAATAAACAGCCAAAAGAAAACAATGACTGCGGTTAGTACAGTGTTATTTTCCGGTTTGCTCATGCGTTATTTTCTCGACGATCAATCTAATATCCTCTTTTTTAATGAACAGTAAACTGCAGAGGCCGTACAACGCAGTTGCTACAAATGATACTAGCTAAACAAAATGAAATTTTTGCACATTTGCGAAACAATGCGCAACACGGAAATCAGAATAACGACGATCCAGAAGACAACGTTCGTCTTCCTCGTCTCGCTGTAACAACCAAAGGCGAGTTGTTGGAGTTGGAGAATTTATTAAACGAAAGTGGTCTGCATTGTCGCAATTACGTAAGTATATTCTACTCGATTAAAATAAAATGTTTTTTCAAAGCCGTTTTTGAAGTATTTATATTCCACTCTGTTTTTAGAGAAAAGAATTACAAATCCTCGGGGGTCAAAATCTGCGGGATCAAGTAAGTGCCATAATGCGCTTCACGATGACGAACGAAGTTGGAAAAATGATTACGTAGACTGGTCAAATGACGGAATCATATAAGTTTGCAGACACAAAAGTGGCATCTGTAATAATGGGTTAGTTTTCTTTAATAGTTCAATGCTTTTATTAAAATTAAACTTATATTTTAACCACATGCTCTGCTTACAGACGTTATTGTTTCAAAACACAGCCAAACATTGGACGACATAAGAAAGAGGGTATCACTGTGGCTCCAGAAATTGGGAGATTAAAAAAGCTATACAGTAGTCACTGTACTCTGTAAGTAACCTCATCTTCTCACGTTAAAAAGCAAGAAAGTTTTTGAAGTCATATTTCGTTATATATTATTGTTTTAAAAACTGTTTTCTATTTTTCCAGATCTAATTTCATCTCCAAAGAACTGATTTATGGAAATCTTTATTTTTATGTTATCGAGTAAAGAAAGGTTTTGAGCTCCTTTTGCGCGTTGCGAGCATTAAATAATTCGTAATTTTTTTTTTTTCAAACCTTGTTTGAATTTTTTGTGATTTGCGGCGATGCTGATAACGTCTGTCATATTATCGTTAATATAAGTAAAAAAAATGACACAAGTGGTACGTTGCAAATCCTAGGTAAAAAAACATCTTTTGTCGAAAACCAGTATTATTAATTTACAGCATAATACTTACAATGCTTGCAATGTTATAATTTGCAATGCCAGTCTTACACAAATGCCAAAATGTTAAGATTAATCACTTTAATAGCGATTCATGTAAGCTAGATTTAAGGATTTATAATAGCGAGATGTGAATGCGCCCAAATTGTACGAATTGGCTGTGGCCCAGAGTGACATACGCAGAACAAACAGAAAGAAGTCAGTCAGTCAGGCAGCTAGCATTTACGTTCTAAGGATGAGAACGACTCATAAGAGAATCCATCCTATTAGTCTTTATCTAATACAATCCAGTGTCAGTAAAACGTTAGAACGAAAATCTGAATATTAATCTAATAGTATATACCAACCAAACAAGAAAAGGCGCCTTTTTATTTTCATTTCTATTTCTGAGAATCTTAATAAATAAACAAGTCAAATACACAAATTAAAAGTGTACTTAATTAATTCACTCTCGATACCCGTTTCCAAGTCGCAACACAAAGTTTATACTGTTACTAATAATATTATAGAAGTCATTAAAATTTATCAATAAGAAAGAAAAGAAGGTACCTGAGAATGTGTGTCTTATTAAAGTGTATTGTATAAATAAGAAAAAAATATTTAGTCGGAAAAGTATTTGTTATTGGCAATAAAACTAAGCTGTGTATTCTTTATAATATAATATAAATAAAGAACAGCAATAATTGTCATTAATATGATTTTTTTTGGCACGCCACATCCTACACCAAGCAGTCCAAAAAACAGCAGAAGATGACGATTTCGGAAAAGTTATGCATTTGGTACATAAAAATTATGACAAATGTCCATGACAAATAACAATGATAATTTTTTGTCATAGACATTTGTCATAATTTTTATATACCAAATGCATAACTTTTCCGAAATCGTCATATACTGCTGCTCGAGAATACAAGATAACTTTTGGATAGCATTTACAGTTCTCCTACAGATATCTTACTATAGATATCCTTTGGATAACCTATAAAGTTATCTCTTCGGCAACTAAATTTAGACTGTTAGACATCTGATTGGCTTCTTTTAGATATCTTGTTACGGATATCTATTAGATGTCTTTTGTTATTATATAATCTCGCAGATAGTTATCTATTTGACAACCTAATGAGCGCCACTTGTTCTGGTAGCTTTTCCCAGACTTCTATATGATATCTTTGGGATTTCCCGAAAATCCATCTAAAAGATATCTCGTTTCGACATATCCAAAAGATGTCTTTTGGGAAGAAATTAACATACCATTTAGGCATCTAATAGCTATCTTTGCGGATATCTTTTAAGATATCCGTATCTGTTTACAGACGTCTAAAAGATACCTTTTAGATGTCGCTGTGCTACTTGGGTAGTCATAATGTCAGTTAGGTTCTCTTTAGTTTCGATTCATTCAACTCTAACTTTTTCTTGGTCAACACATTGTTTAACAAAGTCTCCATGAGTGTCAGCCATATGTTTTCTGTTTCCAGTTTTTCCTTTCTCTATTAGATTCCTTTTAATCTCTTTTAAACTGTCATCAAACATCTTTAGCTTATGACTTCCGTCTTTCTTAGTGCAGTCTCCTGCAGATCTGTTGTCACACCAGATTGTTATTGGAAAGAACGTATTTCCGACCACGTGTCTGATTGACTTGTCTAAAGAAATTAACTCTTGACAAGCGTCACTCATTGTCAAATATTCTGCTTGACATGTAGATAATGTTACATATGATTGTTTATGGCTTCTCCAAGCTATAACGTCACCAAATAATTTTATTATATATCCTCCTGTGGATGTCGAATCTTAACAATCTCTGAAGCTGGCATCTGTCAATGATTCCGTGTCCTCTGTCTCTCTTCTAAATATTAAACCTAAGTCTGTGGTTTCTATTAAATATCTGAGAACTCTTTTTACCTCTAACCAGTCTCCTTCTGTAGGATTTATTTGTTTTCTGGCCAAATAGTTTACTACATATGTTATATCTAGACGAGTGGCGTTAGATACATACATTAAGCTTCCAATGGCTTCTCTAAAGGGTACTCTTTTGATTTCCTCCTTTTGATTTACCTCTTTGTTTTCTTTTCCTTCTAGTTTAGCCTTTTTGCTTCTATTACTCACTTGTCTGGTCACCATTGGTGTATCTTGAGGTTTACACTCTTTCATGTTAAACTTTTCTAAAACATTCTCAATATATGTACGGTGGTGAACTTCTTGAAATTTCTTTCCAGTAAATTCTGTACCTTGGTCGGACTTGATGTAACAAACCTTTTCATCTTTACCTAGTATATTTCTTGCAGAGACCAACTATTCCTCTAAGGCCTCTCCAGATTCGTCTTTCGTTTTCAGTGAGTATGCTTTGGCTAATCTAGAGTAATCATCTGCAAACACGATTATAAATCTCTTTTGTCCTGGATAGGATGTAGGTTTTATTGGACCCATAAGATCCGTATGTATAACTTGGAGTGGTCTCTCCGCTTTACTTCTTGTTTCTCTAAACGGTAACTTTTCCATTTTTGCCATTATGCACACCTCACACTCTACTATGGAATCATCGAACCTTACTTTCTCTAACCTCTTATCTACCTTTTGTAACTTCTTTAGATAGTTTAATGATGCATGTCCCAGCCTAACATGCCACAGCATTCCTTCATTGAACCTAGTAAGATTCTTTGGCTCTTCTAGAATTGAGCATGTGAACATTTCCTCTAAATCCTCTAGTTTTATAGTTTGTGTTGAAACCGTGTTAGCGTCCCACTCAATTAGATTATTCATCTCTAGATTTGACTCTTTATTTTTGCTCAAATTCTTGAGCTTTTCACTCTCCCTCCCAATCGCGGAACTATCATTCTCGAACTCTTTCGATTCTATTGAATCTCCCTCCGTCCTTGAGCACTCATTATTTTGAATGTTTGTTCGCGATTGTTCATAAAGCTCATCATGAGCAAGCATTACCGCTCTACAACTGTAATTATATACTCTAGATTTGCATTGCTCTCAGTATTGTTCTGCTTCAACTCAAATCGTACGACCCAATTTGGCTTTTCATACGCTCCCTCAAAAACTGTTTTATCCGTTGCTTTATTATGCACTCTAAACATTTTATCATCTAAATAAATACTAAGCCCTGTTTCTGCCAATTTTCTTAAAGATAATATGTTTTCAGATACATCTTTAGCTGCAATTACGTCTGTTAGCTTGATAATCTTTTTGTTAGTTTTATCAGTTAATACTAAAAGATCTCCTCTACCATCTATTACAATATCAGCAAACTCATTTCTATTTGCACTCTTAATAACTCCATTTTCACATCTTTCGAAGTTCGATAAAATCAAATTTTTGTTTACAACATGATCAGTTGCTCCCGAGTCTGACTCTTTATCTGGCTCTTTATCTTTTTGTGTCATTGAGATCTTTCTCAATTTTCCCTTCTCTTTATTATTATCCTTTTTAATTATTTTACCTCTATTGTTGACCCTCTTAATAAAACCCTTTTGTTTCTCTTTACCTTTATTTTGCCTTTTTCCAACTGGTTCTTGTCTATTCTTATTATTTTTATAGAATGTATTATTTTTGTACCTTTTTCCTCTAACTTTGTCGTTAGAACGATTTCCAGCTCGAGGAAATTCTTCTCCTTTGTGATTCCTAATGCCCTGGCAATAGTAACAAAACCACTCATCAGTGTCTATTAATCGACACTCCTTTGCCCAAAGTCCTTCTTTATTACATCTGTAGCATCGATTTTCACTCTTAGTGCCTCGTTGGGCTAATGTTACTCTTTGAGCTTTAGGTTCCTCTTTAGTATCTGCTTCCTTTTCTGCCTCTAACTGCAAAATAAATGTTTTTATCTCATCTAAATTCATTTCTTTCAAATTTGTTTGCCTTCTAATGAGATCGACATTTCTAAGTTCTGGTACATTAGAAGACACTGCTTGGTAAAATGCCGATCTCTTCTCTTGTACAGCAAGTGATACAGCGTCCTCACAGGTTTCATATTCTCTAATTATAGAGTCGAATCGTTCACAGAAGTCATTTACTTTTTCGTCTTTTCTCATTTTAATCTGATAGAGTTGTGCTCTTACTGATGCATGTGTTACATTCACTTCACGCTTTTTATATCCTCTTAATTTCTTCAAAATCTCCTTTGGATCTTGCTCATTTAAAATTCTCTTATGATATTTCTCTTCTAAGTGATTTATTATTATGTCTCTAACAAGACTTTTTCTTTTCATTAATTTTAATTCTGAAATATTTTCTGGACCTCTAACATTTGAATCTATTACATCCAATAAGTCATTACTCGTTAACTCAGATTTCAAATAATCTATCCAAAGATCAAAGTTAGACTTCTGTGTTAGCTTGTATTCTCCCCTTATAGTTATTTTTAAATTATTTAATTCACTTTCAATTGTTCAATTTATTACTTCTAAACTGTCATTTGTGTTTAACTCTTTTCCTCTATCGCCTTTCACAAAATCAGTTTCAATATTTAACTTTTGTCTTTTATGCTCTACCTCTAAATTTTCATTTGTTTGAACATGTCTTTCTCCAGATTTTTCTTCAGTACCTCTAATATTTTTGCTTACCTCTAACAAGGGGAGGACGCGAGCTTGCGGTCACGGATTTAGGAGTCCTTTTGGGGTAGGAAAGTACTTTGTAATAACAAACTGCAGGACAAGTGGCAGGACGCGACTCGGACTCGTTTTCGAGAAAACCCGGTTTGAAAAACGCAGTACTACTCATATACCTGCACCGTTGCCATTGTTTTCGAGAAGGCGGCGTAGTTCGGTGGCAGCGCGCCTGATTACCACCCGAGCGGCCAGGCTTCGATTCTCACATCACACCTGTTTTTTTTTTATATTAATTCTTTTTTTTTTTGCTACCCGACAAATCATATTTATCTATTAACAATTTTGTCAATTTACGTACGAAATGAGTGCATTGGAACACTATTATTTTTCATTATCAGACACTGGTTTATTGGAAAAGGTTATAAAGATTCAAAGCGTATTGTTAGGTGTACATATGTTTTTTATTATTCGCTATCACTACTGGCTTCTGTATAGCCTTTACATTTATTTGGCTGGTATGTAACATAAAAGCATGCAAAACATAGATTATGTTCACACCATGCACATTTTATGAATGCAGCTTCTTGTTCGTTGCAATGGCAATGTTCTTTTGATAGTGACAGAGGAAAGTTAATTTCGTTCACATTTAAAAACATAGGTCTTTCTTCAATTAGTTTTGAGGCCAACCAAGCATATTTCAGCATATTGTAAAATACGATGCGTGATATAAACCAGTGGCTGATAATAAAAAATAATAGTGTTCCAATCCACTCATTTCGTACGTAAATTGACAACATTGTTAATAGATAAACATGGCTTGTCGGGTAGCAGAAAAAAGAATTAAAATAAAAAAAAAATACGTGTGGTGGGAGAATCGATCCCTGGCCGCTCGGGTGGTAGTCAGGCGCGCTGCCACCGAGCTACGCCGCCTTTTCGATAACATTGGCAACGGTGTAGGTATATGAGAAGTACTGCGTTTTTCAAACCGGTTTTTCTCGAAAACAGGTCCGAGTCGCGTCCTGCCACTTGGCCTGCAGTTTGTTATTACAAAGTACTTTCCTACCCCAAAAGGACTCCTAAATCCGTGACCCCAAGCTCGCGTCCTCCCCTTGTAAAACAATTTGTCTAATTGTAAAACAATTCATCTAAAACAATTCGTCTAACAGCAATTCGTCTAACAGCAATTCGTCTAAAAGAACAATTCGTTTAATAGCAATTCGTCTAAACAATTTGCTAATTAACAATTCGTCTAATAACAATTCGATTTTCACACTAAATTTGTTTATATTTTTTCAATGTTAGGCATCCAATATTTGTGATGGGTTTAGAAATGTTTCATTAGGTTAGGTTAGGTGGTAACCGTTTCACTGTACTATTTCCTTAAATGAATCCTCTTTTTGTTCCAGATGAATCCAGAGATGCCAGTGTCTGCGCCCGATCTGAGTTTGTGTATCCATTCTTCAGGTAATTTGCTTATTTGAATCACTCTTGAAAGTAATTCCTCAATCACAGATGATGTTACACTCCTAATGAAAATCCCCCTTTAATCGTAGGTTTACTAGAGAAGCGTTGACAGACCACGGTTCGTTCATTTTCGGTCGCCAGCTTGTTTAACCAACAGCAAGCAAGGTGTCGGTGAGTCAGTCCTCCTGCCCTTATTCGCCACAAACTCTTCTTAAATGAGTGACACCTACTCAGGTTAATCACTATTGTTTCTCTTCTTTCAGATGTTCCAGGATGTCCAGCCAGTTGCAGCACTTCAGGTAAGTATGAAATAATTGCTTTAATAATTATTCCTTTCTTTTGTTTTAGGTCTTCCACGATCAGCAGCAGTTCCAGTAAGTTCAGGTTCGTCTTCAAACCAGTTAATTTATTAATAATTAGCCCTTCCCCTGGCCTATCTGTCACTTTTGCTAATAATAGACGTAATTTTTTGAATTGTATTTGAACAATCAATAGTTGTTCACTTTCTGATGTCTCGTTACAGCAGATATCCCATTAACCCTTTACTTTTTTTTTCAGATTCCCCGTATATAAGACACTTCACTAGCCACAGATATGAATCTATTGTTAGAGTAGTATAAATAATTAAATTCCTTAATTATTTTGTAAAATTTCCCCTTAGACTCGTAAGGAGCATAATAATTCAACACTTTCAATTTTTGGTTAAAAAAACAAAAACATTTATTAATAATTTTTATAATAATTTACGGCACTTATTACAACTTATAATTATAATGTACGGCGGGTTTTATATGATATAGGTGGCGGACAGCGAAACGCAATCCTGACGCGCTCGACTCGGACTGAAGTCTCTGGTGAAGTTGGCGCTCGCTTATATTGCCCCGGAGGGGTTCCCCTTACGCACCCCCACCACTTACATAAAACTTATTATTAATTAATGGTAAACTAATATAAATTCTCATACCTATAAGCTATCCAACTACAAACTAGAGTATGGGGTGAACATTGTTTACAACCTAATTGTTTATATAGTCTCATAATATGGATAGACCCTTCTCCTGAGTACATGGTGAGCATAATATCTTATTTTTAATAATATTTTACAGAGTTGGGTGTGTGCGACACACTCTATCTTGTCTATTGAACTTTATCTTGATCTGAGCTTATATATAATCTTTCTAGATCCTAATTAATGCATTATGAGCAACCAAACATGAATATTTCATCTTATCAGTCTGGATACAAAAAATCCTTGTATGTAATATGACTTTTGCTATATCCTAACTATAAAAGATGTTTATCTACATTAGTTAGACGCTTTCTGAGCAATACTTTATGCTAATTATATTCATTAAAGGTTCCAACAAAAATCTTTAACTATTTAACTTGTTCAAATCATACTTCTCCCAGAACGTTACCTGGGCATGCTTTTAGTACATTACAAACGTAATAGCTTGGTTTAATACAAACAATAAACTTTTTTTATGTTCGCCACTTATCTTTGTCTGGCTATAATATCTTTATGTTATCGCGCACATCTGAACTCTCTCAAAATAACCTATTTTTAGTATGACTTTTAAATTCAACCCTTATCAAAACCCATTTGTTTTTTGTGCGCACATAGGCTGGTTTTTAGGAAAGAGCAATTCACCCATTGGTTGCATACTTCCCGTTAATTAGTATTTATTTATCAAATTAATAGTAATTACAATAACTAAGGTAGTGTAATCTCTTAGGATAATAATATAAACTCTTAGACAATGTCTTTGTATTATAAAACTCAGTGTCAAACATTATTTAAATGTATATCTCTATCATATGTTCTTCTAACAACAATATAAACTTTTAGAAAAATAACATGAGACAACCTACACCTATTATTCAGAATCAAAACTTCTATCCTCAAACAAGGAAACTCCTCTATTCTGGTTCTCTAGTTTAGTTCTCCTGATTTGCCTGCTTTTGACAGCCCTGACTTTCGGATTCAACCTTGTAGGCGTTACTCCTTCCTCAAGTATCTTCGTATGGAAGTATTTATTCCTTTTTATTATTTTGCGTGGTAGCTTCTCATGTAGAAATTTTGGTCTATCTGCAATGACAGCCTTGACGTGGTCATGAGAGACCATTCCTGGGAATTCTCTCTGTGTTCTTCTTCTAGTCGATCTGCTAGTAGTCCCGGTCATACCACGTGCAATGTCTTCATCAGTCAGTCTTTTTAACATGACTTTTGGTTTCATCTTCAACTGTTTATCATCCTTTACGCGACGATAATCCTTCTTCATTTCTTCTCCAATTGCTAATCTTGATAGCGTATCTACAATCTGATTATTTTTTCCCGGCAAATGATCCCAGGTAATATCGAACTCATTGATTAATTGTAACCATCTGGCAATTCTGTTAGTAACCCTGGCACACTTCGATATAAATTGAAGAGCCTGATGGTCAGTTCTTATAGTCAGTGGTCTCCCAATTAATAGTACTCTCCATTGTTCCAGTGCTCTGACTATTGCCAAACACTCTAATTCCGTTGTGGTATATCTAGCCTCAGTTGCATTCACGCATTTACTAGTATATGCAATATTCATTCGGTTGCCTGCTTTATCTGTTTGAAATAAACAAGCTCCAGTTCCTCTGCAAGACGCGTCTGTTTCGATCATCGTCTCTAAATCATCTTTCATATAATACAAAGCTTCAGCTTGGTCAAATAATTTTTTCGACTTCTCAAACGCTTCCTCTTGATTCTTGTCCCATTTATACTTGACATTCTTGCCTAGCAATTCCTGGAGTGGTACCAAGACTTTCGCCAACTCTGGTATAAACCTCCGATCCCAATTGATTAGTCCTAAATATGATTGCAACATTTTTTTATTCCTTGGAATTGGGAATTCTTTTATGTTTCTCTTTGTTTCAGTGGTTATCTCTACTCTGTTGCCACTAAAGACATGTCCCAGAAATACCAGTTTTCTAACGGCGAAGTTGGATTTATCTTTGTTCAACCTTACTCCGGCGTCGTCTAATTTCTTCAAAGTTTTGTCTAACAATCTTCTGTGTTCTTCCAAATCCTTGGTAGCAATCAGTATATGATCTAAATATATTATTATCTGATGTTCCAATTCTGGGCCTATTACCCTATGGATAGCTCTCGAGAACGATGCCCCTGAAGTTTTTAATCCGACAGGTAATCTTCGAAATACGTAAGTTTGTCCCTCAAATAGGAATCCTGTATATTTGCGTGACTTTTCTTCCAGTTCAATATATAAGAAAGTGTCTTTGATGTCTAAGTTAGAATAATACTCTGACTTTTCCATTTTTTCTAAAATACTATCAATAGTAGGCGGCCTAGCCTCGTTTCCCACCATTTTGTCGTTGATTGTTCTTGCATCTAAGCATAATCTTATTTTCCCTGATGGCTTCTTTAGAACCACTAAAGGATTAATGTATTCAGTAGGAGCTCTTTCGACAGTCCCGTCTCTCTCCCACGCTTCTATTTCTTCCCTTACTTTCTCCTTATAGCTGTTGGGAATCGGATATGCGGGTTTCTTAAATGGCTTATTGTCCCGCATCAGAATTTCATGAGTATAGTTCCCCATACAGCCTATCTCCTTTTTAAATATATTGTCATATTCTTCGAGAATATCCTGCACTAGATGTATTCCCTCCTCAAACTCTGACCCTACTTCTAACTCAGGTTCTGACATGATTTCAATCTTTTTCTTAACTTGGATAACCTCTTCCGCCGATTCGATTGGTACGAGTTCTTCCGCCTTTCTTCTTTTTACAGCTTCTTCCTGTTCTTGGTCCCTTACGTGATCATCCTGGAAAACCACATCTCCATTTCTTCCGTTAATCATTATCCCTTTTTTTTTCAGAAAATCGTAACCTAGTACCAAATCTTCGGATAATTCTTTCACAACCAAGAAATGGTGTGTGACCTGTCTATTGGCAATTTCGAATGGAACTTGTACCATTGCACGTACATTTATAGCCGCACCTCCAAATGCCCCTCTAACCTTTATGGTTTTGATGGGTAGTCTTTTGAACTGAGTTCCATCCTCTTCTATTTGCTCTAACAATCTTGATCCTATCACGGACAATTGTGCCCCTGTATCTATCAACGCGTTCACCAGATGTCCATTTATCCCAACTATTTCGTGTGGAGTCTCGTCCCCGTCGAATTCATCCGCGTCTTCATTCAACGAATCTTCATCATCCAGTTCTATTATAGCCACTGGCTTGTTGTTTCTATCTTTCGAATCCTTTTCTTGCTTTTTTCGATTATCCTTGGAAGTTCCTTTCCCTATATCTTTATAATTTCTGATACTCTGTCCTCTATCTGTATATTCCTTATTCTTATCTTTATACGTTTTATTTTCAGCTTCCTCCAGTTTCCTAGTGTTGTGATACCCTCCTCCTCTATCCTTCTCGTATTGGGATCTTCCTACATCTTTTCTTTGATAATTCGAGTCATTCCGGTTTCTGTAATCTACCTTTCCTCTTCCGACGGATCTTTCGTCTCCCTGATGTAATTCGTCTAATTCCTTCAATCGTTCCGCAACAGCCTCGATTGTGAGTGAGCTCATGTCTTTAAGTTTCCGGCAGACTTCCGGTTCAAAATGTAATATCAATTGCTTTACCAACCAATTATCGGAGAATGGTGTGTCGAACATCCTATTGTGTCTAACCCATCTTGCGAAGTAGGTCTCCATGTCGCCATGTTTTCTTATGTCATAACTACCTATGGTGATGTTGGCAGCCAGTTGTCTTTGTTTCTCAATATTCCAATAACGATTCAGAAATTTCTCTTTAATTGCCTGAAAGTCATCGTCATCTAAATCTTCCGCCCAGACGGCAGCCTCTCCCTTCATCGCGTTTAAGAAAGCTAATACTTTGGCCGCGTTTTCCTTATTTTCGAGCCTAGCTATCTTCTCAAACTTTTCGATAAATTTTTTGGGATTATTCATCTCTATGTTACCATCGAACTTTAATTCCCCTAAGCCCGACTTATCCTGAGTAATCATTAAGTGTTCTAGCATATCCCTAACATTACAGCTATTCGGATTATGACTAGGTTGTGACGGTACGTTCGCATCATTTGTCTTATTCGCTTCTTTGAATCTAACCGCTGATTCTATTTTTTCCATCATTTCGGCTTGGAAGTCAGCTAACTTACGCGATACGTCTTCCATCAATCTTCTGTTTCCATCGATGATCTGCGCGTAGACAGCTTCCATCGGTGACTCTGATTCCATGGCCGATTCCTGTTCCTCAGCAATGTCCGCTGTCCTTAGAACTACTGTCTGCTTCTCTTCTTCTTGATGAATCCCACGTGGGCGCGCTCGGACGCTCTCCTCCGCAGTACTTTCTTTGACCGGTGTCCTCTTAGTCTTAGGCTCACTCGGTTGTATCATTCTCTGCCTGTTCCTTTTCTTAGAACGTAACAACATTTAGCATCAGTGTTCCAGATCAGCATGTATCCAGACACAGGTAAGTATTTCAACTTCAGTTTCAATCTTGAATATTCACAGAATTCTTTAAAATTCCCATTCAAAAATTGCACTTTCACCAACACTTCCCCTCACTGAGTCACTTGTCCCCAATGTTAAATAACACTAAGGTTTATTATTTTGTTTAAAATTAAACCGATCCACGATACCGATTTAATATTTTTTTGTGTGTTATAGGTGTTATAGTTGGCGGACAGCGAAACGCACTCTTCACGCGCTCAACTCGGACTGAACTCCCTGGTGGAGTTGGCGCTCGCTTATATAGCCCCGGAGGGGTTCCCCTTACGCGCCCCCACCACTCCGAATTTTGACAATAAAACTTATTACTAATTATAATTAGGATTACATAAGTTGACTTATTGCCTATCCGATATATCACTAGAGTACATGGAGTCACATTAGATTAACATAACTTGTTAAATAAAAAACTTTTGTGTGCCCCATAACCCCTTTTAAATAAAGAAGATAACAAAATGAAATCGTGTTCAAATTTGTTAATTAATCTTTCTGAATCTATCCCGCAATATCATCTTAGGCTAAGTTCTATTTTTTAGGAAACCCACAAATTGTTTGAACAATCAACTTAAGTAAGTATAAAATATATCTTAAAATTAGTGCTTATCAATCTAATTACAACACGTCTATTAGATTTAGTCTAATTACTAAGATTCCAGTTTTATCCAAGGGAAAACTTTTAACGGTTTTTATCCGGTTATAACCGGTTCACGAACAACAAAACTTAGTTTCTATTGTTACAAACAATTTATAAACTAACGCAGTAGTTATCAGTTATCAATCTTTAGCTGTTGTGTTCAGTTTTACAATCTTAGGATTATTTGTTTAAACTTTATATAAGACAAGTCCCATAGAACTCTTATAAACATGAAGATCCATAGCTGAAATCTTCCCAGGTAAGTTATTTTACATTTTTAAGTATCACGCGTAACATGGTTTCTTTCCTAAACCTACAATTAAGCGTGTCGATAAAACTTATTAACTATAACAATTATTATAACAAAACTTGTATATAGTTATCTCTTAAGTATTCTTAGTCTGATGTGTCCGTATTTATTAACGTAGCACATTTACGTTAGTAGTTATCAACTATTGCGCATTAGTTTGCCAAAACCGGATATAACTGGATTTACATAAAACTTCTTCACTAACTTATATTCGTTAATGATAATAAATGCAAAATGTTTTAACCTTAATTCTGAGTATCACATGTACATAGAATCTAGTTTTTAATTATTAACTTAAGACTTTTGTGTGTCCGACAATTTGTCTTATATAAATAAAATATTTCAATTATCATATACCTCAGGCCCTTAATTAATGATTCTAACACCTTTGCATCTATCGAATCCAGTTTTTCCTGTAATCTATGTGTACACCCGGCTCAAACGATTCTGACGCATAAAAAACGTGGCTTGAGGAGAAGGCTTCCCCTACTAAGCACGCTCTTCAGTCTACGTCATATACTGCGCGTCGTAGATGCGCATGGAATCAGATTACCGATGGCCGTACAAAGCAGCAGACAATAATACCTCCGTTATGTTTATATATTGAGTTTTATAAATGTATTGTGCATCGTTATGCTAGAATGTATAAGTCGTTACGAAAATTAAGACAATAATTTTTTTCAATCCTACTCAAAAATAATAATTTAAATTTTTAATTTTAACTTACTCTCTAACCATTGACAAAAATTTATATTATTCTTCAAAAACATGTAATAATTATAGGTTTAGGTGTAATGATATATTCATGATAACTATTTAATGCAGTTACATAATATAGTTAGATAATATAATAATATAGACGATCGTCTATATTATTTCCGTTTATTTTTCACTTGCAGAAAACTGCATTAAATAAAATTGACATTTCAAAATACAATATCACATCTATATCATCACATCGTCTATATTATCTAACTGCATTAAATAGTTATCATGAATATATCATTACACCTAAACCTATAATTATTACATATTATTGAAGAATAATATAAATTTTTGTCAATGTTTAGAGAGTACGTCGAAATAAAAAATTTAAATCATTATTTTTGAGTAGGATTGAAAAAAATTGTCTTAATTTTCGTAGCGACTTATAAATTCTAGCATAACGATGCACAATACATTTATAAAACTCAATATATGAACATAACGGAGGTATTATTGTCTGCTGCTTTGAACGGCCATCGGTAATCTGATTCTATGCGCATCTACGACGCGCAGACTGAAGAGCGTGCTGAGTAGGGGAAGCCTTCTCCGCAAGCCACGTTTTTTATGCATCAGAATCGTTTGAGCCGGGTGTACCTTGTGCATTATTTATACTTGTTTTAACCCAGACAATACCTACACTTGGACCTGGTGCTTTCATTAGTGGAAAGTGCTTATTGTTGTTGATATCAAGATTCGGAGGATTTTGACTCCTTTTACCTTTTTTCAAATTTGATTTTCTTTCTTGTGTTCTTTCAGCAATACTTGCATAGGCAGGGCATATAATGGCATTGGCAGGGTGATCTCCTTCGCAGTTAACACATTTGGCAGGCGTTTCTCTTGTTTTAACGCAATCTTTGGTTAGGTGGCTACCTGCACACTTCAGGCAGGCAGGATCAGCGTAGCAGTTACTGGTAGCATGTCCCCATTCTTGACATTTGTGACACTGGGTAATTTTTCTGTTGTTGCGATAGTAATCCCAGGTTATCTTGATGTGACAAACATACCTTACTGTTGTTTGCAGGTGAATTAATTTAGTATTTGCACCTACAGTGACCATATACATAGGTCTTGTTGTACCTTTCATAGCATTAGCATTGTAAACCGTGACGCCTAGAGATGCTAGTTCATCTTTTATTTCTTTTACATCTATGTCATTGTGCAAGCCATAGATCACAAAAGTTTTACGTTTATTTTGTTTGTCGGTGTATGTATGGAACTTAATTTTATCCACAGCCCACTTGTTTTTCATGTATTCATAATCTTTCATAGTCGTTGTATGTAGATCAACCATATCAGCTCGATATTTAATGTGAAATTTACTATGCAGTTGATCTCTAAGAAGTCTTAAGAAATCTTTATGAGATTCAACATTTCCATGTATGACTAGGGGAGGAGGTTTTATAGTTTTTTCAACTTTTTGTCTTTTGTTCTCATTATCTGTAGCTGCGTCACTGGTGTCATCACTTTCCATAATTTCATTGTCATCATACTGATCAGTTAATGGTGCAAATTTGTTTTTACATGGAATTCCTTGGTTAACTGTTGTTTTACCTTTTGGTTTTTTAGTCACTGGTATTATTGTGTTCATTTGACGTTTTCTTTTATTTGATATAAGATTTTTGAAGCTATTTGGTTGATCTTTTGTGATATCTCCATTTACTGTGCTTTGAGTTATACTAGTGTCACTCATGGTAGCATCCCCCTTTGGAAGCTGCATATTATTTTGTAGGTTATCTTCCAGGTCTAGGTGTTGATTCAGCTTCTTATGTTTAGTTTATTATCAGACTTTTTGATATTAGATTAAATTAGATTAAGATTAAGCAACGCTTTTGGTTGCTTTAACGGTGTTGATAATTTATTTCGTTAGGACGATAACTGGTGTATTCAACGTGGCATGAACCTTGCCTGTAAGATTAGAAAAACAAATTACATTTCATGGATTGCAGAATCACAAATAGTTATATATGTACAATTGTACATATATGTCAAAATCGGTAATATAATAGTGTAACTTGCTAAAGAGGAAAAGGAAAAGAAGATATTTATTTTGAATAACGAAATCATCAAGTGTATAACGGCCGTCGAAGGACAGTTGAGAGATTCTTGGGAAGAATGATCCGGAGTACTGAGTCAGGGCTCGAGGAAACAAGACATCCCGGGCTACGAGCGCTTGCCTGAGGAATAACTGTATTTGGAAAAAGTTGCAACCCACCGCTAAAATATGTATGACCTGTTACAATTTTTACTCTGTAAAACAGTATATTATGATCTGGGACATTGAACATCCCCAAAAACTTAAAATTAATTATCAAAAAAAGGAATAATTCTAACGTCGGCAAAACGACCCTCACTGGCCCTCAAAACTCCCAAATTACGAAATTAATCTCTCTGACATATTGTCACGTTACTACGTCATCGACAAAAATGACCTTCAGTGGCCCTCCTAATCTTTCCGCGCGCCAAAGTAGTATCTCTCTTTCTCTCCTATCATCAACACTAACTAAAAGGTTGGGCGTCAGGTATCCCTCCCTGGAGTACCACAAGTGCATCGCACTCTCTTTGTCACTAATTAAATTACCCATGCGAAAAAGGCCGCTTTACATTAAAAACTGAATATTAATATAATGGAAGCGGGACCGTTAACAACCTGAGGCGTGTCCCCCGTTCTCAATGTTCACCAACATTTTAACGAAAGCAGGGAACAACGCTAACAGTCCTAAGACGCGTCTCCCGTTCGCAACGTTCCCTAAAATCTCACTACGAGATGCACAAAGGGAAAACGGCCGATCCGTAAGATGTTGTCTAACATGGAGGATGAGAGAGAGTCGCTAAAGAATATTAACACCAAAGGCCCTATACGGTGACTAGTTAGTCGGAGGCGTCGTGGCATTCAGGCGGGAACAAAGATGGTTAAGCACAAACTAGAAAAGCAATTAGATTAAAGAGAAAAGTTATTAGATTGTATAGAGTCATCGTATAGAATTTCTGTAGATAAATCAATTGTTTAATTAACTCCTTTATTTTTCTCCGCTTCATATTTTTTCTACTACTTGCCTATCCTTACTTACGCTTTTCTTTTCGCATTTATATCTTAATAATCTCTTTAAATGAACTTCACTTTAGTTTATATAGAATCACTTTTCTTGGCTCTGTTCATTTAGCGTTGTTAACTTGCTTTGGCTTACCTCGCATCACTCATATCTCGTGTTTTGACTTGCCGCATGGTTTGGTTTGTATTAATTTCTTCTGTTATTGTTCCTTCTAGTTGCTTTTGACTAATTGTTATAAAATATGGCTCCGATGCGTTAAACGAATTTAATTGCTTTTCTAGTTTATGCTTAACCATCTCTGTTCCCGCCTGAATGCCACGACGCCTCCGACTAACTAGTCACCGTATAGGACCTTTGGTGTTAAGATATCTAATGGATATCTAATATGTTTGGTGTAAGAGAGTGCGTAGCACTTGTGGTACTCGAGCGTGGGGTACCTGGAGCCCAACCTTTTAGTTAGTGTTGATGATAGGAGAGAAAGAGAGATACTACTTTGGCGCGCGGGAAGATTAGGAGGGCCACTGAAGGTCATTTTTTGTCGATGACGTAGTAACGTGACAATATGTCAGACAGAGAGACTAATTTCGTAATTTGGGAGTTTTGAGGGCCAGTGAGGGTCGTTTTGCCGACGTTAGAATTACTCCTTTTTTTTTTTGATAATTAATTTTAAGTTTTTGGGGATGTTCAATGTCCCAGATCATAATATACTGTTTTACAGAGTAAAAATTGTAACAGGTCATACATATTTTAGCGGTAGGTTGCAACTTTTTCCAAATACAGCCATTCTTCCCGCAAGCGCTCACAGTCTCGGGATGTCTTGTTTCCTCGAGCCCTGACTCAGCACTCCGGATCATTCTTATGAAGAGTCTCTTAACTGTCCTTCGACGGCCGTCATACACTTGACGATTTCGTTATTCAAAATAAATATCTTCTTTCTCTTTTCCTCTGTAGCAAGTTCGACTATTATATTACCGAGTTTAACATATATGTACATATTTGTACTATTTGTGATTCTGCATGACGTGAAATACAATTTGTTTTCTAAATTTTTCAGGCAAGGTCCATACCACGTTGAATACACCAGTTCTCGTCGAGTTCGCGCCGAGCAAGCGTCCTGAACAGACGTAAACACAGGTGCCTACACACAATATACATCTCAAAACCAAGTGATTTGACACATTTCAAAGTAAAACCGCTGTAGCTCAGCATTTAAATAAAATAGAGAACAGTAAGACAAATTTAACAATAAGGAAAGTTAGCAGCACGCCTGCGAGAAAAATATGTGAAACTCCACCTCCACAACATGCTCCAAAACAAACGACGGATCTTCTGCGCAAAACGGCGAAGATCGTTAACAGGGAAATCACAAAAAAAAACCTGGAAAGATATTTAATGGATCCGACAAATAAGGCTCAAATTGCTCACCAACTACAGGTAGCTAAACAGCAACAAAAAGGCAAGCCAACACCTAAACCTAATATTTCCAGCGCGTTAAACAAAAGGAAAGCGAAACTGTCAAATGTTGAAAGTCCCTCGAAAAGGGAAAAGGGGACAAACGACATACATTCGATAATGGAGATCGGAGATCACGAAGAAGTCAACGAAAAATCGGAGCTCACGCTACTGAGGGAGGAAATTTCCAAACTCAAAGAGGAAAACCAGCGACTTAAAGAAGGTGGAGCTAGTACATCGCAGACACATCAAATCTCATCAAACAATCGATTCGCAAGTCTACCCAACGTGGAGACGATAGAAGCGATCAACGACCGAGACACAGCAGAGGGAAATGGTACAACCAACGACGAATGGTTGACAGTACTACGAAAAAAAAAACCAACGCCAGGTCACGCCGAATCGTACCAAGGAGGGAAGCAATCCTCGCCCACTACCAAGCAATAACACCAGGGTGAACGAACCAGAAAGGCCATCGCTCGCAAGAAAAAAAGCCAAGGTACCGCCAATCTACATCTACCGCCAAGACGTCAAGGACACCATCGAGGTACTGTCTACAGTATTAAGTAATAAAGACTTTATAATACAAAGACAAAACGATTATCAGCATAAAATACTAGTGAATAGTTACAAAGAACACCAAAGTGTAAAAAATATATTAAAAGAAGTAGACGCGCAATATTTTACGTATACTCCGGCCGAGGAGAAAGTACAGTCATTTATGTTAAAAGGAATAGATAGTAGTTTCGATCCCAATAGCGTTCTATTATACTTAAAAGAGAAAGAAAGCGACAGCTTGAAATTTATAAATGTAATCAGACACACAACACCGAAATCCACAAGGGACAACAGAACGTTACCTCTGTACCGCGTGCAATTGACAGCTGAGAGTAAGGCTGGAAAATTGCATGAGATTAAATACCTCGCTCACCAAGTAGTCTGGTGGGAGAAAATAAAGAAAACTAACGTAATACAGTGTAAGAATTGCCAAAGATTAGGTCACACAGCAACAAACTGTAACATGAAATATCGATGCGTCAAGCGTAACGTAACACATGGGCCGAGAGAATGTCAAATCAATGATAGAAACGGTGCAATAACGAAAGAAAAAATTTATTGTGTACTCTGTGAAAATTTCGGCCACCCAGCGTCGTACCGCGGGTGCCCAAAACAGGTAGAGTTTAAATCGAGACAAACACAATATAGAAATAATAATCAGAACAACCAAACTAACTCTCACGGTATACCGAGGGAAGCTCTCACACACCCTGATACGATTAGACAGGTATTGAGCGCACCTCAGCGATCTACAATACAGAGAAAAAGTTACGCCGATCTCGCGAAAGCATCAACACAGGATAGAAGTAACATAAGATCGAATAATTATGAAACACCGATTGAATATTTAGCAGTCATACAAAGCATGCAACAACAGATAGCCGAAATAATACAAGTAATACAAAACAACTCGAAGAAAATTGATAGCCTGTTCGCATGGATGCACCCGAATCAACCGGCAGTATAATGGCAAATCCGATCGTAAATAATCACAGTATAAACGTCGATCACTTGAAAATAATTTCAGTAAATGTCAACTCACTCATTAAAAACCAAAGACGAGCATCTCTGTTTAACACAGTAAAAAAATACAAACCCGATATAGTCCTTATAAACGAAACAAAATTAAATAATAAACACAAAATCGAATTCGAGAATTACAGCGTATTAAGAAGAGACAGACCCAACGGCGCACAGGGAGGAGGAGTAGCTTTACTCGTGAAATCTCCAATACAGTTTGAAGTCGTTGGACTGGACTTTTCAAGTAAGTACTTGCAATTTCGATAAATATGCGAAATCATAAAAAACTCTTTATAGTATCAATGTATGCACCCCAGGGGAAATCCGAAAAATTTGCGAATGAATTTGATACTTTATTTAAAAACTTAAAACTCAACCATTTAAATAATTACTATATAATTGCGGGAGATTTAAATGCTAAACACTCGTTATGGGGAAATTCAAAGAACAACAAGAGAGGTTTATTTATAAATGAGTGGGTTGAAAATAACGAAATCTTATATAAAGCTAGACTTTATGGAACGGATTTTCCTACGTATCCTAGATGCCAGTCGTTCCTCGACTTATGCATTGCTGATTGCAGAATAGAAATTGATACAACTTATCAAAAAATAAAAACAATCCCCTACGACAGTGATCACAATGCCTTGATGTTTAAAATTCGAATCGATGCTAATACTCAATGGGAATTGGAAGCTCAAAAAGACATCCATCGTCTCAACTATAGGAAAACCGATTGGAAAAAATTCAAAAACTATTTAAGTCAACATCACGATGTAACGATTCCAAAGGACGAAAACCTAAACGTAAGCGAAATAAATAACTACATTACATCAATAGAAAAAGAAATCCAAAAAGCAATTTATCACACAGTTCCGAAAATAAAAAAGAAAAATAATATTGATTGTTATAAAAATCCAATAATCAATAGGCTACAACGCCTCAAAAGCTCACTTCTAATACTAATAAATAACATATACAGGAACTTTAATGCTCACAACAACCGGCAATTGCAGTTATATAAAGATATGTTGACAGGAACGAGGAAATTGCTAAAACAAGAATACAAAAATTCAATCGACATTTACTGGACAAACAAAATTAAGAACATACCGGTAAACGATCCAAAAAATATGTTTCCCATAATAAACCAAATATTTCGTCCTAAAGGAAAAATTGAAATATCAAACTTCGCAATAGCACCAAATCAAATTAACTTAATCGAAGCATCAGGTATCAACCCAGCTCACTGTCTTAGAGACCAACGAGGAAACTATTGTGTAGCAAAGCCTGCGGACAAGCTAGAAATCTTAGGTTATCACTTCGCTCAGGTCCACAAACAAAACGATAACCTGGGCAGCCAGGGATTAAGCAATATTATCATCCATCACACAAATGCAATCGAGAGTCAAATTGAACAGGATACAATAAACTCAAACAGACTAGTGCACTTTTCCGCAACAAATAAAGCAGATAATCCCGAAAACTTAGAAAATCTCTTCACGAACACAGCCACTTTAACAAAAGTATTTCGAAAATTAAACACAAAAAAATCCTCCGGTGTTGATGGAATTCCGAATATAGCGTTAAAACACGTACCAAAGGAAATAATAAGAGACTATTGTATCCTGTTCAATAATGCACTGAATCTTACATATTTTCCCGATCGGTGGAAAAAAGCTTTAGTCATAGCAATCCCCAAGCCGGGAAAAGATAAATCTGATCCTAACAGTTATAGGCCAATAAGTCTCCTGCCTAACATAGGAAAAGTCTTTGAAAAAGTTATCAATATGTCTATAAATAAATTCTGCGAGGATCATAATATAATTCCTGAATATCAATTCGGTTTTAAACATAAACATTCGACAATTCACGGAATAACGAAATTGACCTCAGACGTGTGCTGGGGTCTAAACGACGGCAAATGCGTAGGAGCGTGCCTAATAGATATGGAAAAAGCATTTGACACTGTATGGATTAGAGGACTTGTATATAAGCTGTCCAAGAAAAATTTTCCCGAACACATGATTAAGTTAATATGGAACATGATAAAAAATAGAAATTTCAAAACTACAGACGGTATTAATACCTCAACAAGAGAATACAAACCAAATAATGGATTACAACAAGGTACAGTCAATTCACCGATTCTATTCAATATTTACATCAGTGATATACTTTTCCTTGACGGCATAAATATAAACCCTAATCGTAACGCACTAGCTTTTGCGGATGATCTGATAATTTATTCAAAATCCAAAAAAGTATCTGAAGTTCAAGAGGAATTACAAAAAATGTTTAAAAAAATTCAATTTTACTGTAACAGTTGGAAATTAAAAATAAACAATAGTAAATGCGAAACTATACTTTTTAGACCGAAATTGATAAAAGCAACAAGAGAGGTTAAGAGAAATTGGAAACAATTTAAAATAAAAGCCCAAAGCGAACCTGAGGAATTAATTCCACATAAAGCTATAGTCAAATATCTAGGAGTTAACATTGACCAACACTTAACATATACAGAACATGTAAAAATACAACTAAACAAAGCGAGAAAAGCGTTTTTTAAGTTAGGCAGACTCTTTTACAATAAAAATGCTAATAATAGATTAAAAATTATCTGCTATTGCTCGTTAATTAGACCTCTCTTGACATACGGATGCCCCATTTGGTTCAACCAAAGACCAGCAATTATGGAAAAGATGAGAGCTTTCGAACGAAGATGCCTAAGAGCATGTCTAGGTAGTTATAGGTCAGCGGAAACAGACTTTATGCACTACCTAAGTAATAAGTATATCTATAATAAAGCGAAAATACCGAGGATAGACATTCATTTGTTAAAGATCATAAGAAATCACTGGTCCAGTACATCGTGTATCCATGCGAATAACTTAATACTTGGCCCATGTTACCCGAACCAAGATTATATTCGAAAAACGCTGGTCACGGGATACATACCCCCGGAAGGTTTTCTATTTTTAGATACAAACAATTATATCCAAGACACAAACAATGTACCAAAAATTTATCACGTGCACCGTAAGAGGAGACAAACACACATTTTGTTTGAACCCAATTTAAATACAAATGATGTAAATCCGATATGGAGATATGAAATGTCAATCCCAGACAAAGATCGGCAAGACAAATCGCGTAGAAATAAGAAAAAATATTGGTGGCTCACGTGAGCAAATTTTGTTGTTGTTGTTGTAAATAGTGTACATAGAAATTTTAATATAAGTTAGTCTCTAGTCAGTATAAGGTGCAACAGAGGCACAAGCGAAGGTCCAAAAATAGTTTTTCTTCGAGCTTTTCTATTTTGTATCAAGAAGTAATTAAGATTAGGTTAAAAAAAAAATAATATCAATAATAATAATAATAATCGCCCTTTCCTTACAATGCGTGCCATTGCAATGGCCATTTTGTATTAGAATAAGAATGTATCTTTTGTTTATTGAAGAATATTATGTACTGTTATGTTCATGATGGCAGTAAATAAACACCAATAAAAAAAAAAAAAAAACACCAGTTCTCGTCCGATCACTGAAGTTAAGCAACATAGGGCACGGTCACGGTCCCTTGCCTCTCTTTTCCTATTTTTTAGAATTTGTATCTCACAAGTAATGGTGAGATAAAACTGGGATATAATTTGAAATATGTGAAATATTCCGGGTCCGATTACTCTTCCAATTGAGGGGTTACTTACTGCGTAAGTGGTGCCATAATGATTTTTATCCTTCGTTTTACTTACATTGTAGATGAAAGGTCTAAAATCTTTTTAAATAAGACCCAAAAGGCAGGATTGAAGTGTGTTCATTTTTTGTATTAGAAATATTAGCTGATTTTGTCGATAAAAAGGGCAACATAAAATATTCAAGTTTTTTGATAATTAGTATAATTATATTATACCTTTGCGCTTTAGCACTGACACTTTTATCATGCTCACACAAATCATAGACATTAAAACAGGCAACCGTGACCGTACCCTGAATCGGAAACCGAAAATAATTATGAATCAGAACGATGACCTTTAACAGAAATTTTTGAATCGTTATAACCCAAACTGCAACCGGCATCCAAAATTATTGAAATAGTACACCGGAACAAAAAGTGGGAACCGATATGAAATGTTTAAAAACAGTTTAAATTTGTAAAAAATTACAATTTGTAAGAAATTGCTATTTCTCAGTGGTCTCGCCTCATTTTCGTACACATGTATTGCGCCTCGGAGCACGTAAGGACGCATGCATGAACAGGTCTAATGAGTATATTATATGACATACATACAAGTTTATGAAGAATTAATCAATCACGTTGGGTTATTCTTTTTAAACCTTACACAGGATTTGTTAATCTTTTCTAAATAGTACTACAGGTATTTCTTTGTTTATCTTTATGTAATCGAATGAGACAACCATGCTCGTGTACTGATAGTGAGTTTCAGACGTATCTATTATTGTGGAATGGCATTTATGGATGAACAACTTGGATCAATGAGAAATCTAGTATAAAGTAGAACTTGCTACAATAACATGCGAGCATGGCCATTATTATGGCAATAATTTTCCTACGGTTCGAATTTCTACTGCTGCGTGCATAGTTATTATTTAACCATTGTGCTCAGTTTTCTGTGCACAGTTTCAAGCCGTTAACAATAAATTGTGCACAGCTCATCGTGCATAGCTCATTGAATGAAATATTTGAAGCACAGATATTGGAATGTCACATTTATTTGAGGGCAGTTTGTCAGTGCACTGTTATCCCGTGCGCAGTTGAAGTTCACCCAACGTGTGAAACGTATCGATAGACGCTGCATGTCATGTTTATTTCTGCGAAAAGTGTTCACCAGCGTTTCTTGCTGGCTAGGCACCCTTTGTGTTGTTCAATTTTGCGTCCTGTGCTCTTCCACGAAGAGAATTTTCTAGTAAATATAACCCTTAATTGCACAGTATAAATTACTCATGGGCCTACTAACAATGAGAGGTAACGATAATGTAAATAGTTTTTATCGTCATCGTGGCAGTTTCTACCTACACAACATTGCAAAAATCATAGATGAAATTCATTAGGATGTGGTGGTTTAATTTGCTTTTTTTTCAGGAAAAAAATTTCTGTGATTGTTGGGAAAAAATAAAGACATTTCTGGCAGGGCAGCACTCAGGCCTTGATAACCCCAAAATTTTCGAAGATGACCGACCGTTTATCACCACAGCTAGTTGAAGCCTTCCAGCTGGGACGTCCGACGATCGACGCTGCCTTCGCCACCGTCCAGGAGTCGACGTGACCTCTTCGTCTTGCTGTGAGGCCGCGAGAAAATTCACGACGGGCCCAAGCCGGCAGCTACGGTCAACTTTGTGTCTTGCCGCATTTTTTGCGATATGTCATGATTATATAATTTGCTTATGTCTAGCATCTTCTAGTTGCTACTTGTAGATTTTTCAGAAATAATTATTTACACAGTTGAGAATATTGCAAGTCCTTCTGGCAAAATCGAATATTTAACAGTATACGGGAATCCATTGTTCCTGCGATACACGGTGGACCCTCGCGGCGACCGCGTGTGTTTTCATCGGCCGTTTATATTAGTCTAATATGAATGTATTGTAACGTTCCGTCCACATACCTTCCTATCCTCTATCCTTTTTCCTTCCCAATCATCCATTCTCGATGATGGATACGTCAAGAGCCCTACATAAGAGTGCACAGCGCACTGTGGATCTGCATAATAGTATCTGAGAGAACTGCTCGAATCCTAGAATTTTCCACATTTCCTATCGACCCCTCAACGCGACGCCGATAAAGGAAAGGGAAAATAGGACTTTTAAATTTCTAATATTGCATAATTTCCTTGAAACTAGTCACAGCGACAATCATGAGGAAATAATATTAGCCTATTACATACTTCTAATATTCTGAAAATCACAAATCCAGTCGGCCGACTGAAATCAAAACAATAATAAAAAATTAAAAAATCGTTATCCTCACTATAATTAACGTATTTCTATCGAGGATATAAGCAGCGGCTTCCTCGATAGAATTTCACTGTAGACTAGTCAATCAGACTCGTGTACACCACAAGACGACAAGAAGCAAGTGAAGATTTAGAAAGTAGAAATTATCAGAAAGCTAGGAGAAAACCGATCTTCTATTCCAGAGAGAACCAGTGAACAGTATTGTACTGCAAACTGTGGGAACTCATCCTTGGCAGTTCCTGGTCATGGAATGCATTATGTCTCCACCCTTTATCAGGAAATTTGCCATCCATGTAGATCTTCTGCATCAAAAGCATTGTGCTGGAGCTGTCAGATATCGACGAAAACCATCCAACCACACTCCTTAAAACGCTCAGCTCCCAATATCATTGTGATTAGTAGCTGTCTGAGTCTAATCCATCCTCAAGGTAAGAGATTCAGCAAACGGGGTTCATTGTGATCTCCTCCAGGTACTGAATCATTATCATCCTCATCATCAGCTGGTCCACGGTCATCGGACGCATTGTGCAATCTGCTGTATTGTGGTTCCAGCTACCTCTTTCTCATTCCGAGAGATTAGAAGAGAGAAAGGTATGCTAATAGAAATAGAGAAAATTAAAAGAATGCGTATGTGTGTGACAGAATGTAATATAATATTAAGGATATCTTAGAGTCTAATCTGTAGGACAATATAGCACAATTGTTTTATTTTAAAACTCAAGTGTCTAATTCCTTCTAAAGACGCCTGCCCAGTGCACTAACCCTATAAAAGGTTTCGTGATTCCTATGTCTCCAAAATCTAGAAACGTCTCAGTATATTGTAGAAACAAAATGCTAACAGGTAACTGTAGGATGCTCCTAGTGATATCTGTTACATTTTACGCTCTTACAATTTATGTAATTTTGAGGTCATGTCCATTTATATCTTATACATATGTATGTTTCGCGTACTTTTCTATTAATTTTCGCATTCTCTGATCTTGATGCGGGATTCTTAATTGTTTGAGCGTTTTCCGTTCCTCTGATAAGCCATGTTTATTTTGTAACATTTATGAGTAATTGAGAAACAGCGGGTAGTTTCTTAATTAAAAGTGCGACATTGGAATCACTAAGGACGGGCCTGTGCTGCAAGCGCGCCTAGAGCGTCCCTGTTCCCCATGAATACACGCTACGCACGCGCCAACGAACTAACCGAGCGCACCGATCACGCGTAACCGTCAACCGCGCTGTAGCTGCCGCGCGAACTTTGCAAAGGCGCCGCAAATCGCCTTAGGTCCATCGGAAAATATTATAAATTATTTTGGAGAATATTGACAAATATTAGATATCCGATTAATGTTTCGTGGACTCGTTCCGCATTATTAGTGTCTTTTTAGTGTTCCGTCCACGTTAGTTTACATAAAATAGTGTAAAACTCCTTCTGCATTACCTTGTGAAATCATATTCGAGCGTATTATCTTGCCTTGCGAACTTTTCGGCCATTAGAATCCATATATTTAACGATATTAGATTGTATAGAGTCACCGTATAGAATTTCTGTAGATAAATTAATTGTTTAATTAACTCCTTTATTTTTCTCCGCTTGATATTTTTTCTACTACTTCCTTATCTTTACTTGCACTTTTCTTTTCGCATCTTAGTAATATCTTTAAATTAACTTCACTTTAGTTTATATAGCATCACTTTTCTTGACTCTGTTAATTTAGCGTTATTAACTTGCTTTGGCTTACCTCGCATCGCTCATATTTCGTGTTTCGACTTGTCGCATGGTTTGGTTTGTATTAATTTCTTCTGTTATTGTTCCTTCTAGTTGCTTTTGACTAATTGTTATAAAATATGGCTCCGACGCGTTAAACTAATTTAATTGATTTTCTAGTTTATGCTTAACCATCTCTGTTCCCGCCTGAATGCCACGACGCCTCCGACTAACTAGTCACCGTATAGGGCCTTTGGTGTTAATATTCTTTAGCGACTCTCTCTCATCTTCCACGTTAGACAACATCTTACGGATCGGCGTTTTCCCTTTGTGCATCTCGTAGTGAGATTTCAGCGAACTTTGCGAACGGGAGACGCGTTTTAAGACTGTTAGCGTTGTTCCCTGCTCCCGTTAAAATGTTGGTGAACATTGAGAACGGGGGACTCGCCTCAGATTATTAACGCAGTCCCCGCTTCCGTTATATTAATATTCAGTTTTTAGTGTAAAGCGGCCTTTTCCGCATTGGGTAATTTAATTAGTGACAAAGAGAATGCGCTGCACTTGTGGTACTCCAGGGAGGGATACCTGGCGCCCAACCTTTTAGTTAGTGTTGATGATAGGGGAAAGAGAGAGAAAGATAGAGAAAGAGAGGGACTACTTTGGCACGTGGGAAGATTAGGAGGGCCACTGAGAGTCATTTTTGTCGATGATGTATGTAAAGTGACAATATGTCAGAGAGAGAGACTAATTTCGTAATTTGGGAGTTTTGAGGGCTAGTAAGTGTCGTTTTGCCGACGTTAGAATTACTCCTATTTTTGATAATTAATGTTAAGTTTTTGGGGGGTGCTCAATGTCCCAGATCATAATATCCCTTATGTCAATACCCAAACTATTGTACATTGTTCAATAGCCGGGGTACCCGGGTACCCTTAGGTAAATGCATGCAATAAAACGAGTTTATGAGCGGGAATTCGTCACTGGGTTTGTTTATTGGACATCTGAGTCACATTAGGTGTTTTCACTACCTGCGGCAGCCCTTTTTAAGGTATTCTGAAATGCCTTGGAGGGGAATTATAGCAAATGCCCTATGGTTTATGCGAGAAGTTCAGTAGTGTTACCGTCATTCTCAAACGAGACCTAACTGAACGCGGACGTTTGTAAATGCAGTGATATTTTGGAATACTGTGTGTTTGGTGTTTTGCGTTATTGAGTATTGAAAACTTTTTGATCGAGTAAGTGAGCAAAGTTACAAGAATAATGGAAGAATTATCAGCAGCTGAATTTGCACGGTATAGTTACATGAATCCAGTTACATGAAATTTCCACTTTATAAATGAATATACTATTATAAATATTCTAATCAATACCATAACAGAATGACTGCTGTAGAAAGGGAGGCTTATTTGAGGCAATTATTAGGAGAGGAATCTACTGAAGAAAATGATTATGCATCGGTTAGCTGGGTGAAGAATTATGTATGCCAACAATTGAAGATCGTTCTCAAAATGTTCAGGTTATGAGAAATTTTACAACGAAGCTGGCGATCGAAAGCATTTACGGTAAACCTGTCGATCCTCAAAGCAAAACTGCAACAGCATCTGGGTCTGCAGAAGCGGTAGATCCTACTGTACGCAAGGTTGTCGTTGGATCATGCCTTATTTGTTACAAGGGTACATTCAAAAAACGAAGGAAAACGCAAAAATCATATGTGGCTTGTCAAAAACCTGTTTGCGATGAGCACGCAAATACAATTACCAAGTGTAACGAGTGTACTCAATAAAAACTCATTATGAGTCCATTTTTATAAATATAAATCACAATAAATTGTTTTCAAACTAACAATATCAATATTTATTTATTTACTTTATATTCCTTTTCATCCTTTATTATTATTTTTAGTCGTTAGGTTAGAAATTCAATACGAGTGATACATTGACAAATGTGGGTATCCCGGTACCCCGGGTATTGAACAAGCGTATATTCAACTTTATTTATTGAAATTTCTGACTTTTTTCTTTTTTTTTTTAACTAAATACATGAATCGATGTGACATTGACGAAATAACGAGAATCTGAAAGGAATTGTGGATAATTTGTCAGGAAGATCAAAAATTTTAAGTTGGAAAACAGAAAAGGGTACCCGGGTATTTACATAAGGGATATACTGTTTTACAGAGTAGAAATTGTAACAAGTTATACATATTTTAGCGGTGGGTTGCAACTTTTTCCAAATACAGTTATTCCTCCGGCAAGCGCTCGTAGTCCCGGGATGTCTTGTTTCCTCGAGCTCTGACTCAGTACTCCGCATGATTCTACCCAAGAGTCTCTCAACCGTCCTTCGACGGCCGTCATACACTTGACGATTTCGTTATTCAAAATAAATATCTTCTTTCTCTTTTTCTCTTTAGCAAGTTACACTATTATATTACCGACTTTGATATATGGGTACATTGTATATATATAACTATTTGTGATTCTGAATGACGTAAACTATTATTTGTTTTTCTAGATTTTCAGGCAAGGTCCATACCACGTTGAATACACCAGTTCTCGTCCGATCACTGAAGTTAAGCAACATTGGGCGCGGTCAGTACTTGGATGGGTGACCGCTTGGGAACACCGCGTGTCCTTGGCTCTCCTTTTTTTTTAAATTCATACTTTATACCGTACTCTTGTTTTTATTGTATGGACTTGCCAGAATAGTATATTACGACCCTAGGCCAGAAAGTTGAATTTCATGATGTAGCCGAAAAATGCGAAATTCCTCGTTTATTTTGAGGATGCAATAGCATTGGATAATTTAAGGGGTCTACCCTAATTAGACGGGCAAAAAGAAGACTATTTTCACGAATTTTTTTGACCGGTATAAATTATAAATATGGATATAAAACACTCTTAAAATACACAACAAATTTTTTTTTATATTCATTTTACTCAGTTTTCGTACAAAAAAATGGGGGAGAAGACAGGTCCAAAAAAAAGATGGGTGTGCGCTGTTGATAAAATCTCTGGAATGGATGATCCGAAGAAAAAATAAAAGGTTTTAGATTCAGTAGGTAAATGGTTATAGCGCATATCATACGATTTTTGATTTTTTAAAAAATGACAAAATGGCGGCCTTTTTACTAAAAACTACGAAAATACACGTTTTTTTTCCTTCGTTTTTTGCAAAAAAAAATTGTTATACTAAAAATTTCAAAATTCGTATTATATGCGCTATAGCTATAGTCATAAAGAACATGTGGTAAAATTTTGGTAAGAATCGGTTGAATAGTTTCGGAGATTTTATCAACAAGCCGTCCAAAAATGTCATTTCGAGAAAAACGCGTTTAAAGTTTTCTTAGTAAGTAGTAGTAGTTTCTAGTAGCTAAGTAAACGTCGCTCAAAAGTACACTCAGGCTGCTCGGATCTTTATAAAATTGTAGTATGATACATTTAGATATGTACACTTTCGAAAAATGCAATAAAATAAAATCGATTTTTTGAAAATTCTAATTAGGGTAGACCCCTTAACTAAATTCGGAAAGAATGATTTCCACAAAGGAGAAAGTGACTTCTAAAAAAGTAATATTAAATCCGAAAAAAACGGAGAATTACGGACATATCTAACATAGGAAATAAATAATCTAAAATCAAAGGCACACTCAGAGAAAAAAATGGTTGAGGCAACTATAAATTTGTAGTTAAATACGACCTCAACTTTATTCTTTTAGTTACTTATACTAATAATATATGGTCAGTGCAACTGCAGACTCTAGCTACAACAACTATTTCTCATCAGTACGTGTAAGTGACTTGCATTGCATTATGGCAAGTATTCAAAAGTGGTTACAGGTTTTATAAATATATAAATTAACTTGTTGATTCTAAGAGTTTGATATCGAGGCAATTCGATGGATTGGACCACTAGGTGCTGTACGTTAGTACCTCTTATCGCCTCTTCGTCTTTTTTTTAGAATTTTGTAACAACTAAAGTTTGAAGCTTATCGACTCATTGACCCACTTCTGCTTGCGGGTATGCCTATCCCTCTGGTGGCCGGTGACTGTATTACGCCAATTATTTTAATAACAATCGTCTGCAGTTGCACTGACCATATATTATTAGTATAAGTAACTTAAAAAATAAAGTTGAGGTCGTATTTAACTACAAATTTATAGTTGCCTCAACCTTCTTTTTCTCTGTGTTGCAGTCACGTTAACAAAGAAAACAGTTGAAGTAATTATAAAAACAGTTGTGTAGACCACTATTATATAGCTGTCACTTAATAGTTATCAAAACTATCCCGATTTCTCTGAGTGCAGCCTGACAAATATGGAATGTCACAATTGTATTGAACCACTGAGTAAAAATGAAGGAAATCCTATAGACAAAAAATGTAATGAAACAGAAACTGATCATATTTCAAAAGATAATGCCAAAATGTCAAAAAAGTCACCAGCATTAGTACTACATGGTAAAATAGAAAAGCATGCAACTTTTCTAAATATACTAAAGAACGTTGTCAAGGGAAATTTTTATAGAAAATATCAGGAAGATAACAAATAGAGGTACATGTAAGTAATCAAGATGATTATCTGAGGCTTATAGAAAAATGGACAGAAAATTAAATTTCAGAAATTCACTTGAAAAAACGAGAAAAGGAAAACTTACGTTGTCAAGTCTCATGAAGATATCCACATACGAGGAGTCAAAAACAGATCTCGAAGAACAGAATATAAAAGTAGTTAATGCAAGCATGATGAAAGGTATGCAGATACTAATACTAATAGTAACGATGCAAGGTGATATAAAATTAATTATTTAAGGGACAACACCACTGTGACGCCTCTTTTTTCGCCCGTATTTCGCGATTTTTTTTCAACAGGAAAAAAAAGTTTTAGACAAAAATTTTTGTTTGCATGCTATTAATTGTCTTTTCATCTGCCGAAAACAATTTTTTTTTTTTTTTTTCCAAAATGGCGGCTTGCGAGCCACCGCCGCGCGCCGTGTTTCCTATTTCCTCTCCCACGGGCAGCAGTATAACTGCAATAGATTTGGTCTTGGAAAAAAAGTAAAAATTTTTCCGTTAATTATATTAGATTTTGGAGGGAAGTACATAGGATAATTTAAAAATATTAATTTAAAAAAAATTGGGACGCTTTTGAAAATGACATTCCATTTTTTGCTTAAAAATCGCATCTAAAATTAGATGTAACTTTAAAACTTATTATGATATCAAAAAGATCCTATGTACTTCTCTAGATAATATGGTTTTATTGATTCTGTAAAAATTTAAAGTGAATCGAATGAAAATTACTCGAGTTATGCTGCTGCCCGTGGTAAAAAATGTAGTTTCGAGAAAAACGCGTTTGAAGTTTTGGTCCCAGCCTGGTCCTGCAATGGCGCCTCGCTCCCTTCTTGCCGTCAAACACTTTGTTGTCACTCATGTTGAGGAAAAACAAAATCTTTTCAATATCTCACAATGAAACGAGCGTGTTCGGACCGGTATAAGCGTGGAACCTACTGGCGTCGTTTTAACGGATAAACTGATGCTAACCGTCAACCGCCTGCCGCGCGGGATACCAAGCCGCGCGGAGCGCGCTCCGCATTGGTCTAGAAAATTCGCTATATCTCAAGAAAAAAAAATTTTAGAGCCTTGCACCCAACGAATTATTAATTCTAAATATATTTAAGATTTCTTAAAATGATTTTCAAAAAATCGATTTTTTTTTTCACAGTGGTGTTGTCCCTTAAATAAAACATTGAAATACCTGTGTTATATCGAAGTTTCATAGAAGAATTCTATTAGCAAAAGAAGAATAACACAATGCAATCGTTGTCAAGATCACAAGTTGCAACGATGTAACAGTACGGACAGTCTTCTTTTTTCCTGGTTGCTAATGATCAACAACCATAATACTAACCTTTTTAGTGCCGGGCGAAAAACCGGTGCCTATGCGAGAATAACCGGACGAATTTGACGAATTTTACAACGGGTTGGGAAAAAGGTCATAAAAATCAAACTAAAAATGATAATTACATAATTCAAAAAACAACGTATTACGAAAGGAAGAGAATAATGTAATGCTAATTGTATTTCAACATTTATTTTGAGATAGAGCTTTCTCGCGATGCGAAGAATAAGGTGCCATCGCATCCGCAACGATACATTGTCGTCCGGCACTTTTCGCAAGTATAGCGAACGACGATATATTGTCGTCCGGCACTAAAAGGGTTAAAAAATATAATTATTTGTTATTCTGCAATCCATGAAATGCAATTTGTTTTTCTAAATTTGCAGGCAAGGTCCATACCACGTTGAATACACCAGTTCTCGTCCGATCACTGAAGTTAAGCAACATTGTGCGCGGTCAGTACTTGGATGGGTGACCGCTTGGGAACACCGCGTGTCTTGCCTCTTTCCCTTTTATTATTTATGCTTTACAAGTAATTGAATTACCTAAAACTTGAATATTTTTATTTGCTGTACAACTTTAAATAGCCGTGCTTCAGCTTCTAGCACATTTCTTGATAGTCCGTATGGACTTACTCATATCACTATTCCTTTTGCTTTTATTCAATGAACGTTTCGGAGGTATATTTTCTTCCCACCAATGTTTATTTTAAACTGTAAGTGAAATAGTTCCTGTTATTGGTATCATATGTATAAAATTTTCGCTTTTTATTTCTCGTGGAAGAATGTTGATCGTCACAAACATATCCTTGTTGTATAATTTTATATCAAAATTTTTATGTTTTTGTTATACAAAAATTAATAATAAGTACCTGAAGAGAATCCTGATCAAGAGTAAAACATCATAACAGTAAGCACATTCTTTCCTTTTTTGGGAATTATTTATTGGGAAAGTGGTGTCAAACTTATTCTTAACCTTGCAGAATGTGTGCGTAACTCCGTTTTGGGAAAGGAACTTTGTAAAAATTCAGTTATTTAAAATTTTTATTAATGTTTTACTTAAATTGTAGATAAAAAGTCTAAAGTCCCTTTAAAGAAAACCCAAAAGATAGAATTGGAACGTCGTATTACGTTAATTACTATAATTATAATATACCTTTCCATTTTACCACTGATACTTTTTGACGCTTACACAAATCATAGACATTAAGCTCGTTCTACAGGAGCCAAGCTAAAGGCCGAACTTGCCAGTGCCAAAAACTGATGCTCTAAACTGTTGATTTAGTTACGAGTTGTTCCGCTTTGGCCTTTAGAGCAGCTGTCCTCGTTATCTATAGTATTCAGTCGTTCTGTACATCAGTGATGTGTATTCCATCACACGACAAAAAAGTGAAAAAGGCTGCGCGCTGTAGGTGATAAGATCACTTTGATCGTGTAAAAGAACGAAACAATCTCTATCCAACATCAGAGCGAAATCGACATGTGTCTGCATATCAATATCACGAAAATTCATCATAATTAATTTTCAATCAACTTTTGACTAAAACAAGATCGTCTTAGGACCAGTCAAACGTCAAGTTAAAAAATCACCGTCTAATTTGTTTATGAATAGAATCACCGTCAAAACTGCTTAGGATGATCTTAAGTAATGTTTGCGAATAATGTTCAGACAAGATCGTTATTTCCAAGGTAGAACTTCAGGCGTGTCTTGAAGCTATCTTGTTTGGAGTGTATGATTCTCTCAAGCCCAATCTTGAGGTAGCCTTAAAAATACGACTTGGCTATCCATATGGCCCTTAGACTCCTCTAGACCAGTTTGATTTCTTTTCAGCACCTGGTATGACAAAAACTCTTTTCGTCGGCGATTGCTGATAATGAACATCAGCAAATAATTTTCCGGCGTCAATATATGTATTATTAAAGAATTGACCTCTGTCTACACTTTCCTCACACGCACTGAGCGATAATGAGAAACCGAGTTCCAGCACTGCCATAACTGAACCTACTGTGTTTCGTACCGACGAAGAATATTTGTCTCTTTTGTTCACTGTCTTCGTAAGAATTGCTGTAATCTCTGAATTAAGGCTCCTCCGGACCCAAACCAGCCGTCGTCTTGAATAATGATGTTACAAGCGGGGAAACGTGTTTTTCACCTTATATAGAAACTATGAATTGGCCGCGACTTACTTTAAATTTGTTGCCTCATATGCGTTGGCTGATATAATAACGGAGCATAGATCTCGGTGGACGGATGGAAAATACACTGTGTAACAGTTTCACGATCGAACGGCTGGAAAAAGTGAAAAATACGACCGCACTATTTGATGTTCTTTTTTTACATTTAAAGATAATATATTCCGCTACATGTCGTTTCATGATAATTTTATTAGCTGTCCAGCTATAAATTTTCAAACTTGCATCGGTTACAAAAAGAACACTTATGTATCTTGAACATAGTCCAGTCCATTAGAAACCGTCAACTGCTGTAGTAACATCCTATATTATTGTGACTCACTTTCTATTATCTCTATATTCATTCTTCTTGAATCAAATAACTAAACAGCGAAACAGTTTGGCTATTGCTCATACTTCTGTTTTTATGAGACGACCCTGTGATTTCTACGTTGTCGACCCAGATCGATGAGTTCCCAATTCTCCCACATGATAACGCGTATATCATATTCCAACCTCTGATCTGCGTTCGCAGGCGCCTTAAGGTATAACTACCGACCGAAAAGGTATCCATATGCATCGGGCACGGTCTCACAGTGGATGTGTAGTGTATACGTATATACACCACGCTCTTTTGTCAGCCGTCGTACGAGAGATTTCGTAATAAATATCGACTTCTTTCATGTCTATCAATAAACCCTATGAGTAAAAAGTTCTGAGTAAAAATCTAAAAAATTCCTAATTTTTTCCTTTGCCATATACTAGTTTTTCATCGGAATTACGCGGACAAGTCAAATGCAATAAAAAAAACCATGCGCGTTTTATTGGCCAGGTATAGGGAATACGTGTTACGAGTCCTGACTTTAACTCGGAAATACTCGGAAACTGATGAGTGAATTGTGTTAAAAATTTGTAGAGAGATGTACTGCTATACGAATTAGACGTAAAACAAATTTCAGTTCGATTACGCGGTTTTGAGTTTACCGTAGTAACACCTTAAATACAGGTGCCTCTACAGAGCATTCCCTTTTACGAGGGTATTTGGCAATCGGTTTTTCTTTTTAATCGGCGTTTAATTCATGTTGAATCCAATACTTCCATCTGGATGTCAACGAAGAATTGAAATGTAATTATTGCATTCTCGTTCGTTATTGATTTTTACGTATAACTCCAACGATTTGTGAAGGAAAAGTTTTACTTCGTTTTTTCTCTATTTAAAATGACACGTCGATTGGGCTGAAGTAGCGGCTTCCGCAGTATTGTACTGCAACTGTGGGAGTTGTCTAAAAACTTTCCAGGTGTAAAAAAGTATACTACTGCCTCCTAGTATCAAGAGAATTCGAGTTACAATGAATTAAATACGTGTAAAAATGAAGAGAATTCTATAATAAATCCCTTAAAGCTGATTTTCTGATTTCTTTCTCTGAATATAATGCATTAACTGTTTTATAGTCAGTATTAAGAGATGAAGGAACACAGCGACCGAATAGTGAATCAGGTGCATATTCCACGTTAAACCATTTTGCGGCCCTTAAAAGGGCCATTTTTGTTTAATTCAGCGATACCGTTTACGCTTTCTTCTCGGTCTTCTTGGGTAGCAGAACTGCCTGAATGTTTGGAAGCACACCACCTTGGGCGATGGTCACACCAGACAGTAACTTGTTCAATTCCTCGTCGTTACGAATGGCCAACTGCAAATGACGTGGGATGATCCTCGTCTTTTTGTTGTCACGTGCAGCGTTGCCCGCCAATTCCAACACCTCAGCAGCCAAATACTCCATAACGGCCGCCAAGTAAACAGGAGCTCCAGCTCCGACACGCTCGGCATAGTTGCCTTTGCGAAGGAGCCTATGAATACGGCCGACGGGGAACTGGAGGCCAGCCCTGCTGGAGCGAGACTTTGCCTTTCCCTTCACTTTTCCGCCTTTGCCACGTCCAGACATTATAACTTCTCTGTATAGTACTAGCAAACGTCCAACAAGCTACTCGTTCGACAAGCGAAGCAACTGTGAATAAAAAGTTAGCGGTTGAACGCTTATGTAGCAAAGAGGGCGCTTCCTGCGCTCCAATCCCGTTGCGTCTCACTGTTGGCATCGCACGCGCTAGCGCCTGATTGATGCGCCCATGGCCCTGCTACTCCATAAACAGCGTGCCCAAGCGGGCAGTCACCACATTCGTTGAATCTTTCGTACGAGTGACTTTGCGTGATAATAAACTGCTCGAAGCATTATGCCACCTAAAGCAAGCGGAAAGGCAGTGAAGAAAGCTGGGAAGGCCCAGAAAAACATCAGCAAGACCGACAAGAAGAAGAAACGCAAGAGGAAGGAAAGCTATGCCATCTACATCTACAAGGTGCTAAAGCAAGTCCATCCCGATACTGGAGTCTCGAGTAAAGCTATGAGCATCATGAACAGCTTCGTCAACGACATCTTCGAGCGCATCGCCGCCGAAGCTTCCCGATTGGCTCATTACAACAAACGTTCCACCATTACGTCTCGCGAAGTACAAACAGCTGTGAGGCTGCTGCTACCCGGAGAACTGGCCAAGCACGCTGTCAGTGAAGGCACCAAAGCTGTCACCAAGTATACCAGCTCCAAGTAAAGCTACTTGGCTGAATTACGAATTTCCAAAAACCGGTCCTTTTCAGGACCATAAAAAGTTCTTACGTTAGTTTCAACATTCACGACAACTCTACAAGATTCTCAAGTATATCTAAGAGATTCTCCGAAAGAATCTGAGTTAGATTCTTCGAGAGCATCTCTGCTGTATGTTTTTATTCTACGCCGGTTGTTAACCAATTTTCCCTCCTTATATGAAATCTATAACCTCTTATGCTCTACTTCGCGAAAGATGGTTCGATTTTGAAGTAACATACAGTTTCATAAGTATCGTTTTATTTATTTTCAAATTTATAACATTGTACGTTTTAAAGAAGCTACGGAATTGGGAATACCGATATATAAATGAAAGAGAGATCAGAGTAGTTCAGACCTCGAGAAAAGCAACATTACGATTAGAAAAAGATCAGTTAAGGGTAACATATGCAGTGAAGAATATTCCCTGAAAGAATATGATTGACCAACAGAGGTTCAAAAACTAAGAATTTTAATTTTTTCAACGTAAAATCCTTACTAAAGTAAAAAAACAACTTTACAATCACTTATCAATGAATGAACCTTAAAATCCCTAAATTAAAGAAAATAAACGTTTCCGCTATTACACAAGTTCTCTTGCTAGAGTTATAAATACTAGGAAAAATATTTGGATTGCAAGTTATTCGCTTTAAAATATTGATTCGCATGGAATCAATCAGGCCTCAGAAACGTTAAGAGTAAAAACAATATTTACTGCAGAAAGAAAATGTTAAATAAGATGTATGTCAACTAAAGTATACTAAAGTATATGTAAGTGGGTATGTTGGATGGAATTCAGAAACGCCTTTCAGAGTATAAACGTATGTGCATGTTCCTTGAAATAACAAATTGTTGGTCCTGAAAAGGACCGATTTTATTTTATAAGCCTTCGGTATTTAGGCACGTTCTCCACGAATACGGCGAGCCAACTGGATGTCCTTTGGCATGATGGTGACGCGCTTGGCGTGGATGGCACACAAGTTGGTGTCTTCGAAGAGCCCGACGAGATAAGCCTCGCTAGCTTCTTGAAGTGCCATCACGGCTGAACTCTGGAAGCGAAGGTCCGTCTTGAAGTCCTGAGCGATCTCGCGGACCAATCGCTGGAAGGGCAGTTTGCGAATGAGAAGCTCCGTGCTCTTCTGATAGCGACGAATCTCACGCAGAGCGACGGTTCCTGGTCTGTAGCGATGAGGCTTCTTAACTCCTCCGGTAGCTGGTGCACTTTTACGTGCGGCTTTCGTAGCCAATTGCTTCCGAGGAGCCTTTCCTCCAGTTGACTTGCGAGCAGTCTGTTTCGTACGAGCCATGTTCAGCTAATATTTTTTCACTGTGAGCGTCGATAGAACTTCGCAGCTTAAGATGCAAACGCAGTATGAGAGCGGCAACTTTAGTCACTGACTTATAGACTCGTCCGATTGTTGAGCTCGACGCTCATTGGCCAGTCAGTAAGTGGTGGGGATACGCACGGCAGCAAGGCTAAATACCCCTCGAATCCTACATGCTACATCAGTTCTACGGAATATTTCTTCGAGAGAGTTTCTATTGAATTTCGTTGGTGAAAATGACTGGCCGTGGTAAGGGAGGAAAAGGTTTGGGAAAGGGAGGAGCGAAGCGTCACAGGAAAGTTCTTCGTGACAACATCCAGGGAATCACGAAGCCTGCTATTCGCCGTTTGGCTCGTCGAGGCGGCGTTAAACGTATCTCTGGCCTGATTTACGAAGAAACCCGTGGTGTTCTTAAAGTGTTTCTGGAAAATGTCATCCGTGATGCAGTTACGTACACCGAGCATGCCAAGAGAAAAACCGTCACTGCCATGGACGTGGTCTATGCGCTGAAGCGTCAAGGACGCACTCTCTATGGATTTGGTGGTTAATTTGTTTCTTCGATTCTCAGCTAATCTTCGTACACAACAAAAGGGCCCTTTTCAGGGCCACAAACATTTTCAATACGTGAATGGAACAAACCGTTTTACCATAACAGTTTAGTTTATAATGTAGTCTTAATTCCTCACCTGTTCTACGAATCAAGATTTAAATTATATTATGGTTTCCGTTCATGTAATAAAACACTTAATACCTGTGCAATTTTACAACAGTGTTTTCAATAAGTTCCATGTTTTATATTATCGTCTGTTAACCGTCCGGTCAATAACCAAACTTTCACCACTCGTTCAATGACCGGGTACCCACTTACTGAGCGCCACTTGGCTAAGCGGTTACAGTTAACTTTATGGAATATAAAATAACATTAGCGAAACCGAACAATCGTCGGTTACCTGGGTACCCCGTTATTACTCCACGCGACTTGACTAACAGGTTACAGTTAAGTTCGTGGAATTTTAAATAACAATAGCGAAACCCAACGATCGTCAGGTACCTGGGTACCCCGTTATTACTCCGTGCCAGTTGGCTATCCGGTTGCAGTTAACTTTGTGGGGTATAAAATAGCAATAGCGAAACCCAACGATCGTCAGTCGTAAAGTAGTTTTGGAACTGAGCAGATTGTAGAGCAAGTTTTCTGTGAAGTGCAATAGAGAGAACAAAATTATAAACTACAACATTTCTTGTGACGGTGAGAAAAAAGATACAAATTTATAAATAAATAGTCGTATTGATTATCGATACGATGGATGATTCATCAAGTTTTCACCGGTAAGCCGTGATTTCCTTGTTTTATTTTCGAGTAAATTATTTGATATCTTCGATATTAAAAAAAGTAGTAATTAATAAACTCAAAACTTCTTCCAATAGAATCATTCGTTCTCAGAGAAGAGAGAATTTAGATGAAACATTCGAAGCAGAAGAATCTGATGATGGCCACGTGTCGGATAGTGACGATGATGAATATTTTCCAGAGAATGAGGTGGCAGCTTCGGATAATGATGATGCTGGTAATTTACATTTCTATTTTTTATTATGTATGTCAATAATTATGATATATTATGTTTTATATATTGTGTATATTTTTAGGAGAAGTTGATGAGGATGAAGTAGAAGCGACCGTTAGTGGGTCAGGAATGACAGCAAAAGATGGTACTCAGTGGGCTGAGACACCAAAGAGTGAATATCAAGCTAGAAGGTGTAATATTGTGCGACAGACATGTGGACCTAATAGAAACACCAACATGTTGTCTGTTCTCGACACATTCAAATTATTTTTCACTCCAGAAATGGCTGATATCATTATACGTCATACGAATAAAAAAGCAAGCTCAACATATGCAGCACATAATGAAAAAAATCCAGGGAAAAAACAACTAGTGTGGCAAAATCTTGAGCTTCAGGAATTTTATGCATTCCTAGCTATTTTGATAACCTCTGGAGCCAACAACTCGAATACTGACAATACAATTGATATGTGGCAGTCGTACTCATACCCATTGTATCGTGCAGCAATGGGCATCAATCGCTTCTGGAACATCATTCGCTTTATTCGATTTGATGATGCCAATACTCGCGCTCAACGTATGGAGAATGATAAAGCTGCTCCAATACGAGACATTTGGACAATGCTGAATAGTAATTTGGCAAAACATTATAAGCCAACAGAGCACCTGAGAATCGACGAGCAAATTTACCCATACCGAGGTCAAACTAAATTCACTCAGTATATTCCATCAAAGCCAGCCAAGTATGGAATCAAGGTATGGTGGATATGTGATGCTGAAAATTCGTATCCACTTAGTGGACAGCTTTACACTGGACAGTCGAGTGCCGGTTGTGAGAAAAACGTTGGTGAGAGAGTTGTGAAAGACTTGGTGGCACCGTACAAGGGATCCGGTAGAAACATTACAATGGATAATTACTTTACTACTCTGCCATTGGCAAAATTTTTACTATCCTGGGATTTAACAATTGTTGGCACTTTAAAGAAAAATAAAACGTACATTCCACCAGCGATGGCTGCATTGAAAACACGAGAAGAATTATCCACTGTGTTTGGCTTTCATGAAAATATAACTATGTGCAGTTATGTGCCAAAGAAAAAAAATGCAGTGATTATGTTATCATCAATGCATCAGGAAGCAAAAATTGGTGATGGTGCAAAGAAAAAACCCGAAATTATTGAATTTTATAACTGGTCAAAAGCTGGAGTGGACACGATGAATAAAATGCTTGGAAGATATACTACAAAAAGATCAACTCGAAGGTGGCCTCTAGCATTTTTCTACAATATTCTCGATGTCGCCTGCCTTGCTGCATATATTCTTTATTATGAGAACAATAAAGTACTTCCGATAAAATCGTATGAACGACGATTATTTTATCGGCAACTGGGCAGAGAGCTGTGTACTCCAATTGTCGAAGATCGTTCGCATAATCCTCAAATCATGAGGCATTTCACAACGAAAGTGGCGATTGAAAGTTTTTTTGGTAGAGCTATAAATCCATATGTGCAGCCAACAGCATCTGGATCTTCAACACCTCAGGCACAGCTCGATTCAACCGGGAGAAAGAAGATTACTGGTGTATGCTATGCTTGTCTCCAGTGCGAATTCAAAAAACGTCGCAAAACTCGGAAATCATGCTCTGTATGTGAGTTCCCCATTTGTGATGAACATTCTACTGCAACCACGACATGTCAGGAGTGTGCAAAATAATTAAATTTACCTGTTTTTAGACATTCCATTGTATTATTATAAATAAAAGAAAAAATAACTAAAATAAAAAAAATGAATGATATTTTTTTACTTACTACCTTTACTATTGTTTATAATAAAAATTGTTTAAATCAAGGAAACTGCAAATTATATTGTTGGTTATTTGTTAAAAAGTCATGTTACATAAATACTTTAATAAATGGTCTTTCTAGTGTGTATAAACCCGGCTTTCATACATAATGACTTAAGTGAGTACCCGGGTTTCCGGTCGTTGAACGGAAGAGGTATCGACTTTGATAGTTAATAACTTTTATTGAATGAATGAATTAAAAAAATTTTGACCAAAAACTGACGTCAAACTACTTCAACTCTGGGGATCCGAGCGTTCAAACAAAAATTTTCAGGGGAAGTTAACAAATTCTACATTGCAAACTGAAATGAATACCCGGATACCTGGTTATTGACTGAACGGTTAAACACGATGGTTTCGTCTTGGATTCTGTTAATCGTTAAAAATCATCTAAAAATACTCAATTATCAAATGTAAAATTAAATTGTAAAAATTGCAAACAAAAGGTAATGCATCGTCTCAGGAAGCATCTTCAATATATGAGACAACAGAACATTTTACAGTATTTTTAATAAGATGCTGACAAATTTGAAAATTGAGTATTTTTATTAAGCTGTGTACCTCAATTTCATCTTGATAGAGACTGGGGTCCTTTTTACTAATAGATTTCAAACATTTTGTAGCATCAATACCACCTTTTTTGTATGATATTTCTGATGTTATCACTCTCTACGCCTCAGAAGAGATTTGTGCTGGCACTGGCGAATCACTTACATCCAGAATTTGAAAAGTATTTCTGTTGAACAAAAATATACTGTTAAGATTAATTACTCTAGTAGCGATTTATGTGAACTAAATTTAAGGACTCATATAAGTGAGATGTAAATGCGCCTAAATTATACGAGGTAGCTGTGGCCCAGAGTAACATGCGCAGAACTGTAAGAAAGAAGTCAGTCATTCAGTTAGCGACCACGTTAAAAAGGATGAGTAATTGTTAATAAGAAAATCCATCCTATTAGTCTTCATTCAACATAATCCAGTGTCAGTAAAACGTTAGAATTTAAGTCTGAATAGTAATATAATAGTATACACCAACCAAACAAGAAAAGGCGCCTTTTTTATTTTCATTTCTAGTCTAAGAATCTTTATAAATAAACTAAACAAATGCACAAATTAAAGTGTACTTAAGTAATTCACTCTCAATACCCACTTCCAAGTCACAACATATACCGAACATGAAACATGTATATTGAATATTTCATTCGACGAAATATGTTAGAAATTTCATATCCCTTCCAGAAACATACCTAGATCCACAAACTGAACAAATGTTTTTAGGATATGGAGTACTGGCATACCTACTGTAACAACTTTAATGTAAAGTATCATAATGAAAAATTAAAACTAATTTTAATCAATTATCACTTACTATATTCATGGTGGACTTCCACGCAAAAATATTGAGATAATACATCCATCATATGCCTTTCTTGGACCAAGCCTAAATATTAGGTATCAGGTTTTCAGATATATATTAAGATGAAAGTAGCACTGCATTTTTTCAATAGCTTAAGGCCTTCACACACAAAACGACGTAACGACTTAAGACGTAAGCGTAAGGAAACCAACCAATCAGAATTGGATACTGTCCCCTTGGAGGGGGATGTACTAGATTCTGATTGGTTGGTTTCCTTACGCTTACGTCTTAAGTCGTTACGTCGTTTTGTGTGTGAAGGCCTTTACTTGTGTTTATGAAGATCTCCAATTTCTTCGCACCTCACACAACCTTAATAAATTCAACATCATACACAATCATACATGATCTTCCCAGGAACGTAATTATATTTCGTGGCTCGTTCTTCGAGATTACACCGTAGTACTGCCTGTCGCCGCCAGATGTCACGACGCATTCAGAGAATAAGTCTAAAACTTTTCTCATGATATACGATGCAGTTCCTCGTCTTCCATCTTCATATTGTTCTTGGTGCACCAAAGATACAACCACGCGTTATTTGCTTTCCTGTTACATATTGCGTTTTAAGTAGGATTTCATAGGTATTTGAAGACGATGGACGATCCAAAGAGAGGATCACCCTCGAACGATAAGAATAAAGAAAACCGAGACGGTAACATCGAAAATATCATGAAAGAATTACGCGAAGTCCAACGCAAATTGGGCCGCGTTGTACGCAACAAAGACAAAAGAAGTCGGGAAGAGACAAATTCTTCCGACAATAGTCAAGGTAATTCCTCGTTTGTGTTTTATATTTATATATTTCCTAAGGAGATGACTATGTCTGACTTAAATTCAGGGTGTCATTCTCATGTATTTGGTAGAGCTCGAAATATTACGAGGCATCCAATTCATTTACTTGGGAATTCCTTTGTTTGGAAAGTAGGTCTTTCTTCACGCAAAAAATCTCGACACAGTAATTCTCCTCAAAGAGGGACGTCTAAGAGACCTAGTCAGTCGTCGGATAGCAGTCCGAATATTCATGTTTGAGTAGTGCTAAGAGAAGAAATAGGAAGATTATTAAAAGTTAAAACAATCGAGGTATGCCAGGCTTCGGATGATCAGTTTCTATCACCGTTTTTTCAAACTCCAAAACCAGACGGTTCAAAACGATTTATCTTAAATTTAAAAAGATTAAACGAGTTTATTCCAAAAGAGCATTTCAAAATGGAAGATATTCGAACGGCGACTAAATTGCTTTCTTGTAATGCCTACATGGCTTCGATTGATTTGAAGGACGCCTATTTTCGCGTGCCGTTACACATGAATAGTAGACATTTGGTGCGATTTGAATTCGAAAATCAAATTTATGAATCCGCTTCTTTAGTTTTTGGGCTCTCCTTATGTTCGTGCGTTTTCACAAAGATCATGAACCAGTTTTAAATGTTCTCCGATAAGGGGCTGGATGTCATCTGTCTATCTCGATGACTTTCTCTGCTTTGGGTGTTCATTTTCCCAATGCAGAAATAATATTCAAAACACAGTAGCACTGTTAATATCTTTAGGATTTGTGATAAACGATAAAAAGAGTAGTCTTCATCCAAAGTCAAGGTGCGAATTCCTCGGGTTCATTCTTGACTCTGTTAAATTAGGGTTAGAACTCACAGAGGAAAAGAAAACGAGCCTTAATGGTCTAATCGATAAATTTTAAAACAAAAAATTTTGTAAAATCAGAGAATTTGCACAGCTGTTTGGATCACTAATAGCAGCTTGTCCAGCAGTCCGTTACAGTTGGATGTACACAACAATTTTAGAAAGGAGAAAATTCATAGCCCTGAGTTTGAGCGGGGGAGATTTTGATCAAGAGATGATGATCCTGGATTCAGTAAAGAAAGATCTTGAGTGGTGGAGAATCACAATACCTTTAGCTTTCAATCCAGTGAAAAAAATCGTTTTACAAATTAACAATCTTTACGGACGCTTCCACTACAGGCTGGGGTGCCTCGTGTGAAGGTGTCAAGACTCATTGTTTATGATCAGCACAAGAAAGGAGGTGTCACATAAATTATCTAGAACTCCTAGCCATTTTTCTAGCTCTCAGGTGTTTTGCGACAGACCAAAGAAATTGTGAATTCTTAGGGGAGAGTACGATTTCCGTGGCGCCTCAATTTGACTACTGGATTTTCATCTATGGACAAAAAAAAAGTGATTTTCAAGAATAAAAAAAAGTCAATTTCGTCTTAGTTTACGAGATACACGGCTTTCATTTATGGCACAAATTCTTTACCACGAGGTAAGGTCAGGTTAGGTTAGGTGGGGTATCCGTAGTATACTACGGATACTACGAAAATATAGGCGATCAAAGAATTACTATTACGTACGCTATGAGAGGTTCCACTGTACTTTCAAACTAAACTATATAGACGTTTCCTTGTATTCCATTACCCCGTACCAAGTTCACATTTTCAATTTTACTGTTGCTAAAGCTAGATTATGATAGGTTAGGATAGGATTGAACTACAATGCAGTAATTATACTGATCCTCGTGGTGTTTTGGATAAATATAAATTGTCGGCGACCGAGCGAAGCGAGGGAGTCCGACTACACATAGACTAATGCTGCGATGGACTTGTATATACATAGTTGGACTAGGCTAGAACAGGGTAGGTGAGGCTAAGTTAGAACTCCAATGCTGCTATGGATTAAAAAAGGTTAGTATTCAAACGTTATCAAGCTTAAATGGACTCTTTGAGAAGTGGTCGATTCAGGAAAATGTTCACAATTCAATATTACATACGAATTATGTAATATTAAACATTGGAATATGGGAAAACGCGATACGGGATACGTGGAAACATTATATGGAAAACAGGATCCGAGGAAATGGAATATGGGGAAAAGATTCACACGGGGAAACGGGGAACGGTGAAACGGTAGACGTGGGAATGTACATACGGGAAAATGGATACGGTCAGATGTCTATGGCTCGAGTGAACTTTTTGTTACATTGATTTTAGAGAAAAATCTCGAAAAATAATAGTTTTATAATAAAAATGTATGGGAGATAAAAGATGTCATTTTTTACAAGCTACAATTTTTATTTAAAACTTTTTTCTCTAAAATTAATATTTAGCGAAAAAATATCGAAGAAGTATTTTTTTTGGCATTGCTCTAGCTCCGCCTCTAAGCCGAAAATGAACTTTTTTCACTTTTGAAAAAATATTTCTCTACATCAAACTGTGACCGTCTCATGGTCCAAATGTGGGGCCTCGGAAATCATAGTATTGCCGGTTAGGTTAGAATGAGAGTGGGTGGGTGGGTGGGTTTAGGCTCTTTAGTTTCTTTAGATTCTTTGGGTTCTTTAGGTAGTTAGTTAGGTTAGGTTAGTTAGTTTTTCATTTATTTTATTTTTTTCGGGAGGGTGATTTTATCCTTAATCGTGGAACGAGCTTGCGAGCAGAGCAAAAGAACCCGCATCATTATGTTCTTTACGGCCGTGTATCTCGTAAACTAAGGCGAAATTGACTTTTTTTTATTCTTGAAAATCACTTTTTTTTGGTCCATAGATGAAAATCCAGTAGTCAAATTGAGGTGCCACGGAAATCGTACTCTTGCCAATTCTTATTACGAGTAGATAATACAACAGCAATCTCGTATATAATGTAACGTATTTCTTTTCGTGACCCGACACCGATAGCAAAACTCAAGAGAACGAACTATCTTCGAGAACCAACCTACGTTACCTTCGGCCGTCCACCCGTCGCTCGTGCATCCGCAAGCCAGGCGGGCGCCAGTCAATTCTTTTTTCACCGGGAACTGACGAGCCGGTATAAACTGGGAGTTGGGGTGGAACAGGCCCAACTCCACCAAGAACGAGAGCTCTGACGGAACCTATCAGACGAGGCGATAGCTTAACGGATCCTTTCGATTTTTGGGGACGCGTGAAATCGAGAAACGCAACCGTGGATGCTGATCTTTGGGGTCGCGTAAAATCAGCAAACGCAACTGGATACACGAACGGGAGCGGATGGTTACGGAAATGCACGGCCGCTCAGGCTGCTAGGTTTGAGGAAGAGAGGGTCGGAGTAAGAGTCCGGCAAATAGTGCAAGTGACAGAGAGCGACGAACCGAGAACGTATCAGAGCGAGTCTAAACTACCTATCGAGATCCCTTCACCAATTAATAAATTGGAAGACTCACCGGAGCTGGTGCAGCTAATCCGTGGAGGCCGAGAACTGTATCCAAAGGACACTCTGGGGAGCACTGCACTAAGGCACAGCACTACACCTCCGTAACACTCACAGGAATTCATAGAATTCCTGGATATCGCGAGAACAACGCGAGAACTGTACGATCCGAGATCTTGCTATACCGGAGCGAAACACGGCAAGAAAAACTATCAACGGATAGCACGGGAGCACGAGCCAGCCCGTGACACCTCGGTCGGTGCCCCGAGACAGACTGCTTTGACAATAGCCAAATCCGAGAACTAATCATTCTGATTGGTCGAGAGCCTTTTAACCGATAACACTTCTATCTCCTTCGAATCGTCCCTTTAAACCAAATCGAGAGCGTTCCTTAACGAATCGGTACGTAATTCTGGAGATCCTCCACGGCCGCTTCCCCAGGGCATCGGGCGACAGCTGGGCACCACATCCTTAACTCGGGCAGGAGGTTCCTCTCCTGCCCTTAATCGTATCAAAACTATCTCCGCCCGCTCTACAGCCCTTTGCCCATCTCCAGCGAGGCGCCGGTATTTCACCCGGGCTTCTGCCGGTCCGTGGAGACGTCTCCGTCGGGTACTCTCCTCTGCCGAGCAACTCGGTACGTCGAGACTATCTCCCCACGGCAGATTCGAGCACCTCGACCTCCACTAAACAACAACGAAATCTTCCGAGAGCCTTGACATATCTATGCGAATCAATACGAGAGCGTAGCTTCTGAGCAGGGTGGCGATCCGAAGGGAACCAGAAATCGAGAACGTTATCTTTATCGGTAACCGGAGCCGCCTTGGGACCGTGATTTGAAAAATCACGTTACAATAAATAAAATGGGAGGAATTCAATTTCCGAAATATAAAAATCTTGCGCTACAGATGCGCAAAAGCTGACATAACAATGGGGCGAAGAGAGAAATTTATGGTTTTTTGCTTCATACATAGCTTTAAAAGAGAACATTATTGCGGATCAGGAGTCTCGAATAACAAATATTGACACCGAGTGGGAATTAAATGACGAAGCATATGGGTCGTTGGTGTCTCACTTTGGTGTTCCTACCATCGACTTATTTGCTTCGAGAATAAATAGGAAATGCACCAAATGTTGCGCCTGGCACAAGGATCCCGAAGATTTCGAGATAGATGCCTTCACTTTGTCGTGGTCATCAGAATATTTCTACGCCTTTCCCCCGTTTGCACTTATTTTAAAAACACTTCGCAAAATAGTATTGGATGAAGCCGTGGGTATGTGGTAGTCCCAGACTGACCCACTCAGCCATGGTACCCGTGATGAATACGAAACATCAAAGGGGGAAAACAGCGATGACAACAACAAACGCAGAAGAACTCGAAACCCCCACCCCTGAAGAGACGGAGGCAAGAGAGGGACTTCTCCCACTAAAAATAAAGGGACGAGACCGCCAATATAAGCTAAGACAGGGCCAGGAGAGATAAGTATACCATAGTGTGTAAAAGAGCAGTGAGTGTGAAAATAGTGAATCAACTCCTGTTAGTGAGTAAGTACTGAGACGTTTCGTGATCTTTGAGTCTTGGTAATCACGAGACTTTTTGTAGGGTTTGTGCACTGAGCAAGGGTCTTCAGAAACTATTAGACACTGGATTTGTTTAAATAAAAAAATGATATATTGTCCTATAATTTACATACTAGGTATCCTTAATATTCTATTTCGGTTCTCACACACACACTCACACATTTATAATTGTCTCTCGTTTGACAGTCGTACCGTAGGCGACAAGAAGTGTTTTTGTTTACTTATTCTCTCTATTAGCCTTTTGGGATCAAAATTTCCTGATACAGGGTGGAGACACAATGCTTTCCAAGATCAGGAACTGCCGAGGATGAGTTCCCACAGTTTGCAGTACAATACTGTTCACTGGTTTGCTCTGGACCAGAGGGTTGGGTTCCTCCTAGCTTTTTGATAATTTATACTTTCTAAATCTTTACTTGCTTCTTGTCGTCTTGTGGTGTACAAGGGTCTTGTCGATTCGTCTAGATAGACACGAGTGAATCGAATGAATTCCTATCGAGGAATCCGCTGCTTATATCCTCGATAGGCATACGTTAAAACTAGTGGGGATAACGATTTTTATCCACCTGAGGTGTTAACGTCGCTTTTTGGATTTGATATTTTGATTTACGATTATTTGATCATTTAATTTGACTAATTGGATTAACGGTTTCTTCAAGTAACCGCTTACTGGTATTTCTATTGTGTTCCGTGCGTACCGGCTTATAGCGCCTGGGCACTTGTTTGTTTTGATTTCAGTCTGTCGACTGTATTCCGGATTCTAGGAATATTAAATGTAATAATTTCTAATATTATTTCCTCCTGATTGTCGCTATGACTAGTTTCAAGGGAATTATGCAATATTAGAGAATTAAAGGTCCTATATTCCCTTTCCTTTATCGGCGTCGCTGTGAGAGGTCGATAGGATTCTTGAGGAATGTTAGGATTTTAGGAGTTCTTTCAGATACAGTTATGCACATCCACAGTGCGCTATGCACTCTTATGTGGGGCTCTTGACGTATCCATCATCGAGAATGGATGATTGGAAGGAAAAAAGGATGAAGGATATGGGGGTATAAGGCCGGAACGTTACAGTACACGTATCAATAAATACATTGAATCCCTAATTACGGTGTTTGTTTATTCAGCATAGTGCCCTTGATTTATTGTAAGCTTTGGCTTGTTGCGTTTGGCTCTCTAGACTATCACGGTTTCTTGGCAGAGCAACCGCGTGGGTTATTCCATAGGGAATTCAACTCACCGGGCAGTCGCACTTGTAGAGTCAATTGTGCCTTAGCATTACGTAACAAGTAGCATCTCAGAGTAAGCAACGTTGTTTACTACAATGGAACACAGGTGTCACGTTCACGTTCTGGATGAATGATAAACCTGGGCAAGTAGCAACTCATGACTTGGCATCCATAGCCTACAAAAGGGTGATGAAATCTTACAAAACCACAAGGGCACTGCATCAATGCTCAAATTTCTCAAGAACAGATAAAATGATCTAATGTTTTGACATGGTGATTCTCTGGTGGCATTGTTTTCATCTTACAGATTACACAGCAAAACAAAAAACCACTATAAACAATTATACACAACCCGTTATTTAGATCTTTATTATTAGAGGAGCCATTGAAATTTAAACCATCACCTAATTTATTACTACGACTTTCCCTGGGTACAAGGAAGCTTTCAGGCAGGCGTTCAGGAGGAGAAATATATCAGAATCAACAATAAAGATCATTCTAGCCTCTTGGGCAGAGTCTATTTTGAAACAATACAATACACCAGTAAAAAGGTGGTGGAACTTTTGTGCGGAAAGAAACCTCGATCCGTTTTTATCGACAGCGGATCAAGTGTTAAAATTTTTAATTAAAGAATTTAACTCTGGAGCATCCTACGGAACTTTGCGCAAGAGCAGCAATCAGTTGGTTACTCCCTGAGGGGGTCTCAAAGGACCTGTTAATCTCTCAATTTTTTAGAGGAGTCTTTCGTATAAAACCCATAAGACCAAAATACGATAGGACATGGAAGGTTGACGTGGTTTTAGGTTTCCTAGATAGACTTAGCCCTTGGGAGTCACTCACGTTACAAAAATTATCTGAAAAAGTACTGATGTTGCTGGCGGTATGTACAGCACATAGATTACAGACATTTACGCTAATATAAACATTGAATAAGAACTTCCAGACCGGACACGTTTCAGCCCCTGCTTCTTCTACCCTTTTCGCATGAAAGAAAGGGATTGTGTGCAGTGTCGGCTATTCTGCACTACCTGCAGGTCACCAAAGATATTAGAGGGAAAAATAAACAGTTGTTTCTTGCGATTCGTAGGCCGTTTGGTCCAGGTTCAACTCAATCGCTTAGATGAAATCGACTCTTAAACAGAGTGAAATTGACACGAAAGAGTTTACAGCTCACAGCACAAGATACGCATCTACGTCTGCGGCGCTTCAGCGAGGAGTAGATTTAAATTTAATAAGAAACACAGCCGAGTGGACACAAAGGTCGAAAGTATTTGCAAGATTTTATAAAAGACCGATAATTCAAGATAACATTAATTTTGCGTTGGCAATTCGACCCAAAGAGTTATCTATGTAATTTTGTACAAAAAGAAAGTCGTTACTTTTCATCATTAAAGACGTTTACTCTAAACAACTACGTTGTAATCATTTCGAACGAGCCACTCATATAATGACAATCGAACTTCACATACAGATAAGTTCGTTTGATTTTCAATTATCAGGGACAGTAAAGTTGATTACTAGAGGATTATCAATATAAACTATTTCACCTCCATTATCCTTAAAAAAAAACTTATAATCCAAAAGATAATGAAAATACACGACACTTAACATTTGCCGTATTAATCATAACAATATCATTCACTGTCACGTACTTCGAACATAATCAATTTCAATTAGAAATAGACCTAATCTAAAACATTTTAAATTACCCAATGAAAAGTGCGCAATAACTTCTAGTAAAAGATATTTCTTAACAAAATCATTTTTGTGATCTCCCTGACTTACATCATTTGGCACATTTATTAAGTGAAATTTAGATGCCCTACCATTGTAGGAAAACAACGGCATTTGATTCATATTGCCTGTCACGCAGCTTTAAAATATCTGCATACTCATTTTCACTGGCTGCTCTTCAGTTTTCTATTACCATTACATTTTATACTAGGCATGCCAATCTGAGATCGATTAATCGAAAAATCGATTCTTTGAGGAAAGAAAATCGATTTTTCAGATCGATCTGAAACACTGGATGATTCAGTGAATCGATCCCAGAACCCTAAGAATAGGACCAATTCACATTACAGGCAAATCACTATAGTAAAAAGATGTTTATTAACGGCATATTCCATAATCAAACCACTGTTGCGGTTATTAAATTTCAGCCAATTGCGTCGATTATATTTCGTGGCTCGTTCTTCGAGATTACAACGTAGTACTGCCTACTGCCCGCTAGATTTCACCACGTATTTAGAGACTAAAAACAAAAAACTGCCGCGCAGCCGCTCGCCGGGACGCGCAACAAACTTCATATTGTTTCTGGTGCGTCAGAGAGTAGCCACGTTAGAGTTTTTCTTAAAGTTTTTTATCGTTAAGTTGGTCTAAAAAGGTGTTAGAATATGAATGATTCGAAGAAGAGATCCCGGTCAAGGAATCGTGATAATAAAAATAAAGAACAAGACGTGCGTGAAATTGCGAAAAAGATGTCTAAGCTTCAAGCTAGGCTAGATCGCTTTTTGCGTAGTCAAGAAGCGAGAGTTTCGTCAAAAAGCTCGTCGAATGAAATGTCGTCGAATAGGGTTACAGATTCGATAGACTCATCCAAGGTTTCAAGGTTGTCGTCGAGCGGAGCTCCGACACGTAACGATGGTAAGTAAAAAAAAAAAAAAAAAAAAAAAAATAGGAGAGAGGTCCATGCCTGATCATAGCTCAGGAGATTTTCTCTAAACTGGTAGATTTCGAAACAGTACGAAACATCCAGTTATTTTTCTTGTTTTTTCTTTGTGGAAAAAACAGAGGTTCGTCCTACGCAGAGGAGTCAAGAGAGCGAGGTTGTGGAGGATATCCCTTCGACCATCCCAGTTCTATCGGGGATTTCAACAGAGGCTCTAGCAGCTGCTATCGCTCTTGCTGCGGGGAATCAACATCCGCCTCCACATTCGCTAAGTGATTCAGCAGAATCTTTGTCTCCGTCGCAGGTGAATCAGACACCAGATGGCTTGATAAGCGAAGAGGTTTCCGCTAAAGATGCTGGGACATGTGTTTCATCGTTGGATGAAGAAACTTTAAAGCTCTTGGGCGATGACCCTGGAAAAGAGGATTCAAAATTCTCCTTGCAACCAGATTTGGCTTTGAGATGGCAAGGTTGGATGTCCGCTGGCCTCAAAAAAGAAATGCTCGATGAATTATTAAAAAAGTATGGGCGTTCAGGTAATTGTACTTTGGACGCGCCAAAGCTCAATATCGAGATAGAGGCTTCGCTGTCCGAGGTGACGGCTAAGCGTGACAAACATTTTGTGAATTCACAAAAAATGATTGGCTCTGCTATGGTTGCATTAGGATCAGCGATCACGATGTTGTTGGTGAACAACGACGAGTGCATCGATAGGCTGCAATTAATCGAATATCTTTGTGACGCAGGTAAATTGCTTGCTGCGTCTCATTATAAAGAATCATTAGCACGAAGAGCTTTCATCTCTCCGGGGATAAGCAAGCCTTTGCGTACGGCTTTAGATAACACGAAGCCTGGCGAATTTCTATATGGTCCGGACCTCCAAGCGAAAATTAAGGACGCCAAGTCGATTGTTAAATTGGGTGACGATTTAAAAGTGAAGACTGCTCAGAAGCCGGCTGAGAAACCCCAAGGCAAGGCTTTAAACTTCAAAGGCCCACCGTCGAAACAGAAGAATTTTTCGTCGGTGGGGAATCGTCAGCAGAACCGATCTCGTCGCCATTTCCAGTCGAAGAGCCATTCGACTTCTCAAGGGAAGGAGAAGCAGGAGAATACGGACAAACAACCACCGGCGAAGAGATAGAGCAGGTAGTGAGGACAGAAGTTAAAATTGTTGCTGGAAATTTGAAACGATTCAAGGCTGAGTGGGGCAAAATAACTTCAGACAAGTTTATTTTGCGAGCGATCGAGGGTTTTAAAATTCCTTTTATCGCAGAGGCTCCGCCAAATTTCTCACTTCCAGCCCCGAGATGGTCAGTGGAAGAGTTGGTTCCTCTAAGGGTAGCTATTGACAAATTGTTAGACGTTGGGGCAATTAAACCTTGCGTGGATTCTAGAGATCAGTTTTTATCGCCATATTTTCTGGTTCCCAAGCCGGATGGCTCTCACAGGTTTATTTTGAACCTAAAACGCTTAAACGATTTCATAGTTACTGAACATTTTAAAATGGAGGATTTGAGAACAGCCACCAAATTATTTTCTCCGAACGATTTTTTAGCCTCGATTGATTTGAAGGATGCTTACTTTCTCCTTCCTTTGCACAAAGAAAGTAGACGTTTTGTTCGTTTTAAGTTTGAGGAGCAAACTTTTGAGTTTACTTGTTTAGTGGCTGGTTTATCCGTGAGTCCTTGGATCTTCACAAAGATTATGAAGCCTGTTCTACACGTTCTTCGTACTAGAGGATTCATCTCTATGGTTTATTTAGATGATTTCCTGTGCGTTGGGGGCAGCTATGCAGCTTGTCAGGAGAATGTTAATTTTACGATTAAAATTTTAGAGTCTCTCGGTTTCGTGATAAATACAAAAAAGAGTAGTTTCACTCCGGCGACAAGATGTAAATATTTAGGTTTTGTCTTGGACTCTACTAGAATGGGTTTAGAACTAACCATTGATAAGAAAGATAAGCTGATCGGGCTGATTGATAAGTTTTTAGCCATTCGAACATGTGAGATTCGGGATTTCGCGAAACTGGTGGGTTCTTTGGTTTCGGCTTGCCCAGCCGTGGCGTATGGTTGGCTTCGTACAAAGCTGTTAGAAAGAGAGAAATTCATTGCGTTGTGTATTAACGGAAACGATTACGACGAAGATATGATCCTTCCAGAGTACCTCAAGTCGGAGTTTCTTTGGTGGAAACGCGTTATCCCTTCAGCGTTTAATCCAATCAAGCTTTCATGTTATAAATTAACGATTTTTACAGACGCTTCGACTACAGGATGGGGGGCTGTTTGTGGAGGCATGAAGACCCATGGTTTGTGGTCGCAATACGAAAGGCGTTGTCACATCAATTTCTTGGAGCTGTTAGCTGTGTTTCTAGCTCTACAATGTTTCGCTACGGAATTGAGAAATTGTGAGATTCTTCTTCGTGTGGATAACACAACGGCAATCTCGTACATTAACAAAATGGGTGGAATTCAGTACCCAAAATTTAATAGATTGGCTAGTCAAATTTGGCAATGGTGTGAGCAGAGAAATCTGTGGATCTTTGCCTCTTACATTGCCTCGAAAGAAAACATAGAAGCAGATAGAGAATCGCGCATTAAAAACATAGATACTGAGTGGGAGTTGAATGACGAGATTTTTGACTCCGTCGTTTTTCGCTTTGGAACCCCAGAAATTGATTTGTTCGCGACTCGTATAAACAATAAATGCATGCTTTTTTGTTCTTGGTTTAGAGACCCAGAAGCCTTGGTGATAGATGCGTTCACGGTTCCGTGGTCAAATTGGTTTTTCTATGCGTTTCCGCCGTTCGCGCTCGTATTGAAAACCTTGCGGAAAATAATAATCGATGAGGCTGAGGGTATTTTGGTTGTGCCAAATTGGCCCACTCAGCCTTGGTACCCGATTTTTAATTCTTTATTGGTCGATCGGCCTTACCATGTTAAGCCCTCATTTGATTTGCTTTTCTCGCCGTGTAGATCGATCCAACATCCATTGGCTCGAAGTCTTTCCCTGGTGGTAGGGAGGTTATCAGGACGGCGCTCAGCAGGCAAAACTTATCCGAAGCTTCGATCGAAATAATTATGGCCTCGTGGGCAGAGTCAACTTTGAAGCAATACAACTCTCCATTGAAGAGTTGGTGGAGGTTTTGTGTGGAAAAGGGTTATGATGTATTCACGTCGAATTCGAAAAAAGTTTTGGAATTTTTGACTATGAGCTTCGAGGCTGGAGCTTCCTACGGTACCCTGAATTCCGCCAGAGCGGCTTTAGGTTTAGTGTTGTCAAAAGATGTTACAAGTGAAGCAATTATTTCTCAATTCTTTAAGGGAGTTTTCAGGCTCAAACCTTTGAAGCCAAAGTACTCGACGACTTGGAATGTGGATATAGTTTTAAACTATCTGGAAAAACAGTTTCCATTAGAGTCGTTATCGCTGAAACAGCTATCGGAAAAATGTTTGATGCTGTTGGCATTGAGTACAGCTCATAGAATGCAAACCTTTTCGCTTATTAAAATCGGCAATATTGTGATATTTGATTCTAAGATGGAGATCGCGATTCCTGATCTTATAAAGACTTCGAAACCTGGTAGGTTTCAGCCGTTGTTGTTGTTGCCTTTTTTCAGTGAGCGAAAAAGTTTGTGTACGGCTTCGGCAATACAGAGATATTTGGAAGTAACGAAAGAGTTTCGAGGAGATATCCCAAGTTTATTTTTAACCTCTCGAACGCCTTTTAAGGCAGCGTCAACGCAGTCCTTAAGTCGATGGGTCAAAGAAGTGTTAAGTCAAGCCGGAATTAATACGGACATTTTTAAAGCACATAGCACGCGACATGCGGCTACGTCAACGGCCTTTTTAAGGGGAGTGGATTTGGACACAATCCGAAACACCGCAGGGTGGTCAGCAAAGTCCAATGTGTTCGCCAAATTTTATAACCGGCCAGTAGCTACCGATCGTCAGCGTTTCGCTGCAGCGATTATCTCTAAGAATAATTCTTAGAATGCTGCTTAAGTAGTTAAATACAAAGAGTTGTATTTTTTGTTCCTTTTATAAATAAAAGTATTAGTTTTGTGTGAAACAATGTACCTTACTCTAAACAACTACGTTGTAATCTCGAAGAACGAGCCACGAAATATAATTATGAATCAAACGAACCTGTGAAGTTCGATTGTAATTATATGAGGGGCTCGTTCGAGATGATTACACCCTCCCTTAAATCCTTTCCCTCCCTGTTTTCCTTGTCTCTGAAAGATATGAAGTTTGTTGCGCGTCCCGGCGAGCGGCTGCGCGGCAGTTTTTTGTTTTTAGTCTCTAAATACGTGGTGAAATCTAGCGGGCAGTAGGCAGTACTACGTTGTAATCATCTCGAACGAGCCCCTCATATAATTACAATCGAACTTCACAGGTTCGTTTGATTCATAATTAATTTCGACTGGTGACAAAAATCAATCAGTGTCATTGGCTGAAATTTAATAACTGCAACCGTGTTTCAATTACGGAATATGCCTTAAGATATGTGTATGTTATTTTGAAATGCATCCTTATGTTATTCAGATGTCGTTACTAACCATTCTGACGCATAGATATAGAAATACCGGGATGAAGCATAAGCTGGTATTTTGTGCAAAGGGAGTGAAGCCAAAATAAGGGGGATAACCGCTGCATAACCAATAAAATTCTAGCTGGATCCTGCGTTACTATGATTGGTTCTCCTTGTGCGTATAAAAAATCCATAGAACTTATACTCCTTAAATGGTTTCGATTCGTTTCAACATTTTATCTTTACTTATACACTTTCAATATCCTCTTTGTATCAGCTACAATATAAAAGATATTTCACTTATTACAAGGACTTATTTCTATTTCCAGTCTTTAATACCTGGCTTAGTGACGTACTTAAATCTATTTTTATGCTATTTTGCATCTGTTTGTCTGTTCACACCTTTGCTTTTTTATTTAGTACATTTGACTTTTCAGGAAAATTGAAAATACCCGAATCATTTCTATAAGTCTACCTTACATACTAAACAACAAATAAAAATAAAATTAGAAATACTTGAATATATAACTTTTTATTAATGTTTTGTTACTCTGTTTGGCTCTGTTTTCCTACTCAAACAGAATATGTTGAGGTAATTTGTGTTTGACTCTGTAGAATATATCTTTCTTATCCAACTCACATATATTTTCTAGTATTGGAACCTTTGACATTTCAGATTCAAAGAATCTTTTAGTGTGTGCATATATCTCGTCTTCTACTTTTTCAATCTTTAATTTACTGCGAATGTTAGCATTTTTTATTTTTTAATCAGCATGCACTCGCAGTAGTTTGCTTTGTATAGTTTCCAGTTTTTTGACATTTGTTTTTGCAGTATTGCTCCAAACTAGTGCTGCGTACAGTATTATTGGTTTAAGAATCATTTTGTATAATAACATCTTATTATTAATACTTAATTTACTATTTCTTCTCAATATACTATTCAGTTTTTTTGTCACTATGGTAACCTTTTGTCTTATTGCCTCTATTTGCTTATTAAAGTTTAGCTTTTCATCTAGGATGACTCCTAGGTATTTAACCTGTTTTTGAATATTTATTTGTTTCTTTTTTATTTTTAGAGTGTTTGTTACATTTCGTCTCTTTTTGCTGAAGATAACTAATTCTGTTTTTGCTGTATTTATTTTTATTCTCCAATTCTTATAATATTTCAATAACTTATTTAAATGTATCTGCAATCTATTTATGGTCGCATTTTTTTTGCCATGAGGCTATGAATAGCGCCGTGTCATCAGCAAATAGCGCTATGTTTGTATTTTCTATTTTTGAAATGTCATTCTTATAGCAGAGGAAAAGTCGCGGTCCTAGCAGGGAGCCTTGCGGTACTCCTGCAGTTATTTTATAGTTTTCAGACTTTGTGCCATTTACGGACACCTGGAAAGTTCGTTCGCTAAGATAACATTTTATAATCTTAATTAAGAAGTCTGGGATATTTAGCTTGTTTAGTTTATACAATAGACCCTTATGCCACACGGTATCAAACGATTTTTCTATATCTAGAAGAAGTGCTGTGTACTTATTTGTGTTGAACCCTTCTCAAATGTAATGTGGAGTGGTATGTTTTTAATATTTATTTCTTTTCTTGGTATTACCGTTATCATTGTTTCCTTTATTGTATTTGTTAACATGCTTATTTCTGTGTCAATATCCGCAGAGCTAGTTAAGTTTGAGTTTATACTAAGTTTTTGATTAATAATCTCTCTGAATTTACTCCAGTCTATGTCTTTGCATTTTAGGTACATTTGGTTTTTCCTTTCTAGTATGTCTACGTTACTTAAACTTAATATCACAGATAAATGGTCCGAGTCCAGTTCATTTTTTTTTAAATATTATTTGTATTAAGTACGTTTTTGACTAGTGCAATGCTTACTGTGCTTGGTTTTGTTTCATTATATGGAAATAATATGTTTCCATCTGGTGCCAATACTAGGCATGCCTAGTATTAAAAAAAATGTTTGCTCCATTAGATTTGTTATAGCTGCAATGTCACGTTTCGTGTTCAGCATTTAGATCACCTACTACCAGCACCTTGTTTCTCAAGTTGAATATCTTATCCAAATCATTAATTAACAAATTTCTCATTGGTCTAGCATATGCTGCTACCATCATAATATTTTTCTTCTAATTTAACAGCTAATGTTTTATCGATACTGTATTTATTTCCGTTTCAGTGACTACTAAATTTTTTCTCACCAGAATAGCTAGTCCACCTGCTGACGTATCCTCATCTCTATCCTTTCTAAAACAACTATAGTTTTTAATGCTTAGTATATTTTTAATTGCAAGTCCAGTTTCATTTAGCATTATGTCTACATTATGCTTATTAATAAAATCTATAAGTTTGTTTCTTTTGAATCTTATACCATTTGCATTCCTGAAATGGGAATAGTCTATTCTAGCAACGAGTGGAAAGTTGCTCCAACATGTTGAGATAGAGATATATCTCTCTCTTCGTTCGTAACGTTTAGTTCCTCTCACTCCGCATGCGCGTACTACCAATCATAACAACGGCTGTCTCCAATCGAATTCCTCCAGTGTTCATGTAACCCGCGTTTCGCGTTACTTTAGTTAGGTTTCGTTACTTCAGTAAAATTACGCACTTGCGCAGTAAGAAGAACTAGGCGTTAGGAAGTGAGAAAGAAATATATCTCTGTCTCAACATGTTGGGGCCATTCCTCTTTTCTAGCTTTTGCATTCACGGTATATCTCCTTAATTAATTTTCCATCCTTACATGAAATCTATAACCTCTTATACTCCATTTCGTAAAAGATGGAGCTTTTTCAGTTTTGATGTAACATCATGCAATTTCATGACTATTGTTTTATTCATTTTCAACGTTATAACATCATACGTTTCAAAGGCACTACAGATTTAGGAATACCGATACACGAATCAGTAAAGAAAGAACAGAGCAGTTCAGAGTTCGAGAAAAGCAACATTACGATTAGAAAAAAAAACAGTTAAGGGTAACATATGCAGTGAAGAATATTCCCTGAAAGAATATGATAGACCAACAGAGGCTCTAAAGCTAAGAATGTTAAGTTTCTCAACGTATAATCATTACTAAAGTAGAAAAAGAACTTGACGATCATTTATCAGTGAATGAATCTTAAAATTCTTGAATTAAAGAAAATAAACGTTTCCGCTATTACATAAGTTCTTTTGGCAGAGTTATGAATACTAGAGAAAATATTTTGCTTTTACATTTTGGAGTGCAAGTTAGTGGCTCTAAAACATTGATTCACATGGAATCAATCAGGCCTCAGAAACGTTAAGAGTAAAAACAATATTTACTGCAGAAAGAAAATGTTAAATAAGATGTATGTTAACTAAAGTATACTAAAGTATATGTAAGTGGGTATGTTGGATGGAATTCAGAAACGCCTTTCAGAGTATAAACGGATGTGCATGTTCCTCGAAATAACAGAGTGTTGGTCCTGAAAAGGACCGGTTTTATTTTATAAGCCTTCGGTATTTAGGCACGTTCTCCACGAATACGGCGAGCCAACTGGATGTCCTTTGGCATGATGGTGACGCGCTTGGCGTGGATGGCACACAAGTTGGTGTCTTCGAAGAGGCCAACGAGATAAGCCTCGCTAGCTTCTTGAAGTGCCATCACGGCTGAACTCTGGAAGCGAAGGTCCGTCTTGAAGTCCTGAGCGATCTCGCGGACCAATCGCTGGAAGGGCAGTTTGCGAATGAGAAGCTCCGTGCTCTTCTGATAGCGACGAATCTCACGCAGAGCGACGGTTCCTGGTCTGTAGCGATGAGGCTTCTTAACTCCTCCGGTAGCTGGTGCACTTTTACGTGCGGCTTTCGTAGCCAATTGCTTTCGAGGAGCCTTTCCTCCAGTTGACTTGCGAGCAGTCTGTTTCGTACGAGCCATGTTCACCGAATATTTCCTTCACTTGGAGCGTAGGTAGAACTTTACACCATAAGATCCAAATGAATTATGGGAACGTCATCTTTGGTCACCCTCTTATAGCCTCGTTCGATTGTTGAGCTCGATGCTTATTGGCCAGTCAGTAAGTGGTGGGGATGAGCACGGCAGCAAGGATAAATACCCCTCAAATCCTTAGGGCTACATCAGTTCTACCGAATATTTCTTCGACGGAGGTTTCATTGAATTTAAGGGGTTACTCTACTTTGGCACTTACAAAATTTTGAATTTTTTTTGCATTTATCGAAAGTAAATATATTCAAAAATACTATGACAAAATATTATGATAATCGGAGCATTCTAACTATACTTTTCCGTACGTTGAATGCTACTACCTGAGCGCGCTCGTTCATTCCAGTCGGTGCGTGTACCAGAGCAGGTATACGGCGCGGCATGCGGTTATATACTTTTGTTATAAATTTGGGGATAAGAGATGGTCGTGAGATCCTTAGCCGCGGTTTTGATGTTAGCATCAAAGTGGCTTTAGTCGATGTTTATCGTGTACAGTAACTTTGTACGAAGAGTCCTGTTGGCTGTTACTGGTGAAATTTTAATTTTGATATTACCTTGCAGTGTCGGAGTGTAGCGTGTTATTATTGTTGTTATTATTGGTATTCGGTGAGACTGTTTGCGATCCGACCCTATATGGTTTGGGGTGCTACCTGACGGACACCGGGTGTGCTCGCGGTCGTGGGATGTAAACCCCAATCTAATGATAGGGGTGGGGACCTTCAGGATATAAGGTGGATAGATTGACGGGGGAGTCAGTTTTTAGTTTTGATTTGAGAGAAGAGCTCTGTGTGACCGCGAGTTCGTCGAAAGTTCGAAGATGGAGCCTTTCTCCGACATCAGAAGTGGGATCGACATCGACCTGTGTACGGTTGCTGTACCCACAGGCGTATTATCATGATCCGGTGAGTCGTTTTCATTTTGTTTCGATTCGGGAGCTGAGTGTTCCCTGTTAAAAGAAGCGATAGCCGCGAAATTTAGGGATAAGAGAATCGACGACGTTATCGCGCTCAGGGGTATCGGGAATTCCACTGTATACACTACTATGCAGATACCGTCAGAGGTAACGATAAACGGCTATATCCTGGAAGTTTTGTTCCACATCTTACCGAGCGAGTATTTAAAGCATGACATAATGATCGGTCGTGAGATCCTTAGCCGCGGTTTTGATGTTAGCATGACATCAAGTAGTTTCAGCATTTCGAGAGCTAAGGTGGTGAACATTTGCGCTAAATCAGACCAAGTTAGATCCCAAATTCAGGGGTCCATTCCTAATAGTAGAGGTTCTTGAGGGTGATCGATATACCCTAAAATCACTGATGTATAAGAGGACTTACAAGTACGCGCATGAAAACTTGAAAAGGATGCCTGACAATCGCGTCCCCGATGAACTGAATATATGCGGTGAAGAGAGCACCGAAAGTAGTGCCGAGTACGAAAAGGGCACTAGTGCAGGTACTGATGCAAAGCACTAATGGCTGGAGGTCGCACTGCATGTATCACGCTGTAATCGCAATTGCAAACCCATATGGGTTTGATCATGGAGCGAGGGGCAGCTGGTAATGCGGCGGGGGCCTGGGTCCGGAGGGGACCACGGTGTACATGGGTACATGGTATAGTTGCGTACGTCCGCAAGAGCCATGGGAGGTGTATTGGACGGAATGTTTGATCCGTTGTTGCTGGGGACGGCGATTCTGGCCCTATTCAAGGATGTAAGGCATTAAGCCTCCGTTTAAGTTGTAATTTGAATTTTGGATTATTTGTGAAATGAGATTTTTTTTTGTGCGGTCTGATATGGCGCGGGTGCCGAATTCTTCAGGCACACGAGGACGTGTGAGCGTCAGAATGGCCGTGTCGGAGTGTAGCGTGTTATTATTGTTGTTATTATTGGTATTCGGTGAGAGTGATGTCGGAGAAAGGCTCCATCTTCGAACTTTCGACGAACTCGCGGTCACACAGAGCTCTTCTCTCAAATCAAAACTAAAAACTGACTCCCCCGTCAATCTATCCACCTTATATCCTGAAGGTCCCCACCCCTATCATTAGATTGGGTGTTTACATCCCACGACCGCGAGCACACCCAGTGTCCGTCAGGTAGCACCCCAAACCATATAGGGTCTGAAGAATTCGGCACCCGCGCCATATCAGACCGCACAAAAAAATCTCATTTCACAAATAATCCAAAATTCAAATTACAACTTGAACGGAGGCTTAATGCCTTACATCCTTGAATAGGGCCAGAATCGCCGTCCCCAGCATCAACGGATCAAACATTCCGTCCAATACACCTCCCATGGCTCTTGCGGACGTACGCAACTATACCATGTACCCATGTACACCGTGGTCCCCTCCGGACCCAGGCCCCCGCCGCATTACCAGCTGCCCCTCGCTCCATGATCAAACCCATATGGGTTTGCACTTGCGATTACAGCGTGATACATGCAGTGCGACCTCCAGCCATTAGTGCTTTGCATCAGTACCTGCACTAGTGCCCTTTTCGTACTCGGCACTACTTTCGGTGCTCTCTTCACCGCATATATCCAGTTCATCGGGGACGCGATTGTCAGGCATCCTTTTCAAGTTTTCATGCGCGTACTTGTAAGTCCTCTTATTCATCAGTGATTTTAGGGTATATCGATCACCCTCAAGAACCTCTACTATTAGGAATGGACCCCTGAATTTGGGATCTAACTTGGTCTGATTTAGCGCAAATGTTCACCACCTTAGCTCTCGAAATGCTGAAACTACTTGATGTCATGCTAACATCAAAACCGCGGCTAAGGATCTCACGACCGATCATTATGTCATGCTTTAAATACTCGCTCGGTAAGATGTGGAACAAAACTTCCAGGATATAGCCGTTTATCGTTACCTCTGACGGTATCTGCATAGTAGTGTATACAGTGGAATTCCCGATACCCCTGAGCGCGATAACGTCGTCGATTCTCTTATCCCCAAATTTCGCGGCTATCGCTTCTTTTAACAGGGAACACTCAGCTCCCGAATCGAAACAAAATGAAAACGACTCACCGGATCATGCTAATACGCCTGTGGGTACAGCAACCGTACACAGGTCGATGTCGATCCCACTTCTGATGTCGGAGAAAGGCTCCATCTTCGAACTTTCGACGAACTCGCGGTCACACAGAGCTCTTCTCTCAAATCAAAACTAAAAAACTGACTCCCCCGTCAATCTATCCACCTTATATCCTGAAGGTCCCCACCCCTATCATTAGATTGGGTGTTTACATCCCACGACCGCGAGCACACCCGGTGTCCGTCAGGTAGCACCCCAAACCATATTTCGAGTTTCGAGTGACCGCGAAATTTTGTTATTGTACGCAGCTGCTACCTTTTGTAATCCCTACTCAATCTTAACTATATACAAGTATCTTCTTTAGGGGCTATTGGAGTTTGACACTTTTGAAAAATCGATTTTTTTTTCATTTTTCGAAAGTATATACATTTAAGATTGTTGTGTACAAATTTCAAAACGATCTGAGCAGTCTAAGTATATTGTTCAGCGTCCTTTACATGAGCGCGCATATCTGAGCGCCGAGCGCGCCTACATGCTTTCCGTCGGTTTAAGCCCCTTTTTATACTTTTATATACTGTAGCAGCTACTCTTTTTTTTATGACATACTGTCCGGTATATTTTTGAAATCTAACCGTTACAAAGAAGCACTGTTTCAAAGCAGCATACGCTCAGACTTTGTACGAGCAACATCGATCGAAGCATCATGGGTAAAGGCAGTAGAACTGCATATGTGCATTCAGGAAGAAGTAAGAAACGAAACTACACGGGTAATCAATTTACAGAAACATTAGCAGCTCAGTATACAAGTAAATCAGCTGAAAAATTGAAGAAATCGACAGATACGAGTTTCGATGTGATATAGTATCTTGAACTTTTTCACGGTATTTAGTTTATTACAAAACTATGTGAAGTGTAAAGATTGTAATTGTGAAATATCTTTTACTAAATATGGACAGCGTGGTCTGGGCTTCAAATTGAGTTTAAAGTGCGCGTGTGGAGAGAAGTTCATTGACTCTTGTCGTATGATAGGATCTGGTTACGAAGTTAATCGGCGACTAATTTTTGTGTTTCGATTGCTCGGTATCGGCTTAGCTGGCGTAAATAAGTTCTGTGGGCTTATGGATATTGGTTCCGGATTTCATACCAATGTTTATTACGATATCGTCAATATTATTTCCATCGCAGTGAACGCTATATTTGATTTAGTAACACTCAAGGCTGTTAATGAAGAAAGAAAAATACTGAATGAAAATGGAGTTCCAGACGATGTTTTGACTGTTTCCGGGGATGGCTCTTGGGCCAACAGAGGATTTTCTTCACTAATAGGCATAGTTTCACTCATACTGAAACACACTGGAAAAGTCGTTGATGTTGTAATACGATCAAGCCATTGCAGAATGTGTCAAAAGTGGAAGGGAAAGGAAAACACAATTGAATATTTGGCTTGGCACGAAAAACATAAAGAATTTTGTAAAGCGAACCATTCAGGCAGCAGTGGCAAGATGGAGGTAGATGGGGTCGTTGATATGTATTTACGGTCACTAGAAAGATTCAACGTACGATATGGCTACTACATCGGTGACGGCGATTCATCGACATTCAAAACTTTATTGAATGCTCATCCATACGCTGAAGACGTCGTTGTCAAAAAATTAGAGTGCATTCTGCATGTTGATTCAAAAGAAAAAAACATTGAAAGAAGTTGAAGAGAAAAAAGTCGCACCGAAAAAGTCAAAAGCAAAAAAAGTAGTCGCGAAAAAGTCCGCTGTTGTAAAAAAGCCACCACAAGTTAAGACTCAAGGTTTAACTATTAAATTAATGAAGGAATTATCAACAAATTATGCACTAGCTGTTAGAAGGAACATCGATTCCGTTGAAAACATGCGCAAGGAAATTTGGAGCGGCTTTTACCACAAAATCTCGACGGATAGGAAACCGCAGCACTTCTACTGTTCCAGTGATTGGTGCAAATATTTGAAAGCTAAAAAAACGAAAACTCAGTACAAGCATCCTCCTGCACTTTCTCAAGAAGTTCAAGAAATCTTGAAGCCGATATACGAGGATCTCACAAAAACCGAGTTGCTTGAAAGATGTTTAGGTGGTCATACACAAAATAATAATGAAAGTTTTAATCAATGTGTATGGAGTATGGCCCCTAAACATCTTTTTAACGGAAAAACAATTGTGGATATTGTGTCGAAGACAGCAGCTTGTGTTTTTAACGAAGGCTTTGAGCTAATTTTGAAACTTATGGAGCTGGCTGGGATGAAAATCGGCCCGATTGCCATAGACTACGTCGCAAAGCACGACGACACGAGGGTCAGCCTTGCAGAGCGGCGTAGCTCTGATAGTTCAAAAGAGGCCAGAACTCAAAGAAAAAAAACAAGATTTGATAATATGGATCATTTTGATGCAGAGGAAGGACCACCCTATGGTGCAGGCATGGCAGATTGATTGTAGGTAAGCATTTTTCATGATTTTTCATGTAACAAAACTTTGAACGCGTTTTTCTCGAAACAGCATTTTTGAAATTGGTCTCCACGAGATCTCAAAAACCACTTGACCGATCCTTACGAAATTTAAATCACATAGTCTACATATATATTCCTATAAATTAACGCTCTACGAAGTTACCATTTTGATTTTTAATATTTTTTTTGTACAAAAAACAGTGAAAAAAATACGTTTTTTACTTTTTTTCTATTTTCATCCGCCATTTTTCAATATCCAAGCGTCATTGTCTAGTTCACGTTATACTTAATCCAACGCACTTTGTTTTTTTGGTTTCAGACAAGCGTTCCTTAGTTCTGATGGAGACCGTTTGCCTCCTATTTTTCGAGGCGCTTTGTTTAAGTACAATTGTTAATAATAAAAATGCAGTAAAATAAATAAAAAAAATTTCTCTATGTAAATAAAGACTAGATTTATTACCCCCAATAAGTTCTATTTCAATATTTTTAACAGCATGCCCAGAAAAAATTCCCAAAAATACCCTTTTATTTTAGCGTTCAAACTCCAATAGCCCCTTAATATATAGCCTTACTAGTTAAATCTTTGGAGCAAAAAAAGTGTTCTCAGTCGAAACTCTACAGCTACTTTGGCAGCGATTTCAAGTCAGTTTTGTTTGAAAATTTGAAGCAGCAGCGTCTAGAATAGATCTCTACAATGGAAAAGAAAAGCCGAAATTTGAAAGAATCATGGAGACGTCCTGGCTCATCAGCTAAGAAACGAATGTTCCGTGGAAATCAACACTCTGATGAAGTCGGCAGCGATCGCACTAGCGCATCAGCAGAAAAACTCCAAAAATCAAAAGATACTAGTTTTGACATTGCTGTCGAACAAAATAGCGATTACTGCATCCTTAACTTTTTTTTCGTGTGTTCCATGTTAGAAACATTAATAAAGTGTAGTACCTGTAATGGAAAATTGTCATTTTCCAAGTACGGAAAACGAGGTCTTGGTTTTAAAGTGCGTTTAGTTTGTGACTGTGGTGAAAGATTTATCGACTCGTGCTCCATGATTGGTTCAGGATACGAAATTAATCGCCGATTAGTGTTTGCGATGCGTTTGCTGGGCGTTGGATTGCGTGGCATAAACTTATTCTGTGGACTTATGGAATTAGGTGAAGGGTTAAATATCAAAGTTTATTACGATATTGTACAGACGATCCGCACTGCATCAAAAACTGTGTTTGATCTAGTGACGCTGAAAGCCGTACAGGAAGAAAAAGAGTTGAATGGGAAAAAAGGATGCAGTGAACATTTGACCGTTTCTGGCGATGGCTCTTGGTTGAAAAGAGGCTTTTCATCTCTCGTAGGAATCGTATCATTAATCGGAAAATTCAGTAAAAAAGTTATCGATGTTGAAGTGCTATCAACATACTGCAAGGCATGCGAGTGGTGGAAAGGAAAAGAAAATACAGCAGAATATAAGCAATGGAAAGAAAAACATTCTGATGAAAAATGTAATTCTAATCACGAAGGTAGCGCTGGCAAGATGGAGGTAGAAGGGATCGTTATAATGTTTATACGATCTATTGAAAAGTTCGCTGTGCGATACGGTTTCTACATCGGAGATGGTGATTCCACAACCTTCAAAAGCCTGCTCGATGTTCATCCATATGGCGAAGAATTCGAAATAAAAAAATTGGAGTGTGTTCTGCACGTTGCTAAGCGTATATTTAAACGTGCTAGCGTAGCAAAAAAAAATCTTACGCAGAATAAAAAGGCCTCAAAGAAAGCTGAAAAAAACTGCAAAAAAAGTTGTCGCGAAAAAAGGAAAAAAAGTTTCGGCAAAAAAAGGAAAAACTCCTGTTGAAAAGAAAGAAAAAACTGTTGGCTTGACAGTAAAAGTGATGAAAGAATTGTCAGTAAACTATGGTTGAGCAGTACAAAGATACAAAGATTCTGTTGAAGAGATGCGAAGAGAGATTCTAGCGGGCTTTTATCACAAAATTTCCATCGACGCTCGACCACAACATTCATATTGCCCGGTCGGACCAGAGAGCTGGTGTAAATATCGCAAAGCTGAAGCTACCAAAACTTTGCACAACTTTAAACATCCTCCTGCTTTTTCTGAAGATGTTCAAGAGGTTTCGAAATCCATCTACGAGGACTTGACGAGAGACGAATTGCTCCAAAGATGTCTCGGCGGCAATACGCAAAACAACAATGAGAGTTACAACAACTGCGTATGGAGTATTGCGCCAAAACACACATTCAACAGAAAATGTATTGTAGAAATTGCTAGTTATATTGCAGCGTGCATTTTCAACGAAGCGTACCAACCTGTATTAAAAATAATGAGTGTGATGGGCATCAAAATTGGCAAATACGCAGATAGCTTTGCCAATGCACGGAATATCCAACGCATCAACTTGGCAAATAAGCATTCGTTGCAGACTTCAAAGGAGATGATAATAAAGCGGAAAAAGGCAAAAACTCAAGAAATGGAGTTATTAGAAGAGGAAGAAGGAATACTATATGGTGCAGGCATCGCTGATTAAGTGTGAGTCAAATATTTTTACGATTTTTTATAAATAAAAACTTTAAATGCGTTTTTCTCGAAACAACGTTTCTGAAACGCTTGTTGAAAAAATCTCAGAAACTTATGAACCGATCCTTATGAAATTTTAACTGCGTATTCTGTATACTTATCGCTATATCCTGTAGCAGAATTATCGCAAAATTCATATTTTTAAAATATTTCTGTGCGAAAAATCACGCAAAAAACATGTATTTTTCGCATTTTTCTTTTTTTTGACCGCCATTTTGTTATTTTTGCATAAAATTTTGTTATTTTTGCATAAAAATTAATACTTCTGCTACGGGATATAGCCATTGCCATAATAAACCTAAAACCATTTTACTTTTTCGTTTCAGATGGACCGTTGTTCAGATTTTTTCAACAGCGCGGACCTATCTACTTTTTGAGGACTCCTGTTTAACTGCCGTTTTTGTAATTAAAAAGTGTTTAAAATAAAAAAAAGAAAATTTTTTGTTGTAATTTATGAGTATTTTTATTAAACTAAACAAGTTATATATCATTAAATATGAAGTATTCTCAAAAAAAAAATTAATAGAAATAGCGTTTTTTTCATGCGTCCAAAGTAGAGTAACCCCTTAATTGGTGAAAATGACTGGCCGTGGTAAGGGAGGTAAAGGTTTGGGAAACGGAGGAGCGAAGCGTCATAGGAAAGTTCTTCGTGACAACATCCAGGGAATCACGAAGCCTGCTATTCGCTGTTTGGCTCGTCGAGGCGGCGTTAAACGTATCTCTGGCCTGATTTACGAAGAGACCCGTGGTGTTCTTAAAGTGTTTCTGGAAAATGTCATCCGTGATGCAGTTACGTACACCGAGCATGCCAAGAGGAAAACCGTTACTGCCATGGACGTGGTCTATGCGCTGAAACGTCAAGGACGCACTCTCTATGGCTTTGGTGGTTAATTTGTTTCTCTGGTTTTTCACTGTTTTTACTGCTCTGTCAGACATTTTGATTTGTTCTACATGCAAGCAAAGAATAAGTTTTGGAGAGTCAGGGTCGAGAGGTCTAGGTTTTAAAATTGTCGTTACGTGTCGGTGTGGTAATAAAGAAATTAATTCAGGACCATTTATTGATCCTGGTTACGAAATAGATCGAAGGATAGTGTTAGTCATGAGACTGTTGGGCGTTGCAAGAGAAGGAATAAATGTATTTTGCAATCTTATGGACATATGCACTGGATTGAACATGGAAGGGAAGAAAATGGTCTGAAAGTCTCTGGTGACAGTACATCGACAAAGCGTGGGTTCAAATCATGGCATGGTGTTACAACGCTCATAGGTTACTACTCCGGCAAGGTGATTGATTTGGTTATAAAAAGCAGTTATTGCCAAGATTGTACGTCCTGGAAAGATAAGACTCATACTGAAGAATATCGTAAATGGTTTGAGTATCACGAAGAAAAACGCATGAACAATCACGAGGGCTCATCGCGAAAAATGGAGGTTGATGCTATGAAAGAAATGTTTTCAACATTGGAAGAGAAGTTCGGCGTAAAATATTCAAAAAATTTCATTTTGGAATTGGATCCTTATAGTGACGAACTGACTGTTGTGAAAAGCAAGTGTATTGACCACGTTGAAAAGAGAATGGACTCCAGACTTCGAAACGTAAGAAAAGAAAAAAAAAACTTTCGGGAAAAGGGAAGTTGACGGATAAGGTTGTAAAAAAACTCACAAAGTATTATGGTTTAAGTATTCAGAGAAACGTAAATAGTGTGGAAAATATGAAAAAAGAAATTATGGCCACTTATTATCATATTTTTTCAACAAAAGACGAGCCGAATCATGGAAACTGCCCGATTGGAGCCGAGAACTGGTGCAAGTGGTAGAAAGCTATCGCTTTAAAAAAAGATCAAAAACTTGAAAATCTTACTCCATTACTTCGCAAAGAGATGAAAGAGCATCTCCTACCAATTTATAATGAATTATCTAGGGATGATTTACTGGAAAGATGTTTGGGTGGCGGTACAAAGGGTGCCAATGAAAGTTTTAACGCGACAATTTGGCGATTATCTTCACAGCACGTGCATTCTGGATTAAAAATTACCCCAAAAAACACTTACGTGTAAAAAACTACGCCAAGTACAGGTGTGCTGTGTATTCCTCTAATAAAAAGTATTGATATCAGATTATTGAGGCCAAGTACATAAGTCACTACATGTTTGCCTATTATATGATCTAGCACTGGCCCATCATTTTAATTGTATTTTCAAAATTTCCTATAACGTTTTCAGTACTCTTTTACATTACTACTGTTTCTCGTAGTTGATTATGAATTAATGGTCATTTAATAATTAATAAAACGTTAGCTGATTCCTTATCGAGTACTACTTGGCGGATCCGTGCAATTCTTGATATAAATTTGCATTCATAATGCCAGTCATTCTACTCAAAACCAATGTCAACTTTCTATATAGAGCTTATTAACGATAACTCGTTAATAATAATCACGGTAAAATCTTAATAACAAACATATAATTTTAGGATACTAGTAGTACGTTCAAAGTAAGTACTTTGGAATTTCTGGCACGGACCCGCCAAGTAGTACTCGATAAGGAATCAGCTAACGTTTTATTAATTATTAAATGACCATTAATTCATAATCAACTACGAGAAACAGTAGTAATGTAAAAGAGTAGTGAAAACGTTATAGGAAATTTTGAAAATACAATTAAAATGATGGGCCAGTGCTAGATCATATAATAGGCAAACATGTAGTGACTTATGTACTTGGCCTCAATAATCTGATATCAATACTTTTTATTAGAGGAATACACAGCACACCTGTACTTGGCGTAGTTTTTTACACGTAAGTGTTTTTTGGGGGATATCACAAGTTTTTGTTGTTCAACGGGACGTAGAAGCTATAAGCACTGAAATCTATATTGTCACAGATATAAAATGTAAATGCATTATGATGTTGCTAATCAGAAAAATATATTGCGGTGTCGAAAATGTTTAATAGCATATAAATTTAATTTGTAAGTCCCTTTTTCTAGAAATGCATAAAGACATATACAAATTTTTAAAGAAAATGTAATCTTCAATGCATATAAGCGTCGTTAATGGTGTCCAGCTTGTTAAAGCCGTGTGGTAAACGTAAAAGAGGAGAGTGTGCTGCATTATTTCAGGCCTTGTACCTCAGGCCGTGCGAACATCAAAGAGGATACTATAGTTTGAGCGAAGCGCCAAAGCTTGTTGCACACTTTTCTGGACTTCTACGTCCGACACCTAGATACAAGAAACTACGTAGCGGAATACCTGGATACCCTGAACTTCCACATCCGACACCTAGATACAGAAAACTACGAAGCGGAATACCTGGACACCTTGGACTTCCACATCCGACACCTAGATACAGAAAACTACGAAGGGGAATGCCTGGACACCCTGAACTTCCACATCGGACACCTGGACACAGGAAACTACGGAGCGGAATACCTGGACACCCTAGACTTCCACGTCCGCCATTTAGATACAGAAAACTACAAAGCAGAACAGTTGGACAAACTGTTACAAGGAAAAACTGTTACGTTGGACAAACTAAAATACGAGGAACTATGCCGAAGCACACATATACAAACACCCATCTACGCGCGCTGCACATGAATGCTATTAAAAACTGAATAATTCTATACTGTTGTGAAAGCAGCCTTATACTAACTGGAAATTCGGTATGAACGGTAGCTTCACGTATAAAGTGTTATTGATTGTGTTGTGTATTCGTAAATTACTAACACCATACAGAGTACAAATAGGTAAAGAAGGTACAGCAGTCAGCGCCATCTGTCGTGTAAAAAATGCGATGGACGTGCGAAGACGACGACGACGACGACGACGACGATGACGACGACGACGGAACTGAAATAAAATCATCTCGCTCGCCATCTCAATACGCCCTGATCTCGTATACTAATCGTATTGAACGTGGGGGCAATCAATTCAGGACCCTCAATTCCTATAGTGAATGTATCAATAACTTTTTCGCATGTATAGTGGTTAATAAGATATTTCATTCCAAACACAGGTATAATAAGAGTTGACTCAAGTAAAGAGTCTCGGCGAGCTGTGCCCTGTACAGCCGGTTGCCTGTACTTGGCGCGAGACTCGACCGAGTCTCTTGATCGAAATCTCAGCCTATATTGCTGCTGGGATATTTAATGAAGGCTATACCTCTATTCTTAGAATTATGAATAACCTAAGTATAATTGTTGGCACCTACTCGAAAGTTTTCGCCGAGAACACCGATGAGGTGGGACTAGCGAGGAAGAGTCGGATGAGTCTTTCTGAGACAAACGCAGCTCGTACAGTTTGAAAACAACAGCATATGGAAGATAATCAGCTTTTCGCGGAGGCTGAAGGTTTATTATATGCGCCTGGAATCGCTGATTGATCGGTAAGTCACTAAAACTAATAGTTTTATCGGATAGAAACTTTAAACGCGATTATTTCGAAACTACATTTTCAAAAACTGCTCGTGCTGTAACTCAAAAAGTTATTGATCGATCTGGCTGAATTTTTGGGAGATTTCTGTCTGTAACATTATCGGAAGGATGTACGTAAAGTTTTAAAGATATCGCGTAAATAAGTTATTTTTTTGGGGTAAAAATTATCGAAAAAATAGTCGAAAATTTGAACATTTCATTAAGCAGCCTACTTAATTTTTTATTTTATACTTTTTCATAGTTTTATAGGTTTATCCCTCCCTTGCACATGTCAGTAATCGAAAATAAAATTGTTTTTTTTTGTTTCAGATTAATACAAAAAATGTTACAAATGCAGCACCTTTTGATGCCATGTAAAAGACGCTTGGAGAAATACCGTAGAGAGCCGCTATTTTGTCTTATAACAAAAAAAATAATTTTTTCTACGCTTCAGAAGTGGAATAAAATGATATTAAAATTTAAAAATGATGCGATTATTTTATCAGCTTCAAGAAGAATTCATAAAAAATGACTCATTTTCCGGCGTCTAAATGGTTTGCTCCCCTTAAAGTAGTTTGAGCATATTTTAGAAATAATTTAACACTAATATAAAAATATTAATCAAGGACGATATGAACGACATTGTTATTATTAAAATAAATCCTAACCAAACTGAATATTTATAAAATGTTCTGTGTATAAACACAGATGAATATGTACCATAAACAAAGATGATTGTATATACGAAGATGTAACTAATTTTTACCGGCAAGGTCGATACCACGTTGAATACACCAGTTCTCGTCCCCCTGCCAATGTCATTATATGCCCTGCCTATGCAAGTATTGCTGAAAGAACACAAGAAAGAAAATCAAATTTGGAAAAAGGTAAAAGGAGTCAGAATCCTCCGAATCCTGATATCAACAACAATAAGCACTTTCCACTAATGAAAGCACCAAGTCCAAGTGTAGGTAATGTCTGGGTTAAAACAAGTATAAATAATGCACAAGGTACTGTAAATGACAGATCCAATACTTCTACCACCTATCTTAACAATAATAATAATAATAATAGCAAGAATCACTCAAACGAAAATACTGACAATCAAACTAGTATGACAAACTTAATGACACTTGCAAATGAAATACAAGACATAGATAAACTGTGCGATATAAGTGAGATGCTCAATGCTGTCAAAGAACTCGAAACGCAGCTACAAAAATGTACAACAAAATTTCAAAAATTTGAAGCATTTGTTAATTTCAGTAAAAAACTAGAGTTACCATGGGTACTCTAAAAATCTGCAGTTGGAATGCAAATGGACTGAAAAATAAAATAGGAGAGGTAATTGAGTTCCTTGATCGCATGAGCATTGACATTTTTCTTGTTAATGAAACTAGGCTTAATCATATTGATACAATTAATATTAAAAATTATGTGATTATTAGAAAGGATAAGTCTAGCGTTGGAGGCGGAGTCGCATTATTAGTTAAGAATAATATTTCATATACAGAAGTTAAGCTAAAGAAAACAATCCCAATAGAATGTATTTGTATTAGATTGACAAGCAAAGTTTGTATAGTTGCAGGTTATTGTAGTCCTAAGGATTACTATACAGCCAAAGATCTAGATGATATATTTAGAATTGGAGAAAGAGTAATATTGATTGGAGACCTGAATGCCAGACAGCGCACGTGGAGATGCCATGTAAATAATCGCAGAGGAAGAGTACTTTATAATTTCTCACTCAAGAAAAACTGCTGTATTTTATTCACTGATGAACCAACACATTTTCCAACAAATAACACAACTCCTACAACGATAGACATATGTGTAAACCAAAATGTTAATCATGTAGGGGACCTGCAAGTCTTGAATGAGCTAAATTCTGACCATAATCCTATTGTCTTAACATTAGGGAACCAAGATTACAACATTCCAGCTAAACTAGCCTACGATTATGACAATGCGGACTGGATCAAATTTAAGAAAATACTGAACGAAAAAACAAAAATCTCCAACAAAATTGAAACTACTAAAGAGCTGGATATAGAAATTCAACGACTCACAAATCACATACAACATTGCATAGAACAAGCTATACCGATGAAAACAACACGGCAACTCAAAGATAAACTTCCTTACAGAATTAAACAATTAATTCAAGAACGAAATAGAATTCGTAGAAAATGGCAAAAAACAAGGATCAAAGCATACAAGAATGAAGTGAAAATATTGACTAAGAGAATAAGTATTGAAATTAAAAATGCAAGGAATGAAAGTTGGACCAAAAAACTAGAAAAACTGAATCCCAAGGATAATTCATTATGGAGGATGACAAAAATTTTTAAAGCGGAGTTCAATCCTGTGCCGACGTTAGAAAAAGATGGAACTGAAGCTGTTAATGATGAAGAAAAAGCAAATATGTTAGCATCAAGATTTGAAGAAGTACATAGCATAGATCTTAAGAACAATAATGATGAACAAAATAGAATAATTCAAGAGGTTAAAGACTATCTTTCCAGTACAAACACCGCTGACTGGATTAACTTTATCACTTCTCCTAAGGAATTATGGGATATTATCAGAAAATTGCCGTCTCGAAAAGCACCTGGTCTGGACAAAATACAAAACATTGTGCTGAAAAACCTTACCAAAAAAGCACTTGTCCAACTAATGTACATTATCAATGTTTCACTCAAATTATCTCACTTCACCACTCATTGGAAAACAAGCAACGTAATACTAATTCTTAAACCTGGTAAAAATCCCTCAGAGCCAAGCAGTTATAGGCCTATTAGTTTACTGAATACCATGAGCAAGATTGCAGAAAAAGTAATACTCAAGAGGCTTGATGATCATGAAAGAAAAGAACAAATCATTGCTGAACATCAATTTGGTTTTAGAGCAAAACATAGTACTACACAACAAGTTGTACGCATAGTAAATGATATCAGCATTAATTTTAATAAAAATATGTCAACTGTCTTAATGTTATTGGACATTGAAAAAGCGTTTGATCGCGTATGGATAGACGGACTTATCTACAAAATGATCCAAGAAAGTTATCATCCAGTTCTAATAAAACTCATCAACTCATATCTTCGCAATAGGCATCTTCAAGTAATAGTTAATAGTTCTAAATCAAGTAAAAGAAAAATCAAAGCTGGAGTACCACAGGGGTCGGTTATTGGACCTAAGGCATTCAATATATATCTCAACGATCTACCTACATTCCCAAAAACAAAAACTGCTCTGTTCGCAGATGATACTGCTATTTATGCACACTCATTCAACGCTAATGTAGCAGCTAAACAGATACAAATACACATAAACTTTCTTGAGACTGTAAAAGTACCATATATCAAAGACTATATAGATGAACTAGCCTATAACTTTTATGGAAATCAACTAGATGTAAGTGTATTAACTAAGGACATTACGAATATTAGATCTTATAATTTACCTTTTATTCTTAAACATAAACTGCCATATCAATCTCTTAAAATATTTCACATTATTAAATAAATAAATCGCCAAACTCAGGGTATAACGTAAATTAAAACAAGAAAGAATATCTTGTAACATAGCAATTTTCATAAATAGGTTTTTTTCAATTTGTTTTTCCTATATTAAATCATATCAGAGCAAAAATTAACCAAACCTGGGATCAACACACCTGCACAAATTAATAAATAATTAATGCCATCTTATAATAATCGTAGGTTAGTCTTAATTTAAGAAGGAACTACGCTCGAAGCAGTATTTAAAATATATTTATATGTTGGAAATGTATATATATATATATATATATTTATGAAATGTTAATAAATAAATTAAAAAAAAAAGTTCTCGTCCGATCACTGAAGTTAAGCAACATTAGGCGCGGTCAGTACTTGGATGGGTGACCGCTTGGGAACACCGCGTGTCCTTGCCACTATACACCAATTCTTTTTGAAAAATCTTTATATGAAATCGACATTTTTAAATTCTTTGGAATGATTGGCAACGTTTCATAGGTATAAAGAATTAGTTATGTATTTAGTTAGTCACTGTAGGTGGATGGTACTACCTCGAAATCGACCGTCGTACCTGCCATCCATTGATCGTTGCAACGTCGTAAACCGAACCAGTATTAATTAACAGGCAATCTTATACCATCTACATTGTCAATTTCATTAAGTTTGTAAATGAAACAATTGATTGTTACTATTACAGCCCTAATAAAGAAACACCTAAACTTCACTCTAATTGCCATATTTCATTTTACATTCGCAATCCTCCATTATGAACAACTATTATTCCTGAGTGTCATTTAATACCATGTGAAAAGTTCCTCAGTTTTCAATGATTTTTATAATTAATAATACCATTATGGAGGATCTAATTCACAGAAATTAAAGTTATAGCTGTAAACTCATGAAACTTGATTTTTGATACCTCCGAGATGAATATGCAGACCCTTTTATTTCCGAAACTCTTGTATAAAACTTCATAAAACTTGACATACAGGATTTTAACCAGTTAACTGTGATTGACGAGTATACTCGTCATGGAGAAGTGGCACGATTTTGTGTATTGACGAGTATACTCGTCATGCGTATAAAGTAGTGACCATTGGCTATTTAAATTGTAATTTTTGAAAAAAACAAAACATTTTCTCAAATTTCAAGATGTTTATAATAGTTTGAGGCCAGGCCGGAATAAAACAAACGAATAAAAAATATAAATAATTTGAGATAAACTCATGCGCCCCGTATGGACCGGCTGAAACAGCTTACCAGTTCGCATAACGAATTTATTTATGGGCGATGACAAAGTATTTTAGATATTAAAAAATCCTACCCGAAGGTGTGCACGTTGTTATAAACGCAAGATCAGAAAAGAATCCCGTTACTGGTGTTCCATTTGTAAAGTCCCATTATGTGTAACAGCCTGTTTTACTGAATACCACGCCACAGCAGGAATTTCAATTCTTCCTATCATATGCATTTAATTTTTCTCGCGTTTTTCGACTAATAAGTATGTAATATATGTTTAAGTTAACCAAATAAATATATATTAGTAATAAAAGTGTCAATTTTATAAAATAAAGCCATTTTTTTATCTAATATCTTAACAGCGACACTTACTCTGTGATTGGCGAGTATACTCGTCATCGCTCGATTTCGGCGACACATATAGGTGCGCGCTCGCAAAAGGGGGCGTCACAGTTAACTGGTTAAATGATGCTCTAATTGAATTTGAAATAAGAACTAAGAAATTCAAAATGGCAGGCCCAATATGGTAGATCTCAAAATCGATTAAAATATGCAATTAAAGTTTCATGACACTCGCAAACAGGGGGTTTTTGATGGTGCTTCTTTTAGTTCTGATGTCAAAAATATTAAATTGGAAATAGCAAGCTTTGTTTTGTTGAGCCAAGCTTTTTAATTCATTAACGCATAAACCGTATTTCTACAGACAAATTCCTCATCCGTTCAAAGTCAGCTATTTTGAATTTGCTGTTTTTTCATCCGCAGCAAATTATCAGTCGTTGAGCAGGACCGCTTCACGTTATCCATTCAATAAAGCGACAGAAGTTTCGCCTGATGATCCCTAAGGTCGAAGCCGTGAATTAAATAAAGAAAGAAAAAGAAATTCTAAATTTTTTCCCCTATATTTACAATGAATCAGTAACGTCTAACTGATAACCAGCAGAATCCAGAACAACAGGGTGAGGCGATATAACAACCCATTCAAAAGCAGTACAATACTTTCCACACAACTTTTTCAACTATCAATAACAGAATTTCAATTTATAATATCGTTTTGTATATATTGAATTTCCTGCTAGTTGCAAAGCATATTAAATGGAGTAATATAATAAACATTAAAATTATAATTATTCGATTTCATTCATTTCATACTTAGCATTCATGCATACACCTCATTCAACCAACCCTAACGCTATTCCAAAACGGAATAAACAATGCAATATAATAAGAAATAAGCAATAAGATCTTCATTTGATATTTACGTAATTCCATTGGATCCTCGAATCAAGAAGGATAAAATCGTTTTTAAAACCGAGCGTTTACTAAGTCTCTACGATTTTTGTGACGTCTTGGACATAGCAACGATACGGAAGCGGTTGCTAGGGTCGCTAAGGATTTCACGGAGCACGAAACGTCATTGTCAAATGTCATTACCTGTCACCTGTCATTATCTGTCAATATATAAATATCAAAAAAAATGTGTATGCGTTTGTTTATTCATACAGATAAGTAAATCATTACTTCATTTTTAAAGTCACGATGACTTTTATCGTAGAGAAATTTCATTTCTCTAACGATATTGATAATGACCTCGTCTATAGAGCTGGTAATGACAGGTGACAGGTAATGACATTTCACGCATGGAAATATTGGCGAAATATTACGTATTTCACGGAGCACGGAACATGATGAGTAGCATTGAGCATGCCCCGTCATCACCTGTCATTATGGCGAACATAGACGAGATCATTATCAATATCGTTAGAGAAATGAAATTTCTCTACGATAAAAGTGGTCGTGACTTTAAAAATGTTGCTAAGAAGAACGACAAGTGGTACGAGATTTCTTCCGAAATCCGAAGACTATGCAACATTCAACTTTCAGGTAGGTAATCGTACTGGGTATATACATTTGAATATATTTTACATTTCACATATTTATATGTCGGAGAAAAGGCTCCATCTTCGAACTTTCGACGAACTCGCGGTCACACCGAGCTCTTCTCTCAAATCAAAACTAAAAACTGACTCCCCCGTCAATCTATCCACCTTATATCCTCAAGGTCCCCACCCCTACCATTAGATTGGGTGTTTACATCCCACGACCGCGAGCACACCCGGTGTCCGTCAGGTAGCACCCTAAACCATATAGGGTCGGATCGCAAACACTCTCATCGAATAACAATAATAACACGCTACACTCCGACATATACAGGGTGTCCCAGAACTACCTGACCCGGTGGGTATGGCGGTGATCGGGAGGCTTCACTGATCACGAATATGACCTTCCTTTTGTCCGGAAGGTCATAGTTTTTAAATGGGAGCAGGTCAAAGTTGACCAATCAGAGGGAGGCGTCAAGAGAAACGTAGGCGCCTGCGAACTCTGAATTTTCTTCCCTCGCTTTTGTTTTTCGGTGGCTACGGGCAGGATGACGTCAGCCAAAGACATGCTTATGGGATGTCACTCGCTGAGAACGGAGGTTCTCAGTTGAAAACTCAAGCAATTAATGAAAACTGCAATGTCCTATGATAATGCCACATGACTTACACAGATATCTCTGTGACGTCTTACGTATATTATCTTGATTTTGCTTTTCTTTTATTGATCTCCAGCGATTCGTGCTACATCCCGTTGACGACTTTTCATATGTATAAAGCATATTCCCTAAGAATTTATTATTCCCTGTACGATATAATACAGATCTTTTGTAGTAGGCAAATTCAAAATCTGTCACCTACAAGTATTACGCAACTTGGCGTGGTCGATAAAAGCGTTACACGTATCTATTATTTTCTCTCTTAGAGCCCATACTATGTCAGTATTAAATACCTTTCATGCTTCTCTAGCTTGATTTTACAATTAATGTTATTATTGCAAGACTAAAGATATTTGCAATAAAGTTGCATATTGTACAGGGAATAATAAATTCTTAGGGAATATGCTTTATACATATGAAAAGTCGTCAACGGGATGTAGCACGAGTCGCTGGAGATCAATAAAAGAAAAGCAAAATCAAGATAATATACGTAAGACGTCACAGAGATATCTGTGTAAGTCATGTGGCATTATCATAGGACATTGCAGTTTTCATTAATTGCTTGAGTTTTCAACTGAGAACCTCCGTTCTCAGCGAGTGACATCCCATAAGCATGTCTTCGGCTGACGTCATCCTGCCCGTAGCCACCGAAAAACAAAAGCGAGGGAAGAAAACTCAGAGTTCGCAGGCGCCTACGTTTCTCTTGACGCCTCCCTCTGATTGGTCAACTTTGACCTGCTCCCATTTAAAAACTATGACCTTCCGGACAAAAGGAAGGTCATATTCGTGATCAGTGAAGCCTCCCGATCACCGCCATACCCACCGGGTCAGGTAGTTCTGGGACACCCTGTATATATTGAGACGTTTCGTGATTTTGGAGCCTTAGGAATCACGAGACTTTTTGTAGGGTTTGTGCACTGGGCAGGCGTCTTCAGAAACAATTAGACACTGTAGTTTTTAAAATTAAAAAGATAATGATATATTGTCCTACAAATTACAGACTAGATATCCTTAATATTCCATTTTGTTTCTCTCACACATATTCACACACACTCTATAATTGTCTCTCGTTTGATGATCGTACCGTAGGCGACAAGAAGTGTTTTTGTTTACTTATTGGAGAGAGATTGGATTGGATTGGAGAGAGAGGTAGCTGGAGCCACAATACAGCAGAGTGCACAATGCGTCCGAAGAATGTGGTCCAGCGGGAAACAAGTGTCGTGAAGATCAGAACCCACAGATGGTCACAATGACCTCCGTTCGCTGTATCTTCACTTCGGAAGGGTTTTTGGTGATGTGGATTCTGGAGAGTTGCTGACAGCGTCGGCACTATGACGTCGCTGCAGAAATTCTTTTAAGGAGTGCAGGTTTCTTTAGTAATGGAACTTTTCTGTAAATTCTACTGCTTCTTATTGTCTAGTGGTGTACAAGTGTCTAGTCGATTAATCTAGAGAGACACGAACGAATCATTCTCCTATCGAGGAAGTCGCTGCTTATATCCTCGATAGGCATACGTTAAAACTAGTGGGGATAACGATTTTTATCCACCCGACGTGTTAACGTCCCTTTTTGGATTCAATATTTTGATTTACGATTGGGTTTGATTATTTGATTTGACTAATTGGCTCTGCGGTTTCTTCAAGTACCGGCTTACTGGTATTACTATTGTATTCGGCGCGTGACGACTTATAGAGTCTGGGTACATGTTTGTTTTGATTTCAGTCTGTCGACTGTATTTCGAATTCCCGGAATATTAAAAGTAATCCTTTCTAATATTATTTCCTCATGACTGTCGCTGTGACTAGTTTCAAGGGAGTTACACAATATTAGAGATTTAAAAGTCCTATATTCCTTTTCCTTCATCGGCGTCGCTATGAGAGGTTGATAGGATTTTTGAGGAATTCTAGGATTTGAGGAGTTCTCTCAGATACTGTTCTGCACATCCACAGTACGCTATGCACTCTTATGTGGGGCTCTTGACGTATCCATCATAGAGAATGGATGATTGGGAAGGAAAAAGGATGAAGGATAGGGGGGTATAAGGGTGGAACGTTACAATATATATATATATATATACACATAGCTGCAAACGTGGAGAAAAGATGGACCACGCTGCGCGAAACTTTCCGCCGTGAACATAAAAAGAGGACGGAATATGCGCCATCGGGTTCGGCTCGAACTCCCGTAAAAGAGTGGGGGCTATATCAGAGTATGGTCTTCCTGGTGCCGCATATTATTAATATTAAATTATTCCATATTAAGTATTTGGCTAATTTTACTGATTTTCATTCGCAGGACTAAAAGCACATATCGACTGCCCTTGCAGCAAACTGTGGACGAAGATGCCAGTCAACACAGCGATAATACTCGGCGCGTTAATATCCCTAGCACTTGCAGTATCGGAGCGGACAACTCAAGTGATCCTTTCAACAGTGATCAGCCATTGCCATTTTTCAGATCCCTACTCCGGTCAACCATTGCTGAGCTTGTTCCAACAACTTCTGCCGAGCAAGTTCCATCAGTATCTTCTGGGCGTGTTCTATCGACATCGGCGCCAAACCCGGTAGTGCCACCGATGGACAACTTCGCTAAGCGCAGGAGAGTGCAACAGTCTGAGGCTGAAAGAGAATTGGTGGAAGCGAATAGGATAATTGCAAATGCTGTGAATTCTGTTTCAGAATTTATAAGCAGCCATGCAGAGGCAGCACGGGCAGCGGGGCACTACCAGCCAAACGTCAAAGAAGATTCATTTCCGCCATAGAAAACATCTTGTTTTACGTCAAAATAGAGCACCAGGTGGACTGCGTCATCGAGATGATGCAAGTCGGCCAGAAGTACATGAGACTGGGTCGCGATGAATAAAAAATTAGCGAATGTCGGCATCGACATCAATGTTGTCGGAATCGACACATAAATTAATTGTATATTGTAACGTTTCACGATAGTGCAATTTCGTACGCTCCTTATGAGTGTACGAAATGGGATGTAGGTAAGTGCTCGGGGCTGGCGGCTTTAAGAATGTAGTCGACACAGGTGGGTAAGGTAAAACAAAATAATAAAATTTTATTAAAATACTCGATAATCGGTACATACGTTTGATAATCGGTTTCAATTACTCCGTGGTAATCGATGGTCGGTATTGTAGTGAACAGTATTGTCTAGGAAACGGCCTATGTTTGTTTGCAATCCCTGTCTCTCTCTGACCTTTATGTGAGGTGCAGAGGATTTGCCGGTGTTGGTTCGATAACCCTAGTGGCGCTTTGCCGACCTATGCGATATGGCACTATGTGCGACGCAACTACCTAAGGCGCGGATGCAAGTGACAAAATAGCGAGACCTAAAGTTTCTGCGGAGGATCACGATGGTCTCCGCAGAACTTTGACAATGTTCCTCTACGTAGCCGGCGAATCGGAAATAACGAATACTAAATTCCCGTAAGCCTGTCGACTCGATTACGTACTCTGGAGATTTTGACACGAATATGCGCTAACCTGACGGATTAGCGGCATCTGCCGAGGTTTAGCAAGACTTTATCAACGCGATTTAATGTCGTCGGCTTCTACTCTCCTAGGTTTACCCTTTCTCGGACGGACGATTTACTCGCGCTGGACTATTCTAAGGAGTTCGATTTAGAACTTACTTTTTAACCAACTTGATTGACTTCAAATGTCGTACTTCACTAATGCCAATCCGATATTTATTGGCGAGAATCGCTAATCATCTATCGGATTACCTTGGTACTATCTTCCCGTATCTGTACTTTCGGGAGACGTTTTCCATCTGCCGGCGCGTGTTTATACTCGCCGCGTGTCCCTGTCGTCCCATTGTAACGTGTGCGCACTCAGTGCAGCCGCACTGAGAGGTTGATCGTTTTGTAACGTTACAATATACATTGTATATGACAGGAAATAAATAAATACATGTTTTTACATATACAGGGTGTCCCAAAAATTACCTGACCAACGGGGTATGGCGGTGTTCGGGAGGCACTACTGATCACGAAAATGACCTTCCTTTTGTCCGGAAGGTCATAGTTTTTAAATGGGAGCAGGTCAAAGTTGACCAATCAGAACGAGGCGTCAAGAGAAACGTAGGCACCTACGAACTCTGAGTTTTCTTCCCTCGCTTTTGTTTCCCCGTAGCTTGTTTCTTGTTTCTTGTTTCCAATAGGCATGTCTTCGGCTGACGTCATCCTGCCCGAAGCCACCGAGAAACAAAAGCGAGGGAAGAAAACTCAGAATTCGCAGTTTCTCTTGACGCCTCGTTCTGATTGGTCAACTTTGACCTGCTCCCATTTAAAAACTATGACCTTCCGGACAAAAGGAAGGTCATTTTCGTGATCAGTGGTGCCTCCCGAACACCGCCATACCCCGTTGGTCAGGTAATTTTGGGACACCCTGTATAAAAGTGTGTTTATTTAAATAATTAGCAACGTAAGTTTACAGCTTTCTAGAATTCTGAATGGACCAACCTAAAGTAAGTAAGTAATGCTTTGATAAATGATAAAATCACAAAACATATTTTTATTTAAATAATATTATTTTTATTGTCAGATTACAATTATTAGTACACATATTTGTCGTTTCTGACAAGAATTTATTGCAACTGCATGTATCCGCGTGTCGAATTCGACAACAATTTTAATCGTAGGTATTCATGTGTCGAATCCGACAAAAATGGCAATTGTAACTATCCATCTGTCGAATCCGACAAATAATTATTTTTCCCCTATTATATACGTAACCACTGCCATGGAACTGCTCCTTCACGCGAGACAAAGTATGTTGCTAAAGTATCACGCTGCTCTGTTGCTGTCGTAGGTGAGTGGTGTGGTCCATTGAGACCCAGTCTATTCCATGTTGGGCTTGGTGGGACTCTTAGACGCCAGTCACCATGGATGATTTCTCCATTTCTTCCTTCTCTGTCGACAAATAATTGATTTATATAATGCCTTCCTCTAGATTCCATTTCGTTGATAATAATAAAATTATGTAAACATGCTGTTGCATGAACTATGTTTTCAGCAGTTTCAAGCTTGCAGCGCAATGATGCTTGATGGACTGCCTACCTCGCAACGAGAATGCCAAAAGAATTTTCGATCACTCTGCGAGGTCTGGAGAGGCGATAATTAAATACGTGTTCCTTGTTGCCTAGAAGGTTTCGCCTTGCATACGGTCGCATCATATTGTTACGTCCGACACGTCTTGGTTCCGAGGAGGAAGTACGTGGAGGGCGAACTTACTTATTTTTGGGATTCTTGCCACCTTAAAATGCTTATGCACACCCAACTGCTTTCTGCTGCTTCTTTTGGACTGATGTCGATTGATAATCAGGCTCGTTGTTAGATTATATATATATATATATATATATATATATATATATATATGAAGATGGAGAATTTAGGTATTTGCGAAATGATTCAGAGCAATGCCAAATGTGTATTGGTTAATATGCAATATCTATTGTATTGTAACGAATATAGAAATGAACATAAAAATGAATATAAAAATGAATATAAAAATGAATATAAAAATACGACGCACCGCGTTATTATAATGATATAATATGCCAAAAGACTGTCGGTGTTGTTTGTGTTGTTCGTGTTACAATGGTTGGAGTAAATTTGTGTACGTGTAACTGATATTCTATTGCGTATATGAATGAGCGGTGCGATCAACCGTAACAGTAGATATGTATAAGTTCGTGGTGTAATAATGCGATAATGAACAGTGATTATAATAACGTGTTGGACTCACCGATGAGGGCAAGAGAGAGAGATGTTCTAGATGGTTTGGGACATGTCCCCAGAAATAGTATATAATCCAAAATTTAGAAGATGATCCTTGTCCTGGCCGCTAAGGTAGGCACTAACACTAGTGTAGTGGTTGTTACACACAAGGACACTGAGTTCAAAAGGGGTAAAACTTGTGATTCTCGATGCGCTTTGCTGCTCGGTCCTAAGGCGAGGAAGACAAGATAGGCCCTAAGGTATCTTGACTAACACAATGGATTGGCACTAAGTTCGCCTTTGACTCAAGGTTTTAGTAAATAGAAAAGTGAAGTGACTTCTTTTGATGAGGCTCCTAAGTAGACTAACTAATTCGCTCCTCGATTCTGGCTCGAGGAGTGCTAGGGTCCAGAGAAGGGATGGAAAACTGCCGATTCGGTGCATTCTGGAATCGTGGGACCAGCGCGGACTGTTCGTGGTTCCCGCGGTCTTGTCACGTTATCGGCACGTACTTTGGAGTTCATGGTCCTAAAGTTCTCTAATTTATGCAACTTATATTACTCTCTCTCTCTCTTACACTCACCGGTAGGTCCCCATGGGAACATTCTGTAGAGGGACCGTTCCCATGGACTTACAATCCTATGATTATTACTATCTTATTTCTAACTTATACTAAGGAGGAGCTAGGTGCGCGTAAGACCTGATCGCAAAGTAATAGGGCAGGGGCGTTTGGCGGGAATTTTGGGGTGTAGTTGCGTCGGACGTAACAATATAAGGTTTTAGAGGAAAGGCTTCATCCCTAATAAAAGAAAAAGGGTGTTGAACGTCAGCATCAGGAAAATTGCTTGGTGTTGGTAGATCTATCAAACCGTGATTCAAGGCTTTACCCATATCGCAATTTGCAAAAATTCCAGTATCATTTAATGAACCATAATCTCCAATATCTACCCAAGTAAAACGATAATGGGCATCACACGTGGCTAGGAGAATGAAACTGAAAAACCCAAACTGAAACTGAGCAGAGGATGGAACACCTGGAGCGTCTCCTGCTCCAGAGTCACGATCCACGAAATGCCCCTGCCGGTAATTATATTTTAATTATTTATAGAAAAGCAATAAATAAGTTAATATTAATTTATTAAAACTATTTATTATTTTTCAGTGCGATCAGACCCCAGATGGAGTAGTGGAGGCGGAAGAAGTCGAGCAAGGTGGTATGATCGCCGGTACGGGGCATACGGCAGAGGTCGTAGGGCCGGGCGGCGCGGCGGTGGCGGCGGCGGAGGAAATATCATTATTTATTATTAATTTCATTTAACTTCTTTCTTCTATTGTTCTTAAATAAAAATTGTTTCAATTGTTTCATTTCTCTAACGATATTGATAATGATCTCGTCTATGTTCGCCATAATGACAGGTGATGATGAGGCATGCTCGGTGCTACTCATCACGTTTCGTGCTCCGTGAAATCCTTAGCGACCCTAGCAACCGCTTCCGTATCGTTGCTATGTCCAAGACGTCACAAAAATCGTAGAGACTTAGTAAACGCTCGGTTTTAAAAACGATTTTCTCCTTCTTGATTGGAGGATCCAATGGAATTAGGTAAATATCAATTGAAGATCTTATTGCTTATTTCTTATTGCTTATTTCTTATTATATTGCATTGTAGAATGGCCTTTAAGAGTTTCCTATAAAAGGAGGAGCTGAACGTGCCTTCGTTAATTTTCTGTGACAATTCGACCGATGTTAAGGGATCTACCCTAATTAGACGGGCAAAAAGAAGGCTATTTTCACGAATTTTTTTGACCGGTATAAATTATAAATATGGATATAAAAAGTGTTAGACCTAAAAAATACACTCTTAAAATACACAAAAAAAAATTTTTTATATTCATTTTACTCTGTTTTCGTACAGAAAAATGGGGCAGAAGACAGGTCCAAAAAAAAGATGGGTGTGCGCTGTTGATGAAATCTCTGGAATAGATGATCTGAAAAAAAAAGGTTTTAGATTCAGTAGGTAAATGGCTATAGCGCATATCATACGATTTTTGATTTTTAAAAAAATGACAAAATGGCGGCCTTTTTACTAAAAACTACGAAAAAACACGTTTTTTTCCTTCGTTTTTTGCAAAAAAAAAATAGTTATACTCAAAATTTCAAAATTCGTATGATATGCGCTATAGCTATAGTCATAAAGAACATGTGGTAAAGTTTTGGTAAGGATCGGTTGAATAGTTTCAGAGATTTTATCAACAAGCCGTCCAAAAATGTCATTTCGAGAAAATCGCGTTTAAAGTTTTCTTTAAAATCGAGAAAAAATCTTACTTACGTCTAATCAGCGGTGCCTGAACCATACAGTATGCCTTCAGTTTCTTCATACCGCTCATTTTCATCCAAAATAGCCTGCCTTCGTATATATTCACAAAAGGTAGCAGCTCCTCATGTATACAAAGGCAGGTAGGTAGTATTGCTCCAAGCGGTGCGTATATTAGCGCACTCAGGTAGCTAAGTAAACGTCGCTCAAAAGTACACTTAGACTGCTCGGATCTTTATAAAATTTTAATATGATACTTTTAAATGTGTATACTTTCGAAAAATGCAGTAAAAAAATCGATTTTTTAAAAATTCTAATTAGGGTAGATCCCTTAAATAAGAGGAAACAACGCGAGTTCGAATACAGTTACTATTAAGGAACATCGCGGAAGTGAAACATTTGATCGACGCTAAAAGAAATTATAACAGTCTTCTACAATAAAAAATGAATTTCTCAACAATTAACAAAGTCGGTCGTTTGGATGACTATCTTCGAACAAAGAAATTGGCTGAGTTGGAGCCTCAAAACTGATCCTCAACGTGGAAGACAGCTTTTCAATGTTTCTATCTGCAAGAATGGCAAAAGTTTTGAATGTCGACGAGGATCTCTTGAAGAAGATGATACAAGCCTATGAGGAGAATCGAGTCCTCATGCGTTATCTCGGCCGACGGTACAACCAGATCGAGTTCCAATATCTATAAACTTTGCACTCGTGCTTCAACTATTATGTATACATGTTAAATAAATATACAGCTTATTATTATATCTTATATCTTTATTCATAATCAAAAAAAGATGTACATTACGATAACCAGTTCCTTAACAATGTCACATTTTCAGTTGAGCAATTAAAATGTGGAGCATGGTGATTTGTACATCGAGTAAGCGAGTTTTTGAGCAATTTTTGCAACGAAGGGCATCCCAGATCTCCCAGATCCACGTTGTACTCGGTTCGTCCAATGAAAGCTCCCAACCAAACTTTCTTCTCCAATCCTTTCACATAGATCTTAGATGCATTTTGCAAGATGACTCGAAGAATGTTTTTAGCTTGATTGTAAGCAACGTCCCCAGCGCTCCAGGATATTCCATGAAAGTTGCGCTCCAACCACAAATTTATACTTTTGTATTTAGCCGGTAGATGTTTCCATGGACAAGGTGGTTGAAAGAGAAAAGTTGCAGGCTCGGAGAAATTGCTGTCGACTCCAGTCTAATTACTAATCCTCTGACAGAGCATGATTATTACGTGCAAGATATTTTTAGAACTGCCAATCTACAGTACATAAAAGATGTGATTGGATACATAGCCGGTTTTAAGGCTCAAACTATTTTCAGGATTTGGTAAATGCAAGGTGTTAAATTTTACGACTTGGTGCACTCTTGGTAATTGTTCTCTCTTTATTCGTGGTCATAACCGAACTGTTGTCTCCGAGCGCTCTCGCCGGAGGTCTCTCTTAGGGCCTTCACACACAACAATCGCACATGTACAAATATCCACCTACATCAACCTACTGGTGCATCACACGGTTTTATTGCAAAACAAATCCAATCAAAAACAAACTGTTAGGTTTGTCTAGATCAATTAGTAGCTAAAACTCCTTCATCATTTTTACAAAGAAATAAATGTAGGGGAGGCCTTAAAGCCGCCTCTTATGATGTTATAAAAATTTGTGAAATTGCGGATAAATGTTTTCACGCTGTGAATGTTTTTAAAACGAAAAATGTTTTAAATTATTTAGCAGCCATTACCTTTCGCAATATTTCGTCATATATTTTTGTTAGAATAGGCGCCATTGATGTACGGCCCTGTTGCCTCCCCACGTGGTCTTTTTAGACGCGAGTAGCCTCGAACCTAGTGACTTAGTTACCTGCTGTATAAGGGTCAGGACGAGAGAAAGAACGTTGTCTACTTATTAGAAAAACAAAGAATAAAGACATATAATAGATACCAGTGGAGTTGTTGTATACGGCCGCATCAAAAAGTCCAAAAGGTTATGGGCCAAGACTCACTTCCACTGCGCAAGTGAGAAAGGTAGTTGTGAAATATTGAAAAGTGAACGAACGGAAAAAATGGCAGCGAACGAGGAGACGAGTGAGACTGCGTCAGAACAGAGCGGTGAGTACGATAAATGAAAAATCTTAGTGCGGGAATTAACGAGTAAAGAGAAAATCCGTGAAATTTAATAACGGAAAATTCGTAACTTTGATAATTGAGTTAACAATTGTGTCACAAATGGTCAAGATGGCCGCGATGTAAAGAACATTCTCGATCTCGAAGAACAAAGCTAGACAAGTTGAGACTCGGCCGATTCCGGGAACGTCACGTGCGAGGCCTGCGCCGGTATAAACAACGTGTATATTGGCTCACGTTGTCAATATACCGGGCAATCGCGTAGATGCCTGAGATACGCATGTATATACGAAAATGAAAGAGAGATGGAGCTCCAACGGGATATAACGAGCGTTTTTGACGAGTGTTAACGAAAGAACGAGCGATGACGATGAACGAGCGAACGATAGAACGAGGGTTAAACGAGCGTTGAACGAGAGAGCGCGAATCGGCATATATGTGTTGTGACGACACTTTTTAACGGTGACGCACAAATAAATGGCAAAACGACAAATTATCGGAACCAAAATCCGGGGACGGATCCGATTTATTTTAAATAGAAAATAGAACAAGATGGTGAAATACAAATGACAAATACAGAAAACAGATCGAGATGATGCAGAACACACTGGGATATTTACCCAAACGATAGTATACAATAAGGTTCCCGCTGGAACAACGCAACATACGATACGAGATATTAAACGGTACGGTAACGATAATAAACGATACGATAATGACTCACGCACCCATGTGTTAGGGAGACGATTCCGCGAGACGTGGACTGAACGGTTAGACACAAAACCGGAAGAATTGAAATAATTAAATGAGAGACCGATCTCCTGTTTGTTACCGGATTAGCTATCCTTGGACCCTTAGTGGTCAGGAAAGCGCAGGATGACGCGTAAGAGTACGTCGAACAGAAAAGATCGGTTGATCCCGTGAATTGAAAAGTAGCCAAAATATCCCTGAGCGTCACTCACCGTTGTCCAGTAGCTCATACTATTTCCAGGAACACACTCTCCTGATTTATAGCCCCTCAAACGGATCACGATACGATACAGTAAATACAAAATTCGGTAGAAAACGATAGCACGTCTATCCCTGAGTTAGGCCACGCCGTGAGTGACGCTACAAATTTCCAAAATCGGGAACCTTCCTGAGAGCGCGCTGTAATACCACCCCCTGGTCCAATCAGGTTCGCTGTTACATGGGCTCCGCTAGCTAGCTCGCGATCTTCAATTGTTTTAACGATCCCGGTAAAATAGATCCTGGCATCTTGCTACGTTAGGATGGCTGCAGTGCCGTTTCCGGAAGACGGGAATCACATCCACCTCTTCTCCCTCGATATTCGGCTTCCCGCCGCTTCTGCAACTCCTATGTGCCCTCTGCTTCTGAAGACGCTCGCCGCTGGCTTCGCGTAGTCGAGCCACCAGGTTGTGTGCTCCGGTCCTGACGTCACCTCTCCTTGACAGCGCTCCGCCAGGCCCGTAGTTGACTCTCTCTCGGGCCCCGTCTCAATACAAATTGTATCGAATCCTCTCGGATCCGCTTAATGAACTCAAAAACAAACGAAACGTTCCCCACGGAGAAATAAATACAAATTCTTAAAATAAAAATCAGTTCAACGCCACGCGAAACGCTCCGTAACTCATCCGGCCCCACGACGTAGCCGAATTCGCCTAATTTTGTGACGTGCATCAAAATGCCACGTCACAGTGTATATATTAATTGATATTTACATATATTGTACAAAAACGAAGTATCACGATATATACGAGTGGTCGAATATACATATAGAAAACGAGTGAATAACGAAGCGAAAAATTTCTAAAAATAATTGACGAAAATTCTATACGTCACACGCTCGTGTATCGTGTACCGTTCGATTATAAACACACGTACTGACGCCGGTATGAGTGTGTGAGGCGTAAACCTTCGCTACGAGAAAAAATAAGCGAATGAATTTTCTTTCCTCCAACTGTACAAAATTATAATTTGACAAAGTTTAAAGTCTCATTGTTATACAGGGTGTATCGCAACTATCTGATTATAAGTACAAGGTGCGATAGAGGAGACCATGCTGAGCAAAGTGGCAGGTTTCAAAATGTTGTACGACAAAAATTGACCAAGCTGTTAGCGATCAAAGTTGACCAATCACAGACGAGCAATAGCTGCAAAGAATTATACATAGTGATAATCTGACGGAAATAAAAACCAAGCACTTGTGGTAAGAGCTAGGGGCTACGCACACATGCTACCGTTACACGGACGTAAAACAATTGATAGAGAGGAGCATGTTCAACTGCTAAGCTCAGGCAGCTCCAGAAAAATGAATTACCACAGTCGGTAACTCTAATGCATTTTTTCGAGCTGTTAAAAAATTAAATTATTTCTTAGCATTTTCTTGATGACTTCGTGTTTGTGAGGCTTTTGGCGTGCTACAGATTTCTCTCGCAATCGAGAGGACTGCACAGGCTCTCTCTTCTCAATAATTATTATGAATAACTATTTGCGGATTTATGATGAAGGATGAAAATAGTTATTTGGAAAGAGCGTAATGACGACACATAATTTACCTATTGACGAAACAATTTCTGGATCCACTAGGTGATTGTGTAACTTCGATACTACTCGCTTCGATTCCACCTACCATAAGAGTTCTCGATACTTGCCGTCATTGAGACAAATCACCAACTGCGCTGCAACCTCTTCAAATTATTACTGTAATGATATTTTAAACCCCAATGTCGACTACGACCTGCGCTTCGATTAAGACGAGTAGAATTAACAAAGTTCAATTTTTAAAAAGCCCCAGACGCCATCCCCACAGATACCTTCACATACTTCTTCGACGTAGTGCTGGGAGATTCAGGGTCCCTCGCTGTCATCCTGGGAATTTCTGTGCTACTAGCCGTTGCCGTTCATAGTACATTTTCCTGTACTTCCTTCTGTACATTATTATTACAGTTCATTTACATATCGCATATCAAGTTGAAGTTCAGGGTATGAAAGTTACACCAATCGATAGCTAAAGGTCTCCTTATGAAGATATTATTTTGTATCGGCTTCATTTTCGTGGCCATTATTCTCTCTTCCTTCCGTAATACGTTGTTTTTTGAATTATGTAATTATCATTTTTAGTTTGATTTTTATGACTTTTTTCCCAACCCGTTGTAAAATTAGTCAAATTCGTCCGGTTATTCTCGCATAGGCACCGGTTTTTGCCCGGCACTAAAAGGGTTAAGTTTTCCTTCGTTTGTCCTTTTTTCACTTCTTGCTCTATCTTTTTGACAGTAATTTTCGTAAGCTTTTGGATCATTTCGTATTTTTTGTTTTCTTAATTTTTGAGCAATACGTTTTTGTTCTAGACGACTTTGTTGAAGTTCATAATTAACTAAATGAATTCCATATGTTGTTAGGTAGACCGGAAAGTATTGTCATTTCTGTTATTGTTTGATTATCATTTGTCGGCTTGTGGTGTTGTTGAAAACGCGCGAAACAGGGCCACGTGCCATTTTAAAGTTATGTTCTGTTATGCCGTGAAGATGTTATAAAATAATCAACACTTTTAATAATAATAAAATAGCAAAAACAAACTATTTTTATTGTATCTCTGTTTCGTTAACAGCGGCACAATTTTATTCTATTTTCCTTTTATGAGCGGACGATGCTCATTCGGAGCCTACAATTCGACGACTGACTTTTTGTTGCGTCTAAATAATGAAGAGCTTCTAGACCTTAGTACAGTTTTGCTGACAAAGGGTTACTTATCACGTGGTACTAAGAATGCTAACCTAGTAAATAACTAAGTAACGTTTAGGGCATAACAGTTCATATAATTTTTTTTTAATTTTTCACTTAGACCATTTTCATAATTAACACTAAATCAATTCCATATAATATGGAAATTACAACCACTATCTAATGGTTCATTTTTTACAATTTCGTAAAAATTACATTGAATTAATTTCTTTTTAAATAATATGTTGTGAAATAACTGATAAACTCATTTTTTTAAATTTTGACTTACACCACTTCCATAATTATGGGCACATACAGGGTGTCCCAGAACTACTTTTACACCCGAAAGTGGGTGATGGCTGAGGGTCCCCCGAGTACCCTCCCGCAAACCGTTTGCCAAAATTCGCAATAGTTTTTAAGCATTTAAGATGCACCAATCAGAATGAAGAATTTCCGCGGATCGTGACTGCATGGTGGGAGGTATAGTCGTGGCAGGCAAAAGCTAACTGCTGCAGCCAGATGACGCGATTCGCAATTGTTTCTTAATCCGAGCGCCAAGCGTTTTCGTTGACAGACTGCCGATACTGGCCGAACTCCTTAGCTTCGTGCAGCCGTCTCTCGTCCAACGCGCGATTCTCTACTGTTTCGAGATATGAGTTCGGTCAGACGCAAAACCCGTACACGGTGCGTCAAACGAATTGAAATGTTATTTTAACTATGAGTAGCTCAGAGAAATAATATTATTACAGAGAGAGACAAAGAGAAAGAGTGACAGAGGGGGGAGGGGGGGGGGAGGAATTATCAATGTTCATGGCACGATATGTATAACTATTTATGTAACTCATGCATGAAAAACACTACTTTCGTGCCTCCGAAGTGTGGCAAAAGTGGCGCTTTATAACTATGGATACGATAAAAATGCTGCGCATGCGCAAATCAGCCCAATTTTACATTATCGCACTAGTGCTTTCTTCTCGCACTAGTGCGATAAAGTAAACTTTGTTCTCGCGCGCTGTCATGAAATGCATTCACTTTGGAACCCTTCCTGGCTCTTCTTATGGCTGCCTCCTGCAACGAAGAGATGTTCCAGTCTCTTTGGAGGCACCAAAAGTAGCGTTTTTCATGCATTCGATACAGAAAATATTATGCGATACTGGTACAATAAAGCGAACATTATACGCAGTTCGTGAAGTTTGTCAAACTCGCCGCACTCGTAAAACAAACAGCACTCGCCTTCGGCTCGTGCCGTTGTGTTACTCGTGTGCGGCTCGTGCGACCAACTTCACCGCCTGCCTATAAAGTTCGCTTTCTCGCACTTGTATCGCAAAGTACTATTGTTTATTAAAAAATGCGTTCATGCGCCATTTGCACCAGACATAACTTGGGCAAAGAGATTTTCGTGCAGGATGAGACCCTAACGGAAAATCGAAGGAGACAGTAGAGAGTAGTAGAGAGATAAGAAGTACTTTTTCCGGGACTTCTTACGGTACTCCATCCCGTACGTTCTTCCGTTCATCTTACAGCAAGTCTGCCTGTGCGTTTCCCTGAATCTGCACGGAGCTGTTTGCTGTGATTTCGAAGTACAGATGTCTCTCGCTCATGTTCTTGAACTCCTGCTGTTCCTGGCCATTAATTTCTCCGGGACTTTTTCCGGGACTTTCTGTGGTACTTTTACCGGCACTTTTACCGGCACTTTTTCCGGGACTTTTTCCGGGACTTTTTCCGGGACGTTTTCCGGGACTTCTTACGGTACTTCATCCCGTACGTTCTTCCGTTCTTCTTACAGCAAGTCTGCCTGTGCGTTTCCCTGAATCTGCACGGAGCTGTTTGCTGTGATTTCGAAGTACAGATGTCTCTCGCTCATGTTCTTGAATTCCTGCTGTTCCTGGCTCCTAGGCTCTAAAAAGAATAAAGTCGAATACCCTGACTCCGATAATTGCGTAAAACACCCGATTTTTATTCACCTGCTATTTTCTATTTATTTGCTCCGAAGTAGAACACCACTCGCTTTAACGAGGATCAATTGTTTGTTCCAATTGACATACGCTCAAATTCAATGATCGAAAATTATATCGCACGCACTAATAGAATTTACAATGTTTGCGCTTATTTTCTGGACTATGGAAAAATCTACAAGCGTTGTGCCTGAGAGCGATGTTATCATGAATGCTTTAACCAACAGAGCCAAAGTGAAATGGGGAGATCGTTTCTACAGCGGTCGAGTCGTTGCTCGGAGCCGTAAGTCGGATGCATTACATTCTCAGAACATATTTATTATCTCTTAGGCCTGTTTTTACCGTTTAAGTTTTATAAGAGCTTAGCCGAAACCCTTCTACATTGGTTTATGCTGTTCGAGTTAAACAATTATACGTACTCGAGCGCTAGGTTTCATTAAATGTCGTTTAAACTTAAATGGTATAACTGCGCTCTTAGTGTGTCATAATCTAATATATAAATGATAAAAATTAGAAGACAAGACCTGGTTAGAATCTCTCCATATTAATACACACGGTACTGTGATTAACCAATCGGAGAGAACCTCACTGCAGCCACAGGTTCAGCCAGGGTTATCCGCTTCACAGCAACTTCCTCTTTCAGTTCGAGGAAACACTGACGAAGACAACAACGTTGACAATGACGATAACCGTCACTACAACTGTAACAACGACCGTCACCATGACAATGACAATGACAATGACGATGACGATGACGATGACAATGGCGATGACATTAACGGACCTACGAACACGGAAATTGACAGCGACATTCCACAAGTCGAGCTCACAGTGGGAAGTGGAGTTCGTATTTCAGAGCTCGACTTGGAGGATATACGGCAACGGTGGACAGACAAACCAAAAGAAATGACGAGACGTATTTTGATCAGTATCATCGGACGACACAATTTGACACAAATGTCTCGAACTGGAAGAGGAAATAGAAGACCAATTCCGCATCGTATACTTCGAGCTACAGAGAGTAAGATTTCTTAAAAGTTTTTAATCGACGCTAAATGAAATTATTCATTAAAGTAAACTTACTTAACATGCTCATATTCTGGTTTATTTAGCGTTCACCTTCAACCACACGCAAGCCCGATTCCGCCTCAGTCACCACAAATTTAATATCTGCCTAACAAAATTTTGCAATGGACTAAGAAATCCCCGTTAAAATAATTTCAACGAAGCCAAAATAATTATTAATCAGTTCTCGTGTTGTTGTTCTGTTTTTTGTTGTGTTCTTGTTCATTCAGCGCTTCCGGCTATCTAAGTGATCATTTTCAAAATTCAGGTAATCTCCCAAGCATCCTTCTGCATTCATCCGATATTTCTAATAAAATTCACTCGTTCAGGCATCCAAAGTCATTGTTTCCATGTTCCTGAACATGTTCACTCACAACCTGGCGCACCGAGGCATGATCCACGACCTTTCGGTTATCCAGACCATCAATTTGACTACTCCGTTGCCATCTTCCTCCATGACCTGGTGTACCGAGGCTTCTGATTATACAGCCAGACTTTTTTTGAAATCCAAGTACGAAATGAATCTTTTTCCAATACGCAGTTATTCATATTTGTCACTTTTGTCTCTCCAGGCACTCCTGACAATCCTTACTAATAACCTGGTGCTCCAAGGCATGATCCACGACCTTTCGGTTATCCAGACCATCAATTTGACTACTCCGTTGCCATCTTCCTCCATGACCTGGTGTACCGAGGCTTCTGATTATACAGCCAGACTTTTTTTGAAATCCAAGTACGAAATGAATCTTTTTCCAATACGCAGTTATTCATATTTGTCACTTTTGTCTCTCCAGGCACTCCTGACAATCCTTACTAATAACCTGGTGCTCCAAGGCATGATCCACGACCTTCCGGTTATCCAGACCATCATAGCGACTGCTCTCACGTTCCTGAAATACTGAGACCAATCGTATCAGCGATTCAAATCATCAGTGTGGATTCTAGTTATTTCGTAGCATCGCAGTGTCTTAATTTTATCATTATAAATGATTATTCATAATCGCAATGTAGATTATGCTATTAATAATAAATGTATATTCGTTTAAAAATTCTCAAAATTGTTATTTTTTATGGTACAAAATAGAATAGAAAATAACAATATTCAATTTAATAAAATTAATTTAATAAAAAAATGAATTAATTAATTAATTTAATTATAGTACTTTGCGATACAAGTGCGAGAAAGCGAACTTTATAGGCAGGCGGTGAAGTTGGTCGCACGAGCCGCACACGAGTAACACAACGGCACGAGCCGAAGGCGAGTGCTGTTTGTTTTACGAGTGCGGCGAGTTTGACAAACTTCACGAACTGCGTATAATGTTCGCTTTATTGTACCAGTATCGCATAATATTTTCTGTATCGAATGCATGAAAAACGCTACTTTTGGTGCCTCCAAAGAGACTGGAACATCTCTTCGTTGCAGGAGGCAGCCATAAGAAGAGCCAGGAAGGGTTCCAAAGTGAATGCATTTCATGACAGCGCGCGAGAACAAAGTTTACTTTATCGCACTAGTGCGAGAAGAAAGCACTAGTGCGATAATGTAAAATTGGGCTGATTTGCGCATGCGCAGCATTTTTATCGTATCCATAGTTATAAAGCGCCACTTTTGCCACACTTCGGAGGCACGAAAGTAGTGTTTTTCATGCATGAGTTACATAAATAGTTATACATATCGTGCCATGAACATTGATAATTCCTCCCCCCCCCCTCCCCCCTCTGTCACTCTTTCTCTTTGTCTCTCTCTGTAATAATATTATTTCTCTGAGCTACTCATAGTTAAAATAACATTTCAATTCGTTTGACGCACCGTGTACGGGTTTTGCGTCTGACCGAACTCATATCTCGAAACAGTAGAGAATCGCGCGTTGGACGAGAGACGGCTGCACGAAGCTAAGGAGTTCGGCCAGTATCGGCAGTCTGTCAACGAAAACGCTTGGCGCTCGGATTAAGAAACAATTGCGAATCGCGTCATCTGGCTGCAGCAGTTAGCTTTTGCCTGCCACGACTATACCTCCCACCATGCAGTCACGATCCGCGGAAATTCTTCATTCTGATTGGTGCATCTTAAATGCTTAAAAACTATTGCGAATTTTGGCAAACGGTTTGCGGGAGGGTACTCGGGGGACCCTCAGCCATCACCCACTTTCGGGTGTAAAAGTAGTTCTGGGACACCCTGTATGTGCCCATAATTATGGAAGTGGTGTAAGTCAAAATTTAAAAAAATGAGTTTATCAGTTATTTCACAACATATTATTTAAAAAGAAATTAATTCAATGTAATTTTTACGAAATTGTAAAAAATGAACCATTAGATAGTGGTTGTAATTTCCATATTATATGGAATTGATTTAGTGTTAATTATGAAAATGGTCTAAGTGAAAAATTAAAAAAAAATTATATGAACTGTTATGCCCTAAACGTTACTTAGTTATTTACTAGGTTAGCATTCTTAGTACCACGTGATAAGTAACCCTTTGTCAGCAAAACTGTACTAAGGTCTAGAAGCTCTTCATTATTTAGACGCAACAAAAAGTCAGTCGTCGAATTGTAGGCTCCGAATGAGCATCGTCCGCTCATAAAAGGAAAATAGAATAAAATTGTGCCGCTGTTAACGAAACAGAGATACAATAAAAATAGTTTGTTTTTGCTATTTTATTATTATTAAAAGTGTTGATTATTTTATAACATCTTCACGGCATAACAGAACATAACTTTAAAATGGCACGTGGCCCTGTTTCGCGCGTTTTCAACAACACCACAAGCCGACAAATGATAATCAAACAATAACAGAAATGACAATACTTTCCGGTCTACCTAACAACATATGGAATTCATTTAGTTAATTATGAACTTCAACAAAGTCGTCTAGAACAAAAACGTATTGCTCAAAAATTAAGAAAACAAAAAATACGAAATGATCCAAAAGCTTACGAAAATTACTGTCAAAAAGATAGAGCAAGAAGTGAAAAAAGGACAAACGAAGGAAAACTTAACCCTTTTAGTGCCGGGCAAAAACCGGTGCCTATGCGAGAATAACCGGACGAATTTGACTAATTTTACAACGGGTTGGGAAAAAAGTCATAAAAATCAAACTAAAAATGATAATTACATAATTCAAAAAACAACGTATTACGGAAGGAAGAGAGAATAATGGCCACGAAAATGAAGCCGATACAAAATAATATCTTCATAAGGAGACCTTTAGCTATCGATTGGTGTAACTTTCATACCCTGAACTTCAACTTGATATGCGATATGTAAATGAACTGTAATAATAATGTACAGAAGGAAGTACAGGAAAATGTACTATGAACGGCAACGGCTAGTAGCACAGAAATTCCCAGGATGACAGCGAGGGACCCTGAATCTCCCAGCACTACGTCGAAGAAGTATGTGAAGGTATCTGTGGGGATGGCGTCTGGGGCTTTTTAAAAATTGAACTTTGTTAATTCTACTCGTCTTAATCGAAGCGCAGGTCGTAGTCGACATTGGGGTTTAAAATATCATTACAGTAATAATTTGAAGAGGTTGCAGCGCAGTTGGTGATTTGTCTCAATGACGGCAAGTATCGAGAACTCTTATGGTAGGTGGAATCGAAGCGAGTAGTATCGAAGTTACACAATCACCTAGTGGATCCAGAAATTGTTTCGTCAATAGGTAAATTATGTGTCGTCATTACGCTCTTTCCAAATAACTATTTTCATCCTTCATCATAAATCCGCAAATAGTTATTCATAATAATTATTGAGAAGAGAGAGCCTGTGCAGTCCTCTCGATTGCGAGAGAAATCTGTAGCACGCCAAAAGCCTCACAAACACGAAGTCATCAAGAAAATGCTAAGAAATAATTTAATTTTTTAACAGCTCGAAAAAATGCATTAGAGTTACCGACTGTGGTAATTCATTTTTCTGGAGCTGCCTGAGCTTAGCAGTTGAACATGCTCCTCTCTATCAATTGTTTTACGTCCGTGTAACGGTAGCATGTGTGCGTAGCCCCTAGCTCTTACCACAAGTGCTTGGTTTTTATTTCCGTCAGATTATCACTATGTATAATTCTTTGCAGCTATTGCTCGTCTGTGATTGGTCAACTTTGATCGCTAACAGCTTGGTCAATTTTTGTCGTACAACATTTTGAAACCTGCCACTTTGCTCAGCATGGTCTCCTCTATCGCACCTTGTACTTATAATCAGATAGTTGCGATACACCCTGTATATATAATATAAAAAAAGAATTGGATACATGAATATCTTAAAGCTTTGTTCTTCACGCACGGAAAACGAGAGAATAAATACGAAGGATAAACGAGTGCGAATATATAAAATAAAAATTCTTGTATAGGGTTTCATCAAATTCCGGTAGAAGAATATATCTATGTACGTCTCGATAACTAATTATGTACATGTCCTCACAGATAGCCTGACTCTACTGGCATTCTATCGCATGCACAACGAAATTTTTGAATTCAGCAAAGTTCATCCGGAGGAAATAATCACTGTTACTCAAGTTGACGACAGAATTATTTTTCGAGCTGAATCTGGCGCAGAGTATCCAATAGGTAAAAAAAAAATAAGAAAAACTATTGATTTTTCTATTAATTAACATGTGTAAAATGAATAGAAGATTAACGAGCGATAAATTAACGAGAGGTTACCTAATGATTGGTAAATAATTAGAAATAATATCTGTGAATGTTGTTGTTTTGTATTATTTGTGCGATTGTATCCGCTGTGCGCTCTGAAATCGTGTAGATATGCAAATGTTGTTGAAATTTCATAGATTGGACAAAATAATGCGCGCTCAGATTCAAGAGAGATTTCTTTTAATGTTATTCGCTGTGTGCTCTGACATTGTGGGAATATGGTTGGGTACTGCGGTATTCTTGTGTTCGGAAACCTCGGTCCTTAAATCGCTTCTATTTAATTAGCTTGTCTTCGGTTAACGGAATAGTAAGCAATTGTTCTTCTCATGATAAGGGTTGTTAAAACGAGTGTTGGATTTACAGGAATGAACACCCTTGGAGAAAGAGAAAGGAGAGTTGTACTGCAGGCCATTAACGAGAGAAAACGAGAGGGCTTAATACTGTGTATGCCTACCTGTATCAACAATCCAAACAGTGTTAACAAAGAGAACGATGACGCTGAATTAAGCCAAGCTGATACTGACAGCAATAAGTCGTATGTAACGAACGAAACGTACTATCGAGACAAAACTATCGTTGCTTTGAATATAGTTACCAAGGCACTGGAAGATATGACAACCGCTCAAAACGACATGCAAGTCATCTTCATAAAAGGAATAACTACCCTCGTTGATAAACTCAACGGGCATTCTTCTCATACATTAAGCGGTCATGATCCTCGAAGCACCGAACAAAGAGATGAAACAAATGTAATAACTCCAACAGCAAATTCAGCTGATACAGAAACGTGCGATACTGCACTTGGAGTAAGTCGTCACGAGATAATTGAGTTGATTCAAAACGAAATGAAACGAGTGGGAATCAACTCAAATAGTAACGAGAGTAGACCAAAGTCTTCGGGAGCTGATGTGGTAAAAGAAATAAGCGAGAAGATACGAGTAGAGCTTGTAGGCAAAGATTCAAGTAAACGAGAATACAAGTTGACGAGTCAGATGAAATTCGAACATTTTATGGACTTTCTGACATCCGAGTTGCGAATCTTAGATTTGCTCTATATCATCAATTCGGATGAGAAACCTAACTTTACAGTTGACGACGCGACGAGAGAGAAACATGTCTTTAAAGTTAGAGATATTCTGATTAATAGATTGGATCAAAACTATTATTCGAAAATTGATAAAATCAAGGATCCAGTTGAAATCTTGAACAAGATCAGAGAAATCAAACGATGTGAGTCGAACTTGACCTCCATGACGATTCGAAAACGGCTCTATAACATGGAATATGTTCCGGGTAAAGAGAAGGCAGCGGAGTTTTGGGATCGGTTCGAGGAATTGGTACAAAATTACGATAGCCTACCAAACGTGAATCCTCTCTCGCATGATGAAAAGAGAGATGCGTTCTTTAATGGGATAACTCCCGCTATACCTCAAGTTAAATACATTGAATTCACGACGACGAATTCAACTGGCAAAGGATTGACGTATGGTCAGCTGAAGGCATTTATTATACAGCACGAAGCCAACAAGACTCATTCGTGTGATACGAAGCCCACAGCATTGAATGTCAGAAAACATGATCCTAGAAATCGATGTTATGGCTGTGGTGCTCAGGGTCATCACAGAGATGAATGCCCTAACGACAATCAACCGAAGTGTTACGAGTGCGGTAATGTTGGTCACATCGCTAGAGAATGTTCTGTAAGGGTGACAAAACAGAATGAACAGGGGTCGTCGTTGAAGTCCACGTCATCTTCGAGACAACATCACAGTACTCGAGGCAGCTTCCGTGGTAATAGAGGTGGCTTCCGTGGCAAACGCAAGTTCAACAATACGAATCGCGAGAACAACGCAAAACGAGCTAAAACATCTGACAAAGGACAAGGCAGTCAACAGAAAAATAGAGACAAGAAAAACCGAGATGATTCAAAGGAGAATCAAAGTGGAAACAAAGTCAACAAAGGTAAATGTATAGAGGTAAATATGATTAATTGTAGTAGAACGAGTGAAGTAAATTCGGCAACTAGTGAGAGTAGTGTTGAAAATACATTTACGAAGTTTTTGGCTGACTCGGGTGCCACTGAGCATTTAACAAATTCTAAGCTCATTTTCAAAACGTTTGATGAAACTAATAGAAATTCGATAAGATGTGCGAACAAGGAAGCTCATGCCGATTTAGATTCGGAGGGAGCTGGAATGGTAAATATTAAATTGAGTAACGATCGGGTGATGAGCTTGGAAAACGTTATCCTTACCGAAGCGTTGTCAGAAAACCTCTTGTCATTAAGAAAGTTTGCAGATATGGGACTAAGTATTTACTTAGACAATCGAGAAATCGATATTTTTGATCCCATCTCGCACGAGTCATTTATTAAGGGAATTTATCAACAATCCTTTTGGATAGTTGAGTTAGAACTAGATAAAACAAGTAATAAACGTCAACAATCGAGCGGGAGCAAAACGATGAAAACAGTAACTTATTTAACAACAGAGAGCTCCGATGGCGAACCCAGATACATGACTCGAAGCAAGACTAAAACTGTAGACGGATCACAAATAAATGTAGTTCCAACATCAATTGACGCAGCAACTCGAAAGGGGTCTGACGAAACAGAAACGAACGTTACGACTGATTTATCTGGGGTAAATGAACCTAATAACCAGATGATGAATTCGGACGGTCAGAAAACTACGAGCGAAGTAGTCACACCAATTATTCAAAGTTTCAAATTTGATTCATCAGTCTGGGACCGAAAGTTCTGTGACGTAGATGATATAGAGTCTGAAGAATTAACGAATGATGAAACGCCATTTAACGAGGGATACAAAAGTTTTATAGACAAAAATAACGCTTTGCTGTGGCAAGTACGTTTTGGAAATGCATCATTAGATTATCTAAAAGCAATGCAACGGATGTTTCCGAGCAATGAAAGCCTACAAAATGCACAGTTTGATGAGTCGATAAGAGATTGTGAAATCTGTATGGTAGCAAAATTTAACAAATTACCCTTCAGCAAAACGAGAGAACGAGCGGCAAAATCTCTTGAGATAGTACACGCTGACACCATGGGTCCAATAAGTCCTCAGACACATCTAAAGGGATATCGATTTATTTCGGTTTTCATAGACGACTATTCCAGGTTAGCTATGGCTTATCCCATGAAGTCAAAGAGCGAGACTGGGGAATGTCTGGAGGCATTCATCAAGAGTGGCCGGAATCTTCTAGGTTTCGATTCCAAGGTTTGCTACCTACAATCCGATCAAGGCACTGAGTTCACAGGAGGATACACGGTTGAAGTCTTGAAGAAAATCGGAGCTGAATCACGATTTTCAAGTCCGGATACTCCTGAGCACAACGGAGTGGCGGAACGATTTAATCAAACCATTCAGAAAAAGGTGCGGGCATACATGTATGATTCAAAACTTCCAAAAAATATGTGGGATCTGGCTCTTGGAGCAGCCACATATGCTTATAATAGGACTCCGCATAAATCTAGTGATATGGCGATACCTATTCAGAAGTTTGCACCGAGGAAAAGTTTTGACATCAATCAGCTGAAGCGTTTCGGGTGTTTAGCCTACATGAAAATTCAAAGAAACGTAGGACCGAAATTTGGAAGCATAGGTAAACGAGCGATTCTTGTAGGATATACTCCTTCGGGATTTATTCTACTTAGACCTGAAGAAGGGAAGCTATACGAGAGCAGAGATGTCCGTTTTAACGAGAAGCTTGTTTATGGAGATAAATATCGTAAACAGAGTATTAACACTATTCCTACCAGGACCGGTCAAATGACCGTTTTTAAATTTTCAATTGGAATTTTCTACATTTAACGTAAGTGAATTGCCTTTAAACTCTACGAGTTTTCCTCATATATATGTATGATACATTTTTCAATATTCACTTATTTTTTTATTGTATATTTTCTGAGAAAAATTTGTAGTCTGTCTTACCTACCACGACCGGTCATTTGACCGGTAGTACGATTTAGACATTTTTGTAATACATAGTTTCTCTCTAAGACTCAATGCCAAAACTATAAAGTCGTTACAACCGAAAAGTAATGTAGTTGTGGCACGATTTTATCCGAGAAGTGCCTTTCAGAAAATGGTTTACGGCAATTCTAAGTGAATCTAGAACCACAGAGTCCTCAACGGACGGTGTGATCCAAAACATGGTTCTCTCTCGGATGAGAGAAGCTGGATATTAGATGCAGGATTCAGGATGAAGGATACAAGATGCAGGATACAAAAGTATATATGGATGGCGAAGAAGACAAAAACCGCAAACTCGACGGATTTATTATTTACCCGGTAATACGTTTTTACATGCGAGTTGCCTTGGCTACCTAGTGACGCGGCAGCGAACTAGTGCTCGCTCGGATACCCCGTGTCTGGTTAGGGACTTTTGTCACAGTATAGACGTCTTCTCACGAATTCAAATCAGTATAGCCCATTTGTAAAAAATGCGACGAAAAAGAATAAAATGTAGATTATGTACTCTTGAATAAAAGAAAATATATTTTTATACTGGTAAGCTGGCTATTGGTCTGCATTCAATATTGAAAAATATAAGTTGTGAAAGACCGGTCATTTGACCGGCCGCGGTAGGAATAGGTATACGTGAAGTGTCGGTAGGAATAATGTTAAAGATTGGGTTTTTGAGTCGGACGAAATTGACAAAGATAATTGGTTTGTTAATCTAGGACGAGAAGCGAGCGGAAAATCGACTGAAATCTCAAAAACGGAGGGAGAGATTAAGAGAAAGAGAGGCAGGCCAAAGAAAAATCCAACTTACTCAGAAAATCCAAAGAGAGTTAGAAACGACGAAATTTCAATTGCAGACGAGCGAAATGAGAGAGAAAAAGATGTGATACCTGACGTTACGAGTGAAATGAGCGACACGAGTTATCACGCATTGTTAGCCGAAATTAACAATGATCCATCCTCTTATAAAGAAGCCACGGAAACGAGAGAAAGATGCAAGTGGCAAGAGGCGATTAATGAAGAGTTAAGGGGGAATCGTACAGCTCGGCGAACTCTGAGTTGACGGTGCTGCCGCGTGACGGCCAATTGCGGAAATAAGCGTGACGTGTGCACGGTGTTGCCGGGCTGCGCCGTTGCCATCAAGAGACTCGGTCGAGTCTCGCGCCAAGTACAGGCAACCCGCCGTACGGGGCACGGCTCGCCGAGACTCTTTACTCGAAGCATCGCTTGTACCTGTGTTTCCACTCAAATATCTTATGAACGGCTGTATGTGAGAAAAATTTATTGATACATTCACTCTAGGAATCAAGGGTTCTGAATTGATTGCCACTAAATTCAATACGATTAGTATACGAGATCAGGGTGTATTGAGATGGCGAGCGAGATGATTTTATTTCAGGTCCGTCGTCGTCGTCGTCGTCGTCGTCGTCGTCGTCTTCGCACGTCCATCGCATTTTTTACCCAACAGATGGCGCTGACTGCTGTGTCTTCATTACCTATTTGTACTCTGAATGGTGTTAGTAATTTACGAATACACAACACAGTCAAATACACTTTATACGTGAAGCTACTGTTCATACCGAATTTCCAGTTAGTATAAGGGTGCTCTCACACCGTATACAATTATTAAGTTTTTAATAGCATTCATGTGGAGCGCGCGTGTATGGGTGTATGTATATGTGTGCTTCAACATAGTTCCTCGTATTTTAGGTGACAGTTTTTAGAGACACAGAATTGTCCAGGTGTTTCTCTCCGTAGTTTTCTGTATCTAGGTGTCGGATGTGGAAGTCCAGGGTGTCCAGATGTTCTGCTCCGTAGTTTCTTGTATCTAGGTACTGGATGTGGAAGTCCAGCGTGTCCAGGTATTCCGCTTCGTAGTTTTCTGTGTCCAGGTGTCGGATGTGGAAGTTCAGGGTGTCCAGGTATTCCGCTTCGTAGTTTCTTGTATCTAGGTACTGGATGTGGAAGTCCAGGGTGTCCAGGTATTCCGCTTCGTAGTTTTCTGTGTCCAGGTGTCGGATGTGGAAGTTCAGGGTGTCCAGGTATTCCGCTTCGTAGTTTCTCGTATCTAGGTACTGGATGTGGAAGTCCAGGGTGTTCAGGTATTCCGCTTCGTAGTTTCTTGTATCTAGGTACTGGATGTGGAAGTCCAGGGTGTCCAGGTAGTCCGCTTCATAGTTTCTTGTATCTAGGTACTGGATGTGGAAGTCCAGGGTGTCCAGGTAGTCCGCTTCATAGTTTTCTGTATCTAGGTGTCGGATGTGGAAGTCCAGGGTGTCGAGGTATTCCGCTCGGTAGTTTCCTGTGTCCAGGTGTCGGATGTGGAAGTCCAGGGTGTCCATGTATTCCGCTCCGCAGTTTCTTGTATCTAGGTAGTGAATGTGGAAGTCCAGGGTGTCCAGGTATTCCGCTTCGTAGTTTCTTGTATCTAGGTACTGGATGTGGAAGTCCAGGGTGTCCAGGTAGTCCGCTTCATAGTTTCTTGTATCTAGGTACTGGATGTGGAAGTCCAGGGTGTCCAGGTAGTCCGCTTCATAGTTTTCTGTATCTAGGTGTCGGATGTGGAAGTCCAGGGTGTCGAGGTATTCCGCTCGGTAGTTTCCTGTGTCCAGGTGTCGGATGTGGAAGTCCAGGGTGTCCATGTATTCCGCTCCGCAGTTTCTTGTATCTAGGTAGTGAATGTGGAAGTCCAGGGTGTCCAGGTATTCCGCTCGGTAGTTTCCTGTGTCTAGATGTTGGATGTGGAAGTCCAGGGTATCCAGGTATTCCGCTACGTAGTTTTCTGTATCTAGGTGTCGGATGTGGAAGTTCAGGGTGTCTAGGTATTCCGCTCCGTAGTTTTCTGTATCTAGGCGTCGGATGTGGAATTCCAGGGTGTCCAGGTATTCCGCTTCGTAGTTTTCTGTATCTCGGTGTCGGATGTGGAAGTCCAGGGTGTCCAGGTATTCCGCTTCGTAGTTTTCTGTATCTAGGTGTCGGATGTGGAAGTTCAGTGTGACCAGGTGTTCCGCTCCATAGTTTTTTGTATCTAGGTGTCGGACGTAGAAGTCCAGAAAAGTGTGCAACAAGCTTTGGCGCTTCGCTCAAACTATAGTATCCTCTTTGATGTTCGCACGGCCTGAGGTACAAGGCCTGAAATAATCCAGCAGACTCTCCTCTCTTACGTTTACCACACGGCTTCAACAATCTGGACACCATTAACGACGCTTATATGCATTGAAGATTACATTTTCTTTAAAAATTTGTATATGTCTTTATGCATTTCTAGAAAAAGGGACTTACACATTAAATTTATATGCCATTAAACATTTTCGACACCGCTATATATTTTTCTGATTAGCAACATCATAATGCATTTACATTTTATATCTGTGACAATATAGATTTCAGTGCTTAATACTTCTATTTCCCGTTGGACAACAAAAACTTGTGATATCCCCCAAAAAACACTTACGTGTAAAAATCCACGCCAAGTACAGGTGTGCTGTGTATTCCTCTAATAAAAAGTATTGATATCAGATTATTGAGGCCAAGTACAAAAGTCACTACATGTTTGCCTATTATATGATCTAGCACTGGCCCATCATTTTAATTGTATTTTCAAAATTTCCTATAACGTTTTCACTACTCTTTTACATTACTACTGTTTCTCTTAGTTGATTATGAATTAATGGTTATTTAATAATGAATCAAACTTTAGCTGATTCCTTATCGAGTACTACTTGGCGGGTCCGTGCCAGAAATTCCAAAGTACTTACTTTGAACGTACTAATAGTATCCTAAAATTATGTTTATTATTAAGATTTTACCGTGATTATTATTAACGAGTTATCGTTAATAAACTCTATATAGAAAGTTGACATTATTTTTGAGTTTAATGACTGGCATTATGAATGCAAATTTATATCAAGAATTGCACGGACCCGCCAAGTAGTACTCGATAAGGAATCAGCTAAAGTTTGATTCATTATTAAATAACCATTAATTCATAATCAACTAAGAGAAACAGTAGTAATGTAAAAGAGTAGTGAAAACGTTATAGGAAATTTTGAAAATACAATTAAAATGATGGGCCAGTGCTAGATCATATAATAGGCAAACATGTAGTGACTTATGTACTTGGCCTCAATAATCTGATATCAATACTTTTTATTAGAGGAATACACAGCACACCTGTACTTGGCGTGGTTTTTTACACGTAAGTGTTTTTTGGGGGATTCATGCTCAGTAGCGTTGAGCAGTCTAATCCACTTTGAAATTTTGTAAGCGCTTTATGTACACCAAATTATTATATATATTATTAATGGAAGAATATTACTGCTGGGTATTATTTTTTTGGCCTATTCGCCATTTCAACCTCGAGATAATTAAAAATAATTAAAAGTAATTAAAATAACGTGCGATTTTGATTGAAGATTATAATTATATATTTGTGAATTGGCATAGATGTGGTGATTTTTATATTTAAATGATGTAAGTAGGCGAATTGGATGAAAAAAAAAAAACGCTAGAAGTGAGACTTGAACCATCGACCCCGCGATTACTTGGCTCGAGCGCTACCAGGTGAACTACAGGACATGCTTGAATATTATAACACATTTGGTGTACATACAGCTCTCGCAAAACTTCGAAGTCGATTTTCTTAAGAATTTCAGAATATGGCATCAAACTGCTTTGGCAAACTGCTATTCGAGTTCCAGGTTCATGTACCAGAAGTATAAGTACATTTTATAAAAGAGGTGTCATGTTACACGAGCCCCAGTAGTAGGCGTCGTAAAAATAACAGAACAGAAATTTTCATGTGCATGTACATACGTACATACAAGATAGTCTAGCTTCGATGTAACATTTATTTCGTATTAGTTTAGACGCATAGACGCATTTGATATTCCATTCAAACAATTAAGCATTTTATCAATGAGAAATTTAATAAAAAATAGGTATTACGCAAAAATGAAAAAGCAAATATTATTACGTTCGCGCACTACATATAATAGGCTACCCTGCAGGGGCCCCGATAAGTACGTTCATGTAGCCGATTGTCCGTTCAGTCTGTCCTCTGCGCTTCCTCTACGGCGCATGTTGACGTCACGGATACACGAGCGCTCGTAGCGGCAAACGACTCAAGTTTTAGGCGAGGGAAATCTGCGTATTGACAGTTCAATATGTTAATACCCAAAAATCTCGGAAACGGCTGTACCACGACAATTCCCATTGAAATGGTGTTTAGCTTATAGATGTAAAACTTTCCCTGCGTGGCCCTTTTTTCGATTTTCGTCCGTGGTTCTGTGCAATAGTGCGATAAGTGTGAGACAGGGTACGGCAAAGGTCTTGTTGGGTCGCCATGACAGGTCCGTAGGCTGTCAGTCTCAATTTTTACCTACATCTTATATGTCTCCTAAGCAATAATTCAAAAATCCGGCTCCGCAGGGAAAGTTACTTTATCGGAAGGCTTCAGGTTTATGTCATCAATTTATTGATAGTGCTTTCTGTACAGAGATTTTTGGGTGCGAAGTTTCCTCGCTTCGAGCTCTCGTACGTGAGACAGACGCACACATAGAATCGTCTGTACGATTCCCCCTTAAGGTCAATGGAAGAGAACAGAGTCTGGACATTAGTCGACAGATCTGAACTGACATTAAAACAAAAAGGGCCTAACGTGATAGACTCAAGATGGGTATTTAAAAGGAAGAACGACACGAGTGGACTTACCAAATATAAAGCCAGGCTGGTTATTCGAGGATTTAAGGATCGTACGAATTACGATCTAATGGAAACGTATGCACCAGTTTCTCGATTAGCTTTGGTAAGATCTGTCTTTGCGATCATCAATAAATACGATCTAGATGTTATTCAGCTAGATGTCAAAACTGCGTTCCTGTACGGCACGATAGACGAGAATATTTATATGGAGATACCTGAAGGTACGGAACATGATGAGAATATACGCCGCACGAAAGTATGCAAATTGCAACGGGCCTTATACGGTTTACGCATAAGCCCGAAACGATGGAACATGCGATTTACTGAAGTGGCAAAGAGAGCTGGATTAAAATCTCACGATGCAGAACCTTGCCTCTTTACCTGGCGAGAACGAGAGAAATTCTTGATTCTGCTGCTATACGTCGATGACATGCTATTGGCTAGCAATGACGGGCGTAAACTGCTAGAGGTCAGGACTGTATTACGAAGCGAATTTAAAATTACAGATCTTGGTACACCGAAATCCTTTTTGGGAATTGAAATCGATCGATCGAAAGAAAAACGAGAGATAAATCTGAAGCAAGAACAGTATATTAAGAAAATTTTGAAAAGGTTTATATTTGAAGAAATGCATCCACAACGCACTCCGATGGTAACTGCGCAAATTGCTAACAAAGAAAGGAAAGAACGAGAAGAATCAAACGAAAGAAACGAGAGTAAATCTATAGAAAACAGTCTATATCGTGAGGCAATTGGAAGTCTCTTATATCTGGCAAATGCGACACGACCGGATATCATGTACGCAGTTAACGTATTAAGCAGACACCAAGTCAAACCGACGAATAACGAGTGGCAAATGGTTAAACGAGTGTTCAGATACCTTAAAGGTACGAAGGATCTGGGGTTATCATTTGTTGGGAATCAAAATGATATGCAGGCTTACTCAGATTCAAGTTTTGCAGACTGCAAGGGATCTCTTACGACGTGCGGTTATATAATTAAACTATATGGTGATGCTGTTACTTGGAAAACTCATAAACAATCATATGTTGCTTTGTCCACGTGTCAAGCTGAGTACGTGGCAATGAGTGAAACATGTCAAGAGTTGATAGCTCTGGATAATTCACTCAAGTTTATCTTCAATAACACTTTCTGCCCGATCACACTTTGGTGTGATAACAAAGCAGCCGAAGCTAGTGCAAAAATGAGTGGTTGTGGTAAATTGAGACACATGGTTGAGATCAAAGAACACTATATACGAGAATGTGTTCAGCGGAAATTGGTAGAAATAAAATGGATTTCTTCCAAAGAACAAATTGCAGATATCATGACTAAACCTCTTTCTTTTGAGTTGCATAATAAATTAACGAGCGAAATTATGAATATACAGGATTAACGAGCGAAACACTAAATCAACGAGGGAGATTCACGAATGAACGAAACGAGCGCGAATAACCATTTGTTTGTTGATATTGTCTGTTTTATAATTATCATGATATCTGTTACAGGAGACAAAAGGTAATGAGAGCCAACACAAGTGCGGGAGGGAGTGTTAGAATAGGCGCCCTTGATGTACGGCCCTGTTGCCTCCCCACGTGGTCTTTTTAGACGCGAGTAGCCTCGAACCTAGTGACTTAGTTACCTGCTGTATAAGGGTCAGGACGAGAGAAAGAACGTTGTCTACTTATTAGAAAAACAAAGAATAAAGACATATAATAGATACCAGTGGAGTTGTTGTATACGGCCGCATCAAAAAGTCCAAAAATTTTCTCTGATATTAGCCACATGTTTGATCAAGGCTTTTTAGCGGATTATCGTACGCAAATAATAAAGCTCATCATTGTGAAATATATAAATTTACGATTAAAACATGCAGCATAAAATGAAAACACTGCGATACGTATCAGACATCGCTTGACTAAAATGATCTTATTTCATAATCAATAATAATTCGAATTTAAGATTATTACATTTATTCATACTTTTATATAATAATACAATTGAGTGCATAATAACAGAAAATTAAACCAATTCTTAAACTTAAAAAATATACAAATTTTATCATGAGACATACATTTTACTGCGCGGGGTTCCCTTATTCCTGATTCCGCTCCTGCCCAAGAGAAGGACAGCACGGTCCTTACGATTTGCTCTCTCTTTCTATTCCCGATTACACTTTCTGCGGCTACAATGGAGCAGTCCAGTACTATATGTCGATGTATTGGAATGGTTAAGCCGTATTTCTATGATTCGTTATAAGGTCCTCAGACTTGGTTATTTCACAGTAAGGTAATGCAATGTGAAATGTTTTAATAGAGGAATAAATTAAATTAAGTCAAATGGTTAGAACAGGGTGGTCATAAAGAAACTTCCTTACTCAAAGACTATACTATAACTTTTGAATAGCTAATTAGAATTTGATAAAAATCGGTAGGAAATTTTGGGGCACCAAGAAGTTTTTCAGTATTTTTGAAATCTTTTCAAAATAAAATTTTATTTGACGTCTTTTATTTTGTATTGTAAAAATTTAACTCTCTTTTAGTTAAGTTCTTCATTTATTTTTCATTGGGATTATCTGAATTCAGCGTTTGTAACCACGTCAAAGAGAACCAAAGATGGAGTTTTTAAAATCTTTTTTCCCATTAAAAACCTTAGATGAGCTAAGAGCAAATATCATGAAAGGAGTTAACAATATTCCAGTTAACATGCAGCAAAATGCTGTTTTTAATTTAATCCGTAGACTCAACAAACTCGATGAAAATAATGACCAACAAATCCGGCATAATTAATTATGTTATTAAAAAATTTATGGGACAACAATGAAAAAAAAAAAGATAAAATGCAAGAAATTCGACAAAAAATACGAAGATAAATTGTCAATAATTGTAAGAAACAAAAATGTATTGGAACATGAAAAATTTCTTTTAAAGGAAAACAGGTGGGATGAGCGAAACACGCGGCATTCCCAAGTGGTCACCCATCCAAGTACTGACCGCGCCTAACGTTACTTAATTAACTTCAGTAATCGCACAAGAACTTTTTTTAAAACTTTTTACAAAAAGCTTGGTGTACAGACACATATATAAAAATATATCAATACAAAAACGTACTTAGATAACAAATTGCTTATGTTTAGTCCCTGTTTAACTTAAAAGGGGATTCTCTGGTTTGATGGGTTCAAAAAATCGATTTTTTTTTTGCATAAATTGTTTCCTTAATATGTCTAGAATATGGTGGTAAAGTGATTTTTCAAAATTCGAAGTCATTATAAAGATACAGCACTTAGAAGAGGGGCAGGTGTTCGGAGCGCTGAGAGGCCGACCCTATTGTGTTCTGTTGGCTTGAGACCCTTCTATACAAATGTATGCATATAAAACAAGTCCAGACAAGTTGAAACAAGTTTAGGAGTGTAGTTATGTATGTTGTGAAATTTATTTTAGTCTTGGTTTAGCTTCGAAGAGCACAGCATCTACGAAAAATTAGTTTGAAACTCGTGATCAGTTACAAGTTATTTATTTACAAAATGAGTGGTAGAAAAGGAAGCACGACTAATAGTGTTCACCCTGGTCGTAATAAAAAACGAAAGTTTAGTAGAAACCGCTTCACAACCCAAAAGGATACAGAATATACATCAGCTTCTGCTAAAAAACTCCGAAACGGCATGGACATGAAGGTTCCTATCGCTTCAAGTTTTGCATATTGCATTTTAGAGTTTGCGTCTGTATTTTCCGCTATTTCTGATACTGTAATATGTAAAGAGTGTAAAGGTCATGTGTCTTTCTCGCAATCAAGTTATCATGGCTTAGGTTTCAAAATAGTTCAGTCTTGTAACTGTGAAAAACAGAAAATTATAAGCTCGTGCCCAATGCTTCAACACGCAAGTGAAATTAATCGCCGTTTTGTATTTGTCATGCGTTTATTAGGGATTGGTCATGAAGGCGTAAACCTTTTCTGCAGTCTTATGGATATATGTTTGGGTATTTCAAATTCAACGTATTACGCGCTTTTGGAAAATATACACATAGCTGCAACTGCAGTTTTTGAGTCTGCGTTGACATTTGCTGTCTCGCAAGAGAAAATAATGAATGAAGAAGCAGGAAAAGTACGTGATGAGTTGACGGTATCGGGTGACGGTACTTGGAAGAAGCGAGGCTTTTCATCTCTATTTGGAGTTTCTACGTTAATTGGGAAGTATACCGGGAAAGTTCAAGATGCCATGGTCATGAGTAGTTTTTGCGCTGGGTGTAATATGTGGAAAAATAAAAAAACAACTGAACCCTTGGAGTATGAAATGTGGTATGAATCTCACGTGGATGAATACTACATTAATCATACCGGAAGCTCTGGAAAAATGGAAATTAGTGCCATCACACAAATGTTTGGAAGATCTATGGATAAATATGGAGTAAAATACCTCACATACATTGGCGATGGGGATTGTAAAACTTTTAAAGGGATTTTAGATTCTGAGCCGTATGGAGAAACTGCTGTAGCAAAAAAAGAATGCGTTGGACATGTCGAGAAGAGGATGGGAACACGACTCCGTGATCTCAAAAAAGATAAAAATAATAAAGGAATCGGTGGTAAAGGTGCTGGTAAACTGACTGATAAATTACTCAAAGAAATGACCAAGTTTTACGGGTTAGCTATTCGCCGACATCCAGATTCCGTTGAGGAAATGAGGAAAGAAATTTGGGCGACTTTTTATCACAAAAGTTCATCAGATAAAAATCCTCAGCATCAATATTGTCCGGAAGGCGAAAACAGCTGGTGCAAGTGGCGTAAGGCGGAGGCTCTGGGTGAGCTCGACCAATTCCATCACGTCAAGCCACCTTTATTACCCGATGTCTTGAATGTAATTAAACCTGTTTATGAAGATTTGTCTAAGGATGAATTGTTGACCCGCTGCTTAGGTTCAGAAACGCAGAACAATGACGAATCCCTCAATTCGTTGATTTGGACGTTCGCCCCAAAACACCTTCACTCTGGCTTCAAAATCGTTGAAATTGCAACGTTTTTGGCAGTCATAATATTCAACGAAGGGTTCCAAGGGATTTTAAAAATAATGACAATCATGGGATGCCCCACTGGACGCACAGCGCATGCTTACGTAGAAAAACGTGATGAAAAGCGGATCTCGCGCTCCGAGCGGCGCGCCAGTGATGTCACCAAAAACGCCAGAATTGCAGCAAAAGCAGAAAAAACTGCTCTGCAAGACTTTCAAGAGGAGGAGGAAGGTGTACTCTATGGACCAGGTATCGCAGATTAATGGTAAGTTAGGATTTTTATAGTTGTAACTGTACTTGAAACTTCAAACACGTTTTTCTCAAAACTACGTTTTTCAAACTTTCCTCCATCATATCTCGAGAACGGCTTGGCCGATTCACTTCAAATTTATAGCGTCGACTCATCACATATAGACGCACGGAATGGACTATTATCATCCCAAAATTTAAAATATTTCTATTTTTTTTTTAACAAAAAGTTGATAAAAAATACATGAAATTCGAAATTTTTTGTTCCGAAGTCTGTCAAAAGTCCAATTTTCAAAAATTTTTTTCATAATAGTCCATTCCGTGTATTTAAGCTTACAGATTAAAACGTCCCTGATTTTTTTAGTTTCAGATAAGCTAATCAGCTGATTTCGTGGAGGGAGTGAGCGTCTATTTTTGCGAGGCAGGTGTATTCAGAGCGCTATAACTTTTGTTCTAATGAATATTTTTAGTTAAAAATTTATACGTATACTCTTGAAACACTTATAAATAAATGATGAAAATTCCAAAGTTCTATCTCTTCATTGGTCCTCACAAAAAAATCCCAAAAAATGCTTAAAAATCAGACCGTCAAACCAGAGAACCCCCTTAATAAGCTTAAACTAATGCTTTGGATCGTTTGTGTACATGATTGAATGTTCACCAGGTATATTGTGGTTCTAGAGTATTTGTCGATTTTGTATAATTTTTTGTATACGTCTTATGAATAGAAAAAATTGTTAGAAAAAACCTATATTTTATTTTTTTGTACAAAAAGTATTGTTTTTGTGTCTTTATAATTTTGTACGTGTAGTTTAATTCTCTGAATATCGGTTAGTGCTTCATAGGGTAGTTTGTGTTTGAAGTAAAGCGGAATATTGTGTTCTCTTATTGCGGTAATATCTTTGGCGAGCACATTATTGTTTAACTGTTCTCGATAAAGTCTTTTTCCTAAGTTTTTGACATAATTAAATATCAATAGTAGATTAAGGCGGGTTTTAGATACAGATTCCTGCACCGACATTTCAAGATCCTTCGTAAGGTCGCGTCCGTGCTGAGTTTGTGTTATGGACTGAATAATGATTATAATGAACAATCCCAGATAGACACTCATGATTATCACGACGTGCGTTCAAATAATTTTTTACATATTGGTATTATATTATTTACACCGTGTGACGACATCTTATGTGCTCAAATGTTAGTCTAAATTTGAAATACATCTTTGGGTACAAATGCTGTGGATTATTGTATACATATTCGGGCAGTAGAACGAAATCAAATTATCGTTATTGAGCGAACTTTTATCTTTGTATGCGTATTTACAGCATATTGAACGTATGTCATGTATTTTTTTAGTGAACTCACAATGAGATCATTATATGTTGCATCAAGTGAGTTCAACAGAATGAGAATATGAATTCATCGGAATCTTACATTTTGTGCAAGCATTACGACGCCCAAAAGAATATGTAGTATAATAGGCATATAGTGAGCTCAATATGACGAGTTTGTCACACTTATGCGCTACACCGATTGAGGGAAATATGAGCGTAGTATGCCTTACAAAATGATCCGCATCCCGTGACGGTAATATGAAGCTTAGATGAATACATCAGGGTTAGTCAGTAGAAACGCACCAGGAGAAGTTGGCCACAGGTGCTCGACAAGGCAGTGTCTCTTCAGAAAATGACAGCTAGGAATAGCTTACCGGGACCGATTCACATTAGCGCATAATGACAGTTCGCCTAGCAATCAGCTAGGCTATTAAAACATTTTATTAGATAAGTTAATAAAATAATTAAATAATATTGTTATGACAAAATGTAATATCAGTTAAGATTTATTTTCACAACAGATTGCAATTACAACAATATGAAGTTAAAAAAATTCACAATTTGATCACTACCCACACAGCACACTAGATTTCGAAAACATTACAACAATATTTCCAATATTTCATTGCGACATCAATGTTGTTGATGTCTTTATGTCAAATATTGCTCAATGTTTCAGGGCAATATAATAAATAAAACTTTCTGATATATTGCTGAAATCATAGACAGTTTTTATAGGTGGCAGAAATATTGTAGAACAGTACCTATAACATGATTATTTGTTATTATTTAAAAAATATTTAGCAAATACTCATTCGAACATTTTTTTCCCATATTAAAAGCGATTGCTTTTTAATATTTTAGTAACATTTGAAATGATTCCATATCATTTTTTTTTCAAATATTTTAAAAGGTTATGGTAACATTTTTTAAATCAAATGCTGTTAATAAAAAAAATGATTCCTGAAACGTATTATTAAAATATTCGGACAAAACTATGCAATATGCAGGATACATATGTTATAAATAATTAATATTGCGAACTGATATTTTACAAATATTGACCAGCAATATTAAATTATGTTTGCAACGTCCTTTGCGTGTTTGCGAGCGCATTGCAAGTATTCGGGAATATTCAAGAAATATTACAGTAATATTGCAATACATTTCAATAATATGCAAGTTCCGTCTGAGTTATACACTGTTAAAAAAGTTAAGAAATTTACAACACAAAAGATGAAACTTACTACATAGGTGCATATAATATTTAGAATATAGGTAACGCAAATGAGTATTAATGTACATTGTTTTGTAAAATTGTAATCAAGCATTAATTTTATTATGCGTTTAGCAAATATAATATATTCAACTCTGATTATTAATAAGAGGTTGAAGAATTTTCAATCAACCGTAATGTAATCATACATTTATAGGACTGAAAATTACAATACTTGAATAGAAATAGTTCCTTGATAAATACGTCATTGAATAATGCATAGTCGTAGTAATTTTTCACATCAATGTGATGAAAAATATAATATACTGTGACGTGAATTTCGGAAATTCAGTCACAAAGATTGCTAGGAGTAGGGAAAAGACACCATCCACCCGCAACGATCCTCCAATCGTCGGTCACCCGACATTCCAAAGACAGCTTTGCTTGTCTCGCTTATCGTTTATGCACTCTGTTTCCGTCTATCGTCCTTTCTGCTTATTTCTGTTTCGCTTTTCTGCTTTCTTCGTTTTTATTTTTATTTTCGAGCTTTCCTATTCGCACTCGCCTACCTTCTTTACCGTCCTGGGCAAATCTACGTCTACACTACGAGCACGAAGCTGACCGCCAACGAGAGTTCCTGAGCTACCGGACGAGCGCTCGACAGAGGCTGGACCAATCTGCTGTCCGTTCCGGAGGACTTCCGTGGAGCCAGGGAGACCCGGGATGGGATCCCTCCACTACTTCTGCCGGCCGCCCATACGGACCGCAAAAAGGGCCTTCGCCACTCGTGCCGCCGATAGGAGGAAAGGATGGTCCCCTATCGTGCCGCCAGTCACCGAACGTTCCCTAGCGTTCCCGTTATCAGTGGCCCCCGGAGAAGAAACCAGGGCATACTCGTCGCCGGATCCTGCTGCTCGCACCGAGGACTCACGATCGGCCGCATCTAGGATTCCCGCGCTCAGCTCGGCCCTCTCCGCCTATCTTCGGACTCGAGCCGCCTAATGCTTCGTCTCTGGCTACCGTCAAGCGTTAGATTACCCATTTTGTATTATTATAGTGTGTTATCGCTCTACCGTGCGAATAAGGAATTATTAATTTAGGAGGGGGGCCCCTAGGGCTCTTCCTCTAGCGACGAATCCCGGCTCGTTCACTTACGTTTGGAGCATCTTAGCCTGTGGTTGATTTTTGACAAAGTAATTCGAAGTGAACAAAGGCGAGCCGGATTTGACTGATTGCGATTAACGATTTATCGAGATTATAAGATATTGAAGGAAGGAAGAAAGGAAGGAAGGAAGTTTGAGGACGCCTTCTTTTCCCGATTTCGTCTCGTATATATTTGGTGAGCTCCTTTCGTTACCGTTATTTTGGAGATTTTTGTGCATTTAATTGAAGTAATACCGTCTAGGCCTTTTGTCTCGACGGCACATTTTCTCGCTTACCGGGACTGAATGTCGTTCCAGTCCCTCTAAGTAAAAGGACGATAGTGCCGGATACCGTTATCTTATTTAGCTTTTCCTTTTATCGTAGAGTATCTTTTATATCGAATAACTTGTAATTACTTGTGTTTTGCGGAATTTTAGTGCTTTGGAATTGTCGAATATTTGATAAGTTACCGATTCTTTTCTCGACCACGTGGAAACCCTTCGGGCCCCGGCGTCCCCGGCTTGGCCGTTTCCCGTTGAGTCTGTCTAGTTGCTTTAATTCCAAATCTTTTGGACTTTTCTATCTTTTCCGGCGTTATATGTCGCTTTCTTATATTGAATTCTGGACTCTAAATAATTCTTTTATCGGCCGTAGATTACTCATGTATTTTTCGCTGTCGTTATAAGGAATGGCTTCCTCCTCTTGATTTACTTAATATTTCAATTTTGGAGAAATTCGTAATTAACGTCTTATTGTAATATTTTTCCGATACCTTACGCTGCTGTTCGAGCGTAGAGTCGCCTTTTTTTGTGTGTACTCGCCTAACGCGAGAATAAAGGACGTACTGACTATCAGTGGCGTACCTACGATTAATTTATTGTTGCCGCGTATAATATTCTTGTGTTAATTTTCTGAGAGCTTGCCGTTTCTTGTGACTATTGTATATTACTTGTACGATCTATGTTAATTTATTTGCGTGCCTTTTATACCTGTGTTCCTCGCCACAATTATATCGCTTACTATCTGACTCTTTCCGATTGTCGGGAAAATTCGCGAGTGACTTTGTTCTGTGTTTTCGTACCGATACGAAGTTAAACTTTTATTCTCGCGTGTATTTCGTAATCGCGGATTTATTGAAACATTGTCGAAAACATCTCTTGCGTCGGCGCGGATTCGTCCCGCTGCCGTATCGTTTCGCCTCAGGGCCGCAGTCCCTCGTTAGTTCCGCGTTTCGTATTTACGAATTTTTGGTTTATATAGAATCCCTCAAGAACCTCTTGCTTTGTATTAGTATTCTAAGGATTTTGTGCTATGATTTCGCTTTCGCACCTTAGTGAATCTCACTAACGATTCACTTTATCTTTTCTGCTTTTCTCACACTGTCGCATTCTGTATGGCTTGCATGCCGCTTTCTTGCCTTTATTTAATATAGCTTCGGTGCGTTAACCTTACTGATTTTTCTCTAATCTCTTTCTTTTACCTTTTCTCTTATCGCCTGCCTATTCCTTCTCTCGTCTAGCCTCTTGAACGCCACGACGCTCTCCCAGGTGAGCTAGCCTCCGAACCAGGTATATTTCTGGAGTTCTCGTCGACCGCTTGATTCTCTCTCTCTCACGCTTCTGTTTCGACTTTTCTTCGCGCTTCCTTCTCCTATCTTGGCGGTGTCGCCGTTTATCGATCTTTCTTTTTCCTTCTTGGCGGAGTCGCCGTTATTATTAGTTCTCTTTTCTATCCTGGCGGTGTCGCCGTTTATCGATCTTTCTCGTTTCTATCTTGGCGGTGTCGCCGTTTATCGATCTTTCTTTGTCCTTCTTGGCGGAGTCGCCGTTATTATTAGTTCTCTTTTCTATCTTGGCGGAGTTGCCGTTCCTATCGCTGCACTCCTCTTCCCTTGGCGGTGTCGCCTTCCCGGTTTCCCTCTCCTTTTCGTTGTTTCGAGTTTTCCCGCGTTGCCCTAACGCTCCCTAGGATCTCGAGTGCCCTGCACTCACGGTGTTCTCCCCGGAGATCACCTGGCGCCCAACAAAATCTAGTCTATCGTGTATCGGGTCTCGTTACTATTGGAAATCTGTTGAGAGAGGATCATTCGGCGTTTTGCGTACGGTTCCCTGTTTGTCGAATGCTTCGTATCTATCTCCGGGAGTATTGAAACTTTCTTTTTTTGGGGAATAACGTCGCAATACATATGATAAAAATTACTACACATATATTTTTTTTACAAACTTTTTCTTTGTATGATGCGATACAGTGCAGAGGATCACTATTCATCTACATGGTATCAATAAATTCATAACCGACTAGAAATTTCGGTATACTCTGTGACAAGAGTCCCTAACCAGACACGGAGTATCCGAGCGAACACTAGTTCGCTGCCGCGCCACTAGGTGGCTAAGGCAACTCGCATGAAAAAACGTAGGACCGGGTAAATAATTAATCCGTCGATTTTTCGGTTTCCATCTTCGCCGTCGATATATACTTTTGTATCCTGCATGTAAAAATTACATGTGAAATTATTGCATTTGTATAGAGTATTTAAAAACACAACCGAGGTATTTAAGGAGGTATAGGCAACCTGCCCAAAGGAACCCCCACGATACATTGCTGGCATTGGAATTAATTCTCAGCCGCTTAATGCATCATTGTTATCATTTACATGTCGTATCATTAATACGACATTTATACTGCAATATTTTGCAGCAGAGTGAACGGTGTAAGATTACAGTAATATTCAAGAAATATTGCAATAATATTGCAATACATTTTAGCAATACGCAGGTGCTATCTGGGTTATATTTTATTAATATTTGTGACGTACTGGGCCACTAAAATGGTCCAGGGTCTCGCAATAGCAGCTATCGCAAATCTACGGGGTGAGGGGAACGCGAAATAAAGGGGGACACGGGGTAAAGGAAGAGAAGAATATAATTAATAATAATACGAAAATCAATACAATAAAGAAGACAAAAATATAAAAGAAGAGAAAAGAAAAGAAACCAGAAATTATTACACTAGCGAAATCGAACGCTCCAAGTACGTAGGACTAACTAATAACACGCGGGGCTCACGCAGGAGCACACCGTGGTCTAGTAGGTAAGGATGGGGTGGGGGGCAGGCGGGACAGGGGAGGGCTATCAGCTGGGGACTCGGATTCAAATGGTTTTGGGCGCCAGCTACTGTAACGGTGTAGCACCGACGAGTGACCCCGCAAGGTCCTCGTTTGTTTACTCGATGGGAGATGGCTAGGCTAGCGGAGGGAGAGGTGAGGGGATCTCAGGGAGGAAGGTTCCCGAACGCAAAATGGCTACTTGACAAATTACCTCGGTTTTCGATTTCTGAAAGAGGGCGGGAGGTGGAAAGGGGAGGGTAGAAGAGGGTCGCAAAATACTACAATTAGGCCGCACGCAATATACCACGGGCCTCGAGTGTAGGGGCGGAAGGCCCGTCGAAAACTCAAAAGAATGCTACTAAACTGATAGGCCACGGGGGCCGGCTCGCAAATGTCCGGAAGGGACTTACAAAATCTATGGCTCAATTCTACGGGGGGTACTAGGGGCGGGATGGTAAATAGGGTACTCTCAGTCGCTCAAGTTACTCACTCAACTCGCTCGGTACACTGGTAATCCCAACGGCTACTCCTCAATTGTCTCTCACTCTCGCACTCTCTGTTCGTCGCTCGTTCACTCTCTCACGCTCTGTTCCTCACTCGTTCTTCACTTTCACACTCTATTCTCTCTCTTTCGGCTTTTCTTAACAGAATTTCTCGCAGGTTTCGTAATCACGCACTCTCGCGTCGGTCGTCTGGCTCGAAGTAGCGAGATTTCCGGCCGGACGGTCCTCGTGGGCCTCCAGGACCTCGATGATTGGCTGTGGCTGCTCAGCTGAGAGGGCTACGCGCTCTGGCATTGGTTGGCAGTTCCGTCATGGCAGGGCATTGGTCCATTTCAAACGGGCTGCGTTGCCGGGTCTTCCAGGGCCTCGTGGCGGCGGCACTGTGCTGGCTTTGCCGGTGCACGGGCTGGCTGCGCGCGCCGGTTAAGATGGCGGCCTCCAGGCCTGTCAAACTTCTCCCGGGCACGTCCGCGGTCTCGGAGGGAGAGGGCTCCGCCGCTGTCACACGGGACGTTTTCCTGCCCGTGTGACGGGACTGCACCGGGGCTGCATATTGGTGGTGACGGTGTCGGGTTGGTGGGCATCCATCCCACGGACATCTCGATCAGCTGTTCTCCCTGCCAATGCCATCCCTGCCGTCCGCTGCCTCGGCGACGTAGCCTCTCTCGCGGTCCATCCAGGGATGCTGAGTCCTCGTAGGAGGTCCACGACGATGTCCTAGGTGATGGTGGGTGTTGTTGGTCCTCGACGATGGCCCTCGAGCCAGTGCCCTACAGGGAATGGTGACAGGGAGGGAAGGGTGGAGGGGAGGGATCTTACTCCTAGTTATATCATGCCTAAAACACTAATGTAAACATCGGTGGTTAACAATACTAGAAATACGCAATTACCACTTACAAACTATCAACGCTATCTTCGAGGCCTGTGGGACCTCGAGCCAGGGGGCGGAGGGGGGTCTGCAGTAACATTTTTGTTACATATTATACATTGATATTTCCGAAATATTGACCGGCAATATTATAGCAATATTATGATTGCAACGTGCTGAGCGGACATTGCAAGGTTCCAGCAACATTCCAGAAATATTTGAAACAATTTTCACTATATTTCCGTAATATTGCATTATTTCAAGGGAAATTTTCCGCAATGTTGATAAAATATTTCTGTGCTGTGTGGGTACTGCAATTCTGCAATACAATGCTGCAAAATACTTTAAAACTCAATTAAATAAAATGTTTTTACAGCAAAAAAGTACATATGAAGAAATTATTTGTTGTCATTGGGTGAATCGTAGTAACACTAGAATCAATCTTGCGCATCTGAAATAGAAAACTTTCAAGTATTTCTAAAACTTCTTAGTGAATCGTAGAAGGAGGTGAAGCAGGATCAATATTCGGACTGTGTCAGTATACCTTAAAGAGATCCATAGGAGTGTTAGGATGTTTCTGGAAATTTATAAACGTTTACAAGGATATGCACTCTATGGAGAATATGACGACCTGGGTTTGTTAAGTTTTTTCATGTTTTTACTCCTTCTTCAGTCAATTGCAGAAGGAGGTGAAGCAGGATCACTCTCCGGACTGTATCAGGCTACCAGGAGTGTTAGGATATTTCTGGAAGAAACATTAGATAAGTTAATGAAATAATTAATTAATATTGTAATGGCAAAATGCAATATCAGTTAAGATTTATTTTTACAACAGATTACAATTATGAAGTTTAAAAAATTCACAATTTGATGGAAGTATTTAAGAATTTAAGTATTTCTAAAACTTCTAAGTGAATCATAGAAGGACGTGAAGCAGACTCACTCTCTGGACACTTGTAGGATAACTGAAAGGAGTAAAAAGGAGTGTTAGGAATTTGTGTTAATCGATCGATATGACACGGATCCAGGAGAGGCTTACCAGAGGGTGTTGGGGAATACGAGGACCTGGGTGTGTTCAGTTTTTTTTAATGATTTCACCCCTCCCTTAGTCAGCAGGAGAAGGAGGTGAATCGGGATCAAGCTTGGTAAGGTATTCCTTCTCAATTTAATTTTTCCCAAGCGTCGGGAACAAATTGAATCTTCCCCAGCTCTCTGAAAGTGGATTTTTTTTTTTTTTATTTCTTCTCAAGTCTCATGGATATGAATTATGAAACTTTTAGGAATCCGTAAGCATTTTTTATGACTTATTGCAATTTAAATTAATTTAATTGAAAGTTATCCTATCGTTTCTATGGTAATAGCAGTTGTTTAATAATGCCGCTAATAGCAATTTTTCTAACAATTCAGTGTCGTTCAGTAAGCTGTATTGTCGACTTCGCAGCCAGTGAATTTATTTTTGTGATCCTTATTTCTCTGCATTTCTCTTTCGTGTTTTTCCAGTTAATTTGTGTTTTTCTAGTTCAGTTTTTGAAATTTTTGGTTTATTGTTGTTGTGTTGTGCGCTTTGCGATTTGTGTTGGTGCAACATGAGGCTCACGGAAGAGGAGAGAGCGGAGATGATAATATATTTTGAACAAGCGAACAGGAACGCACGGGAAGCTACCCGTATGTTTAATGCGCGATATCCGAATAGGCAGGTAAGCCATTATACAGTCATCCGACTTGTAAATAAAAGGGTGCAAACGGGGTCGCTGCGCAATCGTGTACCGGTGCGAATACGTCCAGTTACGGGCGACGATAATTGTCGGGTGGCATTGGATGTAGTTGCGGAAAATCCGCATTATGCCACCACGATGCTGGGTCGCACGATGGGGATATCACAGTTTAGCGCGTGCAGAATTCTTCACCGACATTCTTTCCACCCGTACAAGAATCAAACATCAGGAGTTGCTGCTACCAGACCCAGAGCAGCGTATTCAATTCTGCGAGCGGGTAATGAGAATGTGCGAGTCTGATGAAGATTTCTCGCAGAAAATATGCTTCTCAGACGAGAGCACATTTATGCTTCACGGAGAGCCGAACCGGCAAAACAGTCGTACGTGGGCGCAGGGTAATCCACACGCGACTACGGAAGCACATTCCCAGTACCTGAGAAAATTGAATGTGTGGGCTGGCATAATGGGTAATGACTTGTTGGGCCTATTTTTCATAGATGGGAACCTCAACAGTGAAACATACCTGGGTCTGTTGAGGGAGAAAATCGTGCCTGAAATAAAACTTCTGAGGCCACAAGGGGATGCCATATTTCAGCACGATGGAGCGCCAGCTCACTATTCAATGCAGGTGAGGCAGTACCTCAACGAAGAATTCCCCAACAGGTGGGTTGGGCGAGGTTCTTCGTTGATTACGTGGCCACCAAGATCCCCTAATCTTACGCCACTAGATTTCTTTTTATGGGGAAATTGGAAATCAAAAGTGTACGCCTCACAATGCGCAAATATCGCAGAATTGAGGGAGAAAATACAGAACGAGTGTGCGGCCATCACTCGAATTCAACTGCAGAACGTGAACAACAGTTTTGAGAGCCGCATGCGATACTGCCAAGAGGTGGCTGGGGGCCTCTTCGAGCAGTTTCTGTAATTTCTCCTGAAAAGTGAAAATTCCTGGGTTCCACCTGAAAATCCAACACAGCCTGCAAGAAAATTCCTGGGTTACACCCTCTGGCAAGCCTCTCCTGGATCCGTGTCATACCGATGGATTAACACAAATTCCTAACACTCCTTTCTAATCCTTTCCGTTATCCTAATAGTATCCAGAGAGTGATCCCGACTCACCTCCTTCTCCTGCTGACTAAGGGAGGGGTGAAATCATCGAAAAAACTGAACACACCCAGGTCCTCGTATTCCCCAACACCCTCTGATAAGCCTCTTCTGGATCCGTGTCATATCGATCGATTAACACAAATTCCTAACACTCCTTTTTACTCCTTTCAGTTATCCTACAAGTGTCCAGAGAGTGAGTCTGCTTCACGTCCTTCTATGATTCACTTAGAAGTTTTAGAAATACTTAAATTCTTAAATACTTCCATCAAATTGTGAATTTTTTAAACTTCATAATTGTAATCTGTTGTAAAAATAAATCTTAACTGATATTGCATTTTGCCATTACAATATTAATTAATTATTTCATTAACTTATCTAATGTTTCTTCTAGAAATATCCTAACACTCCTGGTAGCCTGATACAGTCCGGAGAGTGATCCTGCTTCACCTCCTTCTACGATTCACTAAAAGGTTTTAGAAATACTTGAAAGTTCTCTATTTCAGATGCGCAAGATTGATTCTAGTGTTACTACGATTCACCCAATGGCAACAAATAGTTTCTTCAAACGTACTTTTTTGCTGTAAAAATATTTTATTCAATTGAGTTTTAAAGTATTTTGCAGCATTGTATTGCAGAATTGCAGTAGTGACCAAATTGTGAATTTTTTTAACTTCATATTGTTGTAATTGCAATCTGTTGTGAAAATAAATCTTAACTGATATTACATTTTGTCATAACAATATTATTTAATTATTTCATTAACTTATCTAATAAAATGTTTTAATAACCTAGCTGATTGCTAGGCGAACTGTCATTATGCGCTAATGTGAATCGGTCCCGGTAAGCTATTCCTAGCTGTCATTTTCTGAAGAGGCCACACTGCCGTGTCGGGCACCTGTGGCCAACTTCTCCTGGTGCGTTTCTACTGACTAACCCTGTAGAAACTATCGTCGATTTTCGGACGGGTTCAGTTGTTATTGGTCGTTCGACTGCATCAAACTTCCCGTCGTCATTTTTTGGCGTCTATTCTACTCAGTGATGCCAGGTGGAGGGAAAAATCCCGCCGGCGGGATTTTTCTGTTCCCCCACTACTACCGGCGGGATTTTTCCCACGACAATATCCCGCCGTACCACCAACTCTCGCCTGCCTCTACTCGCCCGCGTAGCCAATCACAATCTCCGCACGTCACGTGACCGCCCGCTTCTCCCAACCAACCACCAGGCGAGTAACGTCTGAGCGCTAAAATACAAATTATGAATTAGCATTGTTGTACAAGTACTTGTAATTATTAATAAATAAATACATTTTGTTTTAATTAATAAATTGTTTATTGTACCAATTATTTGTTTATTTTAATTATTAATTTGGAGACCGTGGATATTAGATTTTCATTAGGTCGTGGCAATTCACTGTCAGAAAGTCACAAAAGACAAGACCATGGAACATAAAATGTCAGTGATATACATTATTTCAAAGATACAGTACGGCATTTACAGATTTTGTCTTTTGTGACTTTTTGACAGTGAATTGTTACATTAAAAAAAAAATAAATAAAAGAAAGGCTTCGCGTAAATGCCGCCATCGATTTAAGTATAATAAGCAGCCGACAATTGTCTGAAGTATCAATGCATAATATATTATACAGGGTGATTTTTTTAATCGCCTCAGGCTGATATCTCGTAAATTAAGCAACATACGAAAAATACATTTTATATGAAACTTTCTTGATTTTGAGGGGTAAGGAAGATGGTATAGTCAGATTTCTCGTAGGTGGAGCCGCCAAGGTTAGGTGAAGGTCAACTTGGATTTTTTAAATAGAACGGTGCACTTTTTTTCACAAAACCTGAAAGAGCATCGAATTTTACATAAAAAACATTAGAGGTACTTATGGCCTACAACCAAATGGTAATGAGATAAGAGCTAGGCAAGTTAGATAAAAAGAAGCATCATTATCAAGCAAAGTTGATAATCTTGACCTAACTTTGGCAACTCGAAGTAAAAGAATAGTTTGAACAGTTTTGATCCTTTCAATCAGGTACTACAAATTGAGAATTGCGTTCAAGTATGTTGAAACATGCGTGTTGCTCTAATACCGATTACCGGGCCGCGATGCATCTTTTTATCTATCTTGCCTAGCTCTTATCTCGTTACCATTTGGTTGTAGGCCATAAGTACCTCTAATGTTTTTTTATATAAAATTGGATGCTCTTTCAGGTTTTGTGAAAAATAAGTACACCGTTCTATTTAAAAAATCCAAGTTGACCATCACCTAGCCTTGGCGGCTCAACCTACGATAAATCTGACTATACCATCTTCTTTCCCCCTCAAAATTAAGAAAGTTTCATATAAAATGTATTTTTCGTATGTTGCTTAATTTACGAGATATCAGTTTGAGGCGATTAAAAAAAATCACCCTGTATATATCATATTTGGCTGGTGCATGAGATCGTCAATTATTTTTTAAAAGCGTAGGTGGCGCACCACAGCAATTCGAATTGTTTGTTGTTTCTCGGCCGCTAGAGTGGCCATTTATTAGAAAAAATTTTGATCGTAGTTGACTAGTCGTTAGTATTAATTATCGTTAATTAATTACATCGAGGTATTAGTCAAGATGAATCCAATGGATCAGAGTGCTGGGTCCAGCAGTCAAGAGGATGTTCAAGGAGCACCCCCGGCAAAACGAGTAAAAATTAAAAAATTTAATAATTCTTGGTTATTAATATCGGAGTTCTCCGACTGGCTCCAAGCAGTGCAAGACGACTCTGATTTAGCGTTTTGCACTTGCTGTCAGAAAAAATTTAAGTGCGGTAAAAGCGAGATTCAGAAGCATGCTTTGACAAAAGTGCATATTCAGAAAAGAGCACTCGCAGCACCTGCACATATGGAGCCTGCTTCTGAGCTACAGTTGGATGAGAATGCTCATAAAGCATCAGTAAAAACCGCTGAAATTAAATTGTCAGCGTTCTTTGCTGAACATAACGTAGGGATTCAGACAGTAGACCACTTGGTACCACTACTTAAAGAAACTTTTAAAGACTCTCGGATAGCACAGGACGTTACGCTCGTCCGGACAAAGTGCACCAGTATTATAACAAATTGCATCGGCCAAAGAGAATTGCAAAAATTAGTAAATATTTTAAAAGTTCAGAGATTTTCAGTACTCGTCGATGAAAGTACCGACATTACCGACACAAAATCCCTTTGCGTACTAGTACAATTTGTATCGCCTGACACCAAGAGAGTAGTCACTGAGCTTTTAGAATTAGTAGAATTAGACGCTAGAACTTGTTCAGCCGAAAATGTGTACGCTGCCTTCAAAACTTGCCTAGAATCAAAAGGGGTGCCCATTACTAACATTGTCGGCATGGCATCTGACAATGCATCAGTAATGACGGGGAAACAAAATTCGTTTATGACTCGCTTAAATTTAGACGCGCCTGGCCTCATCGTATTGAATTGCATTTGCCATTCGTCCGCCCTAATTGCCAGTAAAGCTTGTGCTATTTTACCTCGCTCCTGCGAAGATTTGATTAGAAGCGTTGCCACGTACGTGTCCGGCAGTGCGAAACGCAGTGCAGTGCTCCGAGAATTTCAAGAATTTTTAGACACGGAAACTAAAAAAATCCTCAAGTTGTCGGATACGAGATGGCTCTCGATGCAAAAATGCGTCGACCGAATTCTTGATAATTGGGACGCCTTAAAAAAGTATTTTGCATTCGCTGTTAATGAGGACAAACTTAAGGGGAGCATACTATTTAGAATTATCAAAAAATTGATTTTTTTTTTTTTTCATATTTCGAAAGTATAATATATTAAGAATGTACTGGAAGAAGGACAAATCGAAATATTAAATATTTATGGAGTTATTGCACATAGTCGAGAGCGCCGGGGTCCGCATACCGTAAACTAACGAGTCTGGTAGCCGGAGCGCTTGGGGTGGGTGGAACAACGTTTCTTTCACAATATCTTTGTATAATTCTTTGAAGATCTTACTCCATTACTTGGCGACGAGATTAACCAGCATCTCCTACCAATTTATGAAGATTTATCTAGGGATGATTTACTGGAAAGATGCTTGGGTGGCCATACCCAGAATTCCAATGAAAGTTTCAACGCGACAGTTTGGCGATTATCCCCAAAGCACCTGCATTCTGCATTAAAAATCATTGAAATCTCAGCCTTTATTGCTGCTGGGATATTTAATGAAGGCTACACCTCCATTCTTAGAATTATGAACAATTTAGATATAATTGTTGGCACCTATTTGAAAGTTTTCGCCGAAAACATCGATGAGGCGCGAGTAGCGAGGCAGAACAAGATGAGTCTTTCTGAAACTAAAGCAGCTCGTATAGTCAGAAAACAACAACAAATGGAAGAGAATCAGTTTTTCGAAGAGGCTGAAGGATTATTATATGCGTCTAGAATCGCTGATTGATCGGTAAGTCACTAAAACTAATAGTTTTATCGTACTGAAACTTTAAACGCGATTATCTCGAAACTACATATTCAAAAACTGCTCGTGTTGTAACTCAAAAAGTTATTGGCCGATCTGGCTGAATTTTTGGGAGGTAATTCTCTATAATATTATCGGAAGGACTAACCTAAAGTTTTAAAGATATCGCGTAAATAAAATATTTTTTTGTGGTAAAAACTGTCGAAAAAATGGTTGAAAATTCGAACTTTTTTTTCAACAGCCTACCAAATTTTTAATTTTATACTTTTTCATTGTTTTGTAGGTTAGTCCTTCCCTTTTACATGTCAGTAATCGAAAAATCATTGTGTTTTTGGTTTCAGATCACTACAAAGAACGTGACAACTGTAGCAGTTTTCGGTGTCACGCAAAACACGCCTGGCCAAATAAGACATACGGCCGCCATTTTCTTTCATAACAAAAAAAAAAAATTTTTTTTCTATGCTTTAAAGATGAAATAAAACGGTACCATAATTTCAAAATGATGTGATCACCTTCAAAAAAATTCATGAAAAATGCCTCATTTTCGGCCGTCTAAATAGTATGCTCCCCTTAATCGCTAGTACATACCCAACTCAACGGCTGGCTATAAATGCTAAACATCGGAATCTATCGATTCTACTCACTGATTGGCCGTGCTTGAGCAAGAGCCAATATTTGATCGTGCACGTAAATCATTTGTTTGGGAAAGAGATTGAGGTAGAATGGAACACGTTGATTGAACAGAAGGGAAAAGCGACGATCGCCTATCTAAAATCAACTTATAGACGTAGAGAACGTAAACGAAACTCGAAAAAGGTGCCCAATCAGATGGATAAAGTGTCAATAAAAGGACTCAAAATTTTAGCCGAGGCCAAACAATTGTTGACTACGGAACGCAGTGTTATTCCGTCGTCAGTCGTAATCTTTCCACTCATCGTAAACTACTTTCAAGAAACAGAGAATAAGTTGTATCAAGTTGACACTGTAAGCTATTTTCATTTGGACCATTGCCATTTATTTCATTTCATTACAAAATTCTGTTATAATTTATTTCCCTTCACTCTGACAGGAATGTACAGAGTACGACGTATTGAAGGAACAAGTTAGCCCGTTTCCCATTCTGATCATACAAGGTGAATACGGATATTGATTTATTGGTCTAAAATTTTCGATACAAATTAACTAATGTAGTAATACTTGGTACTGAAGTCGACGAGAATCAATTAAGGTGCTTTAGTTTCATAAAATTTTCAGTTTCAATTTTTATTTAATGAAAAATTACTTTTTCCCGACTACGCTAAAATGACCATATTCCATGCCTGCAACGCGGGTGCAAAGTAGCCAATTCTTAACCAGCGGGAAAAAAGTGATTTTGCAGGCAAAAAAATTAATTTTGCGAACAAAAAGGTGACTTTTTTCCCGCTAATAAAAAAACGCCGTCCTCCGAGTGACCTTACAGGCATAAAAATATGGTCATTTTTTAACGTAATCGGAAAAAAAGTAAAATATGCTACACGGGAGGGAAGTGGCTTTTCACCTCGTGTGATTTCAGCCCTCGCTTCGTTCGGGCAGCAAACTTCACACTCGGCGAAAAACACGCACTTCCCTCCCTTGTAGCATAATGTACTATTAAGTTCCTTATTCTAATAACTTCTGAGGTATCGAGCTAAAATTTTGTTAAGTGGAGTAAAACCTTTTAAATCCAATTTGCACATTGTTTAGTGATTCATATCGATTGTTCACAAGCTTGCTGAGTAATTAATAAGGTATACATCATGAAAAATGATTCGCAGATGAGACTGTAAGAAAAAGAAAATAATGAGGAATGCGAATTTGCAAATATGTATTGACTGTTAACTATCGTCTTCGTATACCCAACTATATTTCAAAATGTTTCTTATTAATACTCAACACATTGTATTAACGGCAACCAAACACTTTTTCATAGGTCGATCATTTTATGACGAAGACGCAAGTTACGTGGTCATCGTGGAAAATTGTTTACTTCACCCTCGAAGCCTGCACTCAGAGAAATCGGGATAGTTTTGATAACTATTAAGTGACAGCTATATAATAATTGGTCTACACAACTGTTTTTATAATTACTTCAACTGTTTTCTTTGTTAACGTGACTGCAACACAGAGAAAAAGATGGATTGAGGCAACTATAAATTTGTAGTTAAATACGACCTCAACTTTATTTTTTAAGTTACTTATACTAATAATATATGGTCAGTGCAGACGATTGTTATTAAAATAATTGGCGTAATACAGTCACCGGCCACCAGAGGGATAGGCATACCCGCAAGCAGAAGTGGGTCAATGCGTCGATAAGCTTCAAACTTTAGTTGTTACAAAATTCTAAAAAAAAGACGAAGAGGCGATAAGAGGTACTAACGTGCAGCACCTAGTGGTCCAATCCATCGAATTGCTTCGATATCAAACTCTTAGAATCAACAAGTTAATTTATATATTTATAAAACCTGTAACCACTTTTGAATACTTGCCATAATGCAATGCAAGTCACTTACACGTACTGATGAGAAATAGTTGTTGTAGCTAGAGTCTGCAGTTGCACTGACCATATATTATTAGTATAAGTAACTAAAAGAATAAAGTTGAGGTCGTATTTAACTACAAATTTATAGTTGCCTCTACCATTTTTTTCTCTGAGTGTGCTCGACGGTTTTCTGACGGTCGTACTCGCGTACTATATTTTCGGATATGTGTATCAGGACAATATTTGCAGCTCTCTGGAGTTCATCCAAAGGTATGAACTCTTCTTCATTGTTGTATGCTGCTTCTTAATTTTGTCCAAAAACCTCTAGCACCTTTTACAAATTAGATCTACTGTTTTTTATATTTTTTTAGATATTATTTGTATATCACGTTAGTGTACCGAAGAAAAGAAATTATTTTTTTCCCGTGCTTTTTTTCTAAATGTGTTTTTCTTATGTTTTCAAAAATTTGTTTTAATTTAATATTTTATTATGTTACAGAACGCTTTTGGGAATAAACCCAAGCAAGGGCCACAAACGCGAAGGAAAACAAAGGAAGAGCCTTTCTTTTGATCCGAAAGTCCTGAAACTCTCGAAGGAAATACAGATCTTCGAACAAGAATACAATTTTAATTAGACTGGGGCTTCATTATAAATAATAAGTTTACCCTACAATTTGTTTTTAAATTGTATTTGACAGATATGTACTGAGGGATTTTTTAAAATAAAAAAAAATACAAAAATTGTACAATACTCAGACTTCCTTGACAAGATGGTAGCTAAAAGGGTTTCTTGGATCGCTGAATTGGATCGCAAAAAGCTTTTGAAGAATACGGTGCACACGGAATGCAACTGAATCTCGTCTACGGGTAAAGTTTACTCCATAAAACTTCCTTGAGTTCAAAGAACATCACAAAAAATGACCTCACGATAAATTTCAATCGAATCGGTTGATGAGATTGTCAGTTACCCTTGAAAAGCCATTTCGACTTCCTGGGTGCATAGTTTCTGCTGGGATCTTCCAATTGAGACACATCGGGGGGTTTCTGCTCGCCGCGAGTTGCTCTTTCGTTTGGCAAGCAGCGTTAAATACATTTTCAGTTCCGTATATGAATTATCAAGGTATAACTGCAAAACCGACTTTTACATACATTTACGCGATTACCCTTAACGGACAATTTTTTTCAGATCTCAAGAAAACCGACGCCATTCGAAAGTTAATTGAATTTTCTAGAAAGTACTTTTTTAGTTTTTGAAAATCGAACTTAGTTCGGTTGAAATCGAGACAAAATCAACTAATCCACTTCAATTGACCTGCACCACTGTATTTACAATTTCACATCTGCATTTATTTGAGAATTTCAGTACGAGTGTTATCAAAAATGTAATGTTTACATTTGAAGTTTCAGTTACGAGCGTTGCATATTTTTAAAAAACGGTTTGGTTAATTTAATATACACAAGAACTGACATTCTTCTTCGCTAACTTATGAAAGTCAATATTTATAGATTTGTAAGTTATTACACTTTTGTGCATTAAATTCGCAAAATGACTGTTCCTAAAAACACAACGCGCGAACTTGAACATTGAATTACGCACGTAACGTTTTTTAAAAGAAGTTTTTTTCAATTTAATATACAATAGTGCATTGTTTATTCCAGCTACATTACGACATTCAATGTAGGTCGTTATAAAAATCGTTCTCACATTGTGTATTAAATTCAGTAGGGCCAGTATGGCAGAATTAGAAACTATTATTTTTATTTTCAAATATACGTGATACGTTTTGTTAAACAACTCGGTAAATATAATATACGTAAATGTAATATTTTTTTCAGCCATCTTATGAAATTCAATATGTACGTTTGTGAAAATCACTATATCATTGTATGTTCAGCTCATTAAATTATAGTTGAAAAAGAAACAACAAACATATTTGAAATTTTTAATACGCATGTTATATTTATTCCAAAAATTAAATAGCTACTTTTATACGCACAAGTATATTATTTTTCCAAATACTTTGTGAAAGTGGATAGACAGATACTTCATAATCTTAATACATTTTCTTAACAGGTTTAACATAGCAGTCACTGAATTTTCATATACTTCTTGAAATATAATATACTTTTGTATGTAAAATTGACCAGATGAGGTTTTAAAAAAAAATTCATAATTGCATATTCAAATCGCTCATATTACGATTTTTTAACAGAAAGTTATACAAAAACTTTGACATTTTCCATTAACTTACACATTTAAATGTCAATGATAATACAAGTATATGATTCAGAAAAATAAACGATTTGTATCATAATATTCAAGTACCTTGATACATAAATGTTGGCAATATTGTCCATTAATTTTTTAAAATCTTACTTTGAATATTAAAGACAGATGTCTGTCAAATATAACATACGGTTTATGCATAAAAGCTTCCGATACCGGTTCATTAATTTTCATTCAGAAATTTTTTACAGTGTATGTTGCGAATTATATTTTATATTATATTTTTGGATTGATAGAATATTTCAAGAATTATAGTAAATAAATAACAGCGCACCGGACTTGCTATTATATGCTCGGCCTGTACCTCGCTTCTGCCATGCACCATCAAACGATGCTGTCAAACCTACTATGTTGTTACCCGGTAGAAAACATAAAGAACCTTGCCTGCCTAATAGTTCGCGCATAACTCCTTGAAAAGGTTCCATGGCACGCTGGCCGAAGGCATGTGCAAATTCAATTGTCTCGGTGTTATCACCGAGGAGATGAGAGGAGGTCCGCTGGCCAGTTAGTTGATTACGAATGTGTTATCACCAGGGAAATGATTGCGTAGCAACTCCAACTTCAAAGGGTATAAGAAGCCGCGAAATCGGGATAAGAGAGAGAGTCCTACTCCGACTGACCAACCAGGAACTGGTGAGTGTTGAAGTGGTCCTGGTACCGCGCTTCAGCCTCCTAGTCGTCCGCAGTAACCCTAAGCGTTCTGCTGCGCGACACTGGTAAGGACTTTCGGCCGGTACTTGAAGGTGTTCAATTCCATAGTCGTTGCATGCCAAGACACCGCAGTAGTAGAAAAAGGAGGAGAGTCAAAGCCGCTCGGCGGAGGCGCTCGAACTTCCTGGCCTATGCCCTGGAGCCGCTGGAACTCCCGCCGGTCTCGTCTGTGTGGCGAACCGAACGCCCCATCATCCACCCTGGTGATAACTCGGTCACCACATTTGCCCCGATCCGCGAAACCCCAGAAGTCGTACCCTTCTGGCGATACGGGCGTCCTCCAGTCCAAAGGTCCCCGGTTCCGGCACTGCTCAGCCCGCTGCCCTCCTCACCGGACCCATTGAGCAACGATCCCTCGCCTCCCGCGACTCCCGGGTCAGCACGGGCCGCACATCGGCGGAAAATAAAACGTTCCGCACACCTTAAACGCCGGTTATTAGAATTGTTTGGCGAACCCTAAACGGGCCTTGTTATAAAATAAAAAGGGCTAGACAACCCCAAAATTGTTCTATCAAAAACATTTCCAATCATTGAATTCGTAGTGCGAACAAATCAAATAAAGACAAGTCTCCATAAGAGAATTACCATGATCTTGTACGGTTTTTCATGATTGAATAAATCTACTGAATATATGAAGTACATTGGTGTTTATCATATATTTACATTTTGGAGTCGAGGAATCTATTGCCAATAACTATTTGTCATACGTAATCTAGTACATGGTCTTCTACTATTTTTTTTCCAGGTTTGCAGCTTAATTTTAGTATCACAATCAGAATTTTTAGTATCACAATCAGAATGCAATTTTGCAAGTGGATCATATTACAATTATGTATCAGCACTGGAATGTGGATGTGCTGTCATCCTTGCGTATGGTGTAATATGACAATAAGATCAAGCCAATTGTTGCTTATAATGATGTTTATTGTTGCTATGCTCCAGTACACATTGATGCGGTAAGATGTTTTTATTATAATTGCTCAAGCAATAACTTAGGTTAGAATAAACTTGTTGAGTAAGATATTGGAAATGGCATAAGTTCTCATCAGTACAATAGATTTTAATATTTGTGTTATTATACTTTAGGTGTAACAGCAAAGCAATAATTAATGACGAATATTATGCGGTATTCAGTCTCTTTATTAACAGTTCCATGAACACGTGTTGTTCTTACATTATGACAGACATGACTAACCGACGGGTCTGAGATGAAGGAAGTGACACTGCGTATAAGCGAGAACAGAACAACCACTTCCTTGCTTGACTAACGTATTGACATATATATTTGAAATTGATATCACAACAATTTGTATCTTTTCAGAGATTACTACAATCCTGTACATACTTTGGAGAGATGCCAGAACATGGAATATTTAATCAAGAAACTTGGTCATTTAAACATGACGCTAATATGGAATTCGTTAAAGCTCATCAATATCTATGGTTTGGTAAGATTCTGCAATTTATCGAGATTTTTTTAACTTTAACTTTCTTAGCGAGCACTTGTATTCATATATGTCCCTGTACGCGCATAGTCACATTTCCCTAGTAGATTGTTGAAAGAGATTTAAACTGTCTTTTCTTTTTATTAAAAATTAAGATTTAATTAGAAATTAAGGAATATTAAAATATAAAGCCACTTAATTTCATTTAAAAAAACAGTTTTGTTTTGCTCTCTCGTAGTATAAATATTTAAGAAAAAGTAAATTTAATTTTCATTTCTTTTCTAATTGCATTTCCCTTTTTCTTTACTTTTATTTCCCTTTGTTTTATACAATACACAAAACAAGAGTAATTTTCTAATTATTATCTCCTTCAACAATCTACTAGGGTTGCTGTCCATAGGTTATGTCATATACGTGTGTAAATAATCACCATGTTACGTATATATGGTATTGTGAAATCCTCACTGAGCCATCCTCACCTCTTTAAACTATAATAATTATTTGAAAAGTGACGTTCATCCGACACTGAAGGATTAGGGAAAGGGTGAACTTAACCTAATCTAACAGAAATTAAAAAAAATATTTCTAAGGATGGTGAAGAGTTTTAACCCCCAGAGGCCACACGGGTGCAATTCGAGCAGGCCAAAAATTTGAAATGCCCCTCTCTCGTAGGACACGCACAGTGGAGCCCTTTAACCTATACGATAATTATGTCTATACCATGGAGCCTGGACAGAAGGAGGGCGCACTCTAATGGAGGGAGTACCGCAAAAACGAATCTGAAATAGTGGAGAGTAAAGCTTTCAATAATGTTCGGCGGCGGCGCTGTAACCAGTAACTTCTAACAAGATACGACACGAGTTGTACCCATCTCGTGAACTTCAATTAATGAATAACCGCTTGCTGTTTTGGCGGGCAAACGTTCATTTCGCGCTTAGGAATTTTTATCCAAAAGTGTTAAAAGTGGAATCGCTGAGAGAAATTCGAATTGTTGAAATTGAAGTGTATACGTACGTGGTTGGTGATTTATTTATTTTTGTTCTGGTTATATTTTATGATGGGAAAGCGGTGTGTCTTTCCCGGGTGTTCCACAGGGAACCCAAAAGATGTGAAAAGACGAAAAGTGGAGAACGAGAAACAACTGATTGTATTTAGTGTTCCAAAGGTAATTTTATTTTGTTTTATTCATTTTACTTTGGTTTTTTCCGAGGTCCGTATATTAATGATCTGACAAAAATTAAAATTAATTTTTTTAAATAAGTCGATCTCGTTGATATGAGAATTTTGCTTTGATCGTATCGTATGGAATGTCATTGTACATAATTATTGAACATTTTTTAATTGCAGTCTCCGTACGTTGCTGAAACATGGACAACAGCTGTTGGTGCACCAGCTCTGTTGACATCGAAGGATTCATTGTGTCAGCTTCATTTCAAGGACGAAGATATTATCTTGCATTTTGTGCACCAGATGCCAAATGGAGAGATAGTATCAATTCCTCGTGAAAGGTGCATCCTCCGAAAAGGTGCTATCCCTGTTCCCGGTGGCCTCAGTGAACAACAACAGCTGGCAGGAACGGTAAGTCCACAATATTTTATAACATACCTAATTTCCAAAATTTTCAGCACCTAGTTTTTACCCTGCTTCTCAGGACTGAAATTCGTGTCTTTTTGCTTCCTGAAATAGGAAGCTTTCTGTTGGTAAAAAATTAAGCCATATTTAATCAACTTACTACCTCATAGAGGTGAATTTCTGAAAATTGAAATACTTTTACAATGAGGTAAAAATGCACTTTGTACACCACTAATGCTATCGGAATATAAATGTAAGTGCGTATGCAGAATGTTCCGGTGCATGACCAGAATTATTTCGGATTTTTTCGTGGCTCCGTTTCGTCGGTCGAAGAAATCGATTGCGATTATTTTTATATTTGCGAGATCTTGATCCATCAACATTTCAGAAGATTATTTCGAAATTCTTGAATATCATACTTATAAAACATGTCTGTGTCCGTGCATATTCTTTAAAATTAATAGAAATAGAATAAAATTGTACAGACCAACTGTGAGGAGGAAGACAACGACGAGGAGACGGCGAAGAATTATAATGAGGAGATGGCGAAGAACGACGATGAGGAGATGAGGATAAACGTCGAGGAGGAGACGGATAGAAAGGATGTCGAGATAAGAAGCACGAACGACAATAAGGAAATGACGAAGAACACTGTCGTGGAAATGCCGATGCACGTCGTCGGAGAGACGGCAAGGAATGACGACGAGATGACGAAAACGAATGTCAACAAGGTGAGAGACGACAACGAGAAAGGTGAGGCTGTGGTACAATTATTTTCAGAGGATGACTGTTCTGAGCCGCTGAAACCCACCGATCGTCTGAACAATACGCAGAGCAGCGACAAAGAGATGACAGACAACGACGAAGGGTATGGCATCGACGATCTGATGTTGGATTTGAAGACAACCGAGTGGAGACAACGTTGGGGGTGGAGTCGCAACGCCAACGAAATAATTTTCGCGAACCTGACACCGGCGACGCTAGAGCCGAGGCTATATTGCACAGTCAATAACGAACTTACTGTGACGGTTAGTGTAAATTCAGAATGAGTTTCACTGTATCATGTTTTTCCTTACATCTTAAGGTGTATTATTACAATCGCTAATTTACAGGTATCACTGACAGATCGTAAAAACCCAATTCAGATGGAAGGTAAAATCGGGACTTTCGCCGACTTGACAGCAATGCTGGGTGCATTGGAGACAATGAGAGAGTGCGTCGGGACTGGTCGAGTGAAAGAAACGTAAGTATGCTTTTATTATATCACTGTTAAAGTGTGTGCACAAAAAATGCAAAAATTCTGGAATCTTACAAGTGTTCTGAGTCATGAAATTCAATTAATATATATCTTTCACATTTGTATGGATAGTTAACAATAATTATCAGTGTACTTTATGGAATAGGCGTTCGAGAACATGCTCAATTTTCGTGGACGTGAATGAAAGTTACGTAAGAAACCGGAATTTCGAGAGGTGTATAGACTGCCGAGAATTGCGACATCGGCTAACGAGACAATCGAACCGAGCGAAGGTATCGATTACGGCGAAGAACTCAAGGATAAAGTCGAAGTTACGGTTGCTCAAAAGGAGACACACGACGCTACAAGAAAAAGTAAGTTATATAAAACAAGTAGAAACTTGCACAATTCTTTCTCATTATTTTCCACCTTTTATAGTTGGTTGATACTTTTCATCTCTTAGGTCGGTCGCCTGAAACGGGACATTAGCGAGGCGAGAAAATTGTGCAGCCAACGGAAAGCGAGTGTCGTGCGAGAGGCTATCGCATCCTTTCCTCGTGAGCAGCAGGAGGCCATCGAAATGTGCTTCATGACGGGGAAAGCAAAGAAGATGACAGGACGGCGTTATACAAAGCATTGGGCTTACCATTGCCTGTTGTTGCGCATCAAAAGCAAGCGAGCTTACAATCATCTCCGAGATCGTGACATTCTTCCGTCATTAACCCTTTGAGGCATACATTTTTCTGCTGGCTGATTTCTCTCGAAAATTTATACTCGAAGGTTTTTGGAGTCGCTGATTACGAATCCGAGGCCAGATTTGCCAATTGAAAGGTCGTCACCCGTAGTGTAGCATTCGGGGATGCTTTGGTTTGGCAGCCCTTGGCTTTGCGAATGAAAGTTTGATGCTTTGTCGTAAATTCCAAAAATTAAATTATTTCCTTGCTTTCCTTTATCTAATGTCTATAAAATATTGCAGCCATCTTCTCTGAATAATAATAAAATAGCCAATCAATAATTGATAGACTAATTTTTTGTATACACTTATCGATTTCATATTGCAGCCTTTCTCTGAAGTCAAATTCATTTGCCGATTATACGATGTATGATAGCACCATTCGGGACCTCCGCTACCTCGAAGACATCAAACAAATCGAGTCTGTTTGTGGTGGTTTTCAATGGCGGCGTAGATGATTGCAAAATCTGCGTAACGAACTGTGCAAATAGAACGCCCTTCCAGGCGCTAAGCAATTACAGCAACAAGGGATGGATGTCCTGCAGGACGTGCACTGCTTCCAGCCTTACGCCTCCGACATTAGGAGCATTGGCTTCACACAGTCGGCATAATATCTTTTCACCAGGGATTCGACGAGCAAGCTTGTTCTTACTGATTTACAACGTGCGTCCACGATTTATTTTCATAGATTTTCTACAATTATGCTATCCTATTTTTTACTGTTCTTATTTTATCATAAAATTTACTGTTCTCGGGTGACCTCACGATGCCACTGCCGAGCGTCGTTGACGCCCAACACCAGGACTAAGTAATCTCGGAGCACTGGTGTCCAATGGAATTCTTATTCCTCAGCAAATCATTATTTTAGGTGAGCAGAAAAATTCACATATGCTTCGTTAAAATTTGCACCATTTTCTCAAAAGCACTTAAGTGTAGCAATTTTTTATGCCTTCTATCGCGGTTGATTAATTACAAATTCTTTACTTTTAATTACAGAAAAACGCCGAGAATACGAAGAAGCACCGCAAAGCAGTCAATGATATACATAGATATTTCATATGGTATTCCCATCGACAATCTCTCCTATCTATTCTTTATGGCGGCTCCCACATTGGCACAGCCTACGCTTCCGATAGAATACATCAATGTACGTTTTTTGTTAATAAACTAAAATACAAAAATTTTAATTCTCTAATACCTTACTTTACGTTTTCTTCTTGTTCATCCACCTCCTTCTCATATTTCTCTTCTCTCTTCTTCTAGCGCCTACATTTTATTTCCACGCTCTCATCCTCATTCTTTTGTTTGTCTGGCTTCGAATTTTTCTATAAAATCTTTATTTTTCCACTGTTCTCTTATTTTATCCATTTTCTCTCTTTCCCTTTCATACTGCATTTTTTCTGAAGAATTATACATTTCTTATTAACTTATGAGTATTATGTTCAACCTTTTATTCTTTATATAAAAAATATTTAAAATATAATATCTTAGAACAAATTTTAATACATAATTATTTTTGAACAATATTTTGTCACCCACATTCGTCATAATACATTTCAGTTTATTTATTGACTTCCATATAATGCTATATGCCGTTATAACCTCGTTCACTACTAAATTCAAATTATATAGTTCAAATCGAGCGCGCCAAGATATATGTAAAAGATGGTGGTCGCGAAGTTACTGTGTTCAGCGCCATCAAGTGAAAATTATCGGAAGCGCTACTCTCCACCAATTCCATCCCAATTCTGATACCCATAGTGCGCCCTCCTTCTGTCCAGGCTCCATGGTCTATACACTAGTGTAACTGTCGAGCAGCTGCTTGGCGTCAATCGCCATACAGCCATTGTGTATTCAGCAGCGAAAAGTAGGCGAGGTGCACATTTGCACCCCTGTGGCTTCGGCGTTAGAAAAAAAGTGCCATTTTTTTGAAGTTTTTTGAAGATAAAAAGCATATTTTCATTTTGCTGTCGTCCAATACGTAAGTACTCTTACTCGCTATGATAAAATTTTAATACGATAAGACACGCGGGCCAAATGCAACCTGTGTGAAAGTCAGCAGGCAACACGCACGCGAATGAAGTGCGCCTCCTGCTTTTGCCGCCTGAGCGACGAACATCGGGCAGGTTTATGTGTTAACTGCGTTAATAACATTCATTAATATATATTTTTAATTCAGTATTATTAATGTAAACAATAAATATGAATATTATAAGCGACATTTTCAAAATAAAGTATTTTTGCTTCCTCATAGAGGAAGCTGTTTTCACCCAAAATTTTTTTTTCGAGATTTTCATGTTAGAATACTTAACATGGTCTAATACGTCAAGAAAAGTAGTTTAGAAAAAATGTCCGTACGCGCGCGCGCGCGCGCGCGCGCGTGTGTGTGTGTGTGTGTGTGCAGGGCTTCGAAAATTCAAATGCCTCTTACTCAGTAACCGTTAGAACGATTGGACTGAAATTTGGCACGCAAGTAAAGTAGATATCCCTATTTAACTGTTGCGATTTTTATTGAAATATATGCAGCCATTCAGATTTTATGTCATTTAACATTTTTTTGAAAAAAGGACGTGGTCGCTCTAACTTTCGTAAAGGTTCGACGATTTAGCTAAATAGATCTTCATAACTGAAGATACGTTCAATGTTGTTTGGTATTGAATTTCGACAAGATCGCTAAAGCAGTTCAGATTTTACGTGGTTTTGAAATTTTCAAAAAATTATCGTTATTTTATTGTTTTTTTTACCTCATTTTTAACTGTATTATCAATAAAAAAAAGTTACAACATTCGGACAAAAGCTGAACTAAAAGACGGTAATATATGTATATAAATAGCCAAAATAAATCAAAGAACTTCCTCACAGTGGAGGCTTTCTGAACGAAGGAAAAGAATCAAGAAGCAAAAAAAATGTTCACACATATTTCATAACGTATAAGCACGTTTGTTATAGCCATGTGATTACTATTTAATAAGGGATTTAATCGCTTCGACGGATTGGTATGTTCTGCTACACCCTGTACAGTCTAGTGAAGAGAATCGAAATTCACGTGTTCTTTTATTTTTGTTTTCGTGGTTTGATACTTTCATTTTGTTGGTATTTCGTTGACATTTCGCCTGCACAAATCGGCTTGCACATCAGGCAAGTTAGCACATGTAAGTTAAATATTTAATTAATTAATTCATCTAAGTATTCTTTGCCAGGATTGATCTTTTGGATAAGACGCGAACGATAAACAGTAGGATTATGAAACTTAGTTTATTGTTCCCCTTTTTATCGGAAAGATCAATCCTGACGGATTAATATTATGAATATAATAAATGTATTTATACTATTATAAATGTATTGATAATGTTATTAATAACAGGGGCGGAAGAAAGAGCAATAAACGAAGGAAGGAAATGAAGGATGTAGAACAAGGAAAGGATAGAGATGAAGAAGAAATGAGAGTATGAGAGCGAAAAAGTAGAGATCGAGAATCAAGCGAAGAAAGCAGGGAAAGTGAAGACAAGCGGAACGGAAAAAAACAGAGGGGTAGAAAAGAGGTGCGTGAGCGAAAAAATCAGATCGAAGACAGATATGCAAGTAGACGCGAAAGGAACAGAACAAGAGAACGAGAAGTTAGAAAAAAACGAGATGATAAAGAGGTACGAAATAAAAAAATTCAGAAAGAAGAAAACAACGGCAAACAGAATAGAAAATCAAGAAAATGAGATGAGAGCGAAGAAATCGACGAAAGCGAAGAAATTGAAGAAAGCGATCAAAATAGAAATGAATATAATGGCAAAAAACAAAGATACACAAAAAGGCGAGATCGAGAAATTGAATCTAAAGAAAGGAATGTGAAATGTTATGGACGAAATAAGAAAAACGAACAAGAGAAAGAAAATGAAGGAAAAGAAGTAGACGAAGTTACGAATCGAGAAAAGTCGAAAAAAATAGAGGTGGAAAGCATCTAAAAGAAAGAAATCTAATGTAAATTTGGAAGAGTCGTAATTTTTTTAAATATAATAAATTTTATTTATGTTATTTAACAGATACGGAAAAAGGGCAAGAATCGAACGGTTACGTGGACGTGGGCGATGGGGACAAGGAGAATGGGGTGATGGGTGTGGACAATGAGAACAAGAAGGATCGGGAGATGATCGTGGACAACAGGGACAAGCTGAGTGGGGAAGTGGACGTGGGCAATGAGGACAAGGAGGGTGGTTACGTGGACGTGGACATTGGAGACACCGATGATATGACAGAGGACATAGCTTCCTGTATGACTGTATTATCTGTTACTGTATTATCAATAAAAAAAAGTTCCAACATTCGGACAAAATAGGTTCAGTTGTTCCTTCCTCACAGAGAATGATCTCGTCGTCGTACACGTTGTTCACGTTGTCGTATATGTCTTGCTGTTGTCTTCTTCATCCTGGACATCCTCTTTTCGTCTTTGTCCTCGATGATGTCCTCTTCGTCTTCATCATTATCTTCGTTGTCCTCGTTTTCCTCGTTGTCCGCGTCGTCTGCGTTGTCGTTCTCGTTGTCCTCACCGTCCACATCGTCGTTCTCGTCGTCCACATCATCCACGTCATCCACGTCTTCATCGCGGTCGTCATTTTCGTCATCATCGTAATCCACATTAGAAATATTAAAATAAAAAATATTAATGAAAAAAAAATATTTATTTTATATGCGAAGAAAGAGTGACACAGAGTATTAAAAAAGTGATGCGTTTCATTTTGTTGTATAATACGTCAAATATTTTTTAAAGATCACAGAAAGGCGAAATGGAAAATAAAAATATTTCGATAGGTAAATATTTAAAGGGAAAAAAATGGTGGACTATATTGTTCTTGTTAATTGTGCAATATTTATTAATAAACAGAATGTGACGATGGATGGGACGATATTTTATTAAAAGAATTGGAATGGATTGAAAATTTTTTGAGAAGTGGAAATATTTCACAACATATTAGGTACGTAAATAAGATTATAGAAATAAATATGGTATTCAAAAGTAATGTGTAGGGTAGAAGTACCGTTTTTTTGGCCATCTTAGTACCGTTTGTGGCCATAAATTTGATTCATTTGTGGCCATACTCATTACACATAAATGACTTCGATGACCATAAATGGTACAAAAATACTTTGAGCATCAATGAAAGAACTAGGTATTTTAAGCATTCAATTTTCAATGTAAAATATGCTTTCAGTCATACTTTCGCATCTTATTTCTTAATTGAATAGATTAAAAGTAATAATAAAGAAAAGCAAGAAATAAAAAAAATATTATCAAGAGCTAGCTAGCGAAAATTGAAATGTAAATCATTATAAGAAATAAGTACTTTAATAAATACTTACTATAAATACTTACTATAGCTTTTTAAATACTCCAACGGATATATTCAGAGCGATTGTCTTTTCAATAATTGCTACGTAAATGTCAATATTATCTTAGTTGTCAAACGAGAGATTGACATCGCAAAAAGTAAGTAAAGAAATAATAAAAACCTCAAATGAGTAAAACGAAAAAAAAGTAATAATCTTTCAATTTCTATTGTATTGAAGATCATTATATCACGAAATTTAAATATCTGGAAGGAAGGAGGTTGTGATATAACTAAGACGTCCATAAGAACTGTCAAACCTACGTTTCGTTTATTAGACAAGAAATATAAATCAACACACTACAAAGGTATAGTCTTTTTATTATATTACTACTACTATAAAAAAAATTGTGGTCGCCGCATAGTTAAGAATCGTGAAAAGGAACGGGGAGAGCAATTGCATTACTAGGCAATATTGAAATAAAATATCATTAATAAGAAATTGTTTATTTTATAAATAAACTACATTCGCACTTAAAAAATGCCGAAATTAAAACGTAAAAGCACGTTAAGTAAAATTGCAGTGAAAAAACGTTGCATGCGTCAATTACGGTCTGATGAAAGTGGTAGAGAAGAAAAACTAGATAAACACAAAAATAAGACAAAAAAACGTAAGCATAATTGTGTTTCTAACGAAGAAGATGGAATAAATATCACTGAAAAAAAACTATTAGATATATTTGTTCTTAATGAACATAAAAAGAAAGAACATAGAAGAAAGATGGCAAAACGAGGACAGAACATGATATACAGTGAAGGAGAAAGAACAAAAAATTTGCAGCGAATGAAACAGACACGACATAATCCTTCGTATCGAGAAACAGAAAATGAAAAACATGTGCTGCGGATTAAAGAGACACGACAAGAACCTACGTATAGTGAACCAGAGAAGGAAAAAAATTTACTACGAATAAACGAAATACGAAAAAATCCTTCATATAGAGAGTTCGAGAATAACAAGAATATAGAAAGAATACGAAAAGTAAGGCAAGATTCGGACTATCAGATAAATGAAAATAATACGAAAAAATCTTGATTACAAAGCCATGGAAAATAAAAAACATAATACTAGAATAAAAATATTGCGACAGGATTCCAAAGTTATAAATGATGGAAGGAATCGTGACATTCAAAGAAAAAAATCATTAAGACTGAATGATTTTTTACGATATCGTGAAAGTTATATGAAATCTGTTTATGATAACATTAATAGCGGTGTGGAAGATACTGGATATCATAAAAATATATTAATTTTGAAATATTTAAAATACAGAAAACTGGGACCAGATATAGTGTGTGTTTGTTGTGAAAATTTGTTTTTCCCAAAGACAGTTCGGCGTTTTAGAAAATCTAAAGTGGAAAGCATTTTGGTCCAAAAACATTTGGACCCGTATAAATTTATGAAGAAAATCTTAAATAATTAATCTGAATATATCTGCCAAACATGTTACAAATATATCAAATCAGCAGAAGTTCCAAGAATGGCAGCGAATTCTACTTTGAAATTTCCAAATGTACCAGAAGCAGTAACAAGTTTAAGTGCTGTTGAAGAACGTATGGTTTCGCCATACATTCCATTTATGCAAATAAAAGCATTGCAGCCATACGCCATTAATCCACAACTATCGTTGAAAGGAAGTATTGTAAACATCCCAGTGGAAATTAATGATATGATAAATATTCTACCGCGAACTTTCAACACAATGTCAACGATAGAAATTAAACTGAAGAGACATATGGATCATCAGTCTGATTACATGCATGAAACAATAAAGCCGGCTAAAGTTTGTGAAGCATTGCAATATCTATAAACAAGCTGCAAGTTGAAACTTGCAATTTGCTTCCTTCGAGTAGTAAGTATTGTACGAACTCCCTATATTAGGAAGCATTTTAACCGAATTTTTCACACATTTTTTACTACCGATGATTCAGAGGAAACAAATTGCAAAAGTTAAATTCTTGGCTTCCTCATATAGGGATTTCGTACAATACTTACTACTCGAAGGAAGCAAATTGCAAGTTTCAACTTGCAGCTTGTTTATATAATGTGAGTCCCCTTGCCTCTCACAACTTGTGGTGCTTCATTCAATGTGAGCCCCTTGCACGGGGAATGGTAGTAACGCATTTTGATTAATTCATTGTCATAAAATGTTTTCGCATTTGGTCTACGTCAGTTGAATATTGTATGCTAGCTGGGTTTTGTCCTAAAGCTATAGAGATAGCGAATGCTGCTGCAAACAAACCACACGAGTTCGAGTCTGGTTGTTTCGTAACTTTTTCAAATACAATATTATTTATCATAAGATTTGGATATCGCCGTTTAATATACTTCCGTTCATCCATTGCAAGATCCTTGTATGAATGTTTTTCATAGTATAAGCTATCATAAATATGCAAGCTTATACCGTCGTAATAGATACAGTGCCAATGTGCTGTGTTATTTCCTCCTATAATCTGAATATCTTCTGTAAAAATTGGATCAACCCAATGTAAACCTTGTAAGAATAGTACATCTATTGGTGTAAAAGCGGTATTATTCCCTATGATTTCTAAAATTTTATTTAACGGTCTATCGTCAAGCCACGAATCTTTCTCTAAAACATTCTTTTCTAATGTTTGCTGATGTTCCGCTTCAAAATCTACTTTCCCTATTGTATTTTTGTCATGTGATGGGTATGGGCTGCCACTACTAATTTCTGTTATGTCGGTAATTATGGAACACTCTTTGGCTTCGTTATCAATTGATTCAATAATATCTGTATCCATGTATTGATCTGACTCTTTTTTTCTATCATGCTGATCTTTCGGTGCAGGATTATTGTTTTCGAACTCTATCTTACAGTCTATATGATTTAATTTAGGTTTGCTCCCGTCCAGGTCCAATCCAATAAATATCGGTTTATGATCAGAAAAATATGTTTCATATACTCCTGCGTTATAATTTAACATTTCTTTTGACACGAATATTACGTCTATTTGCGTATTGAAATTTGTAGTTGAAATTTCGGGGGGGATAGCACGTTTGAAGTTTAATCCGTTTAAATATTTCTCAAAGAATTGTCCTATATTATATGAATCTAAATTGAAATCACCTATGATAATTTTTTCAATCCCTAATGCTCCGACCAAAATATTATCTATTTCATGGGCAAACATAGTTCGGCTGACTAATGGAGATTTGTACCCGGTTATGATTTCAACATCATTAACGATAATGTGTATCAAGTCAATATGATGGTGCTGTCCTTTAATTTTTTCGTCTTTCCTTATATGTTTTTTTATATAGCCATGCATTTGTTTTCTGACAAAACATATTAATCCCTTCGGTAAACGTTTGTCGTAATTATCGGACCGAAAAATAATATCAAAATTATCAATCACGAAGTTATCAGTTGAAATTGAATGTGATTCCGCAAAAATAATTAAATCTGCTTGTCTATACCATCTGTCGCAATTTATATTAATAATATTTTTATGTAACGATCGAACATTTTGATAAATAACTTTTAATCTACTTCCATCTATTGATTTCGAGTACGATAATTCTAGAGATCTTTTTTCTCTTAAGCGTTTAAGTTCTAGCTCTAGTGGATTATCTTCAGATGGTTTATTTGGAGGTTTAAATTTACCGAGAATATACAGTTCTGATAATTTTGTGACTCTACTCAGGGCCACATACAGCATTGATCTAGTCATTCGTAAATTTTGTGTGAAATCCATACACAGTTTTTTATATGTTTGCCCTTGACTCTTATGTATCGTTAATGCTTCAGCGGGTGTAACGGGAAATTGTTGCCTTATGGTTTGATATCCTAATCTGTCATTGCTATGTATCACGATAGAAATCGGTGATATCGGAACTAAATTTATTCCAATTAAATTTTCATTCATGTAATTTAGAAATGGTCTTCGTTGTTTGATGCCAACAGTTTCATGGTTAAAATCTATCCATAATTTTACTGGTTCTGTTGTCCCTGGTCCGAATGTTATTTGCTTTAAAGTACCACAAGCACCGTTAACTAGGCCATCTTGTACATCTATGTTTGACGTTATCATATAATTTATGCCAATTTTCAAAGTAACTTTAAAAGCCAAACCACCACATTCTGTTTTTTTTTTATTTTTCAATGATGTTAACAATTTATTTCTCGTTTTACTATTGACTTTGCCCAAAACAGAATCTTTTGCTTTTGATTCATATGCGGTACCATCTTTTAATTTAATTCTAAATGAGTTATAACGATCAACCGAACTATTCTCCGAATATAATCTGATTGCGTCGATGGGCAAACAACAATAATAAATGAAGAGTAACAATGAAATATTTATCTTATTACAATTTGCGAGCCTTCGTCAGAAAGGCTCGTGCCGCTTCCGGCGCGACACCGAGTCCAACAATATCTGCAAGAGACTTGCGGCCGAGGGTACGAACCCTCGACCGCAAGCTCTTTGGGGTCCTGTCTATGTTTATGTCTCTCTCGATTTCATTGTAGACGACGTTCCCTGACAGTCGTCTGATGACACTAGCCCTCTTGCAAATGTAATGCACGAGGTGTTTATCCTCCGACCTCGTATATGCTGGTCCTCTTCTCGTTACTGGCCTTGGTTCGTAGGCCCCAGGCAATGATGGTGGCTCGTTCTCGTTTGGGGGGGCATCCGCCGGTGGAGTCACGCTTGGTGCCTCGGACGTTTCGTCCTCCGTCTCGTGGTCCAAGGAGGACGACGTGTCCTTCGGTACCACGTCGGTGGACCGCTCTGGTTGACATTCGCGGAAGGGCGATGTTTGCGTGCCCACGGACTTTGTCGGGCACTCGGTCGTTTCTGCGAAAAAAGAGGAGAAGACTGTTGTTAAGAAAGCCTGAAAGAGGAGAAGAGACGGAAGAGAAAGAGAAGAGGTAAGTCTGGCGACGTAACGAATGAAACTCACCAGTAGGTGACGGTTGTTTCCCGTGATCGGATGAGAGTAATATCATCTTGAGACATTGTTCCCCTAGCAAGGTTATTAAGAGCGATTATGAATTTTTCGTCTTCCTTTTGACGCATTATTTCCGTCAACTCAAAAAATTGAAATTCATTCCATAAAACATTTTCTGAAAAAATACTTAACATGCAAGATTTTGATGCAAGATATATCGAGGTATCCATGACTGGCGGTAATTGATACAAATCACCAACCACTATAACTGAAACTCCGCCAAAGATCTCATCACAGCCCATCAGTTGTCTTAATCGCATATCTACACGGCTTAACATTGTACTTCCTACCATTGAGATTTCATCAATAATTAACAATTTGAGTTCAAATAAATTTTCTCTGATGGTATTCGGTACGTCCGCTGATAGTTGTGGCATTTGACCACAGAAATGTGTTACTGGCAACGCAAATGCAGTGTGCAATGTAACCCCTCCTATTAAAAAAGCCGCCTTTCCCGAAGGTGCGCATAATAATATTTTGGTTGAATCATTTTTTATGCCAGGTGTATTGTCAAAACGATCTAATAATAACTGGTAAATTGCGTTGATAACAGTACTTTTTCCTACACCCGCTGATCCACTTATATACAATTTAATAGGTAATTTTCCAATTTTAAAGCAATTCAAAACGTGCATTACAATTTCTCTTTGTTTATCATTTAATCTTCGAAGTCTACTCATAAGTTCATCGTTTGTGACTTTTGGGGGACTGGTAATTTTTCTTTTATTTTTATTTGAATAATCTTCTATACCCGTTTGACCAAATATATCAATTTCTTGATATTTTGGTATTTTCGTTTTGATAAATGAATCTCTACCTCCTCATCCTCCATATCTTTCTGATCATTTTGAGCTTCAACAAGTGCGTTATCAATTTCTACATCACCGATTACAAAGAATTTACTACGATTAACTTCGATTGTATTAATATTTTCCGTATAAAGGGATTCACAATCTGTAGTTTCAACATCCTGAGTTTCGTTTACGAAAGGATAAAAAAGCAAAACCTGTTCCCTAAAGTAATTATAACGATCTTCTTGTAATTTGTAGCGTCGAAATCTGATAATTTTAGTTTTTGTCCTTTGCCTAAACTCACGGTCTCCATCACATTCATCATCAATTTCATTCCTAAGTGTAGGCCATTGTGGATCGTAATTCGCAGCGAAATCAGCGAGACAAATATCCACTAATTTACCATTTCGATTTTCATATTTCTCAATTATATTTTTGTAATATATATCGGTGGAATCATTACTGAGTTTTTCTAAATCACCTCGATTTTTTAACATACGTACCCGTTCTTTTTGAGGAGCAGTGTTAATATATATAACCTTTCTACTACACAATGAAAGTGGCAGCCCAAGGACATGATATACGGCTTCTTGTGCGGATAATGTGTTGCCGTTTATAAATACATTAGCGATTTTTCTAAATTTTTCCCTTATATTCGAATTGCCATTCTGTAAATCCTTCGCTGCTTCTCGTAGTAATCGCGATAATCCTGCATCTACTTTTGTGACATAATTTATCATATACGAAACACAACTATATGGGTCCAAGACGAATTGAATATCCATATTCGATTCAAGAAGAATTAAAATAATTTTGTTGTACGCGTTAATGGCAACTTCATTACTTTTTCTTTTTAAAAATATCTTAGTTCTTGATAACGTGCTCCTAATTGTGCGGATATAATCATTTTCCCTCATACCTAACCGTTCCAACATATCTTCGAACGATATGAGAAGATTTTTATCAAAGAATTCCTGCATCATCTCTTTTATCTTTTTCCGATACGCTTTGTCATCTGGAGTCCGCTCATTTTCATCTAATGGTTTGAGTATCATTGTTTGTCTCATCACATACATTGGAATATTGAAACGACATACTGATTTATTTTTTCGTCCTTTATAACATGTCGGTTTGTGTTTATGTGTTTGCAAGCGGATCAATGGATTTTTACAGTCGTATTCACATGAAATGTTTTTATCTATCCATTCTATCAATTTTTCATTCCCGTCTGTGCTTTCCTCATCATATATTGGTGCATTTTTGCAGTACACAAGATTGTGTGTATGAACCGAACCTCGAGCTTGAAATTCCCTCCTTTCAAAGTAATCGATAACAACATTTTTGCCAAATGGACCATGGTCATCCTCTAATATAGACTTAATCTGCTTAAATCTTTCTTCTGTATATCTGACGCACGTCACAGGATCGTCTCTTATTAATTTAGTTTTCTCCGCGACGTCTAAATTTATTGCTTCGGAAATGCTAATTTTTTTATCATGACATAGGTTGTACAAAATTTGCAATAAATTCGGATTTTTTTGCTCGCATGCAGATAGAGTAATAAATAAAGTTGGCACCCCGCATTGCCTGATCATGCCAAGTAAATGTTTTTTTTTGTTTTCCCAGTATGATGGTGACGATCTAATTTGTTTTAAAAATCTAAATCCATCATCATGGCGAATACAATCGTTTAACAAATTACAATCTTTGATTTTCTCAGCAGTCATATTATCGTTTTTCCTAACTCGCCTCAAACAAATATTTATATTTGATATCACCGACTTCTCTAATTTCTGCTTTGCCATAAATAAAATTCGTGTAGGTGTACACGATCTTCTATCTTTATTTCTAGATTCAAGTTTAATCCGTTCCGAATACGTCAATTTGTTTTTCTTATCTAAAACTTCTCCCCCAAAAATTGTTGGAAAGCATAATTCATCTATATTCTCAGTTAAATGCCACGGTATGGGATTTTTATCCTGTCCAGGAGCTATTATGAAACTATTCAGTGACGCCTCTTTGTTTCTGTCAATTATCAAAATTTCGTCATTTTCTTCAATATAATCTGAATCTTCAGAATCAGACTTGTCGTTCATTTGGATTTTCGTAGTATCTCCAGATTTAGTATAATTAAAAATTTTGTCATCATTATCTACGATAAATTCTAATTCTAGATTGGCATCGTTTTCATATCGTTCAAAAAAAGTATGATCAACGTTCACATTGTATTTTGTGTACAATGTTGTTTGCCGTAGATATTTTAATGCTTCACAAATTTTTCCTGGCTTTATTGTTTCAAACATATAATGAGATTTGTGTTCAATGTGTCTTTTTAATTTTACTTGAACAGTTGACATTTTATCGAAAGATCGCGGCAAAACGCTGATCATCTCATTAACTTCGACCGGGATATTAACTACACTACCTTTTAATGACAATTGAGGGTTAATGGCGTATGGCTGCAATGCTTTTATCTGCATGAACGGAATATACGGAGATACCATTCGTTCCTCAACCTCTGACAAGTCTGATACGATTTTTGGCACAGATGGGAATCTCAATTCTGCATTTGATGCAGTTTTTGGAACTTGTCCTAGCATTATATATTTTTTACACGTTTTACATGCGTACTGCGATGAATTATTAAATATTTTATTAATAAATTCATAAATATTTTTCTCTGTATCGGCAAACTTTTTCCGTATAATATCTTTGTTCAAACGTTCTACCGATTTCATGAAAAATAAATTGTCACAACATAAGCATACTGTATTAGGTCCTTCCTTGCGATTTTTGAAAAAATTCACCATTAATAAATTTTGATAATATTCAGCACATTTTTTTTTTTTACTATTGACCTTTCGATTAACCAAATTACTGTAATTTTCTCTAAACCTGAAAAAGTCATCGAGTCGTAATAATCTCTTCATTTTCATGTTTTTTGAATTTTCTTCATTGATATACTTATAATTTTTACGAGAAATCATTTTAATAATTCTATTTCGCTTATAATCCATTGATCTGCGCTTATGATCTTTGCGTCTAATACTACATTTAACTCTATTTTTAATTTGTTCATTTATCCGATAAATAGTACTGTGTCTTCTAACTCTCATATTTTTTAAATTTATTTCATTTTCAAATTTTCTGTAGGAAGATTCGTGGCGTATGACTTTCATCCTTTGGACATTCATTTCTCTTTCTACTTTTTTATACGAAATATCTTGACGTTTGATTGTCATTCTCTCTAAATTTCTATCTCTTTCTAGTTTTTTGTATACAATATTTTGCCGTGCCTGTGTAATTCGTTGTACATTTTTTTTATTTTCTTGCTGTCTATAAAATCCATCTTGTCTTATTTTTTTCATGCGATTAATATTTTGAATTTTTCATATTCCGCATAATCTTTATTTTGTCGCATTTGTGCAACCAATTCTGCACATTCTTTTCGTTTAATAGTATCTACATTTTTTAATTTTTTTGCACTATTATGTGAATTATCAGACCGCAAAAGACGCATTCTATTTTTTGCTAATCGAACCGTTTTCAATGTACTATTCTTTTTCAATTTTGGCATGATGTTATTGAATATATCGGAATCCTTATCTTTTAAATAAAAAATAAGTACGAACCAATATTTTCGAGGATAAATTCAAAATATTCTCGTCTTACGTAGTTTTCAACACAATTTCCAATTTTCGAAATTTTCGTTTCCACAGTAGCTCAATTTGAGACGGAAGGAGACGGAAGATACAGTAGCTTAATTTAAATGGAGACGGAAGAATCCAGGTTTTATTTTCAACGTGGAACAATACTAAAATGCTGCTAATGACAAAACGTAATATTGTCAATTTAATATTAACCCTTTGCACTCGAGCGGCGCCGATACGGCGCCCGGCTGATTTGAAGTATCAACTCGAGCGGCGCTCCTGCGGCGCCCGAGTGATTTGAAGTCTTAAGGGGGTTCTCTGGTTTGATGGATTCAAGAAATCGATTTTTTTTTGCATAAATTGTTTCCTTAATATGTCTAGAATATGGTGGTAAAGTGATTTTTCAAAATTCGAAGTCATTATAAAGATACAGCAGTTAGAAGAGGGGCAATGTTCGGAGCGCTGAGAGGCCGACCCTATTGTGTTATGTCGGCTTGAAACCCTTCTATACAAATGTATGCACATAAAACAAGTCCAGATAAGTTGAAACAAGTTTAGGAGTGTAGTTATGTATGTTGTGAAATTTATTTTAGTCTTGGTTTAGCTTCAAAGAGCAGATTATCGCAGATTAATGGTAAGTTAGGATTTTTATAGTTGTAACTGTACTTGAATCTTCAAACGCGTTTTTCTCAAAACTACGTTTTTCAAACTTTCCTCCATCATATCTCGAGAACGGCTTGGCCAATTCACTTCAAATTTATAGGGTCGACTCAGCACATATAAACGCACGGAATGAACTATTATCACCCCAAAATTTAAAATATTTCTATTTTTTAGCTCAGTTTAATTCGTCTCAGCGTAGCATTTGCTTGAAACAGTCTTGGCAGTAAATATAGTAACTAAAAAGTGTTTGAGCCCTAAAAATATGGAGGAAGATCAGATCAGCTCGAGTTCGGACGAATTCGATTTTGCCGCTTTGGATGATGAACTTACATCTTACTTATTACTGTGATACGTGTCCTGACAAACCTAGGATGCATCTTGGATATTGTTTTACAAAATATCACACCAAAACTAATTACAGAGTGTAATATTTATCAAAGCTTGATGTTTTCGACAGATAAATTAATAAACTGGTGAAATTTTATGATTTGTATACGTTTGTTTGTTTATAAATCTTTTTAAAGTAGTTGTAAAGTATTTGCCGAATTTGGCCGAAATCGTCTCGAGTTGCTGGTTCGCGCAAGCGAAAAAGGCCTCGAGTGCAAAGGGTTAAAAGTAATTGCACACCTAACAATTACGATTTTATCTACGATAAATGAAGCATGTATAAAGTACCCTTATTTAAATCCGCAAATCAATTATCAAATAATAAGCAAAGCAAGATATAAATTTTATCTTAAACACATGAACAAAATGTACACAATACCTTATTTTTTCTTCAAGATATTTCTTAAATTATATTGCTTTCTTCAAATCCTATTTCAATAATTATATAAATTTGTCAACTTCTGTCTTGACAGAAGCTTAACATCCAGCTGATGCTGCTGTCAAAAGCGGAAAGTGTCAATGTTGTGTTGATAACAATTGAATTAAATGCCTAGCAACCTGATTCCAAAGACGATAGATTAAGGTAGTTGTATCGTGGTGGTTTTATACGACGATTTTTATTTTAATTTTAGGATTTAATATTGAGTTGGCATGAAAGTAATGAGACATTCTAGAATACTCGGCACATGTCCGTGTAAAATTAAGTTAAATAGTTCACGTTTCTCATTTGCCTTCCATATAATCGAATTAATTAGAGAGGTGTATAAGATTTCAATGTCTCCCCAAACTCGAACGCATCAGTGGACTTCCACCAAATCTTATAGCCAACAACCTTAATCGATTATTGAAATGAATCGACCATAGCATTGTAAGTCAAATATTTCTGAATCGGCAGAAATTCAAAAACTTGAATATATGTATAATCAGATCCGTTTTTCCAATCTCCGCCAAATTTAAAACACATCACGGCTAAACGATGTTTCATACTTTTGGAAAATTGGAGATCAATCGGTCAAAGTTGACGAAAATTATATTAATAAATTTGATTTTTCGAAAAATTCAAAATATCATAAAAACAAAACTTCTCGATCGATTCGGTCCAAATGCAATACCAACCAACCTTGGATACATATCTCTTTGTCAAGAACTATTTAGACGATTATCACAAAATTTGCGATCGCTAGAGTGCGAACGTCCTTTTTTTGGAATTTTGTAAATGATAAGTTTTGAGCCACAGCTTGAATCATGACAAAAATTATAGTCAATGAAGGGATTATACAGCTGCACATACCTGCAAAATTGGGGGGCTGTAGCTAAAACCGTTCTCGAGTTATACACGTTTGAATTTCGAGAGGCCATTACACATACACACACACACACATACATCCAGACATTTTCTCCAAACGCGTTTTCTCGACGTTTTGGAACATTCTAAGCATGGTGGCATAATAATCTCGACATGAAAATTTTTCACCGTCACATAGCTTCCTCTATGAGGAAGCAAAAACGACATTATATACAAAAAACAAAGTGACGATAGATGTTAATTTTTTTAATAAATACGAAAAGAATAATAGTATCGAGTTACCATTTATAGTAGATAAAGAAGATGAACTTGACAATTGTATGAACGCATACAGGATCACACGCGGAGAAAGAAGTAATCACGAGTCTGATTCAGAAGAATCAGATTCATTTGAACCAGTTGACGAAGTTCTCATCCTCGACAGAAACCAAGAAGTATCCACCAATATTTGTATTATAGCACCCGGACAGGATAAATTTCCAGTTCCTTGGCATTTAACAGAAAACATCGATGAATTATGCTTCCCAAAAATTTTTGGTGGGGAAATTCTCGACAAAGAAAATAAGTTAACATATTCACAAAGAGCTAAATTCGAAGCAAGAAACAAAGATAGAAGGTCATGTGATCCAACAAGAATATTATTTATGGCGAAACAAAAATTAGAAAAGGCAATAATGTCTAATATAAATATTTGCCGAAGACGAGTAAAGAATCATGATAATCTAACGGTCGAAGAAGTAAAAAATTCACAATTTATAAATGATTCTATTCGCCATGACGATGGATTTAAATTTTTAAAGCAAATACGATCATCACCATCGTATTGGGAGACAAAGAAGAAACATTTACTGGGGATGATCAGACAATGTGGTATTCCCACACTCTTTATTACTTTTTCTGCATGTGAGACAAAAAATGTCGACCTATTGAAAATTTTATATAAAATACGATACGATAAAACTATCAGTGATGCAGAAGCAATATGGTTGGATCCATCAGAGAAAACAAGGCTGATACGAGAAGATCCTGTAACATGTGTGAGATATATAGGAGAACGGTTCACTCAGATTATGGGCATACTGGAAGATGAACATGGTCCATTCGGTGACAATTATGTTATTGATTATTTCCAGAGACGTGAATTTCAAGCAAGAGGATCTGTTCATACACACAATCTCGTGTATTGTAATAATGCTCCAATTTATGATGACGAAAATCCAGAATCTAATGAAATACTGATAAAATGGATAGATAATATAATTTCATGCGCATATGTTCCCAAAAATCCACTTGTACAGCTACAAGTTCATCGACATAAGCATACATGCTACAAAGGCAGGAAAAATAAGTCAACATGCCGATTTAACTTCCCTCAATATGTCATGAAGAAAACAATGATTCTAAAACCATTAGAAGAAGGTGAAGCAACAATAAATGATAAAACAAATCTGAAAAACAATAAAGACCATATGCAAGAATTTTTTGAATGTAATAGACTAGTTACGTTCGAAGATATGTTAGGACGGATAGAAATTACAGAAAGAGCTTACATCAACGCAATAAGAAGCAACTTATCCAGAACAAAAATATTCTTGAAGAGACGCAGCATCGAAGTTGCGATTAATCCGTATAATATAATAATACTTACTCTTCTCGAATCAAATATGGATATACAGTTTGTCTTGGATCCATATAGTTGCGCCTCGTACATGATCAATTATGTTACAAAAATTGATGCAGGATTATCGCGATTATTAAGAGAAGCAGCAAAAGATATACAAGATGGAAATTTAACTATTAGACACAAATTCAGAAAAGTCGCTAACGTGTTTATAAATGGCAATACTCTGTCTGCCCAAGAAGCTGTTTACCACGTTCTCGGACTACCTTTATCATTGTGTAGTAGAGCTGTGATTTACTTAAACACTGCGCCTCGAAATGAACGAGTTCGCATGTTGAAATCTTGCACGGAGTTAGTGAAAATGAGTAGCGATTCAACAGATATATATATCCTACTTGTGCTAATTTCGCAGCAAATTACGAACAAAGAAAGTCCATACATGAAAAAGGTAGCGATGAAGAGTCTGATAATGAGAATGAAACTCAAAAACGCCAAAAAACTAAATTAATCAGATTTCGCCGCTACAAATTGCAAGAAGATGCACATAACTATTTTAGAGAACAAGTATTGCTCTTTTTGCCTTGGAGAAACGAAATAGATGATGTAGAAAATCAAGCTTGCGACAAAATTTATGCAGATAATATTGAAGTACTTGAAAAAAATCGTCAGATTTTTTCCGTCATCGGAGATGCAGAAATCGATAAAGCATTGACTGAAGCTCAAAATAATTACGAAGACATAGAAAATGAAGAAGTTGTATCATCTATGAAGACAAGAATACCAAAAAATCAGGAAATTGATATTTTTGGACAAGCAGGTATGGAAGACTGCTCTAAATCAAAGAAAAGAAGAATAACCAGTCCTCCAAAAGAAACAATAGAACAGATGATGAATACACTTAATAAACTGAACGATAGGCAAAGACAAATTACTATGCATATTTTAAATTGTTTTAAAACAAACAATTTGCCTATTCGAGTTTATATAAGTGGATCGGCTGGTGTTGGCAAAAGTACCGTCATTAATTCAATTTACCAATTATTACTACATTACTTTGACGAATCACCTGGTGAAAAGAATAATTCAGTAAAAATATTATTATGCGCGCCCTCTGGAAAAGCAGCATTTTTAATAGGCGGTGTAACGCTGCATACTGCTTTTGCGTTGCCAATAACACAGTATGGAGGGCAAATGCCAGAATTGTCAGCTGATATAGCAAATACTATACGAGAGAACTTATTCGAACTGAAGTTATTAATTATAGACGAAATATCGATGGTGGGTAGCACAATGCTAAGTAGAGTCGATACTAGATTGAGACAAGTAATGGGACGTGATAGAAGTTTTGGTGGTGTCTCCGTCATACTTGTCGGCGATCTATATCAATTACCACCGGTTATGGATAGTTCAATATATCTTGCACCAAAATCGTCTATGCTGAGTGTTTTTTCGGAAAATATTTTGTGGGATGAATTCAATTTTTTCGAATTGATGGAGGTAATGCGACAAAGAGAAGACAAAACATTCGTTAAAGCTCTTAACAATCTCGCTAGAGGAGAAATGCTTGACGATGATATTTCTGTAATTCGATCGAGGGAAACAAATGAAAAAGACGTGCCAGCAGATGCAATTAGATTGTATACTGAAAATCGTCTCGTCGAAGCTTACAATAAATTAAAAATTGACATGAAAGAAGGCATAGCATACAAATCGAAGGCAAAAGATACCATTTTGGGAAACGTTAGTAGCAAAATGAGAAATAAATTACTAACAACATTAAAAAAAAGAAAAGGACCGAATGTGGGGGTTTATCGTTTAAAATTGGTCTAAAAGTTGGAATTAGCTACATGGTAACTACCAATATCGATGTGGAAGATGGTTTAGTTAATGGACCGTGTGGTACATTGAAACATTTAACTTTCTTTCCGGGAACAAACGAACCAACAAAAATTTGGTTAGACTTTAATAATATAAATATCGGATGTAAACAACGAAGAGGTTTCTTGAAATATATAGATGAAAACTCGATTGATAAGTGTTTAGTACCTCTTTCACTTCATTCTGTTGTGATAAATGTTAATGAGAGGTTCGGATATCAAACTGTAAGGCAACAAAATTGGTACACAAGCGTAGACTTGGCGGAGAAATTAATTGATATGCATACACGTTTAGTGGGTACTCTACGAAAAAATCGGCGCGGCAATCCAAAAGAAGTAGTGGCCCAAAAATTAAAACGTGGAAATATTATCGCGCGAGAAAATAACAATGGAGTAACAGTTTTAAAATGGAAAGATAAAAGAGATGTGTTGATGCTATCTACAAAACATTCAGCAGAAATGACAACTACACAGAAAAGAAACTGTTCAAAAGAAAAGCCAAAAATGGTAGTTGAATATAATTTAGGGAAATCTTCAGTCGACTTATCTGATCAAATGATTGCTTATAGCTCACCACTGCATAAAACTATAAAATGGTACAAGAAACTGGCAATAGAGCTTTTACTAAATACTTGTATTGTAAATTCAATAGTGTTATTCAAACAAGTAACCCGGAAAAGTATTGCAATTCCTGATTTTAGGATGAAATTAGCAATGTATCTAATGAAATGCTCCGATAATGATTGTATTTCTCCAATAAATTGCGTACGGAGCAGACCTCGTCATTATTTTAAAAAAATGCCGGGAAATGCACGAAATGTAAGGCGATTTTGTAAGGCGTGCTATAAAAAAAATTCAAAGCAGCTCGGAAGAACTGGAGCAAAGAATTCTACTAAAAAAGTGGTGACATATTGTTCCGATTGCGTTGATTCACATTTTCTTTGCCTTGAGTGTTTCAATCTGACTCATCGCAATATGCACTGAAAATATGTATATTTTTCATGTAGTAATAAAATTATTTTTGTGTGTTCTATATTCCATTAATTTCTTCAAACCATTATAGTAACCATAGTATTATTGAAAAATGTATCAGTATCCATATTTACTCTAATTATGTACTTTTATTATTTGCTGCGTCGCCGGTCACCGGTGGCCCCCACGGCGCTGTAGCCAAGTCGAGTGCCGGTCACCGGTGACCCCCATCGCAGTCAACGTGTTAATTAATATTTTGCATGATAATCCATCTGTAATTGGGGTTTATATAGGGGAAAAAAAACCAGAAGATGCTGAATACTTTTTTTAGAACTTTCGTTGATGAATATATGACTATCAATGAATCTGGTGGATTATTTTTTAATGAAAAACATATTCCTGTATACATTCGAGCATTCATTGCCGACGCCCCCGCACGAGCACTTATTTTGAAACACCGTGGTCATAATGCAAAAAATCCCTGTTCGAAATGTAAAGTCACAGGTGAATCGATTCACAGGCGAATGACTTTTTACCAATATTCCAGCAAAGCTCGTAATGATACCGATTATTTATATAAGACTCATCACCTTCCTACAAAAGAAGCTGCGTTGAAATCAGTGGGTTTCAACATGGTAACACGTGTTCCATTCGAATACATGCATCTCATTTGTTTAGGAGTTCAAAAGAAATTTATATCTGCAATTGTCGACAATAAATATGAGTTTAGAGGCCTTAGCCGAACAGATATAGCCAAAATTACTGTCAGGATAGCCATGTTGCAATCATACGCTTCTAGTGAATTTGCCCGTCGTGGAAGAGCCCTCGAAGATTATGCACATTACAAAGCTACTGAATTTCGTTTAAATCTCTTATATCTCGGTCCGGTAACTTTTTACGAAATCCTGGATAAAGAGCCCTATGAACATCTTTTATTACTTCATTCTGCTTGTCGATGTATACTCGTGTTATGTCCCAACGAAGCTCAACTCGAATACGCAGAAATACCTTTTAAGGGGGTTCTCTGGTTTGACGGTCTGATTTTTAAGCATTTTTTGGGATTTTTTTGTGAGGACCAATGAAGAGATAGAACTTTGGAATTTTCATCATTTATTTATAAGTGTTTCAAGAGTATACGTATAAATTTTTAGCTAAAAATATTCAGTAGAACAAAAGTTATAGCGCTCTGAAGACACCTGCCTCGAAAAAATGGACGCTCACTTCCTCCACGATATCAGCTGATTGGCTTATCCGAAACTAAAAAAATCGGAGGCGTTTTAATCTGTAAGCTCAAATGCACGGAATGAACTATCATGAAAAGAAAATGTTGAAAATTGGACTTTTGACAGACTTCGGAACAAAAAATTTCGAATTTCATGTATTTTTTGTCAACTTTTTGTTAAAAAAAAATAGAAATATTTTAAATTTTGGGGTGATAATAGTTCATTCCGTGCGTTTATATGTGCTGAGTCGACCCTATAAATTTGAAGTGAATTGGCCAAGCCGTTCTCGAGATATGATGGAGGAAAGTTTGAAAAACGTAGTTTTGAGAAAAACGCGTTTGAAGATCCACGTACAGTTACAACTATAAAAATCCTAACTTACCATTAATCTGCGATAATCTGCTCTTCGAAGCTAAACCAAGACTAAAATAAATTTCACAACATACATAACTACACTCCTAAACTTGTTTCAACTTGTCTGGACTTGTTTTATATGCATACATTTGTATAGAAGGGTCTCAAGCCAACAGAACACAATAGGGTCGTCCTCTCAGCGCTCCGAACACCTGCCCCTCTTCTAACTGCTGTATCTTTATAATGACTTCGAATTTTGAAAAATCACTTTACCACCATATTCTAGACATATTAAGGAAACAATTTATGCAAAAAAAAAATCGATTTCTTGAATTCATCAAACCAGAGAACCCCCTTAAAGCTTATGCAGAAGTTTGTGAAGAAATTTATGGGAAAACCTTCGTTTCATACAATGTTCATGGATTATTGCATGTTGTTGAAGATGTAAGAATGCTAGGCAATGCGAATAGTTATTCGGCATTTCCTTATGAAGATAACATGACATTTTCCCGTAAATTTCTTCGAAAACCACATCAACTTCTTCAACAATTATATTGTCGTTTACAAGAACAAAGTAATAATACTAAGAAAAAATATAAAAAGCCTGAAATTATACGAGTGTGCCGATATAGTGAGAGACAAATTGTGCCTAATATTCAATCGTCTAACTTTTTGCTACATAAAGGTTTAAAATTCGAACATTTTCGCTTGATGAGTGGTAATATTCGTGACAGTTGCGTGTTATTGAAGAACGGATCAGTATGCGAAGTCATAAACGTCATTGAAAATCCACCAAATCAATATAAACCGATAGTTAAAACATATTCATACGTCACCAACTTTTACGATATTCCAAATGGAATCTCTTCGACATTCGTAGGAATCTACTTATGTTGGGATTTATCAACACAGATAATTGCCGTAGACTTAGATCAGTTAGTTGCTAAATGTTTTAAAATGCCATATTGGAAAAATAATCAAGTAGTCGAAGGGAAATTCGTCGTCAATGCCTTATTCTCGAATATTTAAATATTGAATACATCCAGCAACAGAACCTATATATTTCGGTTTGTAAAATAAATTAAATTTGTCAAATATCTAAACAATACGAGGAAAGTATTTTATTAATAAGTTAAAAACGCGTTCTTTCGTTCTTCCAGTCCCATTCATATCAAGAGGAACATTGCAAAGTCAGAGAAATGAGTACAAATAAGGAAATGGATCAAGGCAGCAACCATAATGTTCAAACAAATAATGAATCCCGCAACAACAATATCATACCGCAAACAATGACATATCCTACTTTTTATAATAATACTCATCCTCCTGGCGTTCAACACATTGGCTCCTTGGCTCCCGGATCCACCCGGGTTGGCCGGCGGCAGAAAATCAACCGGTCCGCCCACCTTAAGCGCCGGTTGCTAGAATTATCTGGCGACCCCTAGCGGGTCTTAGTATACAATAAAAGGGCCAGACAACCCAATAATTGTTCTATCAAAAAACCAGTCCAATTATTGAATTCGTAGCGTAAACAAATTTGGCGCCCAACGTGGGGCCACTCGAAAATCACTTCGAGTAGGATATCAGAAGACATCCACGAATTCTTAGACCAGGAGAACCATGCCTACCACCCGAGCTCAGCGGCGATCACATTCGCAACCGCCTTCGCGAGAGCGAAGAGTACAAACGGCGCCCAACAACCCCGAACCTGAACAGGAAATAACCCCCATGGAGCCACCTATCGCGATACCTCCGCGAAGGATGGTCCCCGATATAGAAATCAAAACTCCGAGGAAGTCCCAAACCTCGGGAGTAGTTTCGGTACCTCTGTTCCTCCGATAGAGGAACTGTCAGTCCCGATGAAGAACGAATGTTACCACCAGAGAACCGGCGACCGGAGGAAAATCAGTATCCGACAATCAATCAACTTCAAGCCGTACCTCTCGCCGAAGTATTCACCGTTGCACAACAAGAAGATCCGAAGATACAACAATTAGTCGAACGATGGCTACATCTGCAACAGCAGAACCAACGAAGCCCCGAAGAAGAACGTTTCCTCGAAAATCATCGCCTGGATAAGCGAGGCCTATGGGTTCGCAAAGCTAGTAACTCACCTTGGAGACTGATTGTTCCGCAACAATTACGGACGCGGGTGATCTACGAATGCCACGACTCTAACCTAGTCGGACATCCAGGAGGCGACGAAACTCTACGTGAAGTACAGAGGCACTTCACGTGGTCAGGCCAATATCAAGATGTACGTCGATACGTACAACAATGTCATTTGTGCACCTGTTGCAAGAGTACCAGACCGACTGGCGAGACGAATTTACGCCCTCACAATCCTCGCATAGCATGGCAAACCCTTGCTGTGGATTTAATGGGACCGTATCCTCGTAGCAGTCATGGGAAAAGATTCCTTCTAGTAGTCACTGATCTGTTTACGCGTTGGGTGAAAGCTTTCCCCCTTGGAAACTCCGAAGCCCCGACCTTGATCAGTACACTGGAAAAAGAAGTATTCTCCAGATGGGGATATCCTCAACACTTGCTATCAGACAACGGACCTCAATTCACTAGTCAAAAGTGGAAAGAGGCCGCACAAAGGTGGGAAACACAATTGTGGACAACCCTAATTTATCACCCGCAGGCCAACCCAACCGAAAGACGCAACCAAGAAATCAAAAAAGGGTTACGTCTCCGACTCGAACAGGGTCGTCACCGCACCTGGGATAGGTATATTCCAGAAATACTATTCAATCTTCGAAGACGTCAAAACGCCGCAACGGGACGCACTCCTGCCGAAGTGCTCCTAGGGAAAAATCTCCAACGACCCGGAGATTGGCAGTTAGGAGACAAACATGGGTACGATGAAAACGCTCGACAACGACACCGGCAAGAGGCTTGGGTTCACCAACAAGGTTATCAAGAACGATATAAAGGACCAATCAAACCACCCACGTACCGACCAGGTGATTGGGTTTACCTACGAGAGCATCCATTGTCCAATGCTGCCGAGGGATTCAACGCCGGGTTCGCACCACGACAGAGTGGACCATACCAAATTCTGACACACCTCAGTGGAGGAACCTTTACCATTGCAAAAGGGGGTCAGGCCGTTAAAGTTCACGAGAAGCTGTTGCGACCCGATCATCGTGCACCCGTTGGGCTGGATCACGTGGCCGAGACACCAGTAGAAGGACCGTCAACGTTAGAAGAGACCCTTATGAAAGAGAAGCAGGACGCTAACAGCAGGCATAGCGAAGGATCATCAGCGGATGAAGAAACTAACGCCATGCATCGGTACAAGCTACGACGAAGACAACCTGTGAACTACCGCGAATCACGAACTTATGCCTCTCGGAAAGTGATAGACCACGGTGTTTAGTGAAAGTGTTATTTTAACTTTAGCGTAAGAATTGTTGTAACTTTAGTTGTAAACATTTCTAGATTGTTTTGTAAAAAGCAGGCAAGGATCTTTTTCAAGTAGGGGAGAATTGTTACCCGCTAGAAAACCTAAAGAGCCTTGCCTGCCTAATATTCGCGCATAACTCCTTAAAAAGGTTCCATGGCACGCTGGCGTAAGACATGTGCAAATTCAAGTGTCCGCTGGCCAGTTAGTTTGATAACGAATGTGTTATCACCAAGGGAATGATCGCGTAGCAACCCCAATTTTAAAGGGTATAAAAAGCCGCGAAATCGGGGTGAAGACAGTCAGTCTTGGCCCGACTGACTGACCAGTAACTGGTGAGTTGCTGAAGTGGTCCTGGAACCGCGCTTCAGCCTCCTAGTCCTCCGCAGTAACCTAAGCGTTACGCTGCGCGACCCTGGTAAGGACTTTCGGTCGGTACTTGAACACGTTCGCTTCCATAGTCGTTGCATGCCCAGAAGACACCGTAGTAGCAGGAAGAGAAGGCGGGTCAACGCCGCTCGGCGAGGACGCCCGAACTTCGCGGACTACGCCCTGAGACCACTAGAACTCTCGCCGGTCTCGTCGGTCTGGCGAACCGAGCGTCCCACCTGACACCCTGGGGAGAACTCTACCGCCACGTTTGCCCCGCTCTGCGAAATCCCAACAATCACACCCTTTTGGCGATACGGTCGACCTGCAGTCCAGAGGTCTCCGGTTCCGGCCCTGCTCAGCCCGCTGCCCTCCTCTCCGGACACATTGCAACACGATCTTCCGCTTACCTTGACTTCCGGATCCACCCGGGTTGGCCGGCGGCAGAAAATCAACCGGTCCGCCCACCTTAAGCGCCGGTTGCTAGAATTATTTGGCGACCCCTAGCGGGTCTTAGTATACAATAAAAGGGCCAGACAACCCAATAATTGTTCTATCAAAAAACCAGTCCAATTATTGAATTCGTAGCGTAAACAAGGAAGGAGCTGAAAAAGACAAATAGAAGAGTAAGAAGTGGAGGTTAAAACTCCGTCCAGTGACCGGGGCTTAATAATAATTAACCATGGGTGAACTGCAAATCAGAAGTCACCACGTTAGTCGCGAATCATCTTAGTAAAGTCTAGTTCGACCCCTGATCAGTTTCGGGTCAATAGTCATAGAGTCAAGTCAGAAGTCGGAAGTAAAGAAAAAAAGGTTCAGTCAGATGACAAAGTAAATCATTCTCTAAGAGTTCAACTCAAGGAAAAATGTCTAAGTTCAAATTCCATACTCAACTTTTAATTCTTTAAATGTTTCTAAGTCTTTTGTCACTTATTCCGAATTCGTATTCAATCATTGAACAACATATCGTCAACCCATTTTATCAAACGTAAGTTACTTTATTTTACATTTAAATAGAAATATATTGTCAAATTTGTTCTTATCCGAACTCAACCTGTTGTACAATTCTTTTCTATCAATCCTCCTGTTACGATTGCTAAATTCGGAAAATCAAGCACTCGTAAATGAGATTTGTAATATAAAGGATGATTCGTTGGTTCGGTCTACCTTAACAGCACGTCCACGTATTAATACAAGGCCTATCGAATTTTATGATTTGGAATTGTGATAATTTCTCAAGATGTGTCTTCGCGGATCAGGGAATATTCTATTTTTAAGTGATTCTTCAGTAGGCAGATCTTTTGGTAAACTTGAATATTCTATGAGAATCAATTTCCACGGTAAGTACTGAATAGAATTATTTTGTTCGTCAACTTGATATTTTGTCGCGTCAAGATCCTTTTGGCTTGTTGGTTTTGTTTGTCTTTGAGTGTATGGTTTATCTAATTGTCTGAATATTTTATATAATTGAACTTTTCTACCACTTCGTTTAGGCATAAGTCTGTACTTACTCAGATTTTGTATAACAAGTATATTTGGAATTCCCTCAGTATGCGATTGAATCTCAATTAGGTCGTTCGGTATGAATCAGTCTTATCCAAGTCCTGATGATGTATGGAATGTTGATCGAAGTTTCGATTTATATTAATGATTTGGTAGGATAAGGTAGAGGCCCTAAATCCGGCTTCAGTTCTACCTTTTTGGAAATAGTAAGGATGGATAGAGGCCCTATATGACGGCTTCAGTTCTATCCGGGAAGGTTGCAAGTATTTGTAAATACTCTGATTTTGGTAACTTGGATAAGATTTAGAGGTACTTGGTATATTTTGATTTCACTCGCGACTCTAATTGGAACTTTGAATATGTTTTAACACACCCGACAACTCTAATGTTGCTCTCTTAGACTCTTTTAACCACATACTTTAATATAAATGAAGCTATTTCGTCCGTCGTAGATTTGACGATTATCAGTGCATCTTTGATCCAAATCCAAATATGAAAGTGTTGTGCACCCCTAGTCTGGTACTCTCGCCGATAAAAGTAGTGGTCAACTTCACCGATAGGATTGTTAGGTGACAAAATAAAGTCAAGCACAGCTTTGAACTTTATCTCGACAAATCTAGAAACCGAAACTGGATCAAGTGCAATAAGTTCGTTGTTATCAACATTTATATTTTCTGGAATTTTATGTATATCACGGAGATATTCTATGAGGTCGGACCACTCCCACTCACTGGGACTGATTGTTAAGAACCATGTGGCAGGACCATAATGACGCGTCATGCATCTTACGTTATTTCTAGGAATTCTCCAATATTGTTCCGAATTACGCAATCTGGCGAAAATTGTACTTAAATTGGATTCAAGTTCATTTTTAGAAAGCCTTTCTAAGTAACTAGCAGCAGTATATTTTTCACGGGGATTGGTTACATTCATCTTATGTAAAATTCCAGCATTTATTTGTCGTATATTGCTGTCGTTCAACAAATAAAAGATATATTGCATATTCATACGAAACTGAGAATGTTCAGACATTAACTTTGCTTTTATGAATTCATAATCAGTAAGACGTACTGTTCTTTCAGCATGCTGCCCGTTGTTCCCATGAGGATATAAATCAGGAAAACACATTGTGTCTAAAGCTTTAAAACGTCTATCAAGGGGAACATCGTTAACCTTCAGCATTTGATAGAGCTCTGTTGCAGTCGCGTTAACCCTTTTTTCGTGTATCGGATATATCGTAAACTGTTCATAATGTAAGTCGGGTTGCGACATTTGTGTCAAGAGTACAGCTTTCTTTTGTTCATTAATATCGAGAATAGAATTATTATCCTCTTTATCAGGAATTGTGCAATGACTCGTGCTTTGAACAACTGAGTCAGATTGGAGTTGAGTCAGGTCTTGAAATTCGACTTCCGGTAATTCATCGGGTAATAAACCTTCATGAGATAATGGCAACTTTACTTCATAGTATTAGATTTCAACCATTTTAAAGCTTTCCATACTTTCTTTAAATCCACCAATCTTTCCCATACTATCTTCGATTTTGTTAGTATACCACGAACTAATATATATAATTCATGATTAGGGTTAATTGCTTCAGTTCGGGGACATACTTTTTTTATCGTTTCTTCTAAAGGTAACGGCAAATGAAAAGTTCTACCTACGACTTTTGGAACTCTGTGCCTGTGAGGTATATTTGTCTTCGAAACAGGTTGTAATTTTTGAACCGTTTGAAACGCTTTAACTCTTTGTATTAATATACGTTCGAAAGCATTTAGACACGTTATTTCATATGGAACCGCTGGAACATCAAGACTGTTAAGAATACATATTGGAGGCAATGTATCTTGATGAAATTTATCTCGGCAGTATCGACACAGAAAGTTATATTCATTGGGTTTGGGAAGGCGTTTTGCAAGATATTCCATGAAGCTGGTCCAAATCGGTCCGAGCATAGTTTTAGAAATTTCAATAAAACTGCCGCTCTTCTGACAACACAACTTTTCACAAGAAATACATTTGAAACGTGGGGTATCAATCATTCGTTTTGTGTAAGCTCTAAAAGCATGGCAGTACACAGTTTGTATCTCATCTTCATTCAAATTAATTTCTACAGTCTTCGATTTATTACAAATTTGAGCTTTCTTTTGAGCTTGATCAGAAATGTAGCAGAGTTTGATAACATCATTGCTCTTCAAAGCTACATCCATATCGCACAATTCTTTATTAAAATTCACTAGACTGTAAAATAGTCTTTTTTGGAAAATGAGGGGCCAAAATTTCCATTGATAAAAATTCGGACTTGCATGATTTGGAGTTTATATAACAACCGTGAGAATGGCCAAATTTATTAGCGTTGATTTTATTCGTGCACGTATATACCGGCATAAGAATCTATTTAACATTCGCAATGTGCAATTCGACAGTTTTTGAAGAAAATTCTTTAAATCATTTATAACCTCAGGATCATTTGTCTTACAGAGATCGCTACAAGTCCAAGACTTTGTTTTTGTTTTTTTCTCATTTACTAATAAGGGCAAAATATTCGGCGCTATACCTTCAGAATTCATGACAATAAGTTCAGTACTATTCACTGGATAATACGCAGTTTCTGCATAGTACGCTTCGGCAGAAGCGACATGTCTGCGTTGTCCACATAATGCTTCAACGTTATCACTGATATTAAACGTTGCATTATCCGCTACTTTCAACAGACACACTGCGGACTTTTGTTTGATATCCTTAAATACGTTTTTTAATCCAGAAACGAGCGTTTCCCTCACATGGAAACACCATTTGACAATGCACTTGGCTCTCAACCTGCTTGTAATAGGCGAAATAGGCGACGATGTGTCGCCTGGTAATTTTCCCGATATATCGCGGATATATTTTTCTGCAGTATATTTTGTTTTTACACAGTTATTATTTAATTTCCTGTATTGTTTACTCACCGTTTACTCTTTGTTCAAGTGTGCTTTTCGAATCGTTAGCGTTCTTGTCAAGCTCATTTAGAATCGAAAATCGATTTCTGTTCGCGAATGCTACAGCAGTGTCAGTAACAACTCCTCCCCTCTTTTTACTGTTATTATTGCCTTTGCCACAATCTTCAGGGCGTGACGTCTTCTAGCGTGACGTCTTCTGTCGTGACGTGACCGTCAGAAAACCGTCAGTATCGTCTGTTGCTGAAGTAGATCCTGTTTCTCTCCGGCTTTAAACCAAACAAAATCGTTACAGCAAATGCGATCGCATATACGCCGCAATCTTTAACATTCTTCTTTGTTTTTCATCACTTCAAATAAAATGGCGCAAGAAAGCGACAACGATTTCGAGGTGAGTAATTAAAATTATATTTATTCTTCGCTTTTCGAATAAACGAAATGCGAATTAATAATAATTGAAAAGGCAGATATAATGCCGACGTCGCGGTAAATAAAAGGAGCAGTAGCGTCTCAATCAAGTAAACATCGTCCGACGATACAAAATTACTTGGCGTCGAGATTCTACTGCGGCTCTTAAGCATGTTTTGCTTCCTCATAGAGGAAGCTATGTGACGGTGAAAAATTTTCATGTCGAGATTATTATGCCACCATGCTTAGAATGTTCCAAAACGTCGAGAAAACGCGTTTGGAGAAAATGTCTGGATGTATGTGTGTGTGTGTGTATGTGTAATGGCCTCTCGAAATTCAAACGTGTATAACTCGAGAACGGTTTTAGCTACAGCCCCCCAATTTTGCAGGTATGTGCAGCTGTATAATCCCTTCATTGACTATAATTTTTGTCATGATTCAAGCTGTGGCTCAAAACTTATCATTTACAAAATTCCAAAAAAAGGACGTTCGCACTCTAGCGATCGCAAATTTTGTGATAATCGTCTAAATAGTTCTTGACAAAGAGATATGTATCCAAGGTTGGTTGGTATTGCATTTGGACCGAATCGATCGAGAAGTTTTGTTTTTATGATATTTTGAATTTTTCGAAAAATCAAATTTATTAATATAATTTCCGTCAACTTTGACCGATTGATCTCCAATTTTCCAAAAGTATGAAACATCGTTTAGCCGTGATGTGTTTTAAATTTGGCGGAGATTGGAAAAACGGATCTGATTATACATATATTCAAGTTTTTGAATTTCTGCCGATTCAGAAATATTTGACTTACAATGCTATGGTCGATTCATTTCAATAATCGATTAAGGTTGTTGGCTATAAGATTTGGTGGAAATCCACTGATGCGTTCGAGTTTGGGGAGACATTGAAATCTTATACACCTCTCTAATTAATTCGATTATATGGAAGGCAAATGAGAAACGTGAACTATTTAACTTAATTTTACACGGACATGTGCCGAGTTTTCTAGAATGTCTCATTACATTCATGCCAACTCAATATTAAATCCTAAAATTAAAATAAAAATCGTCGTATAAAACCACCACGATACAACTACCTTAATCTATCGTCTTTGGAATCAGGTTGCTAGGCATTTAATTCAATTGTTATCAACACAACATTGACACTTTCCGCTTTTGACAGCAGCATCAGCTGGATGTTAAGCTTCTGTCAAGACAGAAGTTGACAAATTTATATAATTATTGAAATAGGATTTGAAGAAAGCAATATAATTTAAGAAATATCTTGAAGAAAAAATAAGGTATTGTGTACATTTTGTTCATGTGTTTAAGATAAAATTTATATCTTGCTTTGCTTATTATTTGATAATTGATTTGCGGATTTAAATAAGGGTACTTTATACATGCTTCATTTATCGTAGATAAAATCGTAATTGTTAGGTGTGCAATTACTTTTAATATTAAATTGACAATATTACGTTTTGTCATTAGCAGCATTTTAGTATTGTTCCACGTTGAAAATAAAACCTGGATTCTTCCGTCTCCATTTAAATTAAGCTACTGTATCTTCCGTCTCCTTCCGTCTCAAATTGAGCTACTGTGGAAACGAAAATTTCGAAAATTGGAAATTGTGTTGAAAACTACGTAAGACGAGAATATTTTGAATTTATCCTCGAAAATATTGGTTCGTACTTATTTTTTATTTAAAAGATAAGGATTCCGATATATTCAATAACATCATGCCAAAATTGAAAAAGAATAGTACATTGAAAACGGTTCGATTAGCAAAAAATAGAATGCGTCTTTTGCGGTCTGATAATTCACATAATAGTGCAAAAAAATTAAAAAATGTAGATACTATTAAACGAAAAGAATGTGCAGAATTGGTTGCACAAATGCGACAAAATAAAGATTATGCGGAATATGAAAAATTCAAAATATTAATCGCATGAAAAAAATAAGACAAGATGGATTTTATAGACAGCAAGAAAATAAAAAAAATGTACAACGAATTACACAGGCACGGCAAAATATTGTATACAAAAAACTAGAAAGAGATAGAAATTTAGAGAGAATGACAATCAAACGTCAAGATATTTCGTATAAAAAAGTAGAAAGAGAAATGAATGTCCAAAGGATGAAAGTCATACGCCACGAATCTTCCTACAGAAAATTTGAAAATGAAATAAATTTAAAAAATATGAGAGTTAGAAGACACAGTACTATTTATCGGATAAATGAACAAATTAAAAATAGAGTTAAATGTAGTATTAGACGCAAAGATCATAAGCGCAGATCAATGGATTATAAGCGAAATAGAATTATTAAAATGATTTCTCGTAAAAATTATAAGTATATCAATGAAGAAAATTCAAAAAACATGAAAATGAAGAGATTATTACGACTCGATGACTTTTTCAGGTTTAGAGAAAATTACAGTAATTTGTTTAATCGAAAGGTCAATAGTAAAAAAAAAAAATGTGCTGAATATTATCAAAATTTATTAATGGTGAATTTTTTCAAAAATCGCAAGGAAGGACCTAATACAGTATGCTTATGTTGTGACAATTTATTTTTCATGAAATCGGTAGAACGTTTGAACAAAGATATTATACGGAAAAAGTTTGCCGATACAGAGAAAAATATTTATGAATTTATTAATAAAATATTTAATAATTCATCGCAGTACGCATGTAAAACGTGTAAAAAATATATAATGCTAGGACAAGTTCCAAAAACTGCATCAAATGCAGAATTGAGATTCCCATCTGTGCCAAAAATCGTATCAGACTTGTCAGAGGTTGAGGAACGAATGGTATCTCCGTATATTCCGTTCATGCAGATAAAAGCATTGCAGCCATACGCCATTAACCCTCAATTGTCATTAAAAGGTAGTGTAGTTAATATCCCGGTCGAAGTTAATGAGATGATCAGCGTTTTGCCGCGATCTTTCGATAAAATGTCAACTGTTCAAGTAAAATTAAAAAGACACATTGAACACAAATCTCATTATATGTTTGAAACAATAAAGCCAGGAAAAATTTGTGAAGCATTAAAATATCTACGGCAAACAACATTGTACACAAAATACAATGTGAACGTTGATCATACTTTTTTTGAACGATATGAAAACGATGCCAATCTAGAATTAGAATTTATCGTAGATAATGATGACAAAATTTTTAATTATACTAAATCTGGAGATACTACGAAAATCCAAATGAACGACAAGTCTGATTCTGAAGATTCAGATTATATTGAAGAAAATGACGAAATTTTGATAATTGACAGAAACAAAGAGGCGTCACTGAATAGTTTCATAATAGCTCCTGGACAGGATAAAAATCCCATACCGTGGCATTTAACTGAGAATATAGATGAATTATGCTTTCCAACAATTTTTGGGGGAGAAGTTTTAGATAAGAAAAACAAATTGACGTATTCGGAACGGATTAAACTTGAATCTAGAAATAAAGATAGAAGATCGTGTACACCTACACGAATTTTATTTATGGCAAAGCAGAAATTAGAGAAGTCGGTGATATCAAATATAAATATTTGTTTGAGGCGAGTTAGGAAAAACGATAATATGACTGCTGAGAAAATCAAAGATTGTAATTTGTTAAACGATTGTATTCGCCATGATGATGGATTTAGATTTTTAAAACAAATTAGATCGTCACCATCATACTGGGAAAACAAAAAAAAACATTTACTTGGCATGATCAGGCAATGCGGGGTGCCAACTTTATTTATTACTCTATCTGCATGCGAGCAAAAAAATCCGAATTTATTGCAAATTTTGTACAACCTATGTCATGATAAAAAAATTAGCATTTCCGAAGCAATAAATTTAGACGTCGCGGAGAAAACTAAATTAATAAGAGACGATCCTGTGACGTGCGTCAGATATACAGAAGAAAGATTTAAGCAGATTAAGTCTATATTAGAGGATGACCATGGTCCATTTGGCAAAAATGTTGTTATCGATTACTTTGAAAGGAGGGAATTTCAAGCTCGAGGTTCGGTTCATACACACAATCTTGTGTACTGCAAAAATGCACCAATATATGATGAGGAAAGCACAGACGGGAATGAAAAATTGATAGAATGGATAGATAAAAACATTTCATGTGAATACGACTGTAAAAATCCATTGATCCGCTTGCAAACACATAAACACAAACCGACATGTTATAAAGGACGAAAAAATAAATCAGTATGTCGTTTCAATATTCCAATGTATGTGATGAGACAAACAATGATACTCAAACCATTAGATGAAAATGAGCGGACTCCAGATGACAAAGCGTATCGGAAAAAGATAAAAGAGATGATGCAGGAATTCTTTGATAAAAATCTTCTCATATCGTTCGAAGATATGTTGGAACGGTTAGGTATGAGGGAAAATGATTATATCCGCACAATTAGGAGCACGTTATCAAGAACTAAGATATTTTTAAAAAGAAAAAGTAATGAAGTTGCCATTAACGCGTACAACAAAATTATTTTAATTCTTCTTGAATCGAATATGGATATTCAATTCGTCTTGGACCCATATAGTTGTGTTTCGTATATGATAAATTATGTCACAAAAGTAGATGCAGGATTATCGCGATTACTACGAGAAGCAGCGAAGGATTTACAGAATGGCAATTCGAATATAAGGGAAAAATTTAGAAAAATCGCTAATGTATTTATAAACGGCAACACATTATCCGCACAAGAAGCCGTATATCATGTCCTTGGGCTGCCACTTTCATTGTGTAGTAGAAAGGTTATATATATTAACACTGCTCCTCAAAAAGAACGGGTACGTATGTTAAAAAATCGAGGTGATTTAGAAAAACTCAGTAATGATTCCACCGATATATATTACAAAAATATAATTGAGAAATATGAAAATCGAAATGGTAAATTAGTGGATATTTGTCTCGCTGATTTCGCTGCGAATTACGATCCACAATGGCCTACACTTAGGAATGAAATTGATGATGAATGTGATGGAGACCGTGAGTTTAGGCAAAGGACAAAAACTAAAATTATCAGATTTCGACGCTACAAATTACAAGAAGATCGTTATAATTACTTTAGGGAACAGGTTTTGCTTTTTTATCCTTTCGTAAACGAAACTCAGGATGTTGAAACTACAGATTGTGAATCCCTTTATACGGAAAATATTAATACAATCGAAGTTAATCGTAGTAAATTCTTTGTAATCGGTGATGTAGAAATTGATAACGCACTTGTTGAAGCTCAAAATGATCAGAAAGATATGGAGGATGAGGAGGTAGAGATTCATTTATCAAAACGAAAATACCAAAATATCAAGAAATTGATATATTTGGTCAAACGGGTATAGAAGATTATTCAAATAAAAATAAAAGAAAAATTACCAGTCCCCCAAAAGTCACAAACGATGAACTTATGAGTAGACTTCGAAGATTAAATGATAAACAAAGAGAAATTGTAATGCACGTTTTGAATTGCTTTAAAATTGGAAAATTACCTATTAAATTGTATATAAGTGGATCAGCGGGTGTAGGAAAAAGTACTGTTATCAACGCAATTTACCAGTTATTATTAGATCGTTTTGACAATACACCTGGCATAAAAAATGATTCAACCAAAATATTATTATGCGCACCTTCGGGAAAGGCGGCTTTTTTAATAGGAGGGGTTACATTGCACACTGCATTTGCGTTGCCAGTAACACATTTCTGTGGTCAAATGCCACAACTATCAGCGGACGTAGCGAATACCATCAGAGAAAATTTATTTGAACTCAAATTGTTAATTATTGATGAAATCTCAATGGTAGGAAGTACAATGTTAAGCCGTGTAGATTAGGGTGGTTCAAAATGGCCATTTTTATTTAGAAAGCAACGATCCCCCCAAATCGTTTCCAAATCGAAAAAAAGTGAACACGTATTTTTTTTTTTTTCGAAATTTTGATTTTTAATGGTGCCTGTCGAGACCTCAAATTTACATAGGAAAATGCATGGGAAAAAGACATTTTTTGGTATTTTTCGAATAATTGTTCGGGGTTTGGGAAAACGTAAGATTAAAGTTATAGGACTTGTAGAGGACTTTTCAAGGAAGAATTTGACCTATTGTACATATAGATTTGACGCCCCCAACCCACCTCAACAGTGCCCTGAAAACTACCCTTAAATGAAAAAATATACATTCTTCAGAAAATTGACCCTTCTAATCATTTCATGCTCTTTTTTCTCCTAGAAATCATTATTATAAGTCTAGTGGAATGTTTATAAACATTTGTCAGCTAATTTCCATTTGTTTAAATAAATTCTATTTGCTTAAATAATTCGTTTTTCTCGAAAATCCGTCTAAATTCTGTTTTCTGAGTTCGAAATGGCAGTTTATTATCTTAGAGTGACATTATTCACTAAAAAATTTCCTATTGTTTAAACAATCAATTATTATTCATTTTCAACTTTTTTTAAACTATGGTAGAAAAGTCAGCTTTTTTGTGAAATTAACTTAATAAATTTTATGTTCGAGATATCTTACCTATATATCTAATAAACCCACATTTGTTTAAACAATTTTTTTTCAATTCACCTAAAATTCATTTTTTTGGATCGGTCTGAGCAACTGTTATTCTCAAGTAACATCATTTATATTTTAGGATGATTTCCATTATTTAAATAATAAAATATTATTTGTTTTCAATATTTCATCAAATTATACTGAGAAGTAATTCTGTTTTTTGGTAACAGAGTCATAATGTAATTTGTTCATTAACGATTTATGAAAGAATTGGGGAGACCGATCTAAAAAAAATGAATTTTAGGTGAATTGCAACAAAAATTATTTAAACAAATAGAATTTGTTTAAACAAATGTGGGTTTATTAGATATATAGGTAAGATATCTCGAACATAAAATTTATTAAGTTAATTTCACAAAAAAGCTGACTTTTCTACCATAGTTTAAAAAAAGTTGAAAATGAATAATAATTGATTGTTTAAACAATAGGAAATTTTTTAGTGAATAATGTCACTCTAAGATAATAAACTGCCATTTCGAACTCAGAAAACAGAATTCAGACGGATTTTCGAGAAAAACGAATTATTTAAGCAAATAGAATTTATTTAAACAAATGGAAATTAGCTGACAAATGTTTATAAACATTCCACTAGACTTATAATAATGATTTCTAGGAGAAAAAAGAGCATGAAATGATTAGAAGGGTCAATTTTCTGAAGAATGTATATTTTTTCATTTAAGGGTAGTTTTCAGGGCACTGTTGGGGTGGGTTGGGGGCGTCAAATCTATATGTACAATAGGTCAAATTCTTCCTTGAAAAGTCCTCTACAAGTCCTATAACTTTAATCTTACGTTTTCACAAACCCCGAACAATTATTCGAAAAATACCAAAAAATGTCTTTTTCCCATGCATTTTCCTATGTAAATTTGAGGTCTCGACAGGCACCATTAAAAATCAAAATTTCGAAAAAAAAAAAAATACGTGTTCACTTTTTTTCAATTTGGAAACGATTTGGGGGGATCGTTGTTTTCTATCATCACAAACATTTTTGCAATGCATTTTTGAACCACCCTAGTGTAGATACGCGATTAAGACAACTGATGGGCTGTGATGAGATCTTTGGCGGAGTTTCAGTTATAGTGGTTGGTGATTTGTATCAATTACCGCCAGTCATGGATACCTCGATATATCTTGCATCAAAATCTTGCATGTTAAGTATTTTTTCAGAAAATGTTTTATGGAATGAATTTCAATTTTTTGAGTTGACGGAAATAATGCGTCAAAAGGAAGACGAAAAATTCATAATCGCTCTTAATAACCTTGCTAGGGGAACAATGTCTCAAGATGATATTACTCTCATCCGATCACGGGAAACAACCGAAGAGCACGTGCCCATCGACGCAATCAGATTATATTCGGAGAATAGTTCGGTTGATCGTTATAACTCATTTAGAATTAAATTAAAAGATGGTACCGCATATGAATCAAAAGCAAAAGATTCTGTTTTGGGCAAAGTCAATAGTAAAACGAGAAATAAATTGTTAACATAATTGAAAAATAAAAAAAAAACAGAATGTGGTGGTTTGGCTTTTAAAGTTACTTTGAAAATTGGCATAAATTATATGATAACGTCAAACATAGATGTACAAGATGGCCTAGTTAACGGTGCTTGTGGTACTTTAAAGCAAATAACATTCGGACCAGGGACAACAGAACCAGTAAAATTATGGATAGATTTTAACCATGAAACTGTTGGCATCAAACAACGAAGACCATTTCTAAATTACATGAATGAAAATTTAATTGGAATAAATTTAGTTCCGATATCACCGATTTCTATCGTGATACATAGCAATGACAGATTAGGATATCAAACCATAAGGCAACAATTTCCCGTTACACCCGCTGAAGCATTAACGATACATAAGAGTCAAGGGCAAACATATAAAAAACTGTGTATGGATTTCACACAAAATTTACGAATGACTAGATCAATGCTGTATGTGGCCCTGAGTAGAGTCACAAAATTATCAGAACTGTATATTCTCGGTAAATTTAAACCTCCAAATAAACCATCTGAAGATAATCCACTAGAGCTAGAACTTAAACGCTTAAGAGAAAAAAGATCTCTAGAATTATCGTACTCGAAATCAATAGATGGAAGTAGATTAAAAGTTATTTATCAAAATGTTCGATCGTTACATAAAAATATTATTAATATAAATTGCGACAGATGGTATAGACAAGCAGATTTAATTATTTTTGCGGAATCACATTCAATTTCAACTGATAACTTCGTGATTGATAATTTTGATATTATTTTTCGGTCCGATAATTACGACAAACGTTTACCGAAGGGATTAATATGTTTTGTCAGAAAACAAATGCATGGCTATATAAAAAAACATATAAGGAAAGACGAAAAAATTAAAGGACAGCACCATCATATTGACTTGATACACATTATCGTTAATGATGTTGAAATCATAACCGGGTACAAATCTCCATTAGTCAGCCGAACTATGTTTGCCCATGAAATAGATAATATTTTGGTCGGAGCATTAGGGATTGAAAAAATTATCATAGGTAATTTCAATTTAGATTCATATAATACAGGACAATTCTTTGAGAAATATTTAAACGGATTAAACTTCAAACGTGCTATCCCCCCCGAAATTTCAACTACAAATTTCAATACGCAAATAGACGTAATATTCGTGTCAAAAGAAATGTTAAATTATAACGCAGGAGTATATGAAACATATTTTTCTGATCATAAACCGATATTTATTGGATTGGACCTGGACGGGAGCAAACCTAAATTAAATCATATAGACTGTAAGATAGAGTTCGAAAACAATAATCCTGCACCGAAAGATCAGCATGATAGAAAAAAAGAGTCAGATCAATACATGGATACAGATATTATTGAATCAATTGATAACGAAGCCAAAGAGTGTTCCATAATTACCGACATAACAGAAATTAGTAGTGGCAGCCCATACCCATCACATGACAAAAATACAATAGGGAAAGTAGATTTTGAAGCGGAACATCAGCAAACATTAGAAAAGAATGTTTTAGAGAAAGATTCGTGGCTTGACGATAGACCGTTAAATAAAATTTTAGAAATCATAGGGAATAATACCGCTTTTACACCAATAGATGTACTATTCTTACAAGGTTTACATTGGGTTGATCCAATTTTTACAGAAGATATTCAGATTATAGGAGGAAATAACACAGCACATTGGCACTGTATCTATTACGACGGTATAAGCTTGCATATTTATGATAGCTTATACTATGAAAAACATTCATACAAGGATCTTGCAATGGATGAACGGAAGTATATTAAACGGCGATATCCAAATCTTATGATAAATAATATTGTATTTGAAAAAGTTACGAAACAACCAGACTCGAACTCGTGTGGTTTGTTTGCAGCAGCATTCGCTATCTCTATAGCTTTAGGACAAAACCCAGCTAGCATACAATATTCAACTGACGTAGACCAAATGCGAAAACATTTTATGACAATTATAAATCAAAATGCGTTACTACCATTCCCCGTGCAAGGGGCTCACATTGAATGAAGCACCACAAGTTGTGAGAGGCAAGGGGACTCACATTATATAAACAAGCTGCAAGTTGAAACTTGCAATTTGCTTCCTTCGAGTAGTAAGTATTGTACGAAATCCCTATATGAGGAAGCCAAGAATTTAACTTTTGCAATTTGTTTCCTCTGAATCATCGGTAGTAAAAAATGTGTGAAAAATTCGGTTAAAATGCTTCCTAATATAGGGAGTTCGTACAATACTTACTACTCGAAGGAAGCAAATTGCAAGTTTCAACTTGCAGCTTGTTTTTTTTATAACGATTAACTCATGTGTATTTTTTATATTTCAGATGGAGGCAGAACTTCTGGAGTCGGTGGCGGATCCCGCGCAGCCGTCTCAACCGGTGGCACAGCCAGGGCCACAGCAACAACAAAACCGGCAAGAAATTCATGAGCATGAAAACCCTCCAGCGGACAAAGAACGTAAGTAAAAAATCTTCATTTTCTTAATACAAGTGATTTTTCATTTGATGCTGCTTTCAATTTCATCAGTCAATATATTTTAGTTTTAAAATCCATCAACGAGTATAATTAAAAGCTGCGTCAAATGAAAAGCCACTGGGAAAATTTTACTTCACGAGCACTACTGTGTCATCTGGGCACGATCCAGGTCATGCTCAGTCAACGCAGTGCTTGTGAAGTAAAATTTTGTAAATTACTTGTTGGGAAAACGTTTTCTTAACTTGTGTGATTGCAATAATCGCCTTCGACTCATGCTGCAACCTCACACTTGTCAGAAAATGTTTTACCACGTATGCTAAATTATAAAAATACTATTTTACATTTATTTTACTCATTAATTTATTTTTATTTTTCATTTTACAGGACATTATCAACGCCGCGGAACCCGAGCGGGAAGACGGGCAAGGCAAAATTATGCCGAAGGGTTCCTATGCCGCATGCTGAGGAGATTAGCCAGCCAAGGGCCCTATCAGGCGAGGGGTCGAGGCGGCAGGCGAGGCGGCGGCTAACAATAGTAAGTATAAACGGTGTTATTTTTTTTAAGAGGGCAAACGCGCTCCTTGATAAATATTATTTTATAATATTTGTTATTTTTGTTGCAGGTCCAAGGATGTCAAGATTTGAAGTTTTTGTTTAAAAATATAATGTTTAAAGTTATGTTTATGTTTATGTTTTAAAGTTATAAAAAATTATATATAATATATTATTGTTCAATATTTAATAATGCGTTTTTTATTATTTCTTGCGGTCTCTCTCTCTCTCTCTCTCTCTCTCTCTCTCTCTCTCTCTCTCTCTCAAACTGAGCACCCGGAACTCAGTTTTCAGAACTCACTGCCAAAAGCTCAGTTTTCTGCCCTTGTAGTGTAGCTTCCATCAGCAAAAGATATATAAATTGCTTTTTATTAATTGAACAGAGAGAAAAGCTCATATTTTTGTAGATGATATGCTTATTCGAACTACCGTGGAATGTAATGTTCTTGATTTACTCAACGCTAAGAAAAAAGTATCAGATGCAATGAATTTGCCGAGCAGAAGGTGAAATAGAATTTAAATCCTCGTCTCAAGCAAATTGACTCTTGCGTCCAGTCATTTTCAACAATTACTTATACTTTTTTCCTGGCATTAAGCAACTACACGCGTTTACTGGCTCGTTGCGCATGCGCGTCTCGACTCGTTATGCCTGTGTCGCATCGAAGCTCATACGTATATGCGAGGGGACAAATTTTTTAAGATTGTGTGAGAGGGGACAAATTGAGAAAAATTTTTCGACAGATATTGCTAAGATGCCAGATATCAGCATTGCGGGAACCGATTTTATTGGGCAAAGGCTCATTGCAAAGAAAAAAAAAAGAAAAAATATTCGACCTGACACATTTTTCGCCCACGACATATACCCGCAGATAATTCAAGTTATTTCATCGTAGCAGACGAAAAAGCGCCAACTTGGCGTCAATAAGAGTAGCGGTAGCGTCTCATGAGGCCGATTTTTTCTTTTAACCGATTTTTTCTTTTAATACTTGGCGTCGAGACGCTACCGCGTCTCTTGATATAAAAATCTCGTGTCACGGTGTTTGTGGTCGAACTCCTCCGAAACGGCTCGACCGATTTTCATGAAATTTTGTATGTATATTTGGTAGGTATGAGAATCGGTCGTAAAGTATATTTCATAGCGCTAGATGATTAGGGTGTCCGTATCCAGAAAAATTTTTTGTATTTTTTTTGACAAAAATTTTTTTTTGTATTCTTTTTTATTTGGCATCAGAAAATACCTATAACTCCAAATTTTCACACTCCTACCCCCACCCTTCCATGTCTTAATACGCGATAATCTTATACGCGATTTTAGTATTTTTTATGAAATAATTTAACCGTCGTTCGTATTTCAAACAGAACAATATTATTTATGTCGTTGAATGATAGATGGCGCTACGTCCGCCTCATCGAACTTTCATCCACGCATGCGTCATGCACGCACGTCATTTTGACATTTCAATCATGAAATGTCAATTTTTATTTATAAGCAATATATACGTATTTTATGATTGTAGAAAGGTTGGTAAAATACTAAAAGAACAAATACATTATCGATATACCGTTTTTCATCAGTAAGTAAAACAATTTTGTCTATTTGCGTGTGTATTACAGTGAACAATGCCAGCAAGACGAAAGGGGGCCCATTTAGGCTGTCGAACGAATAAAGCAACAAACATGTGAAATACTAGAGCAGAAAGAACAGACGAACAAATCCAACAAGATAACGAAAATTGCGTGTGAGCATGTCGCAATTGCGTGCATCTCAATCACAAGAGGCACGAGCTGAACGAAATCAACAACGACAACTGGAACGGAGACAATCGCGCCGGTTCGTAGTTAACACACGCAGAGCAAATGACCGACAACGCCAACAAGTACATCGAGTACCAGCCAGATATTGAATATTCCGCTCATCCGAAAGTGCTGATTGATGCTATGGGCAAAGAATGTCTCCATCGTCATGCGCTCAAATTCAAACATGAGTCTGCCGGGATGTGTTGCGCTTCAGGAAAAGTGCAACTACTAGAAATTGAGATACCACCAGAACCATTGAACGGCTTGCTCAACGGCACGGATCCAGATTTAAACCTGTTCCTGAAGTCCATTCGCACATTCAATTCATGCTTCCAAATGACTTCGTTCGGAGCAACAGAAATACTTCACAATGCTGCAGCAAATGGTCAACAATACAATTTAACATTCAAAATCAAAGGCCAAGTGTACCACAAAGTAGGCTCATTGTTGCCAATGTCAAACGAACCACATAAATTTTTACAAATCTACTTCATGGGAGGTGAGGGCATCAATCGTGTGGATGCACTTGCGGCTACAATAACCTCAATTCACCTAATGCCAGGCGCATCGTCGGTGAACTGGACGCCCTGTTGAATGAGCACAATGAATTATTGAAATTCTTCAAATCACACATGCACGAATTGAAAAGTGACAATCAAGCTATTGTCATCAATCCTGATAAAACAACCAGCTGGAGAGCACGTGCGCAGATTGAATGAGCCTGTTGTTGACGACGTTGCTGGAATCATGGTTGTCGACCGCACATTGACGAGAGAAATCGTGACTCGAAGAAGAAACAATAATCTGCAGTTCATCGCCGACACACACCGTTCATACGACGCTCTCCAATATCCGCTAATTTTCTGGAAGAGACAAGACGGATACTGCATAAACATTAAACAACGAGATCCCGACACAGGTAATTCATTCATTATGAACATCATTACTCAGCTCGAATTAATATTTATGAATATGTTGTTACAGGAGCCGAAACAAACAAGAAAGTGAGCTCGATGGATTTTTATGCGTATCGTATGATTATTCGACGTGGTCAGGACAACGTCATTCTGCGATATCGTGAGCTGTGCCAACAATTCATGGTCGACATGTACGCGAAGGTAGAGAGCGAACGACTGCGATTCCTACGACACAATCAATAGAAGCTGCGTGCGGAAAAATACATTCACTTGCGAGACGCTATCACGAGCGACGCCGATACCGCCGAAATTGGTAACTCTATCATTCTACCATCATCGTACGTAGGCAGTCCACGTCAGATGCAAGAATACATACAGGATTCTATGACTTTCGTGCGCGAGTACGGACAATGGTACAAATATGTACAATGAAGCATTGATTGCTATTGAGGATCTTTGCGTTGTCATTGCCAATTTACCACTCAGTCATTTCGGTATGAGTTCGCCAAATCGAAGTGCAACTGATTTAGTGGACGCAGAAATGAATCGTAAATTGACGTACGATACTGCAGAAATGGCAGCGATTGTTACTCGCAATGTCCCACTACTGACTCATGAACAAAAAATCATTTACGACCGCATTATGCTGGCACTTTCAGTGGGACAAGGTGGATTCTTTTTTTTTATGTACCAGGTGGAACTAGGAAAACATTTCTCATTTCGCTAATTCTCGCCGAACTACGATCAAATAATGCCATCGCATTGGCCGTTGTATCATCTGGCATTGCATCAACTTTATTTGATGGAGGCAGAACAGCTCATTCAGCATTTAAGTTGCCACTGAATATTCAAAATAACCCAGACGCAGTGTGCAACATAAGAAAACAATCGTCCATGGGGACAGTGCTGAAAGAATGCAAAATTATCATATGGTATGAATGCACTATGGCACACAAACATTCTCTTGAGGCGTTGAACAGAACACTCAAAGATATAAAAATCAACGACAAACTATTCGGCGGCACTCTGTTACTCCTTTCAAGTGATTTCAGACAAATACTTCCAGTCATTCCACGTTCAACGTACGCTGATGAGATCAACGCTTGCTTGAAATCATCGCCACTGTGGCGTAATGTTGAAAAAGTCCAGCTAAATATAAACATGCGCGTCCAAATGCTAGAAAATCCATCCGTTGAGACATTCTCGAACCAATTGTTAGATATCGGCGATGGAAAAGTTGCTGTCTATGAAAATACTGGATGCATAAAATTGCCCACTAATTTCTGCACAATTGTTGATTCCCAAAATACTCTCATTAACAATTTTTCCCGATGTACGCACACAATATATAAATCATGCGTGACTGGCAGAAAGAGCCATTTTGGCAGCACAAAATGTGGATGTCGACGATTTAACCCTTTCGCTACGGACGCCGACTATAGTCGGCGGCCGCGAGACCATCTAGCTGACTGCGTTAGTGAAACAGAATCTACTGTACCGGTAGCATGTGTTTTGATTCGAACGACTCGTACTAAACTAAATCCTGGTAAATTGTTCTATTGGATGGTGAAGTATTTGTAAGACACAAAACTGTAATAGAAAACAAGGTTAGTAACGTTTATCTAAAAATTTTAATTGTAGGTTTGCGTAAAATTTGCTTTTTAATTTTTATTTGCACCCTTGTTAGAATGTCAAGACAGAGTTCAAAAAGAATTCTATTTTTGAATGGATTAACTGATTCCGAAAATGACTCCGACAGTGAAAACAAAGATAATTTCACTCTTCACAAAAAAAGAAGGTATACATGTAGTACCTCAGACTCAGAAGTAGAAAACAATGAGAGAGACAATAACGACTATTGCGATTCGTGGACGTCAAACACATTCATCCCTAAGTTACATCCATTTACCCCAGAGAATACAGGAATTATATCAAACATTAGCAGATCAGCAAAAATAATTGATTACTTTGAACTCTTTGCTTCAGACGAGTTCGTGCAATACATTGTAAATGAAACAAATGACTATTGGTAAAAAACAAGCTGCAAGTTGAAACTTGCAATTTGCTTCCTCCGAATCGTAAGTAGTGTACGAAGTCCTTATATGAGGAAGCATTTTCACTTTTTTTTAATCTTTGGCTTCCTCATAGATGAATCTTCATCTACTATCCACGATTCAGAGGAAGCAAATTGCAAAATTAAAATTCTGGGCTTCCTCATATAGGGACTTCGCACGCTACTTACGATTCGGAGGAAGCAAATTGCAAGTTTCAACTTGCAGCTTGTTTAGCGTGAGTCCCCATGCCTCTCGCAACTTGGGGTGCTTCATACTGTAGAGAACGCATGTAAGGATAAATCTCTTGCATGATCTCTTCGGGCCTAATATTTTTGAATTGGCTCAAATTCAAGAACTTGAATATACGTATAATCAGATCCGTTTTTCCGATCTCGGCCAAATTTGAGACACATCACGGCTAAATGATGTTCTATACTTTTGAAAACTTGAAGCTCAATCGGTCTAAGTTGACGGGAGTTATATTGATAAATTTAATTTTTCGAAAAATTCAAAATATCATAAAATCAAAACTTCTCGATCGATTCGGTCCAAATGCAATACCAACCAACCTTGGATAAATATCTCTTTGTCAAGAACTATTTAGACGATTATCACAAAATTTACAATCACTAGAGTGCGAACGTCCTTTATTTGGAATTTTGAAAATGACATAAATTTTGAGCCACAGCTTGAATCATGACAAAAATTATAGTAAATAAAGGGATTATACAGTTGCATATACCTGCAAAATTGGGGGGCTGTAGCTAAAACCGTTCTCGAGTTATACACGTTTGAACTTCGAGAGGCCATTACACACATACACACACACACACATACATCCAGACATTTTCTCCAAACGCGTTTTCTCGACGTTTTGGAACATTCTAAGCATGGTGGCATAATAATCTCGACATGAAAATTTTTCACCGTCACATAGCTTCCTCTATGAGGAAGCAAAAATAACAATAATATGCAAGATGGTGAAGCAACAACACTATCCGAAATATACTGCTTTTTTGCTGTGTCATTTCTAATGACACGCAATAAGAAGCTGTCCTTAGGGGAATACTGGAGTGTAGACAAACTCCTGCGTAGTGATATTTTTGGAGAGATTATGCCTAGAGACCGCTATTTTAAATTGTTATCGATGCTACATTTCAGCCAAGATATCAGATCTACCAATGATAAATTATATAAAATAAGGAATGTGATTGATATGCTCCGAAAAAATTTCAGCCAATCATTCTATCCTTACCAAGATTTATGTATCGATGAAAGTTTACTTCTCTATAAAGGGCGGCTTTCATTCAAACAATACATTCCTTCAAAAAGAAGTAGATTTGGAATAAAATCATTTATTCTTTGTGACTGTCGAACTGGTTTTGTACAAGACCTTCTTGTTTATGCCGGGTCATCGACTATGATCAACAGCCAAAATAAGGAAATCGGAAAATCGGGAGCGGTAGTAGAAGCACTAATGGCGCCCTATTTAGGAAAAGGACATACAGTTTTTCTTGATAATTGGTATTCAAGTCCATCCTTGTTTAATTTATTATATAATAATTATACAAATGCGTGTGGGACCGTAAAAAAAAGGCGACGAGGAATGCCAAAGATTACTGACACACTGAGAAAAGGAGAGGCATCTTCCCGTTCAACAAAAAATTTATTAGTTGTAAAATGGATGGATAAAAAAGAAGTATATATGCTATCCACTATGCATACTTGAGAGTTTGCAACGGTTGTTAGGCGTGGAGGAAAGAAAATTATGCAAAAACCCGTATGCGTCATAGATTATAATAATTGTATGGGTTCTGTCGACAAAGCAGACATGATGATTAGCACTATAAGCTCGACACGCAAATCTCTAAAATGGTACCGTAAATATTTTTTCCATTTGCTTGACATATGCGTGTGGAATGCATTCTGTCTATATAAGCATAACACGCGAAAACCGATATCTATAGCCAAATTTCACTTGGAATTAGTCCGACAAATACTGCAAAAATATCATATGAACACTACTTATCATCATCAAAGAGGCAATAACAATCCATTACGGCTAATAGAACGGCATTTTCCTTCACTGTATAAACCATCAAGAAAAAACCGAAATAGAAAATGCGTCGTTTGCACAGCAAACGACAAAAGACGCGACTCCCGATATGAATGTAAAAATTGTAATGTTGGTCTCTGCGTGGAACCTTGCTTTAGAATTTACCATACTGAGTTATATTACTAAGAATTATTGTATAATTTGATATCTAACTACCTTAACTGTATTTTTTTAAATAATAATAGTAAAATTTGTTAATATGTAAATTTCTGAATACCCACAATATGCTCATTTTAATGTTTTTCTATATAATATGACGAACCAGTTGTTACATAACTCTTAAAAAAGTATACATACAAGACAATTCCAATGTGCCATTGAAAGACGTTAGTGCGAACATCGAAGACTACCGATGCGCAGTGTGCACTTCAAGATACAGCAGTCATTGCCAGGTGACTTGGTATCATACAAATCGATCGATACAGTTTGCGATGCCAACGAAGCTGTAAATTATCCAACAGAGTTTTTGAACTCACTGGATTTGCCAGGCACGTCACCACACCTTCTACGACTGAAAGTTGGATCTCTGGTTATTTTACTTCGGAATTTGAACCCACCACGGCTGTGCAATGGCACGCGATTGGTCATTCAAAAATTGATGAAAAACATTATCGAAGCCACCATTTTGAATGGCAAATTCCAAGCCGAAAATGTTTTGCTGCCACGAATTCCAATGATTCCCACAGGCGTGCCAATTGAATTCAAACGGGTTCAATTTCCTATTAGACTAGCATTCGCAATTACAATCAATAAGTCGCAAGGCCAAACGATGTCTGTTTGCGGCTTAGATTTGGGCACACCATGTTTTTCCCACAGACAATTATACGTGGCATGTTCTCGCGTGGGCAAACCATCGAGCTTATTTGTGTTGGCTAAAGACGGACTGACAAAAAATATCGTACACTCAATTGCTCTTCGAAATTAATATTGATTTTCTTTATTTCATTTTCCTACTTTAGGATAAAAAATATATCAGATCAAACAATGAATATGTCCGTTACGTTAATGAAATACATTGAATTGAGAAACTGAATGGTTTGTGTTTTTTTGTTTTTATCGGCGGTCATCGTCTACAGCGCTCATTTCCTCTTTTTGTCATAGATCTCATTCCCACACACTTACAATACATTCGTTATTTTTTATTTAACAACCAAAATATTCACTAGAAATAATTTATATGGCAGAACAACGTTCGCCGGGTCAGCTAGTATATGTTGTAACAAAAATGTTACTCGCGACTACTCCCCGCAACCTGGCTCGAGGGCACCACTGGCCCCGAGCACCGTTATTGCGTTTCGTATCTGTTATTTTTAATATTGCGTGTATCTAGTGTTTTAGGCCTGTTGTATTTAGAGTTAGGATCCCCTCCCTCCACCCTTCCTCCGCCTTCCTTCGTCCCTGTAGGGCACTGGCTCGGGGACCATCATCGAGGACATCGAGCCCGTCACCACCACCAGATAGGCAGCCCCGGTGCAGTCCCGTCACACAGGTAGTACACTGGGCCACAGGAATGGTGACAACGGTGGACGCCGTGCGGTGAGGTAAGAGAGGAGATTTGGGCGGTGCCTGCTCGCGTATCTTGGCCTGTGCGTGCGACGCAGAGAGCACTACGGTGCGAGCGAGACGCCAGAGCGTCGCTCGGTGCGTCCTTGTTGCACAGCACTAGTGTAAGCGAGACGCCAACAAGGCCCCTCATTCGCAATAGGGAGCTTGGTGGGGGACCGCTCGTGTTCGGGGGCACGCTTTCTCCCTCTCTCTCAGACTAACGCTCTATGACAAGGACAGCTAGTACCCCGCTAAGAATCGAGAAGGATCTATGGGACTTTCGGTAGTGGGAATGAGATAGACTTTTCGATTATCCGTCCTCGTCAAACAGCGTTAGTGAGACAAAGAGAGATATATGCGACGTGGTGGCTAGGAACAAGTGTCCAGCGTCTAACCCATAGCTACCGTGCGCCCTTTTCGCGCAGCATGAGTGGGGGTGAGACGGCGATAGGTCGGGGGTGCACCGTAGCGATGTGATAGGTCCCAGAGGCATTATCGCTAGGTTGCCTAGAGACGCATAGACTTTTCTAGTAATAATAGGTGCAATGGAAATGTAATGCCTAGCGATCGTCATTGTATCGAGCGAACTCTTAGTGCGCAGCCATGGTACGGCAACTTTGTGTTGAAACACGTGGTCGGATAGTTGGTTTGTGGCAAGCTGGTGTTCCCGTGGATGATATTGCTCAATTCATCGGGTGCAGTAAAAGAACTGCGGTCCGATAGATTGAGAGTTATCGTCGCGGTGGAGATCATGCTCTGCACGATCATCGGTCGGAAAATCGGGGGCTGCGAAAAACAACTGAGGCGGAAGATCGGCAGCTTATCGATGCTGTCAGCAACGAACCTTTCGCAGCAGTCTCCGAAATTTCCGCACGGGGTGGCTTTAGTGCATCCGCAGAAACCGCCCGTCGTCGATTACGAGAAGCTGTGCAACAAGGACGCACCGAGCGACGCTCTGGCGTCTCGCTCGCACCGTAGTGCTCTCTGCGTCGCATGCACAGGCCAACATACGCGAGCTGGCACCGCCCAAATCTCCTCTCTTACCTCACCGCACGGCGTCTACCGTTGTCACCATTCCTGTGGCCCAGTGTACAGAGGCCCGTGTGACAAGGGAGGAGTCCTCTTCCTCCTGCCCTATGGATGTGCCCGGGAGGAAAGTGTGACAGGCCATGGGGGCCGCCATCTTGCCCGGCGCGCAATAGCCCGACCGCGCGCCGGCGCAGCAGCGCCGTGCCACCCGCTACAAGACCGTGGAAGGCCCGACAACCAGCACCGAGGGAAGCCACCAATGCCCTGCCATGCCGGAACTGCCAACCAATGCCGGAGCGCGTAGCTCTCTAGGCCCAACGGACCCAGCCAATCAACGAGGACCAGCAGGCCCACGAGGACCGGAAAGAGACCAAACTTCGACACTTCGAGCCAGGATATAGTTACGAGCGAACGTATGCGAATTTTGAGTGCGAGGGTGAAAGTTTGAAGTGCGACCATTTGGATTATTGTGCCTTTTGGATATTGTATATCGTATTGAGTGAGTACAGCACGAGTGAGTTTTCCTTTTTGCCATTCCTCCCTTACCTCCTTTTTGCTATTGTTAGCGCTTTAGATTATTGTAGGTCCCATCTGGGCATTGCGAGCCGTCCCCACGTGGGCCATCACTTTTGCATCTCGCTAGTATTTCCGACGGGCCTTCCGCCCAACGCTCGAGGCCCGTGGTGTATTGCGTGCGCCCTAATTTTAGTATCTTGCGCCCTTCCCAGACAACCGTCCGCCCTTCCTTCTCCTCCCGCCCCTTTTCCCTTTTTGCGTTCTAGTACCGAGGCAATTTCTAAGTAGCCATATTTGCGTTCGGGAACCTTCCTCCCTGAGACCAACCCCCTTCTCACCTCTCCCTCCACTAGCCTTCCTATTCCGAGTCAAGTAAGCAAACGAGGATCTTTCGGGGTCACTCGTCGGTGCTATACGCCGAACAAGTAGCTGGCGCCCACAGATCCCGCCCCTCTATCCCCGGAACCCCTTCCCTCCACCGAGTCCCTTTAAATCCTCCCGAGGCCGCGTGCGCCCGCGCGAGCCGACGCGTAGGCGAGCGTGCACAAATCTGCCGCCGCATTTTCTTTTCTGTCTTTTTCTTTTCTCTTCATGTTAGCTTCTGTTTGATATTCCTTACTACCTACTTTCTATACTACGACATTACTTTGCTAATTATATTCTTTTCTATTGTACCCCGTGTTCTTTTTTTTATTTCGCGTTCCCCTCCCCCTTGGCGTTGCGATTGATGTTCTTGCGAGACCCTGGGCCAACTTGCGTGGTCCAGTACGTCACAATGTATATGGCTCGCGATATTCTATAATTACACTCACGAAGATTATCAAAAAATGGTGGAGTGTTACGCGTGGGCGGAAGGAAATGCACGCGCCGCAGCTCGGCGGTTTGCTGATTTGCATCAGAATCGTAATCGATGCCCTGGCCCTCGCGTTGTTCGAGAAGCTGCCCGACGATTTCGCGAGCACAATAATGTGTTGCTCCATCGCGGGCAAAACGGTGGACAGACGGGGAGAGAAAGAATCCCGGAAATAGAGGAAGCGGTGCTAGATGCGTTCGAAGAGGATCCTTGCACGAGCTCTTGGATAGTAGGTCGGCAATTAGGGATACATTTCACCATGGTGAACCGCATCACCTGCGAAAATGGATTGTATTCTTATCATCGAACCCCTGTACAAGAACTGCACGACGAACTCAATGTTTGTGAATGGCTCATCCGAGAGTAGGAAGCAGTTGATGAATTCATCCATCGTGTTCTGTTCTCTGATGAATCCAATTTTAATCAGATTGGTGCGAGAAATTGCCGAAACGAGCATGTTTACGCGTTGGAGAATCCACATGCCAAGAGAACAAGAAGCCACCAAATTCGATTTAATATAAATATTTGGTGTGGAATGGTCGGCAACCATGTTGTGAGTAAATTAAAAATTCACCATTTACAATTCCTAATACTTTCTGGCTAAAAGTTTATTTACTGGACTATTTTTTGCTGCTACCTTCAAAGATATTATACAATAAATTTCAGATCTGTAACAAGTATTTTATTCACCAAATTACACTGAAATCAGAATGTTTAGATTTTCACGTATTCGAAGTTTCATAGTCGTGTGACGTGTCCAAAATTCAAGTAAATTATTATTTACTTTAATGTTCGACACGTCCCACGACTCTGAAGTTTTAGACGTGTAAAAATCGAAAAATACTGATTTCAGTGTAGTTCGTCCAATAAAATATTTAAAGACCTGAAATTGGGCGTGTGGTCTCCCTTAAAGTAGCAGAAAAAAAGTAATGAAGTAAAAAATTAAAAAGAAAATTGTTGGCCAGAAAGTGCGATTCATTCGGCTAGAATACACCGTTTACATTCATTTCAGACAAGAGCCTGCCGACTGCCAGCGCGTCTCGATGACACTGGCTATCTAGCCTTCCTCCAGGAAACCCTGCCCGACCTATGTCATGAGATACCGCTAAATGCACGAAGAAGAGTGTGGTACCAGCATGACGGGGCACCTGCCCATTCTACTGTACGAGTTCGCGACCACCTCAACATGGTGTTTCCCGGGAGATGGATTGGTCGGCGAGGGCCAGTTGAATGGCCAGCGAGATCCCCGGATTTGAATCCACTAGATTTTTTTCTTTGGGGACATGTAAAATCCTACGTGTATGGACGCAACCAACCGGAAGACGAAGAGGAGTTGTGCCGTCACATTGACAACGCTATCGAAAACGTCAATGACGAAATGTTGGAACGGTCACTAGAAAATGTAATCGTGCGAGCACAAAAATGCGTCCACGTGGGTGGTGGCCTCTTTGAACATTTACCATAGTTTCTCGTTTCGTTCATATTAATAATGAAAATGTCATTAAATTTACACCCTTTTCAAAATAAAATAAATATAGGTGAAGTTGTGGTTTAACGTTTTATTAGCTTTTCCGCCGACTTCCTCATAAATAAAGCTTTGTTTTAAGGAAAAAAAAGCGAGATTTTCATGTCAGGATACTTCAAATAATCTAAAGCGTCGAGAAAAATGGTTTAGTAAAATCTGGTTGATTATGCGAAATATGGAGACCGGCGAAAAACAAGTTCAGATCTATCACCGAATGAGTGGTCATTCATTCAATGATGCACCGGAATTTGTTTTCCGCGGGTAGTCACAGAATTATTTGAATACTCGGAATGTAGTATAACGGTTAGTAGACAGTCGAATCAGAGGATTATATTTAGTCCGCAACCTAGCAGTAACGATAAGCGAGGAAAACAAAACAAAGGATTAGTCGTCAAGACGAGTAGTCGCGCGGTCGACTATCCAAACGCAAATATTGGAATTGTCCAAACTATGCTGAAGAAATTGGAAAATATTTTAAATTAGCTCGTAGGTGCGCAACAAATAGCTAACGTTAACTCTATCCACGAAAATTTCTCAAAGATCACGATAGATTTCGCAAACACAACACAGCGAAGCGATACTAACGGTACGAAACTCAAGAAAAACGACGAAAGGCCAATTATTGTTTCTAATCGAAAATTAAAAATTTCTAATCCTTAAATGAATTTCCTAAAGCCTTGGCTACCTCGGGAGGTAAGTCCCAGTAAGTCAAAAAGAGACGATCTACAGAAAAATGTGGATTCGGTTCTGTACCTCTCGGGCCCCTCGTTGGGCGCCAAATTTGTGACGATAGTCGTAAATGGCCAACAACGTGGAGGCTTTCTTAATCAGAGCAAGGGGTTCTCAGAAAACGTTAAGCGAAAAGAAGCGAAAAAGGAAAATGTGAGTTGGACCTATGCCTCTCGGGCCCCACGTTGGGCGCCAAAAGGAATAAATATACTGTTACGATTGCTAAATCCGGAAAATCAAGAAATCGTAAATGAGATTTGTAATATAAGGATGATTCGTTGGTTCGGTCTACTTTAACAGCACGTCCACGTGTTAATACAAGGCCTATCGAATTTTATGATTTGGAATTGTGATAATTTCTCAAGATGTGTCTTCGCGGATCAGGGAATATTCTATTTTTAAGTGATTCTTCAGTAGGTAGATCTTTTGGTAAACTTGAATATTCTATGAGAATCAATTTCCACGGTAAGTACTGAATAGAATTATTTTGTTCGTCAACTTGATATTTTGTCGCGTCAAGATCCTTTTGGCTCGTTGGTTTTGTTTGTCTTTGAGTGTATGGTTTATCTAATTGTCTGAATATTTTATATAATTGAACCTTTCTACCACTTCGTTTAGGCCTAAGTCTGTACTTACTCAGATTTTGTATAACAAGTATATTTGGAATTCCCTCAGTATGCGATTGAATCTCAATTAGGTCGTTCGGTATGAATCAGTCTTATCCAAGTCCTGATGATGTATGGAATGTTGATCGAAGTTTCGATTTATATTAATGATTTGGTAGGATAAGGTAGAGGCCCTAAATCCGGCTTCAGTTCTACCTTTTTGGAAATAGTAAGGATGGATAGAGGCCCTATATGACGGCTTCAGTTCTATCCGGGAAGGTTGCAAGTATTTGTAAATACTCTGATTTTGGTAACTTGGATAAGATTTAGAGGTACTTGGTATATTTTGATTTCACTCGCGACTCTAATTGGAACTTTGAATATGTTTTAACGCACCCGACAACTCTAATGTTGCTCTCTTAAACTCCTTTTAACCACATCCCCGAATGCTACTTCTGGCTCCCTTTTTATAGCAGTAAAACTACTTTTGATTGGTCAATGTGACTCCCCTTCTTCAAAATTCTTAATATATCGATTGATAGCTAACCCTTTTCCGATAATCAATATACCAAGTCGTACTCCGTAATTTGAATCTCCTTGAATGTTATCCGAGAAGATTCAGGCTTATCCGTTTATTTATCATTGTTCAATATTAACAAATTAAAATACAATGTTTAATATTGTTAGTGTAACGTCAATAATATATTATATGACTAAATGATTATAATGTGTAAAGAATGTAATGTGTTTTGCCATTGATAATTATAAGGAGTGAAACGTAACACCTCCCCCCTTAAGAACGGAAACTGTGCAATTTGCTTAGTTTTCGTCCATATGAACATATATGACCTTAGGTTGTTCATTTGGTTGTTGCCCCGATTCATTTTTCAAACTCGGATATAATACATTTGGTTGTGTTTGTATTTGTGGTTGTGTTTGATTTGACAATCGTTGTTCTCTTGAACTAAGTTGGGGTGCTGATGGTGGTCTTATTTCCAAATTCTTTTCCTCGTTTTCATCTGGGATTTTGGTATTTGCTGTTGGTCCTGTCATACCATCTGTGTATTTGCGTTGTCCCAAATGTAATAGGAAGCTGGTTAAAGAGTCCCAAATTGCTCCAATTAACCATAGGCTCCATCCGTATATTGTATGTAGAGCTATTCCATGAAGTATAGTATCTATAACGATCTTTACAAATTTCACTACCATCCAAATTCCTAACAATCCTGCACTAAATGTTCCAAACTCGGTGAACCATCCCCAAGTTTTCTTCCATGTATCCTTGACAGTAGTATTAATTGTTTCCTCGTCCAAAAGATAAGATATTGACATTCCTTGTTTTTCCATAGTTTTACCCTCGAGCTACATAACTTAAGACTGCAGGTTTCTCAGTAGGGAACATTATATGTTTTCTTAATTTTTCAATTTCCTGATCTGAATAGATCCGCTTGAACCTACGTCGATACTCTGATATTCCCAACTGGGTTCTGTATCTGGTTTTAAGATCATTGGTTCGATAGCTCTTTGTGGATTTGGAGTAAATTTATACCAAATATTATTAATATAATACATAGGTGCTACTATATCATTACAGTCAATCTCTGTCCCTGTTCTTATTAACATATGAGTTCTTGGTGTAATAAAATATGAATCGTTTCCTTTATAAACTGCCAACTGTTGATAACATCTTTCAGTTCGTCTAATTTTTACTTCGACAGGTATACATTTAATCAAAAATATTACTTCTCCTCCTGAGACCGTCATATATCCTGGTTTTTTCATAATAGTATTTGCAAATTCGTCTGGTGAAGTTATTCCAAGCATTAATGCATTTTCTAAAACTTGTCGTTGTAAGAGACATCGTTGTACCAATATATCGTGGTACAGAGTAGAAAATTGTTGATTCATATGTTTTTCCATAAAAATGAACTTAGAATTTACGTACGTGACAAAATCCAGATTATTCGTGTCAAGTGGCCCCTTCCTTGCAAAAGTTCCATCCTTCCTGGTTTCTAAAATGAACAGCTTTGGATGTTCTGTTTCGATTAGGGTATATCCACAGATTTTCCGTTCTCCTTTCTTTGCTAAAGCGAATGTAAATGATCCATGGTCCAGCATATAAATCTCTCGTGATGACCTTTTAATTGCTGCGTTGTTTTCCTGTATATGTGAGGCTTTTCCTTCAAATAACACTGTATAATGCGAGTATTGACAATCATCTGGGGGTGATGTTGTCCAAAATGAGTTTCCTTTATCAAAATCCATACAAGATCCTTCATTCAGGTGACATGTTAACCCTGAAGGCATGCTGATTCGATTTTCATTTAAATGAACTACTGCGTTAAAATTGTATACTGAAATTTTTACATTTGCTTGAACAATTACATCTGACCATGAGCCATAAAGATCTGAATACTGTACTCCTTTACAACTTTCCATCATTTCCTATTTTTCCTGCGAGGGTTATTGGATAATTTGATGTAGCATTCATTGGTAATCCAACAATTATGTTTCCTAATGTCATTTGCATGGTTCTTGTGTTATGAATTTTCTGACATTGCTCTTTAGTTGTTTCTTGAATATACTCTCTTCTCCCGTTGTTTACGACCGAAATATGGGAATACATTCCGCAGTAATAAATTGTTCGATCAATTTCGATTTTACATTGCAATACTTCCGTTGACATAAAATCTGTTAGTTGTAATAGCTGTATTTCGATGTTTTCCACAATTGGTTTGTTAATTGGTAAATCGCATGTTCCAACTTGTAATAATGAGACTGTCGTGATATTCAGATTATTTACTTTACAATCATATCCTATTATTGATTGTGATTTTGGTATGAATATTATTGCGATAATTAGCACGATCCATTTTATCTTCCTCATGAACATATCAATAATTGAATTCTATAATAGAAATCTATTTTTAATTGTTGAGACTAACGTAATATATTCTCGCATAGTGTAGTGTAGATATGATAGTGTCCAGACTGTATTAATATCGGTTTCCACATTCTTTTTGAAACGCGAATCTTCTTATCGACTTGTGACTATTGAACTCTTTATTTCCTTTCCCTTCTACCTGTCTATAAAACATTGTGCTCCTGTTCATTACTTGTTCATTACTTGTTACATTTCTGTTCATTACTTGCTTAACCACTCGTAAAAATGTTTGATTTTTTGCTATTCATTCTGTCCTTCCTGCTTGAACTTCCCACGAGGGAAGGGAGGGAACCCGATCGTCCTGAACACAATCGAGAGGAAATTCGGGACTTTGTAAGTATTACAAATTTATTATCAATATTATTTTATTCATTTTTATTTATTTTATTCATTTTACTTATTTTCGTTTATTTTCAGGAGTTTTTTGACACGCTACCAATGCATTTGAATGGCCACGAGGAGGTCGTGGATCTACCGGACGAGTGGCTCCAACTCCCTGCGCCGCAAATGTCCAGGATCCTCAGCCATATTAACATCAGCGAGGTGAGAGGTCCTGGATATTTCTTTTATCCGAGGATTGAAGACCACTACTGGTTCGTCACTACCGGGATTCGGGTGAGGCCCGCCGTCCCGGTAGCAGAGATCCAAGAAGGAAGACGTTTGTTCCCCCGGAATCCTCCTGCTCCATTGAGAAGGTCACACAACCCTCCTCCTAATCGTTAGTGACGGTGACATTGTGTAGTGCGAGATAAACTGATTTTTAGAACATTTTTGACATTATTTTCTATATTTTGCCATTTAAATAGTTTTTTATAATAGTGCTATTGTATATAATAGATATAGCAATATAATCATTTATTTGAAATATTCGTTTTCCTCTTTATTTATAAATCTTTATTCCCGACATCAGTCTCCTTAATTATTTTGATATTGACAGATAGAATAATGACCTTAAGTCGAATATGTCGTGTGGTGAATTTTTACAATTTTCCAACCACAGATCGTCTAACTCTTTCCTCATGCGCGCTCGATATACTCTTCTCCGTAGCTGTCTTTCTAATCTCAATATCTCTTGTAACTGTTCTCTTAAGTCGAACATTTCCTGGGCTAATTGTTCCCACACTTCTTCTTGTTCGATTAAATCCCAGTAGGAAATTTCTTGAGGCTCAAAATATCCCATTGTGTCCTATTAAATAGAATTCCAGAGTTGTTTTGTGATAATTGAGAAAGATTTGTTTATCTAATGTGCTTCCTTGATTAGATTTGAATGAACGATTTTGGTTTTCTTTTGAGATATCTTGAGTTTAACATTTCCGTTTTCATATACTTCCATAATCTCGTATGGTCCTACATATTGATTATCGTATTTCCTTATAACAGTTCCTCTTAACAAAAATACGAATTGTCCAGGGGTGAATTTCCTTGGATTTATTTTCCTATCGTAATATCTTTTGGATTTCTCTTTAGCTTTTTCTAAATTTTCCCTAGCTATTTTCCGTACTTCGTCTAGGTCATCCATCAATTCTTCCAGATATTCGTCATATGTTCTTCCTAGTTGTTCTGATGATAGACTCGATGGAATTCTTGCTAATTTTCCATATATTAGTTCGAATGGGGTGAAAACTGCAGCTTCATGAGTACTGGTATTATAGGAAAACATAGCCATTTCCAACCATATATTCCAATTTTCCTTTTCGCTCACATAATGTTTCAGATATTCAGCTAATACGTGATGAGACCTTTCTAAAGATCCGTTTGATTGAGGATGAAATGCTGTTGTTTTTAATTTTTTTATTCGGAATCTTCTAGTTCATTCCCGCATAAGTGAACTAATAAAATTTCGTCCTTGATCCGTAAGAACTGTTCGAGGCGATCCGAATTGACAAATACAATGTTTAATGAAAACTTCGACTACAGTCATAGCATCCATTTCTTGTAAAGGTACTGCTATGGAATATTTTGATAGATCGTCTTGCATAGTTAGAACGTAGCAATTTCCTGAGGCAGTAACCGGTAAAGGACCGACGATATCTAATGCCACCTTATCGAAGGTATTCAACGGCGTATCGGTGATAACCATAGGCTGACGTGTTTTGTTTCGTACTAACTTCTTCTTCTGACAGCTAATGCACGATAAAATATAGTTTCGTATATCTTCTTTCATATTTTTCCAGAAAAATTCCTGTCGTATTCGTTTATAAGTTTAGTTATACCTTTGTGTCCTCCCGCTGCGGATGTATGATATTCTTCAATGACATTCATCCGTTGACTGGGGTGTAAGATTTTTACTTGATTAGTACAAATATATATCTGTACTGGGTTTTTAGCTTTGGATGATTCAAGATACTGCTGTATTTTTTCCCATGTTATGAAACCGATTTTCTTTTCTTTAAGAATACTGACTGAGGGGATTTGATTGTCATCGATTTCCTTTAACAATTGCTCGAGTATTTTATAAACTTCTTCAAGTGTCGGATACTTATGTGATAATATCATGCTAAGTTGAGTCCGTCCTTTAAACTCATGTTTATAAATTTTGCAGGCGTCTAATGGCCCTGTTAGTAATCTTCCTTCTTCTGTCAATGAACTTCCAACGTCTCCTATTACCTTTCCAGCAGTGTCTACAAAATATGCTATTGTATCCTTCTTAAGACTATCACCTTGACCGAATTTTCTTGTTCTTCTATCTCTTCCTCGTCAGCTGACTGTATAGATCCTATAAAAATAGTTCCTTCTAGCGATATACCATCTTCTGTTACACCTGTCTCTTTACTCTTTTTATTATCAACCGGTATATCTATGTCTTCTGGTATTGATTCATGTACTAAGGCTATTACTGTCATTTCTTTTGATCTTTCTAACAATTCTTTTTCTGTAAATGGTACAGAATCTTTTGTTAAATTTTGAGATTGTTCATTACTTCCATCTATTGGATTTCTTGACAATGCATCTGCATTAAGATTAGTTTTTCTATTTTTGTAATGCATATCGTAGTCGTATGCCGCTAATTTAAATTTCCAACTAGTAATTCTTGATGCAGAATCGGCGAATTTATGTAGCCAAATAAGCGGACGATGATCGGTTACTAGTGTAAATTTCCTTCCATAAAGATAAGGTCGAAAATGTTTCACTGCGTAAATGATAGCTAGCATTTCTTTTTCTATTACTGAATAATTCTTTTCTGCTTTGTTTAAAGTTCGTGAACTGTAAGCAATAGGTAAATCATTTCCTATTGATCCTTGACTAAGAACACTTCCTATCGCGTAATTTGATGCGTCTGTTGTCAAAACGAATGGTTTGCTAAAGTCTGGAAATTGTAGTATCGGATTTTGACAAAGTAAATCTCTTAATGTGCAAAAGGCCATCTGTTGTTCTTCTTTCCATAAGAAAGGAATGTCTTTCTTTAGTAAGGTTGTCAATGGGCTAGCGATTTTAGAAAAATCCTTGATGAATCTTCGATAATAACCAGCTAATCCTAGAAATTGTTTAATGTTCTTTTGATTTCGTGGGACTGGGAATTTTTTTACCGCTTCAATCTTTTTAGGATCTGGCTTGACACCATCTTCACTAATGATATGGCCTAAGTATGCTACTTCTTTTCGCAAGAACTCACATTTATCTGGCTGTAATTTCAAATTGGCATCTTTTAAGCGATTCATCAACTTTTTGAATTTGATTTGATGTTCTTCTAAGGATTTGGCATAAATTACGATATCATCGAGATAAACGAAAAGTTCGTTTCCTTGAAGTCCTATCAAGACTCTATCCATAAATCTCTGGAAGGTTGCTGGTGCATTTTTAAGTCCGAAAGGCATGCGATTATATTCGTAATGACCGTGAGGAGTAGTGAATGCTGTTTTATGTCGATCTTCAGGAACCATTTCTATTTGATGGAAACACGAAGCGAGATCAAAGACAGAAAAATATTTAGCATTGCCAAGCTGGTCTAGAATATCTACGATGTTTGGAAGTGGATAAGCGTCTCCTACTGTTTTTTCATTTAGATTTCGATAATCAATTACCATTCTCCATTTTTTATTTCCGTGAGAATCTGGTTTCTTGGATACGATCCACAATGGTGCATTGTATGGTGAATCAGAGGGTTTAATGATATCATTTTTTAATAAGCCGTCCACCTGTTTACGAATTTCTTCCTTATGTATCGGTGGGTATCGATATTGTTTTGTGTTTATTGGAATGTCATCTACAGTACGGATAGGATGACGGGATTTAGTAGTCGCTTCTAAGAATTCTCCTGGGATATAGAAATTATCATTATGTTGTTTAACAATTTGTTGTATTGACTCCTTTTCTTCCTCGTTCAAATGATCTAAGCGTAGAAGTTCGAACAATTTTGAACTTCGTTCTTCATTATCAACCGTGAGTTTATTGACTGCTTTAGACTTTTTTGAATGATTGTGACTTTGATGTTTGAATTGATTTTCAAAACTCTTTTGGTTAAGGACTTCTTGGGATTTAACAGATTCAGCGGATTCAGTGGATATAGTAGATTCAGTGGATTCAGTGGAATAGTAAGAATTGGACATTTCTTCAAAGTCCCATAACCTAATCTGCGGAGTTTCAATTTCTATTTCTTCTTCAGAGGTGTTAATGGCATAAATGTAACCGATACCTCTATGATTTGTTATCAGAGCATTCCCGAGATAAACGTCTGGACCACCATCTAACCGAGGTACATATCCAGTAGTAATTTCAGGATTCATTATTCTGATAGGGATCTGGATTTTAGTTCTAGCTGGCAATACTACTGAATTCGGGGGTTCGAACAGAATTTCTCGTCCTTCGAATTCAAGTCGTTGTTTTTTGAAATTGATTGTTGCTTCATTTTTAGTAAAGAATGGCTCTCCGATGATTCCATCTTGTACTATTGGAAAATCGTCTCCTACGATGTGGAAACTTGTCTTGAATTCTTCTACGTGAACTATGATTTCTCCTTGAGTTTCTACGTAGTTTGATGTAATTCCTTTAAGATAATATGGTTTGCCGTCTAGTATTGGTGTTCCTGGTTTAACGCATTTTCTCTTAATGATATTTAATTCTGCTCCGGTATCTATCATTATCGTAGACGAACCAATTATTTCAGGGGAATATAATCTTATTGTTGGAGTTCGAGAAGAGTCTCCGGATCGGATTGTTGCGACTCCTCGTGAATGGCTATTGGGCGTACTGTTTTGGTCTTCTGACCGTCGCCCCTCGGCTGAAGACTTTGCTCGTTTCCCGAAACATTTCCGGATGTACTAGGCACTGTTCTTTCTTTGAGAGAATTATTGTAAGCTCTTTTCCGGCATTCTTGTATTGTATGTCCAACATTCTTGCAATATCGACAAACTACTTGTTCATTGTTCAAATTTAATGGTGTAATGGATTCGGTTTTTGTATTTTGGTTATTTTGAAAGCCTTCTGAACGTTTTCGTTTGAAACAATCTTCCGCTTTGTGTCCTATTTTTTTGCAAAAAGTACACTCAATACTAGTGCGAATAAGTGTAACCTTATGTTCCTTCGACTTATTTTGTTTGTTAGTGTTAGATGGGGTTTGTATGCCTTTCTTGAGTTGTATGTAATGTTGAGTTTTCTTATCAGCTTGTTTAACGGCTAGAATTGCTTTTGATAATGTATCAAGAGGGGTGTTGGATGGTATTCTAACAAGTATTTCTGGATTTACGTTTTGAATAAATCCTTCTGCTGTTTGCTCATCTATCTTTCTTTTAAGTCTTGCTTCCTCTACTACAATTCCTTTAGAAATTAGTTTTTTCCGATGCGCTTCTTTTAACTGATCTACTGTTTCTCGATAACGACTGATAAATGATGTGATTGTTTCATCGTCCTTTTGGAATATTTTAGTTAATTCTCCTTCACATTCTCTAACAGAGAGGGTATCTGAGTACATTAAATCTAACTCGTTAATAAAACCTTCGAAATCGTTTATTTCCTCATAAATGATCATTCTTCTAGCTTCGCCTCTGAGTTTATTTTTGAGTAATCTAACTAATGGTGAAATTACGGCTGGTGATACCAATTCTTTTGCAGTTTTACAAGCTCGGATAAAAGTATGAACAGAAATATTTGAGCCATCGAAAGTTGGTACCCCTTCTAATGCATCTTTCAACGAAGAATGTGGTAAATAGATAGAGGTTGTTGATGGTTGTATCTGAGGTGTTGGTACATCTGATATAGATGGTACTATTGGGATTTGTTGATCCTGCGACATTGTTATATTTCTTAACTCTGGTTCCGTTAAACTTTGAACTCCTTCTAAATATTGTGAATAGGCTCTAGTGATAGGTCTCGTCATAACACTTCGAACTCACCAAACCATCCCACCGCTGCCGCCAATTTTTAATGTTACGATTGCTAAATCCGGAAAATCAAGCAATCGTAAATGAGATTTGTAATATAAGGATGATTCGTTGGTTCGGTCTACTTTAACAGCACGTCCACGTGTTAATACAAGGCCTATCGAATTTTATGATTTGGAATTGTGATAATTTCTCAAGATGTGTCTTCGCGGATCAGGGAATATTCTATTTTTAAGTGATTCTTCAGTAGGTAGATCTTTTGGTAAACTTGAATATTCTATGAGAATCAATTTCCACGGTAAGTACTGAATAGAATTATTTTGTTCGTCAAAAATGATTATAATGTGTAAAGAATATAATGTGTTTTGCCATTGATAATTATAAGGAGTGAAACGTAACAATACATTCACTTTTCGCAGTTTTGTGAATCAGGATCATACACACCTCTGTTATTTCCTTTGTTTATCTAAAAGAAAAATAATTCACGAGCTCGCGCTCCAATATGAGTGTCCACAGTCATGACAGCTCTCCATCAACCTCCGCTTCTCCTGATCTCACTCCTCTACAGCTTCCGGCTGAGTTAGAGACTCTTGCTGCAGCTCCTACAGAATGGCCAGGTCCTCTCTCTGGAGCTGAATTTGTTGTACGCCAACTTGTGGCTACAGATTCTCTCCCCCCTCGCCCTTTCCGTCAATCACCAGTGCGCCCGGCGGCCGCCGTAAGCGCGGTGGTACGCCGCGCCACCGCTAGGGGATCGCTGCGCTCGGCCTTGCTCGCACGCGAAGGCGCCCCCACGCCCACATATGATTGGGGCAAAAAAACTCCAATAGAGAACTAGTAGTTTATATCCAAAAGTGAATAAAGAGCTTTGACGTGCTACATTTTGGGACTACGAGTTGCTAACCCTTAATCGCTCGCTCCGGACCTCACGAGCGGCAGACTTCCTCGCTCGCTCCGGACCTTCGGCAGCGGCAGACTCCATAACTCGCTCCAGAGCAGCCTCTACGTGGATCAAGTGCCTCCGGCTTCGTTTCCGTCGGACGCCAGCCGATGCCCAAACGCGCGGGCCGAAGACACCATCGTCTCACTCGCCCTCCGGGCACCTCCGTGGCAACCCAGCCGACGACCAAACTCTCGCCCCCTTCTTCTCCGCACTCTCCGGCAAAGGAGAACCGCCCTGGGGCAGAAGTTCCTCGGACTCCGGGCAAGGAAATTGAACGCGCGTGGATAATCCCCGCTGGGAGCCGCCGTGTGCTCTCCGAGTCATCACACCCCTGTAACGTTCGGCTACCCCCGGCACTCCACATCCGACCAGCGGACCTCTCCCACCGGAGCCCCCCCTGGACGCCCAAGAGTCTTTCACCTACTGGCCCGTCTGTGTTCCCGGCCCTCCGATCACTGCCCGTCGTGCCCACGGATCTAGACAGATACGCGCGCATCACCAAAAGGAACGATCCTCGAAGATTGAAAGGACTCATCGTTAATCTATTCGGGCCGGATAGCGATTCACTACCGACGAGGTCCAAGGACGGGCGCACTCCGGCTCCACCTGCGCTTGTAGTACGTGGTTAGTTATCGCGCCCCACCGGTCCTTGTCAGGACCATCATTCCCCGATCCTCCACGTTGGTACTGTTCGCGGCTTGCTAAAGTTAGCCCCACCCTCCCTATCTCTCGGGAGCATTATCAAATTTCGGGACAGGAATGATGAATTTGATGAGAACGCAGAGGACCAGCAACCAATATAGGAATCGAGGAGGTGCAGATCGTCCCTCTTCACCGGTTAAAACCTGTCATAAGGCTTTTGACGAGTATATTCATATCCTATTTAGAGAGGACTTCAATGATCGATCTCCTATATCAGCCCTCAAATGTCTCTTGGATTCGTACAAAACCGCCTTGGATGAAGATGTGATAAATTTCTGGGAGGACTACGCTACTCAGATCGTGATCTGGATGAAGACGCAAGAAATGCAAATATTATCCGCTATCCAACATCATGCTCAACATGGTCCTGAAGGTCTTCGTGTCTTTTTAAAAGGAGTGACTCTAGGTCTCACTGTCGGGAAGTCGAGGGCATTTGACGTAGCGCTATCGTCTCTATCCCGGATGACTGAGTCATTAGCCGTTGTTGTTCACGACACCGTCAAGGAGAAAAAGGCCCATGAATCTCAAACGGTGGAGTTTGTGAAACAAGTTAATAATGCCTCTACAGGAATCAATCACGCCCTAAAGGCTGCTGAGGATTTTCATCTCAATGTAGTAAGATCGGACTTGCATCCAGCTCCCCCTCCTAACATAATGAGCTACAAGGCAACATCATCAACTCCGTCAACCACTCCGCCTCCTAGTGTAAGTAAGGAGACACATACCTCGAGCTCTCTAACAGAACCGATTACAGGTACCTCTATCCCTGTAGAGAAAGTCCAAGGTGAAGGGACATTTGATTCATTTGGATTAAATATCAGAATGTCGGCTGATCGACTCCAGGGGATCAATGTGAAAATTCCCGCCTTTCTTCCATTAACCAAATTAGTTGGTAAGAAGTCCGTGGTTGTATCTTTCTTTCTGAATAGGAAATTGGAGTATCTCCAGGAGATGGGTATTAAAAATCCAAGATGGTTGGATTTCATGGAGCAAATGGACGAAGAATCGAGGAAAAAGCATGCATGTCTAATACTAAAGGATATTCCGTTTTCAACCTACCAGTGGAAACGAATTGTCAGTTTGGATACGATGGGAGCTTAATCTCTTTGACATACACTCAGGTCATTCTTTTTCAATTTCCAGATACCAAACAAAAGACTAAAGTACAAAGCTTTCCGGAGAAATAAAAGACTACCGGAGGTCCAGAAGAAACTACTCGAGTAGGCGATCACACAAACGAGTTTCGTATCCAAACTCTCCAAGCCCTTACGATAGGTATCACAAAAGACATTACCGAGATGTCTCTAGTTCAAGTTCAAGCGCGAGCTCTACTTCTGAATCCAGTGATGACGAAAGAGTCAATCACCATCGCACTTACGGAATTCATGTAAGGAGCTATCGTTCCTCCTCACTATCCACCGACACTGCCAGGTCTCGCGATCGGAATAGAGAGAAAACGCCCGAACGTAGGAAGCATCGAAAACAATTATTTTGCTGGAAATGCGGCAGCAAGGGTCACGACGGAAAAACTTGTCGAAAATCTCGTGCAAAGTCCCCGTCACCCAGTAGGGAGAGAAATCATCGAACATCCAATCGCCATAGATCATCCTCTACCGAATCCACCGGTTCTTTAAACACGCAAGGCGCTCACTGCGTTCCAAACACGGTGAGCCACAAGAAATCCAAAGCGAAGGACGAACGGAAAACCGTGAGGTTCACGGACAGAACAACAATACTACGTCAAGGAAGCTCCTCCACCGACGATCATCCTCCAAGTCCCCGAGCTAAGAGGAAAAGAAAATATCTTTCTAATCGATTTGGGATCCTCAGTTAACTTAATCCAACAGGAAAGTCTTATCGATGATGCAAAATTAGAGTACAAGGAAATAATTGATGTTGAAGGTGTATCAGGACATTTCGTCACCACTGTGGGAGCCGTGGGAAAGGCATGGTCAAACCATATTCGCACCGCTGCCAGGTAATGCACAGGTGCACCATCATGTTGTAGCCACTCTGTGGCTTCTTCGTCCGCACTGATACCGACAGCTCGAAGAAGTTCTCTCAAATTAAGAATCAAAAAGCGTCGGTACTCAGAGCCGGTCAATTTGTTGGGGAGAATGTAAGGTGGTCCAATCTAAAAATAGTATATTATACTACAAGGGCAGAAAACTGAGCTTTCGGCACGAAAGAGCGTCCGGGTGCTCAGTTTACTGCCCGTGTGGTGTATACTATTTTTTGCAACAATGTACGGAAAGTTCGCAATTTATGCACCAAAAAGAAACATAAACCGGCCGATTCTTGATGATTCCCGCACACTCTGAACTCATCAAGAATGGACCATTTTGTGTTTAGTTTTTGGTGCACAAACTGTAAACTTTTCGTACAGTGTTGCAAAAAAAATATTATAGTCGCACCGTTAACTCGTAAACGAAGGTCATTTCTGATGAGACAAAACTAATTTTTCGGATTTTTATGCCAGAGAGTTTAAAATGTCTGAAATATTCATAGAATCACATTTTGAAAAAAATCTCTGCAGATGTGTGCGTGCGTGCGTGCGCGCGCGCGCGTGTGTGTGTGTGTGTGTGTGTGTGTGTGTGCGCGCGCGCGCGCGCGATCGCACGGAAAGGAAATGGTAGCGGGGGCCCGAGAACAGGACGAACAGAACGTAATATTCGGCGTGTACAACAAGAATTAATACAACACAAAGATACGAGTGTTCGGAAGATTGCCCGTTTATATGGATTGGGACATGCATGCGTGCAGCGCATTGTAAAAGATTGTCGAATGCACGCAAACCATCTAATACGCGTGCAGTCCCTTAATCGTCATGATTTTCCGGCTCGATTGGAGTTCTGCCGATAGGTCTTACAAATGCACGATAGGAATCCAAATTTTATTGATTCAATCATTTTCACGGACGAATCACACTTTGGACGTGATACTACGTGGAATACGCACAACTTTCATCAGTACGAAAAGCGTGGCGAAAATCCATTTGCCTTGGTACAAAACCGAACTCATCAGTCGAGGTTTTCGATAAATCTCTGGGCCGGGATGAAGGGCGATAAACTTGTGAGTACATCAAGAGACTCGGTCAAGTCTCGCGCCAAGTACAGGCAACCCGCCGTACGCGGCACGGCCCGCCGAGACTCTTTACTCGAAGCATCTCTTGTACCTGTGTTTCGATTCAAATATCTTATGAACGGCTGTATGTGAGAAAAATGTATTAATACATTCCCTCTAGGAATCAAGGGTTCTGAATTGATTGCCACCAAATTCAATACGATTAGTGTACAGGATCAAGACGTATTCACATGGCGAGCGAGATGATTTTATTTCAGATCCGTCGTCGTCGTCGTCGTCGTCGTCATCATCTTCGCACGTCCATCGCATTTTTTACACGACAGATGGGGCTGACTGCTGTGCCTTCTTTACCTATTTGTACTCTGTATAGTGTTAGTAATTTACGAATACACAACACAATCAAATACTCTTTATACACGAAGCTACCGTTCCTACCGAATTTCCAGTTAGTATAAGGGTGCTTTCACAACCGTATAGAATTATTCAGTTTTTAATAGCACTCATGTGCAGCGCGCGTATATGGGTGTATGTACATGTGTGCTTCGGCATAGTTCCTCGTATTTTAGGTGACAGTTTGTCCAGGTGTTCCGCTGCGTAGTTTCCTGTATCTAGATGATGGACGTGGAAGTCCAGGGTGTCCAGGTATTCCGCTCCGTAGTTTTCTGTATCTAGGTGTCGGATGTGGAAGTTCAGGGTGTCCAGGTGTTCCGCTTCGTAGTTTCCTGTATCTAGGTACTGGATGTGGAAGTCCAGGGTGTCCGCATATTCCGCTCCGTAGTTTTCTGTATCTAGGTGTCGGATGTGCAAGTTCAGGGTGTCCAGGTGTTCCGCTCCGTAGTTTCTTGTATCCAGGTGTCGGACGTAGAATTCCAGAAAAGTGTGCAACAAGCTTTGGCGCTTCGCTCAAACTATAGTATCCTCTCTGATGTTCGCACGGCCTGAGGTACGTATATGTATAATCCAGCACACTCTCCTCTCTTCCGTTTACCACACGGCTTTACCACACCATTAACGACGCTTATATGCATAGAAGATTACATTTTCTTTAAAAATTTGTATATGTCTTTATGCATTTCTAGAAAAAGGGACTTACAGATTAAATTTATATGCCATTAAACATTTTCGACAACGCAATATATTATTCTGATTAGCGACATCATAATGCATTTACATTTTATATTTGTGAAAATATAGATTTCAGTGGTTAGAGCTTCTAAGCACTAGAGCTTCCCGTTGGGCAACAGAAACTTGTGATATCCCCCAAAGAAACACTTACGTATAAATAACTACGCTAAGTACAGGAGTGCTGTGTATTCGTCTAATAAAAAGTATTGATATCAGATTATTGATATTATTGATATACATAAGTCACTACATGTTTGCATATTATATGATGTAGCACAGGCCCATCACTTTAATTGTATTTTCAAAATTTCCTATAACGTTTTCACTACTCTTACATTATTACTGCTCCCTGTAGTTGATTATGATTTAATGGTCATTTAGTAATTAATAAAACTTTAGGTAATTCCTTATCGCGTACTACTTGGCGGGTCCGTGCCAGGAATTCCAAAGTACTTACTTTGAACGTAATATTGATAGTATCCTAAAACCATATGTTTGTTATTAAGCTTTTACCGTGATTATTTTTGACGAGTTATTGTCAATATGCTCTAAATACAAATTTGGCATTGATTTTCCTGCACGGAGCTCTTTGTCGTGGTGTTCTTAGTACAGATGTCCCTCGCTCATATTCTTGAATTCCTGTTGTTCCTCGCCCTTAATTACTCTCTGACTTTTTCCGATATTTTTCCCGGGATTTTTTCAGGTACTTTTACCGGGACTTTTTCAGGGACTTTTACCGGTATTTTTTCCGGTACTTTTTCCGGCACCTTTACCGGGATTTTTACTGAGAGTTTTTCCGGTACTTTTTCAGAAATTTTCTCCTGAACATCTTCCGAGACTTTTTACCAAACTTTACCCCATACCTTCTTTCGTTTTTCTTACGGTAAACCTGACTTTGCGTTTCTCTGGATCTGCACGGAGCTCTTTGCCGTGGGCTAAATAGTAGCCCATGAGGATCTACTTCAGTTCGAAATACAATATTTAAGATACGAATTGCTTTACTTCGAGTTCCTCATCCTAGTCTTCATAATTTCAGAAAACCTCGCAATAACCTTGGCAGATTTTGTATTCTGCTTGCCATTGCTCTTGATCCTACATTTCATTGTTCTTAACTCAACTCAACGCTCTTCAGATGGAAGATTCAAAATAGAAAAAAAGAAAGAGCCAATCAATGCTGAATCAGTTGTTACTTTTTACGACTTAAGTAGGAGCGAGAAATACTCCGGTTCTCTCGTAGCTGATGCGTGATTGTTTTCCTGAGCGTTATCATAACCTTTCATTAATTCACAGTGAGAAAAAGTTTAATAAATTAAATAATTATAGTGAATTGATTATTTTATATAACTATCGATAAAATGGCCGCATATACGTCAGGAGAATATATCGATATGATACTTATGTACGGAGAGGCTCTGGGGAATGCAGCGCAAGCTGTTCGATTGTATGCAGAAAGATATCCCAATCGCAGACAACCTAGCTCCCACGTTATTCTCGGCGTTATTATCCGCGGAAGAGAAACGGGTAATGTCTTGCCCAATAAAAAAAATGCTGGGGCACCACGAAGTGCACGTAACCTTGTCCAGGAGGAGAGGATCCTTGCGGAGGTGAACCGTCATCCTGAGTCTGGCATTCGCAGTATGGCAAGAAATCTACCATAAATCTGTCGTATGGCACCATACAAAGAACGTTGGCAAATGAGAAACTGCATGCATATCATTACACCAGAGTGCAAAGTCTTCAACCGAATGATTATACGGCACGGATGGATTTTTGTGTTTGGCTATTGACGCGACAGGAAGAAAACCCACGCTTCCTTAGTAATATCCTTTTTACGGATGAATCCACTTTTGGTCGAACTGGATTTTGGAATAGCCATAATTTCCATTGGTGGGCAAACGAAAATCCACATCTTGTGACAGAAAGGGCACATCAAACGCGGTTTTCTATGAATATGTGGGCCGGAATAATTGGTAACAGAATGGCGAGTACATTATGTTTATATTCACTTACTAACGTCACATAGTATTGTATAATTGTAACTTAAGAAATTTATTGGCAGGTCGGGCCATTTCATTTCACGGAAAATTTAAATGTGGCAACATACACCAACTTCTTATCGCGTTGTCTACGCCGATTATGTGTTCGCGCAGGAATTACCAGGGAAGTATTCGACCGAATGTGGTTCGAACAAGATGGTTCCCCTGCACATACCAGCACCATTGCGCAAGCATGGCTCCGTCGACACTTCCGCGATAGATATATTGGGCGAGGCGGCATTCGAAACTGGCCCCCACGATCACCGGATCTGAATCCACTAGATTTTTTTCTATGGGGTTTTATCAAATCTACCATATATCGGCACTCAATAAATAACATGTCGGAGCTGCAAGAACGGTTTGAAGAAGCAGTTCGTCTAATAACATCAAACATGCTTGAAAACTGCACCCGTAGTCTGCTGTTGCGAGCTCGATGCTGCATTGAAATGCAAGGAGGTCATTTTGAACACCTCATGCATTGAACATTGAATAACTTCGTCTCCTCATCACTCAATGATTTAGGTAACGTGTAAAAGGTCACCAGCTCTGTCTTAGCAATATTTGTCAAGTGCACTAACCTTCTTTTATTCATAAGCAGATATGTTAAATGAAAAAGACGTTATTTTGAGTACGATCCACTTGGAGCCAATTTTGTTCGAATTTATTTTGACATTCGATCTCATTCAACGCTTAACTCCTTATCAAGAGCGAACCCTGAACTCTTCTGACCAACCACCAGCTAGAATGCAACAGGAAGAAACAACCATACACGCAAACCGGTGTCGCACAGACAAAATAGGACGCAAATTATTGGATACGACAGTTTTGGATGCATATTTGATTGGACACGGACATTTTTGAATAAAATAAAGTTGAGCACATTTGAAATTTGACCAAATCAAAGGTGCGTAACTGGTTTCTGCGCAACTAGGAATCATTCGAATTAGCTTAGTAGACCGTCTTATTTGCGTTGTAGTAAATTTTTAGTCATCGTAAACATTAACAGAGCATCTATAACCGTTACACAATTTATTGTTTGTTTTTACTTATTTATTTACTTTTTAGACGAAAGCTGGAAGAGAAAATATACCATTTAAAGAGGACGCTTTTTTCCACGATTAAACTGGAAACATCCGTCTCATTTCCTTCTGGATTTTCGAGTGTTTGAATTGGCCTACGAAAACTGAAAACATCACCATGTCAGATCTGATCGCCAAACATTATCGCTTTCTTCTATAAAGTGAATTCATAAATCTTAAAAAAGTACGACGAAAAGTACGGATAAATATACGGGGAAATGTACTGGGAACGGTACGGGGAAAATTACAGAAAGACGCATTATGAAATTTTGAAATACCTTTCGAAATCCCAAATTGTAATAAGCTAATTAAAAAAATGTCGAACTAAAAATGTTTACATTCAATGTATGTTTTTATTAAATTGTATGTTTCATTGACATAATTTTGCATTAAAGTACTTGAATTAATTCATTTTACTGTTAATGGTCATTTTCTTTTAAAAATCGTATAAAAGTTACCCATCGTAGCTTTCGCAGTCCTAGTGTAAATATTTTTTTTAACAATGTAGTATGGGCGTACAGTAAGAACTGTATTGTTTTTGGTAAATGCTATATTGTGTAAAACGCTGCTTTAAAAATTGTAACGTGGAGTCAGGGATACACATTACAAAATTCCCACACCTTCGCGCGCTGCCGACAGCATGGCGGTGCCACCGGCGGCCTCCATCTCTAAAGAGTTCGCAAGTCCGCGGTTCGGGAGGATGGAACGGGGGAAAATAGTGGACCGACGGCGGAGGCACGTGGCCCTTTTGGGTTAAGAGTGTTGTACGCCAACTTAGGGCTGAAGATTTTCTCCCCCCTCGCCCTTTCCGTCAATCGCCCGGGCGCCCGGCGGCCGCCATAAGCGCGGTAGTACGCCGCGCCACCGCTAGGGGGTCGCCGCGCTCTGCGTAGCCCACACGCGAAGGCGCCCCCACGCCCACATATGATGGGGACAAAAACCCCATTAGAGGACAAGTAATTTATATCCAACTTCAATAAAGAGTGTGACGTACTACAGTTTGGGATTACGAGTTCACGACCTCTCCTCGCTCGCTCCGGGCCTCGGCAGCGGCGGACTTCCTCGCTCGCTCCGTACCTCGGCAGCGGCAGACTTCTCGCTCGCTCCGTACCTCGGCAGCGGCAGACTTCTCGCTCGCTCCGTACCTCGGCAGCGGCAGGCTTCCTCGCTCGCTCCGGACCACGGCAGCGGCAGACTTCCTCGCTCGCTCCGTACCTCGGCAGCGGCAGACTTCCTCGCTCGCTCCGGACCTCGGCAGCGGCAGAGTCCATACCTCGCTCCAGGGGACAGCCTCTTTGTGGATACAGTGCAGCCGGCTTCATCGGGCGTCAATGCCCAAACGCGCGGGCCGAAGGCACCACCGCCCCGCTCACCCTCAGGGTACCACCGAGGCAACCCGGCCAACGTCGAAGCTCTCGCCCCCTGCTTCTCCGCACTCTTCGGTGAAGGAGAACCACACTGGGCCAACCGTTCCTCGAACCCCAGATCCGGCTGGGATCCCGGCTCTCCGACCGCTACCCATCGTGCCTACAGACTTAGGCAGCTACGCACGCATCCCCAACAAGAAAGATCCGCGACGACTGAAGGGAATCATCGTTAGCCTCTTCGGACCCGATAGCGACCCCCTCTCGACGAGGTCCAGGGACGGACGCGCTCCGGCTCACCCTGCGCCTGCACTACGCGCTTAGATATCGCGCCCAACCGGTCCTTATAAGGACCACCATTCCACGCTCTCTCACATTGATACCGTTCGCGGCTTACTAAAGGTAGCCCCCCACCCCCCCTACCTCGCGGGAGCGGTATCAAGAGCCCGCATGCAAGGGGTGCCCAACCGCCGGGACGCACTGCCGGTACCCCGGGAACTTTGACCGGCTACGGTTTGCGGGTCCGCGGGGAGGGCACCGGAGAGGAGGATTGATTTCATTTTTGACCTATCGCGGAGAGCGTTATGGAGACAGGAGAAAGTGTCGCGGGGATTCCGTGTATCAGGACTCCGAGAAAAATTAGTTCTTCTTCCATGCTCGGGCGATAGCGGATCTATCAGACAGTCGCGGATTGCGATTATCGGGATTTCTCGTAGAGAACCATGGCTCCCGGTTTTTTAAAAAAAGGATAGGGCCAGTGCATGGCGGAGTATGTGAAAACGTGAGTGTTCTGAGGACGCCCTCGTGGCGCCGGGACGCGGCTCCATGGAGATAGGCGGAAGGAACACGACCACCACTATTGGGATTTCCTAAGGGAGTAATGGGACAGCCAGTTCTCGGTAAGTACCGCGAGAGCGGTCTTATTTAGAGAAAATCTCGCCCGAAAAGATAACCGAGCGGGTGTAGTGCGAACACACGGATGCCTCAGGTGGCTACCGATGTCAGGGAGCACACTCTCGAGGAAGGAAACGCTCGTCTCCAACGAGACCTGCTAGGATCGCGAATCGCGCCGCGAGGATATTCGTTATTCGGCCACGGAATATTTTCTTGGCATGTTGTACTATTAGACAAAAAAGTTTTTTATAAAATTTTTTTAAATTTAAAAACTCATGTAACACCTTCAACCTAACACTTGAATACTTATGATTGTTTTGTTCCAATGTCATAAACCAATCTGTAAGGAACTCGGCTGAGCTCATATAAAACTTAAAATGTAAAAATACGTCTAAAATAATTCAATGCATCTGACTTACGACTCCCAGTAACGACTCGACCGCTGTAAAATCTATTTCCCCATTTTACTCTGACCCTGTTGGTTAAAGCATTCATAATGACGTCGCTCTCAGGCAGTACACTAATTGTCTTTTGAACATTCCATAAAATAAGCGCAAACGTCGTGATGATTAGGTACGTGTGCTATAATTGTCAGAATGATTTAATATGTGCGCACGTCCATTTGAATAAATAATTGCTTCTCGTTAAAACGAGCGGTACCAAACTGATATTCCGCAGTGGCGGTGTATGCAAAACCCTATACGCACACAACACGTGTAGTATGTCGTAGATTTCTCACATAGCCCTCACTTCGCAGTTACTGTATGTTAAAAGAACGCTACGGGTTTACTTATTCTTTCCATAACGATGGCCTACAGTTTTACTGAATATAGTGACATGTTGGTCGTCAAGATTTCCAAATCGAAGGCACCCAAATGCTAACGTTATTCGGGGCGTACAAGATCGAATTAGGACAACCGGCTGTGTTTTGCCTCCTCGTTCTGATAGCGGTCGACTGCGCACAACAAGCACGGCTCACACAGAAGGGCATGTGTTGAATTCAGTAGCCGAAGATCCGACGACAAGTGTTCGTACTCTTGCACGGCACTGTAATATTAATAGGAGCACGGTGCATAGAATTTTTCAAGAAGACCACCAGCACCCCTATCACTACACCTTGGTACATAATTTGGGACCAGATGATTATACTGCGAGAGTTGATTTTTGTCATTGGTTTTTGTCGTTGATTTTTGTCATTTAACACCTTGCACTATTTTGACGAGTCTGACTCGTGGTGAAAATTTTAGGCCAAACATGGATGTCACGAGTCGGGCTCGTTGTTCAGTTCCAGACGAAACATGAATATCACGAGCTTGACTCGTACTCGACATTTCAGGTCGAACATGAATATCACGAGTCTGACTCGTGGTCTTAGTTTTGACCAAGTATGTACCGGAATGCTTTAGAAAATATCATACCATGCAAGAATATTAAATTTATACTTGTAAGTATTTTTCAATTTAATAATTTGTTGATATTCCATTGTTTATTTATATTGCGTTTTGCAGTTTTAGGTTTGATGTTCAAATACTACTATCGTGGATTTGCTTTTACATATTTTTATTTTGTTAGTAATTAATTATATTATTATAATTAATCAGAATTTGTTTTCAACTTATGTAATAATTAAAGTATTTTTTAAAAGTTTTTGATTCAAATTCATTTGAATTTCACAAGAGTTCCATCGCGTGAAGTAAATACGGGCACGACTACCTTGCGCTCGGTCGTAAGAATAGAACTCAAGTTTCGGCACACGCGCTCCACCGCTCGCCTTTCACCGCGACAATCGAGGCAGCCGCGTTTGGCCTGACTTTTCCCGAGATTCCGAATAGTGCAAGGGGTTAAGGCAAAATGAAGCCGATCCAACATTCTGCCAGAACATTTTAGTGACAGATGAATCAAGCTTTAATAGTGAAGGCATATTCAACAGCCATAACAGTCATGTTTGGGCGCATGAAAACCCATGCAGTACGCATACCCGAAATTACCAGGTCCGATGGTCCGTAAATGTGTAGGCAGGAATCTTGGGCACCAATCTGGTAACTGGAATTTTGAGACACCCTGTATGACGACGTCAGCTTTGATGGATTTCAGAATGGCTCAGTAGAAGCCTATAAACAATGCATGGTTGTCACCCTATGGTAAACTCGTGCATGCAACATTACTTGTATAGCGGTGCGGTGACTGGTTGAAACGGTATTCAGACACGGTTTAACCAATCAGCGTCTGCTGACAGCTGTACAACGGTGTATGCGTGGGGAGCCGCATTAAACATACCATATTAATGCCTATGATAACATAGCAAACATTGTCAAAATTACTATGCAGTCAGCTCCTAGTGTGAAAACAATTAAGAGATGTTCTCACTGTTTAGGCCACGAAAGTGTTAATCCACTTTTAATGGTAAATCACAAGACTCTTTGTAAAGAAGGTTATGGCTCTCTGGAAAAAGCCTTGGAATTCAGGCCCTGTATTTTCAAGATTAATTGCCAAAATTGCTGCGTCGGACAATACACACAGTATAATCACCTGGGCTTTCATATTTTTATCGAATTAGATGTGCGAAACAACGTCAACTTCACTCATGGGTTGCGTTGTAAGTTGCGACAGGTTCAGAGCCGCATTAACCACATCGCATTAATGCCTATGATAACATAGCAAACATCGTGAAAACTACTATGCAGTCAGCTCCTAGTGTGAAAACAATTAAGAGATGTTCTCACTGTTTAGACAACGAAACTGTTAATCCACTTTTAATGGTAAACCACAAGACTCTTTCTAAAGAAGGTTAACAGTCTACTTGGACGGTAGAATTTTTTATATTTTGGTGTACACGAATGGGATGGGGGGATGCACCTTCGGGTGCAATATTTCCGATTTTGATAGGTTCGTTTTTGAGAAAAAAAATTTTTTTTTTCGAAAAAATAAAAAAAAATTTGTATATTTGGGTGATTCCATTCTAACAGTGATTATCAATATCCTGTACTGTTTACTCTTACTGATTATACATTAACATTGTATTCATAAAATTTTTGTATCAATACGAACCTCGTGAACATATTTCATCACTTTTTCTGTGTAATATAACTTAAAGCCTAGAGAAAACCTACTCACTGTATCACTTAAATGTCAGTACCGTGTTATGTCCATTTCTAAAATTTACCTATAAATTCATTATTTTCTTTGTCGCAATAAACGATTCAAACCAATTAACCCATAAATCTTAATGTATATAATCAAACTTAAAAAAATTGACAAATTTTTTTTCAATATATTAATTCAATATTGAATTCTGGCTTAATAACTTTTGTCCTTAGATTTAAGCGGATTTTTGAATTTGAATTTGTATTACTCATGCACCATCTACCTCGAGATTAATGAAACAACTAGTTAACCATATTGAAAGTATGTTACCTGAGTAATGTTTATAAACATAACGCTGATGGAATTGTGCAACAAGTTTGTGTAATTTTAAAAGTCAATTTTCAAAGAGGTATGTCATAAATTGACTTGTCAGTACCGTGGTATTGGTAAATTTAGTTAATTATTGATTTTTTTTATCATAACTAATGGATTTTTGTACTTATTACTAACCTAAATAATACCGTAATTGGATATTATCAAATTCATAACCAAATAATTACAGTTGCTAATTGAATTTTAAATGTCAGTACCGTGGCTGTCAGTACTATGTAAAAACTAGTATAAATATATGTAATTATTAATACAATTATTTGTAAAAAGTTGTAGCAAAATCCTTTCGGACTTTCATTTTTATAATAAAATAGAGTAATAACATGCATTAAAAAAGAAAGAAAAGTTTAATTATAGAATTGAAAATTTTTTAATAAAAAAAGTAACAGTTAGAACAGAATCACCCATTTACTATTTTAGAGCATGCTCGGGGCTTTTCCGACCACACCTTGTTTTTTTTTGTTTCAGGGGTGGCGGAGATACAGCCGTTTTTTGGAAAAACTTGATTTTTGGACTCTCGGTGACGCACATTGGGGTCTTTGACGATACCATCGGTTTAGTTGCACCATTTCCGATGACAAACACTGGTATACAGTTTTTCTAGACGACTTTTTAGGAAAGTCAATATTTCGTCCTGGGTCTCCGAGGGATTCACTTTTCTGGACGTTTCGGACGATTTGCAATCTGTGGTGAGTGGTTTGAAAGTACATTTTTTTTTCAAATTTGTATGGGAATGGAACTGAAAATTTCTGAAAAAATTTTTTCAAAAAGGTCTTCCGGCAAACACGTTTTCTCGACGTTTCGGATCATTTGAAATCGATTGGGTGTGGTCTGGCGAGACACTTTTTTCAAAAATTTAAAATCGATTTGCGCAGAAACGCTATTACCGATTTGGATGTGGCGCAAGTATGTTGGAGAGGGGGACGCCCTTCGAGCCTACATTGAGTTTAAAGAAAATCGTAGCAGCCATTTTTGAGATATTTGCACTTTTGTGTCAAAAATGTATGGGGGGAGGGCTTCGGGGGGGGGGGGGATTTCTCAAAAACGGAATTACCAAAGTTAATGAAATTTATAGGAGGGACGGGGGACCACCTCCCCCAGTCGCTGTACAAATTTCATCAAAATCGTTGCAGCCGTTTTTGAGATATCTCCCTTTTTGTGAAATTCGAGCGGTGGGGGAAGGGAGATTTCTCTGAAAAGGTTCCCGGAAAGTGGGGTTCATCGGACGTAACTCTATGTATGAGATTGTTTATATGTATGAGAATGAACGTTTCGTATTTTTTCGAGATTGGAAACGATCGTCTGTAGCGCCATTACCAAACTGGATGAGACGAACGCGAGGAGGTACATGCGTTCCTCCTAGTCTAGTATTTTTTTTTTTTGGCATTGGAATTCTGAGCTATCTTAATCTAACGAGAAGCCCAACGAGAAGCAGTATAGTCGTACAGTAGGAAATTTACCCCATCTTCGTTCGCGTAATGTGCCTCTGTTAACCTTCGGTGACACTGATACTCAGGATACTCAGCGCGAACCTGAAAGACAGAGCGAAAGTCTGGGAACTTGTTCTAATACTGTTGAAGACGTACATTCACAAAACCAAATATTACAAAATCAGCTCACCTTGTTACAGAGTTTCTTGTCTAATCAGACTACAATCAATTGGCACAGAGTGAATGCAAAGTTTTATGACTCCACTAGCTTTCCTAAGTTCAATGGAGATATAGAGAAATTACACCCTTGCAAATTTATCAATAACTTTGAAAGAGATCGACAATTTCGCAACCTTCCTGACTCCGAAAAAATAAATATTGTAACGTTACAAAACGATCAGTGCGGCGGCACTGAGAGCGCACACGTTACAATGGGACGACCGGGACACGCGGCTAGTATAAACACGCGCCGGCAGATGGAAAACATATCCCGAAAGTACAAATTCGGGAAGATAGTCCCAAGACTATCCGATAGGTGGTTAGCGCTTCCCGCTAACAACTATCGGATTACAATTCATGAAATACGGCATTTGAAGCTTACCAAGTTAGTCAAAAACATCAGTTAAAAACGTCAGTAAGATTACAACTTAAACTGAAAAAAGATAACCAGTAAAGATTAATCAGCTCGATTTATGCCCGATGGGACAGAGCATATTATTATCCATATCAGTGTGAAATCTTGTCAACGGCTACCGCAAATTAGCATTCGCTATTTCGCATAGACCGTCTCGTAGGGAAAATTTGTCACGGCTCTAAGGAGATCACCGAGATCTTCCGCAGAAACGTTAGGTCGGGCTATGTTATATCTTTCATCCGCGCCTTAGGTAGTTGCGTCGCACCTAGTGCCACATTCCTTAGGTAGGCTAAGCGCCACTAGGATTAGCGAACCAATACAGGCAGGTCCTCTGAACCTCACGTCCAGGTCAGAGAGAGACAGGGATAGAAAAATAAACATAGGCCGAATCCTAGATCATACGATTCCCTACGATACCGACTATCGATCACTACGGAATAATTACCGATTGTCAATCCTGTATACTTCTTATCGATTAATTTAATAAAATTTTATTATTTTATTTTACTTTACCCACCTGTGTCGCCTACATTCTTAAAGCCGCCAGCCCCGAGCATTTACCTACCTCCCATTTCGTACACTCATAAGGAGCATACGAAATTGCACTCTCGTAAAACGTTACAATATCTTAATTAGAAATATGGATGATAGTACTAAAATATGTGCGGAAATGATTATAACTGAGTCTTACCTAGAGTTTAAACAGAAATTTCTGGATAGGTTTTGGGGTTTAGAACAACAGTCCAGTTTCAAGCTTCAGTTTATGAATGGTCGATACCGTCCTAACAGTGGAACGTCCATAACCGATTATGTCAGGACACTTATTCCCACACTGTTATACTTAGTTCCACCCGTCACAACCTAACCCTGCAACCGGTAAAGAAACGAATGGGGATTGCGGCCTTGTCAGTCTTTAGTTGACACGCCTGGTGCCTGATAGAACCAGAGCTGTTATATATTTGGTATTGCAAGTTGTTAGTTAATAAGAAAATCCAGGAATGCAGTCCGGGGGGGGGGGGGGGTGGGGTATATATTGTGACGTGATTCTTCAGAATCTCGCCACAAAAACTACTAAACTATTTTTTTGTCCACGCTACTTAAGCTCCGCACGACAATCCACCAGCGAAATTCCGTATGTTGCGCTATTCTTAAGTTTTCCGTTTGTGAACGTCCACTATCGTCCTTGTTGTCAGTTCCGATTACGTTTCTTCCGATTAATTATTATTTTGCTTCTATTACGTTATGTGCAATCTCTACTCTCGAGTCTCTCGACAACGAACTACGGGCGTGAGGACTGGACAGTCGCCGGGGAGATTTTGAGGATTTGATGACGTTATGGCTGTTTGATGCCGCCTTTGGAGAATTTCGGGGACGACTCGACAAGGACGCCACGCCGCCTCCACCGAACAAGAGATGCCCGCCGGTCCCGCCGACCTGGATGTCGCCGGGATCCTGCCGCTACCACGACACCGAAAGAAGCCCTGGAGCACCCGGGAGGGGGCTCCGCAGTTTCCGTCGGCCGGCGAGGGCTGCCCTCTGGGCCTATCCGCCGCCGATACGACCGGCAGGGAGATGAGGTTTTCCTCCCTGGGCCGCCTAAGGACGGCCGATCGTCCATGACAGCGCCTCCGTCCGGCTGAGAAGCCGCCTGCGCCTCCTCAACCCGCAAGGCCCAGCGTGCTTCAAGGACCGTGCCGTCAGGATCGCCGCTCGATTCCGTCCGGCTGTTTCCGTCGCTGCGCGTCGACACTCGGGAGAGTTCGGCTGCCGTCGTCAACGTTCGGCCCATTCCGGTGCCGTCCCACCTCACCTACGCCCGCTCGCCAACGATCGTGGATCGATCGATCATTGTCGTGCGAAGTTTTGAGCCAGCTGCCAAGGGCGAAATAAATTACGAACACGAGACGAGAGAAAGAGAGAGAGATAGAGAAAGAGAAAGAGAGAGAACGGGAAACCGTGCCTTGAGGGCTGACGATTTTGAAATTTACTGAGCTTGACGCTTTACGCTTTCCTTTTATTTGTGGTGAGATCTTTTGCTTTCCTTTAAAGTCTCTGATTTTTAGTGATATTGAAGATTATAGACACGTGCACGGCTAAACCGTCCGTTTAGCCGGTGACGAATTTTCTTTGTCGTTATCGGGCGAATGTCTTTCCGCCTAATATAGTATAAAGGACGATAGTGCCGTTTTTAGTGATAGTGTTGAGTTTTCCGATTTTGCGTTTTCTTATATGGTTCATGCTTTATACTTTTCTGTGATTAACTTTTCTGGAATCTTCGCTAACGGAAACGTGGGAATCCGTCTGTTTGAACGCTTGACCCCGGGTGACCGGCTTGGTTGTTCTTCAGCCAGATTCTCTCGCTGCCGATTTATAATATTGTGCCTATTGTTATGAGATATCGATTGCCGTAAACGTATGATTTTTCTGCTTTTGCCTAATTATTGGGAGATTTTCGAACTTTAAGTTCCGTTAAAGTCAGTGGCGAGCCCACGCCGTATTTATTCTGATCTTTTCGATTCACACTGTTTCTATAATTTTCTTTGCGTTAACTGGGCTAAATTAATTAAATCTATTCACTTGCTTCACGCTTGGATTTGCGACTTATGTTTCCGATTTTCATACTTCTGTTTTTGTGTGCGATATTTTCTATTGGCCTTTCTGTGAATTATTGCTGGTGTTCTCCTATTTAATTATCGTTGCCAAGCCTAACGTATTATTGTCTCTTTCGTGGAGAACCTTTTGTGAATTTTACGTGTCGCGTACGTCCCTCTGACGTCACGCGCCAGGCGCCCTTCGAGGCGACCTTAGTGTTTACGTTCCTCGACGCCGAGCCTCCTGCCGGTCTCGAAATTGTACTATCTGTTCCGAGAATGTCGTGCCGTGCAACAATAATTAAATATTCGTTATAACATTCTATAATTTTCTAACTGTGATATATTTCTGGTGTGCCATCTTCTGTATTAATTTATTGTGACATTTCTAATAATTGTGCTATTTTTCGTGTTCGCGATTTTCTAAGAGGTGTTAACGAACCCGCGCGTATAATCCTTTTTCGGGTTCTTCCGTAACGATAATTTCTTTTGCGTGACTCTTTCGTATTACGTTTGTCGGCCGCGGTTATAATTCACGCGTGCGAGAATTGGAACCGCGCAGATCGTTCCGCTGCCGTTCCTCTGCCGTTCCTTGCGTTCCGATTTCTTTTTTTGTCATTCTCGTTAGTTAGTTATTTTATTTAAAAAAAACGAATTTGTTAGTTTATTCCGAGTCAGTCGATTCTTCCGACCGTATTAGTTTCCGTGGATTGCGTCTGGTAGAAGTACCGAGCCCGCGTGCCCGTGTCTTCCTCGCGTGCGCGCTCACGCGTAGCGCCTTCGATCGTTATCTTCCGTTAAGGATGCTGCGTCTATAATTTTCGAAATTCTATTTGGCGATTCTTATTTCTCTTTTGCATTGTATAGATTCCGATTTTGAATGTCGATTATTGTAAAGTAATTTTAAGACTTTTGTAAACTTATGCTTGGCTTTCGCTCGCACCCTCAGTAATGCCTGAGTTAATGCTGTTGTAATCTTGCTGTCGAATTGATTGATTATTTAGACTTTGGTTTGCTTAATACAGCTCTGGTGCGTTAACTAATTAATTTTGATTATTTTCTTGTAGTTTTGCGTATTACTTTCCTCTAAGCCCTTGGCCGAGTTTGTTCCTTCCTTACCTCTTGAACGCCGCGACGCTTCCGACGAGCTAGCCTCCGAAGCGGCGTACCTTGGGACGGGTAGTGGTCTGATTTAGTATTAGCGTTTGAGTTCCGGGTAACCGTTAGGTTTAGTTACGTTTGATATTCTTTTTCTTGGCCGTGGTGCCCCTATCTGTTTTGAGTGGCCGTGGTGCCTTTAGGTTAGTTGCGTTAGTATCTTTTCTTGGCCGTGGTGCCCCTATCTGATTTTGCGTGGCCGTGGTGCCTTTAGTTTTAGTTCGCCTGGTGGCACATTTAGGTTTAGTCTGCCTGGTGGCAATTGGTTACCCCGGACCGATAATCTCTCGCGATCTGTCTAGAATAGATAACGAGCCCAGAGCTCGTGGTGCTCCTTAGAGGGTACCTGGCGCCCAACAATAGCGTTTGAGTTTGCGGAGACCACTTCCGTTCCCGATTTCCTGTTTTATTGCGTTCTGTTTTGCCGACGAGCGAAATATCGTCGCAATATATACCTGTATATATATATTGTGACGTGATTTTTCAAATCACGGTCCCAAGGCGGCTCCGGTTACCGATAAAGATAACGTTCTCGATTTCTGGTTCCCTTCGGATCGCCACCCTGCTCAGAAGCTACGCTCTCGGATTGATTCGCATAGATATGTCAAGGCTCTCGGAAGATTTCGTTGTTGTTTAGTGGAGGTCGAGGTGCTCGAATCTGCCGTGGGGAGATAGTCTCGACGTACCGAGTTGCCCGGCAGAGGAGAGTACCCGACGGAGACGTCTCCACGGACCGGCAGAAGCTCGGGTGAAATACCGGCGCCCCGCTGGAGATGGGCAAAGGGCTGTAGAGCGGGCGGAGATAGTTTTGATACGATTAAGGGCAGGAGAGGAACCTCCTGCCCGAGTTAAGGATGTGGTGCCCAGCTGTCGCCCGATGCCCTGGGGAAGCGGCCGTGGAGGATCTCCAGAATTACGTACCGATTCGTTAAGGAACGCTCTCGATTTGGTTTAAAGGGACGATTCGAAGGAGATAGAAGTGTTATCGGTTAAAAGGCTCTCGACCAATCAGAATGATTAGTTCTCGGATTTGGCTATTGTCAAAGCAGTCTGTCTCGGGGCACCGACCGAGGTGTCACGGGCTGGCTCGTGCTCCCGTGCTATCCGTTGATAGTTTTTCTTGCCGTGTTTCGCTCCGGTATAGCAAGTTCTCGGATCGTACAGTTCTCGCGTTGTTCTCGCGATATCCAGGAATTCTATGCATTCCTGTGAGTGTTACGGAGGTGTAGTGCTGTGCCTTAGTGCAGTGCTCACCAGAGTGTCCTTTGGATGCAGTTCTCGACCTCCCCGGATTAGCTGTACCAGCTCCGGTGAGTCTTCCAATTTATTAGTTGGTGAAGGGATCTCGATAGATAGTTTAGACTCGCTCTGATACGTTCTCGGTTCGTCGCTCTCTGTCTCTCGCACTATTTGCCGGACTCTTACTCCGACCCTCTCTACCTCAAACCTAGCAGCCTGAGCGGCCGTGCATTTCCGTAACCATCCGCTCCCGTTCGTGTATCCAGTTGCGTTTGCTGATTTTACGCGACCCCAAAGATCAGCACCCACGGTTGCGTTTCTCGATTTCACGCGTCCCCAAAAATCGAAAGGATCCGTTAAGCTATCGCCTCGTCTGATAGGTTCCGTCAGAGCTCTCGTTCTTGGTGGAGTTGGGCCTGTTCCACCCCAACTCCCAGTTTATACCGGCTCGTCAGTTCCCGGTGAAAAAAGAATTGACTGGCGCCCGCCTGGCTTGCGGATGCACGAGCGACGGGTGGACGGCCGAAGGTAACGTAGGTTGGTTCTCGAAGATAGTTCATTCTCTTGAGTTTTGCTATCGGTGTCGGGTCACGAAAAGAAATACGTTACAATATATATATATATTGTAACACGAAGGTTATAATAACCCCTCCCCGTCACCTGGCTCGAGGGCACCACTGGCCCCGAGCACAAGTATTGCGTACTGTCTTGCGAAGTATTGTTAATTGCGTTCATTTAGTGTTTTAGGTCTGTTGTATCTAGTATAAGATCCCTCCCCTCCACTCTTTCCTCCCTGTCGCCTTCCCCGTAGGGCACTGGCTCGAACACCATCATCGAGGACCACCACCGAGGACATCACCCTGAACCGGCTACGAGGACTCAGCATCCCTGGATGGACCGCGAGAGTGGCTACGTCGCCGAGGCAGCGGACGGCAGGGATGGCATTGGCAGGGAGAACAGCTGATCGAGATGTCCGTGGGATGGATGCCCACCAACCCGACACCGTCACCACCAATATGCAGCCCCGGTGCAGTCCCGTCACACGGGCAGGAAAACGTCCCGTGTGACAGCGGCGGAGCCCTCTCCCTCCGAGACCGCGGACGTGCCCGGGAGAGTTTTGACAGGCCTGGAGGCCGCCATCTTGACCGGCGCGCGCAGCCAGTCCGCGCGCCGGCAAAGCCAGCACAGTGCCGCCGCCACGAGGCCCTGGAAGGCCCGGCAGCCCTGCAAGTTTGAAACGGACCAATGCCCTGCCATGCCGGAACTGCCAACCAATGCCAGAGCACGTAGCCCTCTCAGCTGAGCAGCCCCAGCCAATCATCGAGGCCCCGGAGGCCCACGAAGGCCAGGATCACCGGAAATCTCTTCACTTCGAGCCAGGCCCTAGTTGCGAAAGCAAGTGCGATTTTTGAGAGCGAGTGTGGAAGTACGGAGTGCGATACTAAGTGTCTTGGAGTACAGTGTGGATTATTTGCGTGAGTACGGAGTGATTGAGTTTTCCTTTTCTTCCTTCCCTACCCCCGTCTGACTTTAGGTTTAAGGAATAGTAGATTCCGCAGATTCCCTTTTGGATATTACGAGTCGTCCCCACGTGGACCGGCCCTTTGGCATAGTAGATCGTGTGAGTTTTAAACTGGCCTTCCGCCAACCGCGTGCGGCCAGTGGTGTATTGCGTGCGCCCTAGACTTAGTATTTCTGCGTTCCCTTTAAAACCCTTCGTGCCCTTCCTCTTCCCACACCTGCCCTCCTCTCATCCCATAACCGAGGTAATTTTGTAAGAAGCCATTTTGCGTTCGGGAACCTTCCTCCCTGAGATCCCCTCACCTCTCCCGCCGCTAGCCCAGTCATTCCCAAATTGTCAACAAACGAAGACCTCTCGAGGTCACTCGTCGGTGCTACACCGTACCAGTAGCTGGCGCCCAAAACCATCCGAGTTCAAAGTCCCAGCTGATCGCCCTCCCCTGCCCCTCCAACCTCCCTCCCTAGACCACTGCGTGCTCCTGCGTGAGCCCCGCTTATTACTAGTACAATTATATTTTCTTCGCTATTATTGATTTCTCTACTGCCTTATTCTCTGTGCTTGCTATATCAACATCCGATTTATTAATTATATTCTTTCTTACTCTACCCCGTGTTCCCTTTTATTTTCGTGCTCCCCACACCTTGTATTCTTTTTATTATTTTTGAGATAGCTAATTCGAGCCGACCCTGGGCGGGTAAAAGCTGCCCAGTACGTCACAAATTTTGGCGCCCAACGTGGGGCCCGATAAATATCAGAAGCCGAGTTACCCTCCTTCTGAGGTTCTTTTTTTTAAGTGCTCACCTCGGTACCCCCCTCCCCTTACCCTTACCACCGTACAAGCATGGATCCTGTCAACCCCGCTCCCAAAAGGACACCCCCTACTATCAGCACCACCATCCCCATAGCCGCCCCCAGTATTGCTCCCCCTGACCACCCCTTCAAAGTAGACCCCCTCACCGCAATTCCCCCTCCAGAAGAGCTAGAGAAGTTAGCCAAGATTAGCGCGGTCCTGAGGGCCTTCCCTAACTTCAGCGACATCTTGCGACTTTGTGACCGCGCCGGATTGAGCGTGGGTGGGAGTACAGTCGATATCCTGGATCGTTACTGGAGATACGAGGTCCGGAAGTCATGCCCACATGTGCCGATAGCGTGGGACCCCGCAGAGGACGAACGCGGATCGGCCACCCCTTTTACGTCCGCCGTCGCGAGGACGAACCCGAGGCCCCCTGAGTCAAACCGTGCGACCTGTCCCCCGATAATGACTATGAAAGAAGTGATATCTTCGAGTCCCGACCTTAGTGGCAGCCCCCCTATCCTCTCCACTAAGATCGCCCCCACTCCGCCTCGCCACTCCTCCGAAGTCAATTCTTATAAGGCAATGCTCTCCCTCCGCGCCAATCCCTTTAACTCCTTACGAGACACCAACGCCGAACCTGCTAGTGTAGACGAGTCGGAGGACTCGGGAATAGTTAGCGACAGCTCCTCGAAGTCCCCTCCCCCATCCCCTCCGCAGTCTCCATCCCCACTCCCAGTTCCCAGCCCAGCGGATAACTCCGTGGAAATGGCGGGACCAACACCTATCCTCACCTACGCCCAGATAACCCGAGGTCCCCCAACAAACCCCTCTCCGAAAAATCCAACCCCTCCCTACACACCCCCAAGTATGCAGACCAGTCGTGATAGAGCATTAGCCACACTGAGGTGTTATAATTGTTATCAGAAAGGACATAGGTACCCTCAGTGTCAGGAACCTTTAAAATACTTTTGCAGAATTTGCGGCCTTAGGGGCTATAGTACGAAGACGTGTCCGCGATGTCGGAACACGAGGACCCGAATAGAGTATTGAGTAGAGAAACCCCCTCCCCGCCCTCCTACTCGCACACCCCCTAGCCCAGTCATTGAGTTCCCTTCCAACAACACCCCCCTAATAAGCCATGGAACTACAAGCATGAGTAATAGACGTCAGAGAATTCAGACGAGAGAAGCCATCCGTACCCAGAAGGCCAAGAGAAGCGGGATCGGGTATGCCCTCCCGCTGATAGAGGAAGCGCTCCAGAGGAACCTACCCCCTCCCAGCTGGACCAGAGAAAGAGGCCCTATAGCGACGAATCAGGAAATCCCGAGGTCCCACGCCCCAGAAATCATAGCGATCATTGACAGACCCTTTCTTTCACCCCATAACTCCCACAAACCCATTCCTTGCGCGACCCTTGACGTGAACCCTCGTCCAAGGCCACCGCCAAGATCCTCCCCGAGAACGTTCCCCAATCCTACCTTTACTTCCCATAAGTCCCAATCCATTATTCCGCCATTAATGGCGCTTAGAGTGACTCCTCCACCGAGTCTGATCCGTATTCCCTTACTACCCTCTTCTAGGCCCTCCGCACCACTAGCGAGGACATTCCAATATCCCTGGAAAACCGTCCGGGAAAGCCGCTACAGCACTCCTGCCAAGTACAGGTGCTGGAACTGTGGTGGCGCAGAACACGTGGCTGCGAGGTGCCCATTCAAATTGGCCTAAAGATTCCCTTTTCACTTCCCTTATCACCTTTTCTCATCCCGTGGACCCCCTGCTTATACATCCCGTGGACCCCCTGCAAATACATCCCGAGGACCTCTACCCTCCGATGGAACCCCACCAACGACAACACTCCTCCCTTTTTGCTGAGAATCAGTACTGCTTTTCCTTGTTTTGAGTTGTTTTTGGATTTTGAGAATTAGTGCCCCGAGAAACATTAGCTATGTTCCATTTGTTTGCGATTAATTTGATACCTCCCAGTATTTACAAAGTGTTTGAGACTGAGTAAAGATTATTATTGCGGATCACTATCAGCCCATTCCTTTAATAATTGTCTAATCCCCTTTTTCCTTCTTCTCCCTTTAGCGTGCAATAAGCACGAACCCCTTGCTGAACGCAGCATCAAGTCCCATTTCCTTTTTGTTCTCCTTTTAGTCCCGTTGTGTCGTTCCATCCAAAGACCCCACCCCCCTCCCACGATCCCCAGCAGACCCCTTCGAGTAAAATATCGTTGCAAAGGTCACGACCGATTAGAGTTTCCTTTAGAATTGAGTATTGGTTTTGTTTTTGAAAGTAGAGTATCAGTTTTGCTTTGATAACCGAGTACGGCTATTGATGAGAGAATATAGTATTGGACCCCTATTCCGGAGGACCCAATTTGCGTTTAAAACCCCGTACATCCCATGACCCCTTAAGACATGTAGCCCTTTAGTAACAGCATCACACCCTTGCAGTCCAGAGCCGCAATATACCACACGAGCGCCCATAACAGCGATTAAGTAATCCAATTGTTTGTTTGATTCTTTTTCTGTTTTTTTTTTCTTTCTGCATTTTGCTGGTATTACGTACCAGGTAGTAAAGTCCCAAGTAGTGTGATACCTAGAGAAAGAGAGAGCCCTACTTATTGAAGCCCCGAATTCACAGCCAGAAGATGCCAGGACCAAGGCGAACGGGCCGCGGGGCGGCCAAAACAAGGGAGGGCCGATGGGCCACGATCGGCTATATGCCCGGGCCGCCTGAGCCGCCACTGATTGGCACGAGGACCCCGCCGCCAGAAGAATGGTCCGAAGAGGAGACCACCTCAGAGGACGAGTTATCCCTCTCCCCAACCCCCTCCCTAGACCACCTCCCAACACCCTCACCTCGCTGGGCATCCCTGGTGGAGTTAGCCCGGAAGCTGGCAAGCCGGGGCCCTGCGGTCGCAGCCCTGCGCTCCACTAAGGCGCCCCTCTTCCCATCTCCGAGGCCCCTGATGGCCCTCAAAGTCTCCCCCCCCTGCCCTCCTACCTCCCTGCCCGCCCTAATGTCCCTCCACGTCACCCCGCCTGAGACATCGCCCCTCCGAGGACCTCCGCCATCGCCGGCAACCCGGCCGCCACCCCGGAGGAACCCGGAAGTGAGGTTCCGGTGCTGGACCTGCGGAGGGCCCAATCACCCTGCAGCCCGGTGCCCCAAGAGCTGGGGAAAGCAATAAGGCCTGTGACCCCCTGATGACGACCCCCGCGACCCACCTGGCTCTCTCTCCACGGATAGGCTGAAGCCAAAGACTTTTGTTTTTCTTTTTCTTAGTTTTTTTTTGTTATTTAATGGGAAGCCCTGAAAAGGCGTTCTTAGTTCCTTTTTTTTTTGCGTTACTTTGTAGTGGGCATTATCTCCAACCGCCCTCGGAGAATAAAACGCTCTGTGATACTAGCGTAATTACTGAATATCTCTTCTCACCTTACCCCTACTGATACCCTAGCCAGTCCCATCATCCCTGTCAGTGCCCTCCTCCTTTCTTCCCTCCCCCGTGTGAATGACCGCTCAAGTACCATTAGAATGGTACTTTCGTCTAAGCGGGGGGGAGTTTGTAACACGAAGGTTATAATAACCCCTCCCAGTCACATGGCTCGAGGGCACCACTGGCCCCGAGCACAAGTATTGCGTACTGTCTTGCGAAGTATTGTTAATTGCGTTCATTTAGTGTTTTAGGTCTGTTGTATCTAGTATAAGATCCCTCCCCTCCACTCTTTCCTCCCTGTCCCCTTCCCCGTAGGGCACTGGCTCGAACACCATCATCGAGGACCACCACCGAGGACATCACCCTGAACCGGCTACGAGGACTCAGCATCCCTGGATGGACCGCGAGAGTGGCTACGTCGCCGAGGCAGCGGACGGCAGGGATGGCATTGGCAGGGAGAACAGCTGATCGAGATGTCCGTGGGATGGATGCCCACCAACCCGACACCGTCACCACCAATATGCAGCCCCGGTGCAGTCCCGTCACACGGGCAGGAAAACGTCCCGTGTGACAGCGGCGGAGCCCTCTCCCTCCGAGACCGCGGACGTACCCGGGAGAGTTTTGACAGGCCTGGAGGCCGCCATCTTGACCGGCGCGCGCAGCGCAAAGCCAGCACAGTGCCGCCCCCACGAGGCCCTGGAAGGCCCGGCAGCCCTGCAAGTTTGAAACGGACCAATGCACTGCCATGCCGGAACTGCCAACCAATGCCAGAGCACGTAGCCCTCTCAGCTGAGCAGCCCCAGCCAATCATCGAGGCCCCGGAGGCCCACGAGGGCCAGGATCACCGGAAATCTCTTCACTTCGAGCCAGGCCCTAGTTGCGAAAGCAAGTGCGATTTTTGAGTGCGAGTGTGGAAGTACGGAGTGCGATACTAAGTGTCTTGGAGTACAGTGTGGATTATTTGCGTGAGTACGGAGTGATTGAGTTTTCCTTTTCTTCCTTCCCTACCCCCGTCTGACTTTAGGTTTAAGGAATAGTAGATTCCGCAGATTCCCTTTTGGATATTACGAGTCGTCCCCACGTGGACCGGCCCTTTGGCATAGTAGATCGTGTGAGTTTTAAACTGGCCTTCCGCCAACCGCGTGCGGCCAGTGGTGTATTGCGTGCGCCCTAGACTTAGTATTTCTGCGTTCCCTTTAAAACCCTTCGTGCCCTTCCTCTTCCCACACCTGCCCTCCTCTCATCCCATAACCGAGGTAATTTTGTAAGAAGCCATTTTGCGTTCGGGAACCTTCCTCCCTGAGATCCCCTCACCTCTCCCGCCGCTAGCCCAGTCATTCCCAAATTGTCAACAAACGAAGACCTCTCGAGGTCACTCGTCGGTGCTACACCGTACCAGTAGCTGGCGCCCAAAACCATCCGAGTTCAAAGTCCCAGCTGATCGCCCTCCCCTGCCCCTCCAACCTCCCTCCCTAGACCACTGCGTGCTCCTGCGTGAGCCCCGCTTATTACTAGTACAATTATATTTTCTTCGCTATTATTGATTTCTCTACTGCCTTATTCTCTGTGCTTGCTATATCAACATCCGATTTATTAATTATATTCTTTCTTACTCTACCCCGTGTTCCCTTTTATTTTCGTGCTCCCCACACCTCGTATTCTTTTTATTATTTTTGAGATAGCTAATTCGAGCCGACCCTGGGCGGGTAAAAGCTGCCCAGTACGTCACAATATATATATATTGTTACGTCTCAGCCCTCCTATATACGACACTCGTTAACCCATGCATATACACAGCCACTTATACCCATGGCCAACCCATATTATTATTTTACTATTGTTTTACCCCAACCTATACAGACATTATACACATTACATATGTCGATCAATCGTTTGATATAACTAATTCTATTGATTTATACTTATAAGTTTATATTTTTGTCTTCTTTTATATTCCGTTATATTATTGGAATCTTTAATTAAGTTATCATTTATTTGACCGGAAAAATGTTACGCTTATTATTTCTATCAGGTATTATGTTCTTAAGGAATTTGTCATACCAATCCTTTATTATGTCTTGAAATAAAAGTTAAACCTGAAGCTCCTCGAGTCTAGCAGTACTCGCGAGGTTTCAGGTACAGAATTGGAAGACTCAGGTATGCAACAACAGATAGATAATTGTTAGTACTCTGATTCGTCAAATGATCATTGAGAAAGGGAATTAAAGACCAATCAAATTCATGAGAAGTAATGGAAGGGATAAGAAACAAAGTCCTTAAAAAGGGTTGGAGAGGCTAAAAAGTCGGGTTTTGTTCTGATCAGTCCTGTCTTGTTCTTGTTCTTGTTCTGTGGTAGAAGGTGGCATTGTGAAGTACATCAAGAAGTCTTGTGTAAAGTAAAAGTCAAAGTTAGAGTCGAAGTCTAGAGTTCTAAGAACTTATATTCTCTTCAATTCAGTTCTTCGAAATTCATACAGAAGTAAAGCATACCTGGTGAATCTAATCTGCGAGTTGTGAACCATACTCATCACCATCATTTACAAAATCCTTGACTACAAACTCATCGGGACTGAGGGTCCATCCAAACCACCTCACTGAATCTTCATACTTCCAAGGAAAGCAATAAAAGGAAACGGTTGAATTCCTTAGAAACTATTGGGTAAGCTTATGAGTACACTCACATACAATCAGGTACACGCAATAATTCATTCATACCCAGAATATCTAACTTATATAAAAAGGATAAAGAATACCCGAGCAAAGAATCAATCAATTCGTTTAAGTTAAACTTCGTTCTAATTTCATAAATCAGGATATCATATCAAACTCAAAGAACAATCTCCCTTATATCGATCAGGGTATCCTCTGGAACCTATTTCCTATTCCTCTCGAATCTTATCCGCCGGAACAATCGACATAACGCGTGGACGTACCGTTTAGCACCGGCAAGTCTGACCAACGAACCATCCTAACTACCTTTTCTAAATCAGCATTCACGAAATCTCAATAACACTCAATCGGTTTTCTCGAATATTGAACGTAGGAACATAACCATATTCCGTGTATTTGGAGAGCGATCGTAACAATATATATATATATATATATATATATATATATATATATTGTGACGGGGCAGATTTTACCCCGTCAGGTCCTCGGCGGGAACTGTCGTGTTACGCGGGAAAACGCGTGTTAGAAAAGAATCCAGGGAAGAAGCCACCACCTCAAGGGCTAACGAAGTTGCGAATTGGTTGATTTCTAATTTTGTTGTATGATTTTTGCTATGTCCCATGCCGCGAATATTGTATTCGCGGGCTTACCGAGTCTCGCGAAGAACCAGCGAGGGATCATCAGCGTGGGAGGAACGAGGACGAAAGGCTGAGTGACGTCAGAGCGCCGGCTGGGCCCTAGCTGCGCGCGCTGTAGCTCACCGCACCAATCACCTCGCGACTTGGAGCACTTCTACGCACGCTATCACCCGAGCTACATGAACTGGTCTACGCGTACCGAGTAACTAGCAGGGAGCTATTACTCATTCCGCGTGACATCGACCTACGAACGACGGAGCACCTGTAACGCACCACAACTCATGACGGAGGCCCACCGCTATCGAAGAACGGAACGAAGACTCGCGAACTGGGAATCCGGGGACGCCTGGTGAACCGTTGCGAATTCCTATGGGACGACGGAGCCCATCGCGGGACAGCCAGTAATCGCTGTTCCCGAATCGAATGAATTGTCGCGAAGACGGATTTGAATAATAGCGCGTGGTGTCATTTTGGAGATTTCTGATTGGGGCCGTAGGACCAATCAGCGGTGGTTGCGAATAAGGGAGAGGATGATAGTCTCCGGTGCTGCCGATTACGATCGAAAGGGAAGGCAACTTCCTTCTTCTTGCCTGGACCGTCGACGACGCGAGTCGTGTTTTTGGAACCGTTTGTTTTCTGGGGTTAAGTCCTATGGAGAATCCGGACTTCGTCCGAGGCCGCGTATACGGGCTAAATTCTCCTTATCGAAGAGACAGAGAGATTTCGGTAAGCGATTTGTTGTATTTTTGTGAGCGACGAAATCTCGTATAACTCCGCGTTGTTCGTTTGTGAATTGTGCCTGTAGGCACGTGGGAGATTTTCCCACTCGTAGAATCGCGTTCGTTTTGGAAGTACGAGATTCCGCCGACCGGCAAGGGACTTTGTTCGCGTAAATATGTTGCCCATTGTGGACATATTTATCGCCCGTTGTGTAAATCGAAGTGCGTATGAATGTGAGCGAATGAGAAGTTCTCTCGGCAAAAATTTGAGTGTTAGATCTTCGAATTTTATTGTATCGCGTTCGCGTTAGGGACGTGTTGCCGAGAGACACGAATTAGTCCTTGAGGTGTTGTTATTTGAAATGACGCGATTAGATCGCGTGAAATTGTCGATTTGACTCAAAAATTGAGATTGGATGTAAATGAAATGTATGTCGAATTGTCGCGAAATGTACGAAAGTATTAATCGAATGTTAGAAATTGTCGAAAGATCGAATTGTATCGAACCGTGTGAAAGTATTTATGAAATATCGAATTTAGTGAATTGTACGAATGGATTTTAGCGAATCGTAGGAATTGGACTGCGCGGAATAGATCGCGAACGTTATGCGTAGAATTGCGTTTAAGAACATTATAAGAAAGTAGTATTGTCATTCGTTGTTGTTTTAGTCGCGATCTTATTGGGTCCATTATTTATTTTGAACTTGTTAAATTTGGATTTTTGTTATATCCGCGTGGTCGCGTCCGAAATCGGCGCAAAAATAAACGATCGATTTTGTTATTGTTGACCCAAAAAGCCGAAGTGTTCATTTGATTGAAGTTGTCCTTACTCTTGAAGATCCCCGACGCCTCCGCGGTACTGAGTTAGCCAACGTAGGCACGCGAAGAAGAACCGTAGACATTGATACGTGGTTCCCGTTTTGGAACCTGGCGCCCAACAATACCAGTGGTATTTTTTTGAATTGTATGTATTAGCCCTGGGTTGCCTGGAACGCGAAGGAATCGCGTACGTTGTGCGCCGATCAGTCTCTCATCTCCCGACGAGGCTAGATCGCGAAATATACGTCACAATATATATATATATATATATATTGTGACGTATACCGTTCATCGGCGTCGCCTACAAATAATCCGTGGCTGCTCCCAACGTGCTGTAATCAAAGAAAAGATCCGAAGATCTAGTTGTTGGGCGCCAGATGCGGCTTTCCCGCACCACCATCCCTTACCACGGCCGTTTTCAGGTTTCCCGGCGGCTCAGCCTCAGCGCACTGAAAATGGTAGAGGGGAACATGGGGGCGACGAGAGAGAATTTTGGAGTCAACGGATAGGCGCGCAAAATGATAAAACCGCGAGTAGAATACCGTTCCGTTTATTACCATTAAATAAACGGCGGATTGTACAATACAAATCCCGTCGCGTACAGTGGGTCCTCCAACGGCGGCTCACGACTATTCCGAGTCGTGATCTCTAGCCTGCCCAAGACCTGTCCCTACCTCGGTGTGCCTACCGAATTCGCGAATCCCCTCGCGATCCTAACAGGTCTCGTTGGAGACGAGCCTTCCCTTCCTCGGGAGTGTGCCCTCCGACGTCGGTAGCCACGTGAGGCATCCGTGTCCCCGCACCACTCCCGCTCGGCTATCTTCTCGCGCAAGCTATTCTCTAAATAAGACCGCTCTCGCGGTACTTACCGAGAACTGGCTGTCCCATCAGGCCCGTACCAAATCCAAATCGTGGTGGCCGTATCCCTTCCGCCTATCCCCGTGGTGCGGCCTCCCGGCTCCACGAAGGTGTCTATCAAGCACGCGAAATTTCACCCACTCGGCCACGCACTGACACTAGACCACACAAAAAAACCCGGGAGCCATGGCTCTCTGCGAGAGACCCCGATAATCGCAATCCGCGATTATCCGATAGCTCCGCTATCGCCCGAGCACGGAAGAAGGACTCATTTCTCGCGGTCCGCCGGACACGCGTGTCCTTACGCACGGACTCCCCGCGACACACTCTCTGTCCTACCTACCGCTCTTCGCGGTAGGTCAAAAATCAAAACAAACTCCTCTCCGGCGCCCTCCCCGCGGACCCGCAAACCGTAGCCGATCAAAGTTCCCGGGGTACCGGCAGTGCGTCCTGGCGGTTGAGCACCCCTTACTTGCGGGCTCTCAACCCAAAAGGGCCCTGTGCCTCCGCCGCCAGTCCACTACTTTCCCCCGTTCCCTCCTCCCGAACCACGGACCTACGAACTCCTTGGAGATGGAGGCCGGAGGCACTGCCGTTCCGTCGGCAGCGCGCGGAGGTGCGGGGCTCTTGTAACGTGTCGTCCTGACGCCACGTTACAACTCCCCCCCGCTTAGACCGGGTCACACTCTTCCAGAAGGGAATGAGTGTGACACGGCAAACCGCGGCCTTCTTCCTCGGGAAAATCTAAAACCAGGCGAATTGGCCTGCCCGTCCCACCCCACGATAATTCCGGGGCCTGTAGGCCTTATCGTGACGACGCGGACTACTTCCCTCCCCTTTGCGCACGACTCCTCCCGGTGTCTGTCATCCCGACGAGAGCTTCCGGTGTCTGCGCTGGAGGTTCGTCCTTCCTCCGTCGTCCCACGCGCCCTTGCTGCCCTGCTGCATACACCAGCGGATCCACTTCCTGGGGCCATCCGCTCTATGCACTGGACCTGCAAAATCAAAACAGAGCCCCGCTCCTCGAGCTACTCCTAGCTCTTTCGGGCGGCCGGCGCAATCCGTTTCCCGGAATGCGCCTCGTAAGTGTTACCTTACTACCAATTCGCCCTAGTACCGTTATGCACGGTCACTAGGCCATCGCTGATCCTTTTCCCGGCTACTGTTTACGTCCCGTCCGAATTCCAATCGGCCGTCACAACACTGTGTGTTGACGCCTTCCCCTGGCCGCTCACTCTCCGCGCCACGGCCAGGCTGGCGGGACTTCTGTTTACATTGCCGGACTCTAGCTGTCGTAGGATCCCCTCCCTGGACGTCTCCTAGTCGAGGTCCCCTCAAGCTGGTCGGCTAAATCATAACATGCGGGAAGATTCGGATTGCAACGCCGTACTTGTACTCGGCATTGTCACTTCCCGAATTTTAACTTCCCACGTGTTTCTTCCATACAGTAGCGTCCGCGTGGCCCGTTATCCCCGGCCCTCTCCGAATCTCGACACGCTATTTTCGTCGTCTCCGTTCACCTGGCTCCTGTACTGGCGAGACCAATTCCTGGTCTACCATTTCTCTCGCCGCTGGTCAGAGACTGCCTGGAATACGCACGGGTCTTACACCTCTGACCATTCCACTTCGAGCCTGCGGGAAGAATCCGTTTCCTATCGGCCTCTTCCCTCCGATGCTCGTTTCTATAATACCGTTTCTGGCGGTATTTCCCAATCCTATCGCGGCCGACTGTTCAGTGGCCGCTTTTCTATGTTCTGCGGCGCGACGCTAGGCCGTCACCGATCACTTCACGGCGGTGTCCTATCCAGCATCCGGTCGCGGAACGACGCGTTCGTGGAACAACGCGGCTGCGCTCCGACGAAACCATCGGCGCCAGCCCGCTCTCAAGTTCCGCTTGCAGTAGCGTAGGTACTCACTGCTCCTTCTTCTATCCATCCTCCGTGGCGTTCGGTGCTTGGAATCCTGGAGGCCCTCAGCTCTCCTCCGGGGACCGGACGTCTTGGTCACTCTCACAGTGCACTGGAATACTCATCAGCTTCTGTCTGCTACCATGACCATCGCGATGGATCTGCCGTTCTCTCCGGCTGACCCTTTCAGCGGACGTCGGTTTTTTCCAAATCCGGGGAGTGTCCCTCCTGCCACCTGACCCGAACGTCCCTCTATTCCTGGGCTACCTCCCAAAGAGTGTCGGTAAGCCCTACCAGGTCCATCCGCCTACGGATCGCACGACCTTGGGCTCGCCGAACTTCCACGGTTTTCTCTCGAGGCCCATCAGACGTTCCTTGAACTGACTGACCTTCCACTGGTCACCTGCTGGACGGATCAGGCCTCTCATGCGGAGAGGTGAGTCATGCGACCACCATTCCCAGGTGTCTGCGATGATCCCATTTTCCATCTAGGTGAAACTCTTCCTTGCGATCCCAACACGCAGGAATTATCAAGGGTCGGCCGACCTTGGCCTTGGTCCCGGCCGATGTCCACACTCCGGTGAACACCAGGGAGCGCTCCCGCCCTCTACCTGGAGCCGGGTGTCTCACGTAACCGAGCGCGTACCCTCAGGTTGGATGACGGCTTCCGGTTCGCCTGCTATCCGCAAGGCTAGTCCGCCCTGGCCGTCCATCCCCTGCATCGCAACTCCTCTGGCTAACGGAAACTGCTGCGTCCCTCATGGCCCTCGCATTCGCCGAGCTGTCTCCTCTGCCTCGTGAACCGTGGCGTAAAGATCCTACTTTACTGGTTCCCCACGAGGTTGTCTTCAGGCCTGTCCCGGTTCATCCCGATTCCTTTATCCCGTCGGGAGAACCTCCTGCCCTGACCCCGTCGATGAAGTCACCTCGCTTCCATTTAGAGGGGGAATTCTGTTCCTGGTGCCGAAATCTCCATCTCGATTCTCCACGGACACCCCGCATAAAATGTCTGGAATCCCCAGGTCGAGTTTTAAGGCCCCGCGCAGCTTCCCATTGGAGCTGGGGGGGTTTCCTCCCGAGTACTCCACGTACTCCGGCGGAGGCAGCACTCGCTCCTAGTGTGCCCTCCACTTGCCGTTTCCCGACCGGTCACCAGCACATCTCGGGCACTTTCTACGTCCCACTCCGGGAGCGCCGCAACGGATGCAGAAAGGCCTTTATCGGGATCTTCGCAATCCGGGTGGCGATGTCCGGCCCGAACGCAATCCCAACATGCTGGTCGGCCGCCGTATCGTCCACCAGCTCCCCCTTCCTTTCCGTCACCCGGCGTCGGAGTACCCTTTTTGCTGTCCTTGAGTGGAGATGAACCGAGCGTCGGCGACATCCTTCATGTAATCCCCAGGTACGCCATGGCGTAGAACCCCGTCTCCGGATCGCGCGGACGAGCCAGCCGCCGCTGAGATGGCGAACGCTGCACTCAGTCCTCTCCCGTTCCGTTCGAGAAGGACTCCTATTTTCCGGAGTATCGACGTTCCCGATCGACCAATCCATTCCTGGTCGATTACGATAGTTTCCTACGCTGTTCCCTTTAAACATGTTTCGGTACGGCAGCTTCTCCCTCCCCGGACTTCCCTATCCGGCCCTAGAGGTCTGCGCGTTTCCGTCCTATCGCGTTTAAAGGGCGCTCGGCCGGTCGCTCTCCGATCTCGCTCCCCGAGATTTGCGGCCCCTAGTCCTTGCCCTGCAATACGTCTACAGAGTCCTCGATACCATTCATAATCTGGTGGCTTCCGAAGGGACTCCGCTCTTCGTACGCCGGTATTCCTACTTCCCTCGGCAGGGTTTTCTAGTGGCGGGCCAGGCTTTTGGCCTCCTTCGCCCTACGGTCGCCTCTCTCCCTGGAGAGCTCACGCTTCCCTTGTCCAAAAGGGTCACCACACCGCCGCGCACCCGGTGTCTCCGTGGCAGACCTGTACGGCTCACGAAGTCATTAACTCCTGGACTCGTGGCCGTTTCCTGGCTAACCAGCCCTGGTCGCTCACGAGAGTACCGCTCTCCAGTGCGCGGGACACGGACGGCGTGGAGGGGCGCGAGAGATATCCTAAAATCGGTTGCCGCTCGCGACTACTATCCGTCGCGATAATTTCGGCTACCCGACTGTTTACAAATGTCTCTAAGACAATTTGTTTTGACAACCGTTCCTGCCGAGTCTTCGCGGCTCGGTTGGCGACAACCTTTCTTGTCGTCCTTCCAACCGTTTGCCCGCGATCCGCTGTGCGCTCAAAACAAATCCGACCTTCCTGACTCTCTCTCAGGCCCCACGTTGGGCGCCATTTATAACGGGGTGCCCGGCTCGGCTCGTTCCCGCTATAATTAATTTTTATCCATAGAGCTGCCAGGGAGCGCTAGAGGGCTAGGAACTTCCGAAAAATTAGGAGTTCTGATCGGGATTCGAACCCGATACCTTCGGACTGCCAAGTCGAGCACTTAGCACTGTGCTACTGAACCCACTGTCCGACCTGATAAGTCCTATTTATTTACCTTTCGGTCATTCCTAGGTGGTATCCCCTCCAGCTCTGTAACGCCACGTTACAACTCCCCCGCCCTTAAACGCGAGATGCTGGTGCGAAGCATCCCATCGAGCGCAATCCCTGCTACTCGGAATTTGCTTGGCCCACCCGCCCCTATCTCACTGGTACCCTCTTATGACGTTAGGCGACGTCAAGCCCAGGCGATGGTCCAGTCGGTGCCCTCCGGCGTGGTCTTCAAGCGGCGGCGGTTGCAAGTAGGGACGGAACCAGATACGGAGGGAAGCCTCAACCTCAACGCTATCTGCCTACCCAACGGCCGCTCCTACTCTAATCCACACACTCCGGAGAGGCCGTGCTGGCCGCCTCATCGCCAAGTCGGTACCTGGGCCTCGATCGGAGGCCCCACGTTGGGCGCCATTTATAACGGGGTGCCCGGGGCTCGGCTCGTCCCCGCTATAATTAATTTTTATCCATAGAGCCGCCAGGGAGCGCTAGAGGGCTAGGAACTTCCGAAAAATTAGGAGTTCTGATCGGGATTCGAACCCGATACCTTCGGACTGCCAAGTCGAGCACTTACCACTGTGCTACTGAACCCACTGTCCGACCTGATAAGTCCTATTTATTTACCTTTCGGTCATTCCTAGGTGGTATCCCCTCCAGCTCTGTAACGCCACGTTACAATATATATATACATATATATATATATATATACAGCCCGCCGAAGGTGAAATTTCAAAGACCGGATATTTCTTGTACGCGGCCCTATGGCAATTCTATCTGTGCCAGCCTCTTCTATGGACCATCCCGAGTTTCTGCATTAAGAGATCTTTAAAAATTGCAACGAGAGCTTCGTTACGACACTTTATATACAATAAAGTGTCCGTGCACACGAAGTGCATGGTATAGGAGCTAAATAATGTTTCAGGCAATGATAGCAGATAAACATTGAATCTTCCTTTAGCTCATCAACTACGGCTATATAGGGTTTATACACCAGCAGATCGTCCCCAGCCTTAACGGGTCTTGTTGAGACAAAAAGCCGAAGAATATTTTCGCTGTCCCTAGAAAGAATCAAAGCACTACTTGCCCCAGCTATTTCGGAATTTTACCCATACGCGACGATTGGGCAATCCTCGCGAAATTTGTTGGTTGATTTTCCATCTTTGTTTTTTTTTTGCTAGATGGAATTGTAGTTGTTTAATACGAGTATGCAATTTTTTTTTCAAATCATCCGAAACGAGACATCTTAATGCCCTATGTGCGTCCATTATTAGAGCTTCTTCGTAAGCCTGGAGTTTCTTTAAAAGAACCGACCGCGACATATAGATAATGGCCTCTTTATCGGTATTATCTGGAATTAGTTGTAAGCTCTTTGCGTAAGGATGTTCAAGAGCATCCTTATAGGCGCTGTCTGTTAAACTCGAATCTCCTTTCTTTTTGTATAAAATTGTTCCTGGAACGTTCTTCTCGAGCTCAGCACATTCTGGATTAGGCGTTATAGTATGCACAAATAATTTTACAGCATCCTCTTTACTCAAGTTGAACGTGTACGCATAGCCTATGCGAATTTTTGCGATATCATTCTCCATAATTGTTAAGATTTTGGTATGTTAAACGTGTTAAAACTTCGAAAATCCTTACAACACCTTGAAAACATTGATAATTCTTTTTATATATCGCCCGTTACTACGCAATTTAAAAGTGGTTACACTATTTTCACCGCAGTCGTATAGGCGCAAATGTAGTGGGTTAGAGTTTCGTTTGTTTTTGTTCTATCACTCGCTTCTTTTCATAATTCCAGACGATGAGATCAGGTAATCCTGACTTCCATGTATTATAGTCCTTGGCTGGTTTCTCGCAAATGCCAAGGATTCCGTCCAAGCCCAAACGAATAACCACTTTCTAAAAGACAATGTTTCCTTTCAACACGTTTTGTACGATAGAAAGCACAATCCGTGTATTTGTACCTTATAAAAGATTTTACCTTGAACTCTTGAGAACTCTTGAAGAGATTTTTGTTCGTAATGCTCTCTCGTTATCACAATACTTGATATACTTTACAACCGAAGCTTCTACGAAACTCGTAAAATCCTGTCTCCGTATTCGTTGAAATTCCTTTTCGAACAGAGACCTTGCGGTATCATACAAGTGCTTGCTGTATAAATCCAACGGAGCCTCGTGACAGGATAGGGCAGTCCTGCGGTTTCTTCCCGTACAGACGGTCAGAGTCAATATGACGTTCCTTTTTCTTCGTTGAGTGACCCCGCGGCTTATCAGGAATTTTCTCACTATCTTCTCTCGGTGCGGTGTCGGCGGGGTGGATGCGTAGGATCCGTAGGATCCACCCTGCGCCGATGATGCCGCCGACCGCCCGATTTCCGGTAGCCGTCTCTTGGACGCCTTGACCTATTCTAATGTCTCTTTTGCGCGTACACGGTGAAATTGTCTTTGCGTTCGGTCGCAACCAACGTACGACGCAACGTGTTTGATTGTCCGTCTCTCTCGGTTAACGTTCTTATTCGATTGGTCCATTGCTGACACGCGATTGGCGTGACGCGTCGCGTCGAACACCATTCCGGTTGTGCGTTGATTTAAACTTTGAGCGTTAGAGAGAGCCGTGCTCGTGCGCTGTCTCCGGGCGTCTGTCCGGTACTTGTGGGGTTTTTGCGGTCTCGTAATTACGTTGGGGGTCTTTCCATATTTTGAGCTTTATTTTTTATGCGTGATATTCGCTTCCCGCAGCCACGTATCGCCGTGTGTGTCGTTGCCGAACGTCCTACCCTTTGGAACGTTCAATCAAATCGTTTTCTATCAAGTATATTGACATTGAATCGAGAATATCGGTACATTGAAATATTAATTGCAGTTACGTGCAAAGTGCGATTAAATGTAGTTATTTAAAAATTACCTTCGCGGTGCCTTCGTACTTTGGGCTTGACGTTTGACGCGTGTCAAACGCTGCGCGAGATGGTCATTTCTTTGAACGGGCCTTGTATTTCCTTCTCATGGAATATTATCTTGAGACTCTCTTAACGTACATATCGAGTTGAAAATGGGCAACTCGGGAACTCTTTCTGAGTTTGTCTCTTTCGGTAGGTCGCGGGAGCTTTGGGGTGGTCCTCTTGGATTATCTGCATCCGGCATGTTGCATAATCTTTTCCATGCTATCGCGCTCTGTGGCATACTAACCGATTTGTCCTATCCTATCCCACGTCGTTTCCCTGTCCTATCTGTACCATTAATTAGACGTTGGCGTGTGTGCGTGTGTATCGAGTGCCCTGACTAAATAATAAATAAATACTAACATTTCGCGTTTCTTGTGTTCCTCCGCTGTCTCTGGGGTTTTTACGGTCTCGTAATTACGTTGGGGGTCTTTCCATACTTTTTGTTTTCTCTTTGGTGCTTGGTATCCGTTTAACCAGAGACTGTACCGCTCGAGCGCAGTGTTTAACGTTCGTGCGGCCGCGTACCGTCGTATGTACGTGTGCTCCCATTTTCGATAAAGCTAAACAACACTAACTCCTAAACGATAAATAGAATTTTCAATATTTGGAAATTAGATGAGAGCACGCACTATCGGTGACGCAATTTCTTACAGAATAAAGACATATCACTCGAGTGGCTCTTACTTTACGTGACCGCTGATAATTTTAAAATGACAGGTATGGCGATGGCCCTACTGATCCATGATCTATGTTCGCAAACTTCTCACGACTCCCAATAGATTCTTTTGTATCTTTACGAGATTTGCGACTCCGGCCTTTGTCGTTTCCCGGCCCCCGTGTTCTTCCCTTTTCTCGGAGGATCCATTCTCTCGCGTTGTGCGAAAAAAAGATATTATGGCCAACGAAGCAAAGCGCAGACACGTAGTAGGCTAAAGTTTCGTTCGTTTTTGTGCTATCACTCGTTTCTTTTCATAATTCCTGATGATGAGATCAGAAAACCCTGACTTCCATGTATTATAGCCCTTGGCTAGTTTCTCGCAAATGCCAATTGATTTCGTCCAAGCCCAAACGAATAACCACTTTCCAAAAGACAGTGTTTTCCTTTAACACGTTCATCGCCCAGCGTGATTCCGTTGAGTTTCTCGCGGGGCCCAAATCCGACTGCCGGAGCGCCGGAACCGAAACGGAGCAACAAGTGGGAAATAGCAACGATGCAACTAAGTAGCCACTCGAGTATCGTTAAATAGAAATAAGAAAATTTCGGGAACTCCTCGTTGCCGAATGGTTGTCCTCGGAAAATGCTACGATCGACAATAATAGAAATAGAACAAGGTACGTGTCCCATAATTTAGAGATTCGTAAGAATCAGAAGGGCATGCCTATAAGAAGAATGTGCGTCCTATGTTACCAGAAGAGGAGGCAAGCTACTGAACGCCAAGAAGCGAAGAAAAATCTAAAAAAAACTATGACTTATTGTTCAAATTGTCCAAAATCACCTCAGATGTGTTTACAGTGTTTCAACGAACACCATGCGAGATAATATAATGTAATATGTTATCCTAAATATAAATTAGTAAAAAGTATAGTATAATGTGTATATTTTTAGTATTTTCATGTTGTGTATCATATATTTATAATTCAGTACTTATTCCATTAAATTCCTTTTAAAAATCCAACTGAAAATCCTATTAACTTGAATACGAAGAACGTCACCCATATTTGGGTGACGGGGCGACGAACGTGTTAATGCGTTTTTATGACAGAAAATACAATCCGTGTGTTTGTACCTACCTATACCGTTCCCCTTACCTATCCTGTATCTACCTTTATCCCGTTCGACTTCCACGGCACGGAAAGATCCCATTGGCCGACGACGGACGGACGGACGGACGATGGAGTGGACGCTCGGCGTCGTCATTGGTCGCTTGCCAGGGGGCGGGGGTAAGCGTATTTTTATTTGGCGGTGCCGTAGGATTTCTTTCTCATTCGTATCGCGTGTCCGGACCGTGTCAGCGAGCGACTATGTCTTTTGTTCCTTACGCTGTTGCCGCCGTTGTCATCGTCGTACCGTTCTCATTTCTATTTACATGTAAAACTTATAAATCGTTATGTCAAGTTATGCAATGCATTGCTGTACAACTTTTTTTAGACTTCGGTCGTTATATGACTATGGATACGAAGTGCATGGAATAAATGCATTCATTTCCACTGCAAGGAACAGTAAGGTAATAAGAAATAATCTTTCAAACTTGTATGCAATTCTTTTTTCAGGTCAGTGACGGTAGTATAAATGCAGGGTTGAATAGGTTTTCTTGGATGCATTCGTATCTTGATTGATTTTAATATTCCTGTGAAGCCTCGTCACCCTTTCCGGAGCTTTCGCTAGTGCCAGTCTTTTCAGGCAACGATACAGAGCCTGGACATTTGGCAGAACACCACCCTGAGCAATTGTTACTCCTAAGAGAAGTTTGTTCGACTCTTCGTTATTCCCGATTGCTATTTGCAAGTGACAAGGAATAATTCTTGTCTTTCTGTTGTCCCTTGCGGCATTTCCAGCTAACTCAAGAGTACTTTAGCAGCCGCAAGACAGCCGTTACTACGCAATTTAAAGTGGTTAAACTATTTTCACCACGGTCGTACATATACGTCTGCGCGAATCTCGGCTCTCAGCTACGATGTTGCGACGTATCTTAATCTCCCGTCTATTATCGCGTGAAAACATTAGATTTCACCTGTAAGGGGGGGCCTAACTTGACCCAACCTAAGATGTTTTGGTAGGGTAAATTATACCGTAGGCATTATTGCATTTTAATAGTTTCGTTTAATCAATATACGACAGTATAGAGTAATTCAAAGCACGCCTGACCGACTGGCCATCGGAAGCCAACTGAACGGTCTCCTCGCCGATACTCTAACTCTCTGCCGACTCTCATACATACACGCACGCACTCATACACACGCAAGTGTACTCCCGTCTCCTTCTCGTACGCTACGCGGTGCCTCACTCATTCGCACATTCTTCAATACATTACACAACCGATTTGCCCTACCCTGTCCCTTCGACCTTACCGTGAATTTGGATATGATCGGTGCAGTCGTTTTTGACATTCTTTGTTTTTTTTTCTTTTTTTTTTTGAGAAAACTCTTGGGAGGTTCCGGGTGGGGGGCGGGAGGCGTCGAGGTAGGTGTCCCTCTCCTCCCCCTGGTTCGGGGTAGGCCGCAGGCTGCGGAATATCGAGAGTACTTCGTGGCCATTGCACGTGGCACGCTGGGAGGAGGCTGCGGCGTGGAGAGTGGTCCCTTCGCGTCGGCAGTAGCGTAGGTCTCCCCTCGCGTGGAGGGAAACGAGTGGTGGAGTCACGAGGCGTAGGTTGGGGGGTCCCGGTTGCGTTCGTTTGAGATTCCGGGGCCCCCCCCTCCGAAGATCCCAGGGTGGACCACCGTGGGGTTTTAGTGGGTAAGAATCTCACACTGCCCTGGCCCCTCCCCGATGGGCTGGGATGTCTTTGGAAGATTTCCCCCACGTTAAAAAAAAAAAAAAATAAAAAAAAAAATAAAAAAAAAGGCTGGTCAGGGTTATAGTCTCTTTCGTGTCGAACAGAACGGCGTCACCGATCCGGATGTGGCGCATGTATGTCGGAGAGGGAGATGCCCTTCGACCCTCACTCTGAGTTTAGACCAAATCGTTGCAGCCGTTTTTGAGATTTTTGCAGTTTTTTGACAAAAATGTATGGGGAGAGGGCTTTGAGGGGGAATTTCTCAAAAACGTCATTACCAACGTGGATGAGACGCGCGTGATGGAGGGGGGACCGCCCTCCCCGCGTGCTGTATAAATTGCATCGAAATCGTTGCAGCCGTTTTCAAGATATTTCCACTTTTGTGTCAAGAATGTATGGGGAGAGGGCTTTTAGGGGGGATTTTTCGAAAATTCCATTACCAAAGTGAATGATACGAACGGGAGGGTGTGTGGGACCACCTCCCCCGCGTGCTGTATAAATTTCACCTGCCCGTGGACTATTCATTATGTTTTTTTTTTTCATTCATGCACGATATATGTAAATTTAAGGTTCTTTCGGCTGTTTTTTTTTTTTAAACTAAAACCTTCGAACGTGACGGCACTGGAATTCCAAGCTATCTTAACCTAACCTAACCCGACATTAGCTCGCTAAAGTAAACCTGTATGAAAACTCGGTAGCTCGCCTGGATGGAATTACTCGAAAATTTTCCATTGTCATTTTTCTTCATTTTTCATTTTTTTTCCGTCTTTAATTTTTTTTATTTCTTGTATTTCTTACATTTTTTCTTTCATTCTTTTCCCATCGGTTGGGTTTCGTTGGGTTTGGCGTGGTTTGGCTTGGTTAGGACGAGTTAGAATTCCAGTGCCGTCACGTTCCAAGGTTTTAGTTTTTTTTTTTAAAAGAACAAAAACTAGAACCTCGGAACGCGACGGCATTGGAATTCCAAGGTGTCTTGACCTCTCTCACAAACTCTCACTGAAAGAGATAGATTCGGAAACTATCTCTTTTAGTGTATCGCAACGAGTGTTTTGGGATGGCCCTTTTGCATCTAACTTGTTTAGCAAGTTTCCGTACGACCCTGGAGGTATTGCTATCCATACGTTTCGTTTTTTTTTTTTTTTTTTTTTTTTTATTGGAAACGATCGCCAGTAGCCCTATGAAAATCAATTTGTCACGTCCGTCGCGTCCGTCGTCGTCGTCGTCGTCGTTGTCCACAGAGAGTATCTTACCATCGACAAGAAATCGAACCCGCCTCCTCGTCACGTGAGACGTATTTCATGACTCCACATCGTTTTTGTATCCGGTAAGTCTGACGAAGAAGCAGCGCGAGCACGTCGGTCTCGGGAGTTCGTCGCTTCTCCCGTATTTTTCGACTCCAATCCGTGTGCTCGCGGCTGCTATCGTCCGTCGTCGGGTCGCGTCGCAGTCATGTCGCGTCGGGTTCAGTTCCGTCGTCTGATGTTTTTTATCGTTTTGTCAGGTGCTTCGTATACTTGAAAAACATTTGCGCTTCTTTCCTGGTGAAGCCTAGTACACGCGTCATGCGGTAGGTGGTGTATTTTGTGCACGTGAGCAGTTGCTTCTTCATGCCGGCTGGACTCTTGTTGCGTAACGCAGGTATTGTCGCGGCGAGCTCCGTGTATACTTTGCTTCCTTCGAGACGAGGGTATAGTTTTCTTTTTATAATGCCTCGTAGAAGAGATTTGATTTCTTCTTCCGTGTATAGCGTCGCGTCGGAGGAAGTATCGGGATCGTTGACGCTGCTCGGTCCCGGGTTTAGAAATTTGTTCAACGTAGACTGCCTTTTCGGTGGCGTGTCTACGTCGAAGACGTAGTCGTCCGGGTTGTCGCTGAGTTCTATCACTTCCTCCGTGGCGGCATTCGGTGGAGCTATTTGTGTCGGGTGGATCGGAGTCTCCTGGGACGTTATCGACTCGTCGGAGCTCATGCTGCTGTCATCCGGAGGTGACGCTGTTTGCTGCTCCTTTTCGATCGAAGGTGCTTTGTTCTTGCGGCAAGATAATATTTTATTGCGAGCACGTCGTTTTGCCTCTCTCGCCTTTTCGATGGCCGACATATTTGAAGCGGTTCTGTCCTGGATGTTTCGCGCGTTACGTACCTTTTTGCGTTAAGCCGTAAGCTGGATCCGGAGATACCGCGGACACACTACTACCTTCGCACTGTCGATGTTCGCACGCGCTGTGTACTTTCGTGTTGATCCGTAAGCTGGATCCGGAGATACCGCGGATATTACTTTTGCGCTCGGAGACTAATGTCGAAAATGTGTTTTTCAGATTTAGCTTGTTCCTGCGTCGCGGAGTAATTGCGAGGAGCGGTTGTGCTGCCCACCTTCCCGGGAATTGGACTGTCAGGTTTTTACCTTTCTCATTGGTATAATGTTTTTAATTCTTTTTATTTTCTTTCCCCTCGTTCTTTTTAATTGTCTCTGTTATCGTTTCCGTTCCTTCTTTTTATTTTTTCATTTTTTTATTTTTTTAAAATGTTTTTTATTTTTTTTATTTCTTTTATTTTTTTATTTTCTCCTTTTTTTCATTTTTTTCATTTTTTTATTGCTTCTTCGTGGTTGGCAAGTTTCCTTTCATTTTTTTTTTCATTTTTTCCTTCCTTTGTTGCTTCTTGCTCGTTTACAAGTTCCTTTCTATTTTTTTTTCATTTTTTCCATTTTTTATTGGTTCTTCGTGGTTGGCAAGTTTCCTTTCGTTTTTTTTTTTCATTTTTTTCCTATCAGCTTGGTTTTTCTGTCAGGTTTTAATTTTTTATTTCAATTATTTGATCCAGGCGAGCTACCCAGCTCGTCTTTTCTTTCAGGGTTTTTACATAGTTTTAATTGCTTTATCGCACAGGCGAGCTACCCAGCTCGTCTTGTTTTCATGTCTTTTTTCTATTTAATTGAAAAATATCATTGGTAATGCGAGCTATATAGGTTGTTCTTTTTTTTGTTTAAGGTTGAAATTACAAGTCCTTCCACGTACGTCGTGCGGTCAACGGATATCTCTGGTCCGTGAAAAAATGGAGATTCAGGCGATCCGTTCGCTCGTTGATGTGAAGGTTGCCACAGACGTGGATTCCTTCGTGGCTGTGTCCACGGACTTGAACTTTTTAAAGGTCGCGAGCACGTTTAAGATCAGCCTGAGCACGACAGCGACGTATCTGTGTAGAAATAAAAAGATACTCGACGTTCTACCGAGGTACGATCTGTCGGACTTTATAGAACCCCGCGGAAACGTCGAGTTTGTATTAGGTTCGACGGGGCATACCGCGTTGTACGGAAGCGGCAGCAGGACGTGGCAAGCGACTCGCTCGAGAAGTCCGCTAGGTATGCGTGCGACGAACGTCATTGCGTCGTAGTACGTTTCATGTACAGCGTTTTTTTTTTTTTTTTCTTTCAGATGGCGGTTTATAAGAGGGATTATCCTCCCCGCGTTGTCCAGCATGAGGAAAACGACGAAGACGGCCTCGGTGAACGTGAACAGGATGTTCAATCCCTGCACCGATGGCAGTCTGACGATCTTTTCTGAAGACTGGGGGGCCTTCGCGGGGTACGTGAGGGATGGTTTGAAGGATCGTGTCGATCTATCGGGCACCCCGCAGTTCCTATTTTATCTATGCGAGCATGGGTTGCTGATGCCCGATGGATCGAAAGCCGCGGAGTACATCGCGGGATTAATGTGGACAGAGGAGGAATCCATCGTCATGGCACAATTACATCTGGGAGTCGTCTTCACGTGCAAGGAAGCAAGAAAAATAGTTTTGTTCGACAAGAAGAATGTACGGGGAGTGTTCGATTCGGACACCAAGACTCCGAGCTTTTATTATAAATTCTTCTTACGCTCGGCGTGTCACTTTTCGAATTTTGAACCTTGTTCCCTGGACAGCTCTGTCACATTTGCTCACGTGAGTTTTGGTTCTTTTCTTTCAAAAGGTTCTCGCGATTTTTGTGTTACTCAGTGTTTTTACTTTTGCAGGCTTACGAGTCGGAGGCACACAAGCTTCCGCGTGGCAGGCATTTGTCAGCTTTCTCCGCGGTAGCGATGGGCCAAGGAGTCTTCGACGGAGGAAGAAGGGACATCCGACAAATGTCGAACGACTCATTAGCGATCGCTAATTATTACGATTCGTATTTGGAGAGCGTTCGCAAGGTACGTGACGAAGTGTATTTAGCATTTCGGTCGGTGTGCGTGGGGTACGCCTACACCGATTCTTGTTTCGCCTTGTTATATCCGTTGTGATGTGAATTTCGGAAATTCAGTCACAAAGTTTGCTAGGAATAGGGAAAAGACACCATCCACCCGCAACGATCCTCCAAACGTCGGTCACCCGACATTCCAAAGACAGCTTTGCTTGTCTCGCTTATCGTTTATGCACTCTGTTTCCGTCTATCGTCCTTTCTGCTTATTTCTGTTTCGCTTTTCTGCTTTCTTCGTTTTTATTTTTATTTTCGAGCTTTCCTATTCGCACTCGCCTACCTTCTTTACCGTCCTGGGCCAATCTACGTCTACACCACGAGCACGAAGCTGACCGCCACCGAGAGTTCCTGAGCTACCGGACGAGCGCTCGACAGAGGCTGGACCAAACTGCTGTTCGCTCCGGAGGACTTCCGTGGAGCCCGGGATACCCGGGATGGGATCCCTCTACTACTTCTGCCGGCCGCCCATACGGACCGCAAAAAGGGCCTTCGCCACTCGTGCCGCCGATAGGAGGAAAGGATGGTCCCCTATCGTGCCGCCAGTCACCGAACGTTCCCTAGCGTTCCCGTTATCAGTGGCCCCCGGAGAAGAAACCAGGGCATACTCTTCGCCGGATCCTGCTGCTCGCACCGAGGACGCCCGATCGGCCGCACCAAGGATTCCCGCGCTCAGCTCGGCCCTCTCCGCCTATCTTCGGACTCGAGCTGCCTAATGCTTCGTCTCTGGCTACCGTCAAGCGTTAGATTACCTATTTTGTATTATTATAGTGTGTTATCGCTCTACCGTGCGAATAAGGAATTATTAATTTAGGAGGGGGGCCCCTACCCGAGCAGAAATTTGGCCAGGCTGCCTGATGTCGTATCAGGTCCGGATCAGGTATCGGTATGGCATGCCTGATCAGGATAGCCGGATGAGGCCCAGATCCTGCCCTGATCATGCATCAGTACAACATTTGTAAATGCGGTATCAGGCACCGGTAAGGAATTCCTCGTCAGGCTGACCAGGTGAGGTCCTGATCCGGTCCGGATCGTACATTGGAATATCTAAATGTGGCGAGCCTGAAGTGCTCCACATCAGAACGGGATCAGGTACCAGTGTGGCATCCCTAGCATTATCGTTTTACAATATACACATAAGAAAAAATGTTTATACAGTCTAGTATAATGTCGTTTTTAGGGAACCAGTACATTTATTTATCGTTTATCGAAATTTAGTTGTTGTGGATACAATAAGTTCTATTTTTATTCGTGTCTCCTATCTCGATGTGTTGGAGTACTATTTATGAATAAGGGAAACAGCATATATTTTTTCGGCAGCTCCGTCACTGAAATTCAAAATCATCATTTTTCGATCGATCGATTCTATTGTACAGGTTTTCGTTCTCTGCGTTTTTCTTACGCGCCACATTTTGAAACTTGATGAATCGCATGGATAGGTGTAGATAGATCTCTTGATACTCAACACTTTTCCTTGCATTTGAATTATGTTTTCGTCTTGTGTTTTATATATTTTTTCTATCCGTAAAATAGTTCCATTGCATAATAAAACTCCATTATTTGGAGATTTTGTTGAGATTAGCAGCCCTTTGTATTTTAGTTTTGTTATCGGATGTAAGCCATTGGGACCTAGAGAGCCTGCTTTTAAAATGATGAAAGGCGGCGGAAGTGTTGGTTTTTTAAAATCCATATCAAATCGTTCATGCAATCGTCGGCATACTTGTGCCAAAGGTCTGTTACCACTACGAATCATTTTTTTTAATTTCCCCAAAGAATTTTCGAATGGAAACGCAGACAACTTTGTGAGTGAGCAATTCATATGCTTCGCGTCGTCGGCCAAATGAATTAAGCTATGCATGTTCAGTATTTGACTCTGTGCTCCATATAATCGAGCTGCTAATAAGAAAAATGTCTGAAGACATCGCTTTGCTTCGTCATTGTATGCTATTGCGAACTCTGCGCTGCACAACATTCGGCAAGCGGCGTGAAACAGAAGAAAATGTTGGTAGAGTTGTTCAGGCAAAACCATTTTCAAAACGATTGGACCGATATACAATAAAAAAAGGCGGAACTCCGTAGCCTTCCATTTTGCTAAATCCTCCAGCGACCTGGTAGTGCGTTGAAACTCTTCTGGTATTTGTGACTTCAATAGAATCAAGATGTTGGATAGTAAACGTTTGCTAGACTGACTGAGATGCGTAGCTACTTTACTGTTAAGCCAAAAATCGACAAACATCTTCTTCATGACACCCAAGCAACATAAGTGCATAAAGTCCTGTGAAAATTGTGTCACCATGTCAACAGCAGGCTCGATAGAAAGCAAGGGAGACACGGCATTGTGATGTTCACGGTTTTCTTGATTGCGGAATGACGTATTCGTTCTGTGTTCAGCATCAACCGTGGGGTAAATCGTTCGGTTGTTAACACGTTCTCCGCGTACCGTACACCGCTCGCATGCAAAATATCCGCCGTGCCCAATAATACATTTTATGAAGGCGCGTGCAGGTCGGTCACATATGAAGTTTTTGATGCGAATCTCAAAAGGCTGGTCTTCGATCACGATGTTATCTTTCAGTATTCGATTTATCTCTGCGATAAAATGTTCTAGAAACTGTCCCACATCTGATGGTTTTTCATTACCTGCATAAAATCGGAAAAGAATAGGAAAATTGAAAGCCGGTACGAGGTCAATGACTAAAGAACGCGAAGTTAAGTCAACGGTAGGAAAATCATATTCTTATGTATATACATATAGTGAAAAAATAATGTTCTTCAAGTCAGTTAAGAGAGTCAGTTAGTACCTCAATTTTCTGTTGAAAATATTAGGGTGTTCCATAAGTTTCTTTCGCATTGTGTATTCATTTCGTATTAAAAAAAAGAAAGAAACTTATGGGACACCTTAATATATTACATTTTATTCCCTGTAAGGTTCAGTCAATAAAAGATTAACCATATAAATTTACCTGTATAAATAGCGACAGGAAACGGTTCATATATATCTGGCTCAAAAAGAACTTTGCATAAGATCGGCCAAAACTGCTTTGAACTAGATTTATAAAGAGGTAAGCCATCAATGTTGAAGAGCAAATGAAGCACACGATCTTCATGTAGGCGAATGTTTACAATTTGCTGAAGGTATTTGGCAATGCCAAAATACGCCAACTCGCCACCATCACAATCTTTTCCATCGAGCTTTCGAATATTATATTCTACGTTGTTCGTATTGAGAAAGGTTTTAGCAGTTTTTGGTAACTCTGGCAGTAGCCGCTGTCTTAAAATTCCTAGCAGACGATCAAGATGCGTGTGCGGAAGCTTCGTACTCTGAGCCCACAGCCGCAACTCTTGCACTTCATTATATATATCTGCATAATCTTCATTTTCGTCACTCTCTTCGTCCGTCACAATGTAATTTGCATCGTTTGATTCGTTGCTTAAATCGGAATAATGTGCAGTACAATCATCGTTGGAGGTTCCGTCGGAATTATCCACGGTACAACCGTGGTCAACGAGATCATCGTGTTTGGCAAAATTGTCGTTTGCCTCCGATTCATCACTAACATGACTCGCACGTTTAAAAGAAGAAGCCTCTCCTGTTCTTGTTTCATCGAGATCTAGAAAACAAATGGCTCTAGGAAAAAGTCCAACTAAAGAATCTAGAAAAAGAACGAAGTATCCGCATCCCAAGGCAACAGATATTTTTTTAGATCCCATTCATCGATGCGTTGTGTCCAACTATAGGTACACACTGTAAGTAATACCTTCTTCGTGGAGATCGATTGCTATTGTTTCGTCTCTTTCATTTTCATCGTCAATATTTCGCTCGGACCCGGTCTCTCGTCTTCTGATTACATTCTCACGCTCACGCCGATTTTCAGCGTCTGCTTGTTTCCGTAGTTCGCGAAATCTTGCTACGCGTAAGCGTGTAACTTCACGGATTCTTTTCACTCGATCATCACTCATGATTAATACGTTATATAACGATCGAGATTTCATATAACCACCGACTTCTTGTATGGGCGAAAAAGAGCGTTGGAGCGAGCGAGAACAATAGAAGTGTTGCTACGCAATTGCTACCTCTCAGCAGTTGGCGGCACTAGGGGGCACGTGACTCCGTCGCTCAAGATGGCGTCGTAATACCGGCTACCGGCTAAGACACTCCAGTTTGCACATGCCTAATATTCCCGTGGAAGAAAACTTCTGTGTTTCTGCAAATCTGAAGTGTGTGTGCTTATACTTATTTGGATGTTCCTTAAAAGCCAGATACAGTGATCGACATCAATATTCGTCAGTGAGTGAATTTCAAGAAGATTTGAGTGTTATAACTGCATACGAAACGTAGTGTTCACAACGCGACCTCATGCTGATGTCCGCAACAAAAAGGTATGGGTTATATCAAACTCTAATACGACAGTAAGTATAATAACGAATAATAAATAAATATTGCGTGATATCGAACAATCGTTCTATGAATAGTAACGTCTTTTAACCTGCATGCTACGTTCAGTTTTAGCATGTATTACACGTAATTACTGTTGACTGAGATTCCCGCGTTTAACTGTTACATATATTTTTTTTCGCGATGTTGTATTCTTTTTTGAACGCATAATTCCGCGTGAGAGAAGTAATGCCATTGGCAATCCCAGTGAAGCAAGAAAGATAGCACCATTAGAAAATTCCAGTGAAGCTCGGGATAACGACCGAAACGTGCATACATTGTTTCAACGTAATATTGCGTGTGTTGTTCGTCTATTTATATGCATTAATTTATTTTTCTGAATTTACCGAGCAAGCTTGTTATCAGTATATTATTGGATTTCAGTTTTTAACGATGAATGTTGAAGAAAAGTTCATGCTCGTGCTGTTTGAGGATGATGTCGGGGGGACTCGTAGCATCGACATTGTGCCAGCGAAGTGGATCGTCTACGATCAAACCATAGATTATCTTGTGACACCGTTCATCTCGAACTGCTCGACAACTAATATGCGAATATTAAAAGATCTAGTGAAGTCGAACAGTGAACCACTGAAGACATGGTCGAAACATCGTATTTCGGTTAAAGGTTCTGCAAGTACGTAGCATATTATACAGATTGTCCCATCTATCGAGTCAAAGAGAATGAAATCTTGCAAAGCAAAATTGGCTAACGACACAAACTGAATCTGCCGAGAAGTTAAAAATAGAAAAAAAATATATTCACCGATCAACTAAGCTACAAGCTACTTTCATTTATAAAAATGGTTCCTTTTTTTTAGTCAAGGTTCAAGTCGAATTTTTTTACGAAGTACAAAATTTAATATATATAATTGCAACACAATTTTATTTTCATGATTTTCAGTTGACCCTGCTCTTTAATATTATCTTACAATTGTATTTTCAAGCTGATTCCATAATTTTTTTATTTCTTTTAGAGACATATGCTGATGCTGAGAAAAAAATAAAAGATCTCGAGACGCGGACCCATGTGTTCACTACAGACAGCGAGAATCAGGCAGCCGCCAGAGAGCAGAATATAATGAAAAAATACAAACTGAAAGGTAACAAATATGAGACGCAAGACATTCAGAAGATGCTGGCAGCTTCTGCGTTTGATGTGAAGACAGGAAAAGAAGATACCGGTGATTATGCTAAAATATTATATTTACAACGTTAATACACTGCCACAATTTTTGTCACCTTTTATGAATCTCAAGCTTGTATTACTTCCAATTTTCTTTTGTGATAATCTTTTGAAATTCCAAGCGCACATACTTAATTACATTAACGAAATCTTTTCTTTCAAGGAACAATATGGGTGCTTAATTTTGATATTATTATTTTTAGGTGCAGTTACGAATGCGCCGAAGAAAAGATCCGTGAACACCAAAAAGAAAGTCCCAGGAAAAAAGAAAGTTGTTTCCTCGAAGATCAAGCAGGCTAGGCAAAAGAAAATCTGGCAATCTCAGATCGTAGAATCTAATTCTGAAAAGTGGAGCAGTGTACAGTATGATGATTTAGCCTCCGAACTATCTAGCGACGACGATATTTACAAAAGTATCGAGCATGGACGAGAAGATGCGGCAGAATTGGTAGGGCCGGGGTCAAGTGGATGCGATGTGCGCGCGAAAAGAAAAGAAAGTAGTCCTGCGAGTCTCAATGACTTTGAAAAGACATTCGGTACGTACAAATAATTTGCACTTATTTGATTAGTTTTATTTAAATATTTTTTTACCGTTATATCACTTTTCCATCCAGAAGGCGATAGCAATAACAACGGTGCTGATCCAGCTTCGATAGTCTTAGATCCCAAACTCGTTTTTAATAGTTCGTGTTTGATGCAAGAGCCGGCTACAAGAAGAGTTGCAGGAAACATGAGTTTAGAAACGGTGGATAATAATTTGCGTAGGACTGCGAATCCAACTGCTCCTACAGGAATCCTCGATATATTAAGTGAGCTTACTGTTTTTACTTTTATGTCATATTCTTTAAAATAAACTTCATAATTTAAAAATGTACTTATATTTATATTCATTTCGTTTACGAAATTAAAATATTTAAATTCACATGTTATGCATAGATTCGGACGACTTGAGAACGGTTATTGTAAAATGCTATCGCCGCCTATCTGCGCAAATTGGACAATGCCAAAGTCAACTTACGGATTTGAGCTTCCGTCAAACAGAAATCATGTCTGGGCTCAACACAAATACTCTCAAAAAGATTACGAGTATTGACACAACAATAGAGAAATATAGCCTTGGGGAGCTGCCCTTTAAAACGATGTCGGATTTCGACGTCTTCGACAATAAAATCAAAACAAATAGGTCTATTAGGAACGACATCGTAATAGTTTTACAATTTCATACTATTCCATTTTACAGATAAAGTGCTCAGTCATATAAACCTATTTGGCGTTTGTTTTTAGACTAACGGCATGTCAGCCCTCATATCTTCAGATTCGAAGTATCTGATAAAAAGTGTTCGCAACATATTGCAAAGGTTTATGTCACGAGATTTAATTTTGATGTTCACTGCGGTTAAACAATCTGGTAAAAAAAAAGTCATCAAGGATGAGACCACGTTCTACACTTGCATACGAGGTATAAATAAAATTTGTGTTTTCTGAGTTCAATTATGTTAATCTTATTATACTAACAAACATATTTTTTCTAAACTCTAGATGCGATCCTTACAGAGTGTCGCAAAACGCCATGCGACCCACCAGTCAAAGAAAAACAATTACAAGAAGCTATCGGATCGGTCATTAATAGTGCTAAAGATTGGGATGGCCACCGCCAAAGCAGATCCAAAAAATAAAATTAAAAAACGTTAGTCGCTGTAAAGCTTTCTATGATCTCTTATGTGATACATTATCATCTATTGTACATTTTATGTGTAATATTATATCTAACCATCTCGTGTTATATGCCAATTAAAGTTGCAATAATTAAGCTGGTGTTATTCATTTTATATTATATATATGAGACCTTCCAGGTCTATCGGGCAACCGGGATATAATACCAATCAGGGCATGATCAGGACCACATATGTTCCCTAATGTGGGCCTGTTCAGTAGCCTGATCAGGGCCGAATCAGTAGCCTGATCAGGGCCGAATCAGTAGCCTGATCAGGGCCGGATCAGTAGCCTGATCAGGGCCGAATCAGTAGCCTGATCAGGGCCGAATCAGTAGCCTGATCAGGGCCGAATCAGTAGCCTGATCAGGGCCGGATCAGTAGCCTGATCAGGGCCGGATCAGAAATGCCGTTACATGCCACATCAGGGCCGGAAGAGCGGCATGATCCGGGCCGGATTATCAGTTAGGGACAGCCTGATCCGGGCCGGATCCCCGCCGGAATAAATTTCTGCTCGGGTAGGGCTCTTCCTCTAGCGACGAATTCCGGCTCGTTCACTTACGTTTGGAGCATCTTAGCCTGTGGTTGATTTTTGACAAAGTAATTCGAAGTGAACAAAGGCGAGCCGGATTGGACTGATTGCGATTAACGATTTATCGAGATTATAAGATATTGAAGGAAGGAAGAAAGGAAGGAAGGAAGTTTGAGGACGCCTTCTTTTCCCGATTTCGTCTCGTATATATTTGGTGAGCTCCTTTCGTTACCGTTATTTTGGAGATTTTTGTGCATTTAATTGAAGTAATACCGTCTAGGCCTTTTGTCTCGACGGCACATTTTCTCGCTTACCGGGACTGAATGTCGTTCCAGTCCCTCTAAGTAAAAGGACGATAGTGCCGGATACCGTTATCTTATTTAGCTTTTCCTTTTATCGTAGAGTATCTTTTATATCGAATAACTTGTAATTACTTGTGTTTTGCGGAATTTTAGTGCTTTGGAATTGTCGAATATTTGATAAGTTACCGATTCTTTTCTCGACCACGTGGAAACCCTTCGGGCCCCGGCGTCCCCGGCTTGGCCGTTTCCCGTTGAGTCTGTCTAGTTGCTTTAATTCCAAATCTTTTGGACTTTTCTATCTTTTCCGGCGTTATATGTCGCTTTCTTATATTGAATTCTGGACTCTAAATAATTCTTTTATCGGCCGTAGATTACTCATGTATTTTTCGCTGTCGTTATAAGGAATGGCTTCCTCCTCTTGATTTACTTAACCCTTTGCACTCGGGACCTTTTTCGCGCGGCGCACCAGCAACTCGAAGCGTTTTGTAGCGTATTTGGTGAATTTCTTACCTCTAACTTAAAATGATTACACACATAAAGTAACACATAAAACTTTTATATTTTAATATTAAATGTATCTTTACATATTTAAGATGATAATTTCTCAAACGTTACTCTTTGTAATTTTGCATTGTATGGTATTTGAGATAACAACTGCCGAGATGCATGCCCGGCTTGTCGGGACAAGTGTCACAATAATACGTTGTTTGGTGTCTTTTGCCGGGCTTATTTCTTCGGGAGCAGACTTTGCAATCTTTTCAGAATGGTCCATAGAAGAGGCTGGTACAGGTTAGATTGCGATAGGGCCACTTTCAAAAAATTCCTTTACTTTTCGGTACTTGCAGTCCTTTTTTTGATTTTTGAGAATACACGAAATTGCACCTTTGGGAGGCTGTATCTCGAAAACGGCTGGGTTTAGGGCTTTTTCCTTGAAATTTTGAAAGATCTCTTAAAGCAGAAAGTCAGAATGGTCCATAGAAGAGGCTGGTACAGGTTAGATTATATAGAAAGAGCGTAAGAACCCGCGTCGAAGAAAGTAAACGAAAACAGTTAGTCCCGCGTATCGAGTTACCGCAGCAAACCAAGTGGTGAGCGATAGTCACCTCTCGAGTTGCGGTAGCACACCCCATGGTGAGTGAGAGTCACCTCTCGAGTGCAAAGGGTTAATATTTCAATTTTGGAGAAATTCGTAATTAACGTCTTATTGTAATATTTTTCCGATACCTTACGCTGCTGTTCGAGCGTAGAGTCGCCTTTTTTTGTGTGTACTCGCCTAACGCGAGAATAAAGGACGTACTGACTATCAGTGGCGTACCTACGATTAATTTATTGTTGCCGCGTATAATATTCTTGTGTTAATTTTCTGAGAGCTTGCCGTTTCTTGTGACTATTGTATATTACTTGTACGATCTATGTTAATTTATTTGCGTGCCTTTTATACCTGTGTTCCTCGCCACAATTATATCGCTTACTATCTGACTCTTTCCGATTGTCGGGAAAATTCGCGAGTGACTTTGTTCTGTGTTTTCGTACCGATACGAAGTTAAACTTTTATTCTCGCGTGTATTTCGTAATCGCGGATTTATTGAAACATTGTCGAAAACATCTCTTGCGTCGGCGCGGATTCGTCCCGCTGCCGTATCGTTTCGCCTCAGGGCCGCAGTCCCTCGTTAGTTCCGCGTTTCGTATTTACGAATTTTTGGTTTATATAGAATCCCTCAAGAACCTCTTGCTTTGTATTAGTATTCTAAGGATTTTGTGCTATGATTTCGCTTTCGCACCTTAGTGAATCTCACTAACGATTCACTTTATCTTTTCTGCTTTTCTCACACTGTCGCATTCTGTATGGCTTGCATGCCGCTTTCTTGCCTTTATTTAATATAGCTTCGGTGCGTTAACCTTACTGATTTTTCTCTAATCTCTTTCTTTTACCTTTTCTCTTATCGCCTGCCTATTCCTTCTCTCGTCTAGCCTCTTGAACGCCACGACGCTCTCCCAGGTGAGCTAGCCTCCGAACCAGGTATATTTCTGGAGTTCTCGTCGACCGCTTGATTCTCTCTCTCTCACGCTTCTGTTTCGACTTTTCTTCGCGCTTCCTTCTCCTATCTTGGCGGTGTCGCCGTTTTCGTGTCTCGTTCATTTTCCCTATTTGGCGGTGTCGCCGTTTGTGAATCTGTCTCTTCACGTTATTGGCGGAGTCGCCGTTTATTGCTGTTTCTCCTTTCTATCTTGGCGGAGTCGCCGTGTACTTATATTTCTCTTTTCTATCTTGGCGGAGTCGCCGTTTATCGATCTTTCTCGTTTCTATCTTGGCGGTGTCGCCGTTCCTATCGCTTCATCCCTCTTCCCTTGGCGGTGTCGCCTTCTCGGTTTCCCTCTCCTTTTCGTTGTTCCGGGCTTTCCCGCGTTTTTCCAAAGATCTCTAATATCTCGAGTGCCCTGCACTCGCGGTGTTCTCCCCGGAGACCACCTGGCGCCCAACACTATTTAGTATCGCGTATCGGATCCAGTGAATATCAAAATTTCTTGAGAGAGAATCATACGGCGTTTTGTGTACGGTACCCTATTTCCCGAATACTTCGTATCTATCTCCTTGAGTATTGAAACTTTCTTTTTTTTTGGGGAATAACGTCGCACCGTGTATCTCTTTTTTTGCAGAGTATGAAGATAAGACTGGAGGTAGTCGTTATCGATGTCAATATGTGGGAACTCTTGGACGAGTATTGCTGCCAACGCGAAATTCGTCTTATGCTGGACATCGCGCAGACGCTCGTGGATGCGAGAGCTCTGCTAGTCGTAACGGAATGGCCGACGCACGTGAACGATACTATTTTCACAAGGTTCCGAAGGTTCTTAGTCACCATTCGTCAGTCCGCCGTGCGTCCCGTGTCGCAGAAGCAGCTCGCGCATCTGTACGACGACGAGATATGCGTACAGTTTTGGTGTCAGGGACATACGAAAGACCTCGATTATTATCGATTTAAATCGCTCCTTGCAGATCGCAAGTCACTCTGGTTCTCGACGGACCAGGGAGGGGTCGTACGGTTCGTGAAGGAGTCGAGGAGACCGCTCGACCTTAATGACCTGCGTGACTGTTTCGCGAACCCCGTCATGGGCAGCTTAGTCCGAACGGGTTACGAATGTAGTTGCGTTGTTTACCAGACCTGCAGCGGTGGGAGCTCGTCCGTGGACTCCGCGATACGATTGCTTTTTCACGTGTACGCGAGTTACGCCGCGAATAACTACGGTTTGGAGCGGTGTGGCAAGGTCGACGCGTCGAAATTGTTTCAACCGGATTACGTCAAGTCGCACGGTGTCGGTAGTCTCTCGTGGTCCCACGCGGTGCACGCGAACGACATTGTGATGGCCATCGCGATACCGAAGACGTTCACGGGGTGCATATTAAACTCTATTGCGCGACTGACCGATGTCAAGGCGGCGGTAGCAGAGTTCAGAAAGGCGCTAAAGACGTTCGTGGAGGAACACGTTGGCGCCTTCCCTTCGGTACTCTTGTACGGTTCTGCCGTGCACAGTAACTGTTGGTCGATCGTATCGAGCAAGAGAGACCTCTCCAAGTTGCAGTCCGAACCGTCTTCCAGTCGATCGGTGAGACAATCCGGCAGATTAAAGTCCGTCTTGAATTTGAAGCAGTACCAAAGACAGTCGTCACCACCAACACCGGTGCCGTCGACGAGTCGCGGTATCCGTGTCGCGGCTACACCAGTCGTGTCCGATCGCGTTAGTCCCGAGCTCTCCCGTGCCGAGTTGTTCGCGATGTATGGCAGTGTTCGTACGTTCGCGGAGAAGGGCACCAATACGGATGTCGGTCTCGAAGAGATGGTCAATGTCATGTTCGAGGCGCGGCTTACCAACATGGCCAATTCGAAAAAAGACGCCAGTACGAACACGGAGGTACCCTTTGACGTCTTGGTGCAAGCGGCCGTTGAGGCGCGGCTCACGGGTTCGGTTCCCTCGAGGGACGCAGCCGCCGAGGCCGATGCTCGGCAGTCGTCGACGCGCTCCGACAAGGCGACCTCGGAGGTACCCTCGATCCTGGAGGTATCGGACTCCGATGGAGACTCGGACGTCGAGGTTCTGTGCGTGGTCGATACGGAACCGCGAATTGAGATAAGCGATAGGGAGGATGACGATGATTTCGAGGGGAAGGAGGAGGAGGAATACGTTCCTCCTGTGAGACGAGCGCCGACGAAGCAAAGTACTTTGGCGAGGTACATTATTAGCGATACGCGCACCTCACCGATCGCGACACGTTCGGCGACAGTCGATGCGAGGTCGGGTCGTGGACGCGGTGACTCGAACGTGCGGTCGGGACCGATAGCCAGCACCAGCGGTACGCAGCGGGCCGAGAGGCGGTTCGATTGCATCGAAAACGTTGCTATTGTGACGTGGTACGTACACAATTCGTACATGTTAGCGACATGTAGTTTCGATACTTTTTACAAAAGGTTATCCAAGATACCGGAGTTGCGTGGAATAAGTTTCGCTAGGATTCGGAATCACGTTGAATCGTTGAAGAGGAAATCCGCGGAGGAGATCTGTTTTCTGGGAATTCCGTTTGATATTGCGGAACGATTCGCTCGATTTAAATAAGTAATAACGCTGCACGACTCGACTCTCTGCAAGTTCGTAATATTTTCTTATTTCGTTTTGCGTTCCTTAACCTTACTTTCTTAACGTTACTGTCATACAGTTCTTACCCGAAGACCGATCGTGTGTAAGTTTCTAAGTGTTTTTTTTGGTAATTTCGTTTCGATTCTTATCCTCAGTTTCGTACTGTTCTGCACGTTGTATTGCATTTTTTTGTGTGAAAACTTTCTTTTTTACTGCCACCCACCGTTCTGCGATTTATTGCGTTTTTATTTTTGTTTGTAAAGTTTTTTTCTTCCGCCACTTCTTTCAGTGGCTCGTGTAATATTGCGTTTTTTGTGTTTTTTTTTTAAAGTTTCTTTCTTTGGAGGCCCCTTTCCTCGTGTCATCCGAAACATTGCGTTTTGTTTTTTTACATGTTTTTCTTTACCGTTACTCTGCGTTACCATTATGTAAAACATATTGTTTTGTTTTGTGAAAAGTTCTATGTTCATGTTACATAAAGAGACGCACGTTCTTTTTTCGTTCATTCATATCGAGTACGTTTATCTCTACCCCTTCCTACGCATCGTCTTGACATTGGTTCTCTCGGGGGCGAGTTACTCTCGGCTCGTCTTTTCTTTCAGGTATTTTTTCTTTTGTTTTTTTTATTTCAATCGTTTTATCCAGACGAGCTACCCAGCTCGTCTTTTCTTTCAGGTACTTTCTTTTTTCAGGGTAACTGTCACGTGTCGTTATTGTTACAGATAATGGACAACGGTGAGGAGTCAGGTGGTTCGACCCCGAGCACGGAGGACATGGAGGATTACGTGACGAACCTTGACGACGCACGGAACAGGAAGTTGCTCAAGCTTATGGTACGTTGTGTTTAATGGAAGACAATTTGTTATGGTTTTTTTCCCGTACAGTATTTCGTCACTCGTTTGTTACAGTTATTTCGTCAACTAAGGGAGGGACCTGGACGGAGACGTCATTCGTTTTGTGCAGACGTTTGTTCTACGTCGGGAGATTCGTCGCCTCCTGAAGCACAGTCATCGGAAACCGAGTCTACGTCGTCGGACGATGATTTTTATGCATTCTTGCAACCGATGGAACGTTGGGAACCACGGCAATTGAACGTGAGCGAGCCTGTTGTTGCGTTCTTTTTTTTCATGATTCTTATGTATGTCGCGTTGTTTCTGCATAACTTGTAACGTATGGAAAGTACAAAGTAATTAGTAACAACAAATTTTAATACATATTAATTTTTTTAAATTTTGTATTTATTCATTTCTTTCATTCCTTTTATTTTTTCAAGTTTCTGTTTATCTTCTCTCGTTCTTCCTTGCTAGACGGCGCGGGCTTGCGGGACGGTGGGGGCTTGCGGGACGGTTGGGGCTTGCGGGACGGTGGGGGCTTGCAGGATGGTGTGGGCTGGCGGGAGGGCGCGGGCTCGCGGGTCGTGTGCATGTAGGGGTGGCATGCGTACGTGTGCCTGTGGGTCGCGCGCGTTTATTGGAGGGGCACGCGCGTTATTGGTCGCGCACGTGTGGGACGCGCGTTAATAGTTGCGTACGTGTGGGATGCGCGGTTATAATCGCGTGTGGGTGGGATGCGCGTTGATGGTCGCGTGGTCAGGTCAGGTTACGGTCCTGGGTCCAGGTCAGGTTGCGGCCCTGGGTCCAGGTTAGGTTAGGTTAGGTTACTGCAACACTTAGACGAGTGGCTGGACCGTGGCTCGGGCAGGTTAACCTTCCGAGCGACGCAGGTTATCACCGGGCACGGTTGCTTCGGCAGATACCTGTGTCGCATCGGAAGGGAGGAGGCGCCAACTTACCACCATTGCGGAGGGGACCAGGACACGGCGCAGCACACGCTCGAAGAATGTCCGGCATGGGCAGAGCAGCGCCGTGTCCTGATCGAAAAAGTGGGAGGACCCCTCACCCCCCCCCCGGGCCTTATAAGGGCCATGCTTAATAGCGAGGGGGCGTGGGATGCTGCGACCTCCTTCTGCGAGGAGGTCATGCTGCAGAAGGAGGTCGCAGAGAGGGAGAGGGAGAGAGCTCCCTCCGGGGTGCGCAGGAGGAGGGGACATGGGCGCGGCAGTCGTGTCGCCGCGCCCCCACCATGAGCCCCCCCCCCCCACCTTAGTGGTGAGGCTGGGCCTGTTGGCCACGCCTCCAGGACCGGCCGGGGGAGGGACGAGTAAACGCCCCTTCTACCGGCCGGCGCGAGTTGGTGGTGGGTTCGCCCCTTCCCACTCTCCTCGTTGGAGGGGTTTTGAGGAGGGGCGTTCAAACGCCCTTATAAGGGCGATCACCGCGGCCGCCGGCAGTCTGGGCTGGGGGACCCAGGCTGCCAGCATAGGCGGCCAAGGTGTGAGGCGCGGGCGGGTGGCCTGTCTGCGCCTCAGAAGGCAAGAAAGGGGAGGGATTAACCCCTCCCCCGAGGACGAGCCGTAAGGCGTGGCTCGGAGGGGGGTACCGGTAGTGTTCGAAGATTTCCCCCACGTTAAAAAAAAAAAGAAAAAAAAAGGTTAGGTTAACAGTCTACTTGGACGGTAGAATTTTTTATATTTTGGTGTACACGAATGGGACGGGGAGATGCACCTTCGGGTGCAATATTTCCGATTTTGATCGGTTCGTTTTTGAGAAAAAATTTTTTTTTTTCAAAAAAATAAAAAAATTTGTATATTTACTATTTTAGAGCATGCTCGGGGCTTTTCAGACCACACCATGTTTTTTTTTGTTCCAGGCGTGGTGGAGATACAGTCGTTTTTCGGAAAAACTTGATTTTTGGACTCTCGGTGACGCACATTGGGGTCTTTGACGATACCTTCGGCTTAGTTGCACCATTTCCGATGACAAACACTGATATACAGTTTTTCTAGACGACTTTTTGGGAAAGTCAATATTTCGTCCTGGGTCTCCGAGGGATTCACTTTTCTGGACGTTTCGGACAATTTGCAAACTGTGGTGAGTGGTTTGTAAGTACATTTTTTTTTCAAATTTGTATGGGAATGGAACTGAAAAATTCTGAAAAAATTTTTGCAAAAAGGTCTTCCGGCAAACGCGTCTGGCGAGACACTTTTTTCAAAACTTTAAAATCGATCCACCTCCCCCAGCGCTATAAATTTCATCAAAATCGTTGAAGCCGTTTTTGAGATATCTCCCTTTTTGTGAAATTCGAGCGGTGGGGGAAGGGAGATTTTTCTAAAAAGGTTCCCGGAAAGTGGGGTTCATCGGACGTAACTCTATGTATGAGATTGTTTATATGTATGAGAATGAACGTTTCGTATTTTTTCTAGATTGGAAACGATGGTCTGTAGCGCCATTACCAAACTGGATGAGACGAACGCGAGGAGGTACATGCGTTCCTCCTAGTTTAGTGTTAAAAAAAAAAAAAAAAAACTAAAACCTCGGGGTGTGACGGCATTGGAATTCTGAGCTATCTTAATCTAACGTAACCTAACCTTGCAACCGGTAGCGAAACGAATGGGGATTGCGGCCTTGTCAGTCTTTAGTTGGCACGCCTGGTGCCTGATGGAACCAGAGCTGTTATATATTTGGTATTGCAAGTTGTTAGTTAATAAGAAAATCCAGGAATGCAGTCCGAGGGGGGGTATATATATACCTGTATATATATATATATATATATATATATATATATATATATATATATACACCTGTGTATATATATATATATATATATATATATATATATATATGTCAGGAGGCAGGTTCAAGGACATTTTTTTGAACGGATTTTCCTTACCCCTATTCGATCAGAAATCGCATTGCGAATGCAATGGAAGGTGTCTGAATCCCGAAACATAAACCGTTTCCGATATATAGCGAAAATCGCATATAACGGCAGTTCTGCGGACTCCGTCTGAACGGTACTTTCCGGAACATCTATAGATTCCAGGACTTTAGTTAAAGGTTGATACCGGGACATTTAAGAATTCCGGGACACCGATAGATGGGTTTATTTAGGGACAGGTCAATATTCCAGGACATTAGTGCATTGGTTTGTTTGGGGACACCTCAATATTCCAGGACATCGATGAATGGGTTTGTTTAGGGACTTATAAATGTTCCGGGACATTTGGACTTCCAGGACAGTTCCCGTTATGTTACCAGTTTCAAGGGCAATTTCCAGGACAGCAACAAAGCTGCAATATCTGACTATTATATCTAACTTTCAATATCACCAGTGATAAATGCGTTACATCCATTTGGTTGCAAGACATCGTACTGATACAGTAAAATATTATTTACGTCAAGATTGCTTTACTCCTGTTTATAATGTATGTCTATTGCTAATGAGCATATAAAGAATAAATTGTTAGTTTTGAAGACAGCTATTATTCGTATTGGTATCGCCAGTTGGTTATTTGTTCATTAACTGCCATGCTATATCTATAAAACCGACACCAGTGGCCGAGTGGTTACCGTACTAGTCCAGTACTATCGGTGACTGGAAGATTCTGGATTCGATTCCCGTTAATAGCGAAAATGTTTTTCGCTTGTAATGCGTGACACAATCGTGACACGATTGGACACGAAGCTGGTACATATATTTTTTAATAATCATGCTCCGGAATATGCCATTAGACCATTAATATTAAATTTTTATGTTTGAAATAAAACTTCCATAACGTACTTTTCAAGATCTATTTAATATCGCAACTGTCAACCACGTGAACGAGATCTTCAGATTAATATAATTTACGTGTGCTGAATAGAATATTCCTGTTCAGAAATCATCCATGCCTTTGCAAACGCGCAGTACTAATGCACTGTGCTTGGCCAGAAGTAGAGAAAACTTTATGCTGCATGTTATTCTTAAGAGATGTATTACGAGTCACATATCTTTATTCAGTTCGTATTACAAGTATTGTCCGTCCTGGTATTGCAGTTCTGGAATTTGACGATATAGCCTTTACCTAATAGACTGATTGGCAGTTTCCAAGCCCTACGACTTAAACAAAGAAAAACACACCTCAAATCTTTGCACGTGAGTAGTAATATATGTGTATGGGGTGGGGGGTTGAAGTCCCAACTCGTCAAGATACGAAGGTCCAAAAACCCGAAATTTATTTTCTCAACCGATAGATATTACGACATTTTTACGATAAAAACAGGTAAACATGTCGTAAAACCTATCAGGTGGGAAAATATTTTTCAGGTTTTTGGACCTTCGTCTCTTGAATCAGTTGGGATTTCAACCCCCCCCCTCCCCCCCAAACTGATTTCTGGAAAGCAAATATTCATGAAACATATGGCATTCGTGTTATTGTAATAAATTTATGATTTTTCACAAGCTGAGACTGACAAATATTTCTGGTATAGACTGTAATATACTATCATGGGGTTGCATTTTTTGTTTGTGTATATTGCGGTCCCTGGCAACTACCAATAGTCGATCCTAGCAATATCCATAGTAAAAACTATATAGCATCTCACGGGCGGTTGATATGTTAGGTATATGTTTCGAGACGTTACCGAGACTTTTAATTTCGTCAGCTACCGGGACCGATGCTGGATATTTTTGTGAATGTGTTTACACTAGTATATTTAGCATGCAACAATTCAAAAAAGATTCTGCGATAATATCAAAGCATACATTTTATAGTTTTTGTCTGAACGACATTGGAGTCAAAACAGAGGCCGCATCTATTTTTGTCTAGAGTCCCTCTAGTAAGAGTCCGGCCAACACCCGGAAGGGGCGCCATATTTAGGGCTTGTTTGGCGCCACCATGACATTGCGCGAGACTCGATCGAGTCTCGCGCCAAGTACAGGCAACCCGCCGTACAGGGCTTAACACTACCCACACTACATATACGTATTCACACACACCATTCTATTCCGGAAAGAGCCCTAAAAATGGCGAAGCCAATCACTAACAAGCCCCACCTTGGCCGGACTCTTAAGGCCTTCACACACAAAACGACGTAACGACTTAAGACGTAAGCGTAAGGAAACCAACCAATCAGAATCTAGTACATCCCCCTCCAAGGGGACAGTATCCAATTCTGATTGGTTGGTTTCCTTACGCTTACGTCTTAAGTCGTTACGTCGTTTTGTGTGTGAAGACCTTTACTATTTTTGTCTATACTAGAGTCCCTCTAGTAAGAGTCCGGCCAACGGTGGGGCTTGTTAGTGATTGGCTTCGCCATTTTTAGGGCTCTTTCCGGAATAGAATGGTGTGTGTGAATACGTATATGTAGTGTGGGTAGTGTTAAGCCCTGTACGGCGGGTTGCCTGTACTTGGCGCGAGACTCGATCGAGTCTCGCGCAATGTCATGGTGGCGCCAAACAAGCCCTAAATATGGCGCCCCTTCCGGGTGTTGGCCGGACTCTTACTAGAGGAAATCTAGTCTATACTCTATCCAATGATAGAATGGACAGAATCGAAAGAAAATTCGTCCGCTACGGACTTCCTATTCTCTCCTATTCTCTCGTTAAATAGAGTATATTCCCCACGCAATATGCGACATCTCTACTGTTTCCGGTTATTGCGGGAGACTTTCCCGCCTATTTCTCGATATTGCGCGAGACTTTCCCGCCTATTTCTCGATATTGCGCGAGACTTTCCCGCCTATTTCTCGATATTCCGTGCGCGTTTCCGCCCGCATTAGTGCTGATGGGTACTTCGCAAGAAACAAGCAATCCTATTGATCCTGCTAAAGAAAGTACGTTTTCCAGGTAATTAATAAATAATGTAAATATGATGTATTTAAATAAATGTCGTTGAGGTTGCTAAAACTTTGTATAGATCGACCACAAATGACAGAGCCCGCTTTAACCAACACGCTCAATGATATTGTCGACTCACTTATATCAGGTAACATAAAATTGTTTACATACTGGATAACTTAATAACTAACCAATTTGAATACAATAAATTTAATGTGATGAATAATTCACATGCGGATTTTAGAAAATCTGAGTTATTCCTCCCTGAACGATGTGTCCATCACAGCGCTGACGGATGGGCTCGAACTGGAGTTATCTGCCAATGATAAATTGCTTACAGATGGTATGTATCAAATCAATCCTTTCGCAAGCTAAATTCTATTCCATATTATTATTCTGTTTCCTGATCGTCCGTTTGCAAACCACAGTAGCTGCAGGAGTATATTCTACTTTAAAATGATTGTTGCGTAGGTCAAATTCTGCTCTACAAAATGACATACGAAAGAAAAACTTTAAAGTAGAATGCATTCCTACAGCAACTGTGGTTTGCAAAGAGACAATCAGGAAACAGAATCATAATATGGAATATCATTTAGCTTGCGAAAGAAGTTCTTTCTTAAGAACAACTACCGCAGTGGAACTTTCTTTTAAAGAAGAAACGCAGTAGAAGTTTCAAGAACATTTAGCGCAGTAGAACTTTGTTCTTTAAAAGAAGAACATCTACTGCGGTAGATGTTCTTGAAAGTTCTATTGTGGTAAATGTTCTTGAAAGATCAACTGCGGTAAATGTTCTTGAAATAGCATTTCTTTTGCCAACTTTGAAAGAACTTCTTTCGCAAGCAAAATGATATTCCGTATTATCATTCTGTTTCCTGAAATCCTTTAAAATGATTGTTGCGTAGGTCAAATTCTGCTCTACAAAATGACATACGAAAGAAAAACTTTAAAGTAGAATATATTCCTACAGCAATTGTGGTTTGCAAAGGGACAATCAGTAGCAACCTTTCTTTTAAAGAAGAAAGTAGAAGTTTCAAGAACATTTCTTTTAAAGAAGAAAGTTCTATTGCACTAAATGTTCTTGAAACTTCTACTGCGGTAAATGTTCTTGAAAGTATCTTCTTCTTTGGAATAGTCCTGTTTTGAGCCAATAAATACAATTTAATACAATTTAAATTATTAAATTGTATTTTTTAAAATTATAATCATAATTAAAAATTTAATTATACTTCAAAAGTTCAGCGGTTTCCACATGTGTGGTTAAAACTAAACGAAATTTATGAAAAGTTTCCAGTTTCCTTAGTGGTTAAAAGAAAAGTGCATCCGGTTCATGTAAAATAATGTGTTTTTTATCGATTAACAATGTCTTACCAAAAACTCCACGCGCTTCAATGTCTATAACGGTAATCTGATCATGTAGAAAAGTCCTTAGATAAATCTATAACAACTTACAGGTGGTTTTTTTAATGCCATTGTTTTAATGTTTTCTATTTGTTCGAAGGGGTCCCCCTATCATTAATTATATTTGGATCTGGAGATTCTTACATGGTCAGAATATCGTTACAAACTGTTAAGGGCATTATACAAAATCAAATAAGTTTGCGATGCACCCTTCTCTTCTTAATAAAATCTATAACGTATGACGATTTCCATATACCTGTTGTTCCTATAGGTCGTAGTAAGTATTAATTTTTTGTAGGGGAAACAAGTATAAAGTTTGAGGAAAGCGCCTCCAGCGATACCCCATCAGAAAAGGCCACAAGCGACAATGAAATCTCCAATTCAGAGGGATCGGAGTACATCCCATCTGACGCTGAGCAAAGTGACAACAGTTTTTCCGAAGAAAACAACGCGGATGAAGCTCCAAAAGTCTCAGTCTCTGCCATTAATTCCAGCTGTAATTCCGCAGAGTACAGTCTTCACGGGTCATTTAATGTGCCTGGGAACTCCGGTTGCGATGAACGCGAACAATTAGCTGAAAAATCTCGAGGAAAAAAAGGCGGTCAGAAGAAAAACTTTTGTATCTACTGTAAAACTGAACAGAGCAAAATCGCGCGCCACTTCGCCAATAAGCATTCGGATAAAATTGAGGTTCAGAAGTTCATCAACCTCCCGAAAACCAGCAATGAGCGGAAAAAGGCCATTGCACAAATACGAAAAAAAGGGAATTTCATATTCAACGTAAACAAAGAATGGAACGGCGGAAAGCTTATTCCCGTCCGAAGACCCAACAAAGACGAGTTACGTCGTGGCCAGAATTTCGTAGCGTGTGCTAAGTGCCGTGGTTTTTACGCAAAAAATAATATCCGCCACCACTACCGTCAGTGCACAAATAAAAGAGGTGGTAACATACGAAATGTGTTATCACTTGCACGGCGAACAGTTGGACGAATTCATCCGAATGCTTCTCTCGTATTGCGGCGAGACGTAATTCCAATAATGAGAGATGATGACATCAGTCGCATCGTTCGATACGACGAGTTAATTATTCTCTACGGGAATAAACAATGCAAAAATCTGCGTTTGGCTCATCAACACGATGAGATAAGGGCTCATTTACGAAGACTTGGCAGGTTCCTCGCGATTGTAAGGACATTTGATGCCAGCATTACGGATATGGCGTCAGTATTCGATCCCAAATATTATAACGCAGTTATAGATGCAGTAAATGTCTTGGCCGGCTTAGATGCAGAAACACAATTATATACCACACCTTCAAATGCCTCAGCAATTGGCACGGCGCTAAAGAAATTGGGGCTCATACTTGAAGCGGAATGTATCAAAAAGCACGACGAATTGAAAAAGAAGCATACGAAAAATTTTTTGAAACTTCTTTCTGAAGATTACGGATGCAGCATCAACAAAGGAGTTACCGAGACACTGACACACATTAAGCGGACAAAAAAGGTCAATTTACCGAAGACAAAGGACATCAGAACGCTCGATACTTATCTGGATGATATAATCACCACAATGTATGAGAAACTAATTGGGAATTACGACTTTCAGTGCTGGAAAAATCTCGCAGGCGCAGTATTGATAAAACTGCAACTTTTCAATCGTCGTAGAGCAGGAGAACTTGAACGTCTCTCTCTAGAAGAATTTGAGAACCGGCAAGGTATTAATGAAAACGATGAGTTATATCAGGGATTGTCAGAACGAGACAAAGTGTCTGCCAAAAAATATGTTCGCATCGCAATTCGCGGGAAATTGAATAGAACGGTTCCAGTACTTATGAGCACTAAAATACTGGAAATCGTGCAGCTTCTGTTAAAGCACCGCGAATCTGCTAAAGTACCATCGAAGAACCCGTACATTTTCGGTATACCTAGTGATAACCCGAAGCGATATAAGCATCTGAGAGCCTGTCCGTTAATAAGACAATTTTCCTCTGAGTGTGGTGCACATGATGCCCTATCTTTAAGAGGGACCAACTTAAGGAAACATATCGCCACTCGCTGCGTTAGTTTAGATTTAAATGAGAAGCAGATCTCAAGAGTTGCAAATTTCATGGGGCACCACGAAAAAATCCATCGAGAAATCTATCGGCAACCCGTGGGAACGGTAGATATTCTGGATATCTCTAAAGTATTGGAAAAGGCACAAGGGCTGAATACATCGGGAGACAGCGGAAATAATACTACCGTCACTACTGACCACAACACCACGGACGGGAAGGATATGACAGGTTATTTTTTCTTTAAATTAATTAATTATTTATTCTTAATAAAATTGCATTTATCGATTATTTCTATATTTATTTTTGCCATTTATGCTTAGTAATAATTAATTTCTTAAATGCAACTATAGTCGAGTCGGCACTGGGCACCACCAATGAGGAATACTTGGAGGATTCGTTAATGTCAGCTCAACAAGCGGAATTCAAAACCTTAGTCGGAAAGCGTATGCATTCTTCGAATGAACAGTCGTCATCGGATTCAGGGGAGAGTAGCCACGCAGTAACGCGCTCAGTAAAAAAATCTAAGAAAGATTTAATGGATCTTCAATCGTCATTGAATGTTACGCCGTTATCAAAGCGTAAGATTCGAAAGATTAAGAAGGAGCCTTGCCTAACATTCGATTCGTCGCCGGAAGCTATGCGAACATCAAAGCGTAAGCTAAGAAAAGCTAAGAGGCCGTCACGTCCTAAGTCGCTAACATCACCATCGCATGCAAAGTCTAAAGTTAAGGAGCCCACCAGTCCGAAACAAACAAAAAGACGTTCCAGTAAGCAACATTTCGTTTTCATTTTTTTTAATGAACTAGTGTAGATTGGTATAAAAATATTTGTTTGTAACACATGCGCGAAAAGTCTCGTTTTTTGTGCATTTGTTACAAAAAGTATTATGTGATACTTGTACGAAATAGCATCACAAATTACTATTCCTTCAAGATATTTGTATTCTAAAAAATATTATTAGTTTAAGTACATAATAGCTTCATAATCTTCAAGGCATGTTTAAATGACACTTCTATTTATTCTAGCTTCACCTTACGGAAAAACAACGAGACGTCGATGGACACAAGATGAACAAAGGCAAGTTTTCACTTCTTTCGGCTCCCACATCGAGGCTGACACATTACCATCGCTGCAAGAGATCTCGAAAGTCCAAAGAGATTTGAACTGTTGGCAGGATAGGACTCCTGTGATGATAAAAACATGGATCCATAATCAATTAAGGAACAAGAAGAACGGCCGTGAAATTTTCATTCCAAAGGTTGTCGATAAAGTCGTATCACGTCACATTGCATTTATTTTCGAGGAGCAAATTGCGGATGGAAAAACGCCGACACTTCACCAATGTCAGGAAGTTCGAAAGATTGATAAGAAACTACAGTCTCTGAGTGTTCAACAAATACGGCAGATCGTTTCAGAAAAAGTCAAAGGAATGTAACTAGTCCTACGCTATCGTTGGAGATTTCATAATAGCAAATTTTATTTTTCTTTTATTTTGAGCAATACTAAGTAATAAAGGTACACAAAATCACTATTTTAAGCATCAGGTGCTGAGATAGTATATTATTTCAGAAGTATCGTGGATATTTATAGTGATTATTATAATCACCAAACTACGTTTTTTTTTCTATTTTTCATTAAATGAAACATAAAGTTAGCATTTATTAATTTTTTATCTCGCTGATAGGCCTAAAACAAAAGTTTATTTTATTTTCAAGCAGAATACAAAATGTATAATATCTTTTTATTTAAATTTGTTATCCTGTGATACGTCTAAGTCAAAGCAGCATAAAGGGGTTGTTTCCTATTAGTTTCTACTTTTATATTGATCATTATAGTCACCAAACTACGGTTTTTTTTTCTTTTTTTCATTACATGAAACATAAAGTTAGCTTTTTATTCATGTTTTTGTTCCGGTGATATATCTAAAACTAAGAGTTTTTTTTTATTTTTAAGTAGAATACAAGTAGCATACAAACTGAAAAGAAAATGTCATTGATTCAAGAATTCATTCCTTTGCAGGCTGCCAAAAACATGTTTTTATTTCAATGCTATTGAAATTCTTTCAATCTCATATCTGATTGAAACAATAAAACAAGCTGTTGCCCTTCTCCTGTAAGAGTATATTTTTTGTTTCAATTACATATGAAATTGAAAGAATTTCAATAGCATTGAAATAAAAACATGTTTTTGGCAGCCCACAAATGAACGAATTCTTGAATCAATGACATTTTTGTTCAGTGAATTTATCTTTTCGTTTAAATTTATTATCCTGTGATATGCCTAAATAAAAATAGCATGAAGGGTTTGTTTCCAAATATAAGTTAGTTATTTTTGTATCTATTTATTGTTGATACCAAATAAAAGATAATGAATGAGAATGGGTTCTTTGATTTTTTTTATTCAATTTGAAGATAATACAATATTTACAATTTGAAGGTATGTATAGACATATATTGGGATAAGTATCGACTAATCACCGACCGTTACTTTGCAATTTTTTATGTGTTCTGGATCAGTTTGTGTGGTGCGAGAGCATATGCCCCCATTCGAGAATAAATCTGCAGATTAAAGCTCTGAAGAGACAAGGCGAATAAAAAAAAAGCGAGATTACGAGAAGATTATTTTAGTTAAGTGATCAAGAAGATGGAATATGAAAATTGCACGCTGCATAGTATGATTATAAAAAAAGCTCCAACACCACGGAAATTATGAGTTTTAAAGAACAAAAACGCAATTCTTGTAACAATTTCAGTCTCTTGTTCTCTTCTTCAACAACATCTTATTCACGTTGCTGTTAATCACGATATTAAATAATTATGGATTCTGGGAAGTACCATAAAGAAGTTTTATTTTTAATATAGAAACAATATAAATGGTCCAATGGCATATTCCAGGGCAGATTAAAATCTTCAGATTTTGTCGAAAGGAGCGCTTTTGATAGAAGCATATTCTAAAAGTCGGCGATTGGTTTCTGAACAGCAAAATTCCTAACAATGCATGTAAATAACATCAATCTGAACATCTTCACGTTGTTGTAAATCGCGATCCCAAATAATTACGAATCTCGGAAAGTATCTTATGGACATTTTATTTTAAATATAAAAACTGAATATAAATGGTCCAATGGCATATTAGAGGACCTATTTATTAAAAAAGATACATGCCAACTTCTATAAGATACTTTCCGAGATCCGTAATTATTTGACATTGGAGTTTACAACAACGTGAACAAAATCTTCAAATTGATATTATTTACATACGTTGTATGGAATTTTGCCGTTCACACCAGTCGCCGATTTGTAGAAGATGCTTCTATCAAAAACTGTCCTGGAAGTAGTCGAAGCACTAATTAACTGGACAGTATATTGGCATCTTTCAGGACCGTCGAATTTTTTAAATTTCAGTCATAGTCTCTGGAAACTGCCAATGAGTCCTGTAGGTAAAGGCTATATCGTGCGCTTTCAGGACCGCGATACCACGATTGACAACATTTGTAGAGCAAACTGATAAAGATATGTGACTCGCGATGCGTATCTCTTGAATAACATGTGATACCTTCTCGTTGAATAGGTTCTAATCCCAGAAAACTGACAATGAATGTACAATTTTTACGTGCGCCAACATCGTGCTGACTTACAAGGAGAAGCTCAGGTAGCCGGGTCAGGGATTTTTTTCATATTTATGGTACATAAAGTTCAGACCCCCAATAACACATGAGCAAAGCCATTCGACCCAATATTCAGGCATTTTCGAGAAAATCGATTTTGAAAATATTCGAGTACCCTATATCTCTTAGATGTAGACAATGAAAGCAGTGAGGCCGTGGCTCAGTGGGCAGCGCGTCAGCTTAGTAAGTGCAAGGTTGCTGGTTCGAGTCTCCCTGCATGCGTATTATTTTAATTTTTTTTTTATTTTTATTTTTATATTTTTTCGTTCTACGTTTATTGTTGGTGGAAGCATTTGTAACGAATAACGATTTGGTTGCAAAATAAAAGAGATTGGGTCAGAAATAAAAATTTTTTTTATTTCTCCAAGTTAAAGACAAAATGAAATGTTAGAGTACTGTCTAACAATAAAATAAAATTATTATACATTCACATCGGCTAGATGCCGCAAAACCTTTTGCTTTCCATGTTTTTACGACGAGTACCATCCAGGCTCTTGTGAAACTCCAATACAAAAATCGAAAGGTGCAGTAGCCGATGTGAATGTACAATAATTTTATTTTATTGTTAGACAGTACTCTAACATTTCATTTTGTCTTTAACTTGGAGAAATAAAAAAAATTTTTATTTCTGACCCAATCTCTTTTATTTTGCAACCAAATCGTTATTCGTTACAAATGCTTCCACCAACAATAAACGTAGAACGAAAAAAAATAAAAATAAAAATAAAAAAAAATTAAAATAATACGCATGCAGGGAGACTCGAACCAGCAACCTTGCACTTACTAAGCTGACGCGCTGCCCACTGAGCCACGGCCTCACTGCTTCCATTGTCTACATCTAAGAGATATACGGTACTCGAATATTTTCAAAATCGATTTTCTCGAAAATGCCTGAATATTGGGTCGAATGGCTTTGCTCATGTGTTATTGGGGGTCTGAACTTTATGTACCATAAATATGAAAAAAATCCCTGACCCGGCTACCTGAGCTTCTCCTTGTTAGAGGAGATTCAATATCGTCTCTCTTCTCTTCTCAGGATCCCCATGGTACTGTCTCTCTTACACTCATATGATTAAATAAGATCATATCTGAACATCTTCTTCACGTTGTTGTAAATTGTGATATCAAATAATTACGAATCTCGAAAAGAACCTTATGGACATTTTATTTTAAATATAAATGGTCCAATGGCATATCCCAGGACATATTTATTGAAAAAGATAAATATCAACTTCATGACACGATCGTGTCACGCTGTTGGTATATAACTTCCATAAGATTTTTTCTGAGATTCGGAATTATTTAACATTGCAATTTACAACAACGTGAACAAAATCTTCAGATTGATATTATTTACATACGTTGTATGGAATTTTGCCGTTCATAAATCAGTCGCCGATTTTTAGAAGATGCTGTGCCTCGCGATGTGTATCTCATGAATAACATGTGATACCTATTCTCCGTCGAATATGTTATAATCCCAGAAAACTGGCAGTGAATTTACAGGTTTTATGTGCGCCAACATCGTTTTAAATATAAAAACTAAATATAAATGGTCCAATGGTATATCCCAGGACATATTTATTGAAAAAGATATATACCTCCTTCATGACACGATCGTGTCACGAAGTTGCTATTTAACTTTCATAAGATACTTTCCGGATCTGTAATTATTTGATATCGCTGTTCAAAAATCAATCGCTGACTTTCAGAAGGTGCAACTATCAAAAGCAGCCCTGAAAGGTCTCGAAGTATTAATTAGTTTGAATGTTTATTGGAAGCTTTCAGGTCTTCATACGGAATTTATGTGTATCAAACAAATTATACAGACCTGGAATGCTCCAAAGTCCCAGTAGGTACCAGTACGTAATTGTAAAACCGCTTTAAATTTATATATACGTATATTTAATTTTATATACTTTATACAGTCCTGGAATCCCACAGAGTCCTGGAACTAGTCTATATATTGCGCAAACTGTTTACTGGATATACGTATATACAAATGTACGTATAAATCTTCGTAAAGTCCTGAAACATGTCGACAAATCGCTAATGGCATATTCCAAGACGTCCCGATAAATGCCGTTTGACATAAAAGTTTTCCAGGACAGACCTGGAACACTACAGAAGTCCTGGAAGGTACCATCAGGTATTAAAAAAAGTCCCTGAAACTACCCCGTGACATATATATATATATATATATATATATATATATATATTGTGACGTGGCATTTCGACATGCACGCCACAAAATGTAACATTCTGCGATTTCCGGCTACATCGTGGGGCCCTATGCGTGGGGAAGGGATTTCGTGGCGTTGGACTGTATATTATTTGTTGAATTTGTATTTATTTCCCTCGTGGGAACGTTTTTTTGTTTTATATTTTTCAAGCGGATCCGAAAGGATCTTGTCCAAATTTGAATACTGCGGGCCCCGAGAGTGCCAACCACGGGCCTGGTGGAGCGCGCTGGTGACGCGATGCGACAGCCAGGCCGGAGCACACACCCTGAGAGGCCAGCTACGCGGAACATTCGGCGAGCGTCTCCCCGATCCAGAAGGCATACGGAAGTTGCAGTAACGGCCTGGAACCGTCCATCGAGGGAGCAGAGGTGGATGTGATTCCCATCTCCCGAAAATATCACTGCAGCCATCCCAATCACGAAAGATGCCAGGATCTACTTTATCGGAATCGGAGAAAACAATTGAAGATCGCGAGCGCTCTGGCGAAATCGATGGGTCCGCCAATCAGCTTGGCCTAAGGGATGTATTACAGCGCGCCTCTTGGGCAGGTTCCTGATTTTCGAAATTCTTAGCGTCACTCACGGTGTGGCCGAGCCTAGGAACAGACGTGTTTTCGTCTGATAAACTTTGTATAGTCTCGTATTATTTTGTTTTAGCTTTGTCGGGATTTTTATCGTATTGTATAGTCTACCGTGCCGTTTTGCGACCGCTTGAGGAACCCAGTATCAAAGAGATTGTGTCCTGGAGATATCTGGAGCGACTAGGAGGGCGGTGAGTGACGCTTTTGTGAGTTGACCATATTTACGTGAATGAGAGATAGACCGTGACGCAGTGTCGTGCCTTACGCATTCCCGATCATTATTGTATCCGCGGATTGCTCATCGGTGGCGCTCTGGAGGATCGGTGCTATTTAATATCGTTTATTGGTCAAATGTTGGTTTTGCGTTACCGCCGATACAGTCCACGCCTCGCGGAGTCGTTTCCTTAGCGCAAGGGTATCGTGAGTCCGTTAGCACTCGTTAACGTTAAATTCTGTATAATATCCTTTTGCTTGTATATTCTGTGAGGAATGTGGTACAGCGTGTACTTCCGTATAGTATGAAGTACGATGTATATTTTTGTAGAATATTAAGGTCCTGTAAATTTGTAGATATTAGTTGGCTATAGGTCTTCGGGACCGACAGCTTAACTAATTCCTTTGGGAGATCTACGGTCCCGTTTTGCGTAAAGCGTGTGTATTCTGTATAGGAACCGTGGTTCCATTTCTTTCCCTTGTGTATTTTGTTCAGGAACCGTTGTTCCATCTCTTTTCTTATTGTGTTGAATAAATCGGGCCAGATTGTGGTTCCGTATTTAATTTTGAAAACGTTATTGTTTGTTCGTTGTAATTTTTGAGAGTGAACCTCCCTAGATTTCAGATTGCGTCTATTGTCTCCCAGACCCAGGACCCCACCGTACAAGAGCTGGCCAGGGTGTCCTTAGGAGACAGCGGTGTAACTCTGGTTATACCTGGCGCCCAATAATTTAGTATTTCATTAATTATTTCTCGCGGAGCCATTTATTTGTACGTCACCGTCAAAAAGTGTCGTCGCAATATATATATATATATATTGTAACACGAAAGTTACAATAGACTCCCTCCACTCCCCTGGCTCGAGGTCCCACAGGCCTTGAGGTTCGCACTAATATAATAGTTGATAAGTATTGCGTATTGTATATTGTATTTCTTTAGTGTTTTAGGTTTACGGCATTTAGAGATAAGATCCCTCCCCTCCACCCTTCCCTCCCTACCACCATTCCTATAGGGCACTGGCTCGAGGACCACCATCGAGGACCAACAGCACCCACCATCACCGAGGACACCATCGTGGACCTGCTCCGAGGAAGCAGCATCCCTGGAAGGAGCAAGAGAGTGGCTACGTTGCCGAGGCAGCGGAAGGCAGGGATGGCATGGGCAGGAGGACCAGCTGATCCGGCCACAGGGAAATGACGCCAGCACAGCCCACCACGACCGCCACGATTATGCAGCCCCGGTGCAGTCCCGTCACACGGGCAAGAAAAGCGTCCCGTGTGACAGCGGCGGAGCCCTCTCCCTCCAAGACCGCGGACGTGCCCGGGAGGATTTTGACAGGCCCTGGAGGCCGCCATGTTTACCGGCGCGCGCAGCCAGGCCGCGCGCCGGCGACGCCAGCACGGTGTTGCCGCCACGAGGCCCTGGAAGGCCCGGCGGCGCTGCCAACTTCAAACGGACCAATGCCCTGCCATGCCGGAACTGCCGACCAATGCCAGAGCACGTAGCCCTCTCAGCTGAGCAGCCACCACCAATCATCGAGGCCCCGGAGGCCCACGAGGACAGGAAGCACCGGCAATTACAACACTTCGAGCCAGGCCACAGTGGCGATAGCGAGTCCGAGAGTTTGTGCGATCGAGCGAGTGCGAGTTTTGTGCGATCGAGTGAGAGCGAGTACGGATAGTGTGACTTGGATTACGTGTGTTGCGGACACAGTCTGAGTGAGTACAGGGTGATTGAGTTTCCTTATTTGCCATCCCTTCCTTCTTACCCCTTTATAATTTGCACCGTAGATTTTGTAGGTCCCTTCAGGGCACCGTTAGCCGGCCCACGTGGCCCAGCATTGTACGTAGTTCTTTTGTAGTTTCGACGGGCCTTCTGCCCCCACCCTCAAGGCCCGTGGTATATTGCGTGCGCCCTAGAACTAGTATTTCTGTGTTCCCTTTGAGACCCTCCGTGCCCTTCCTTTTCCACCCTCTGCCCCCTTCGCATTCCCTAACCGAGGTAATTTTATAAGAAGCCATTTTGCGTTCGGGAACCTTCTTCCCTGAGATCCCCTCACCTCTCCCGCAGCTAGCCCAGTCATTCCCAAATTGTCAACAATCGAGGACCTTGCGAGGTCACTCGCCGGTGCTACACCGTTACAGTAGCTGGCGCCCAAAACCATCCATATCCGAGTCCCCAGCTGATCGCCCTCCCCTGCCCCGCCTGCCCCCTCCAACCTCCCTCCCTAGACCACTGCGTGCTCCTGCGTGAGCCCCGATTAGTATTAATCCGCTTATATTTTCTTTTTTTTTGTATTGATTCCCTTACGGTTCTATTTTCTTCTGTAGTGGCATTTGCCTTATTAATTATATTCTTTTCTTAGTCCACCTAGAGTTCCCATTTCTTTTCGCGTTCCCCTTCCTTTCCCTCTTGCGATAGCTAATTTGAGTAGACCCTGGGCGGTAATAAGCCGTCCAGTACGTCACAATATATATTGTGACGTGGCATTTTGATGCACGTCACAAAATTAGGCGAATTCGGCTACGTCGTGGGGCCGGATGGGTTACGGAGCGTTTCGCGTGGCGTTGGACTGATTTTTATTTTAAGAATTTGTATTTATTTCCCCGTGGGGAACGTTTCGTTTGTTTTTGAGTTCATTAAGGGGAGCATACTATTTAGAATTATCAAAAAATTGATTTTTTTTTTTCATATTTCGAAAGTATAATATATTAAGAATGTACTGGAAAAAGGACAAATCAAAATATTAAATATTTATGGAGTTATTGCACATAGTCGAGAGCGCCGGGGTCCGCATACCGTAAACTAACGAGTCTGGTAGCCGGAGCGCTTGGGGTGGAACAACGTTTCTTTCACAATATCTTTGTATAATTCTTTGAAGATCTTACTCCATTACTTGGCGACGAGATTAACCAGCATCTCCTACCAATTTATGAAGATTTATCTAGGGATGATTTACTGGAAAGATGCTTGGGTGGCCATACCCAGAATGCCAATGAAAGTTTCAACGCGACAGTTTGGCGATTATCCCCAAAGCACCTGCATTCTGCATCAAAAATCATTGAAATCTCAGCCTATATTACTGCTGGGATATTTAATGAAGGCTACACCTCCATTCTTAGAATTATGAACAATTTAGATATAATTGTTGGCACCTATTTGAAAGTTTTCGCAGAAAACATCGATGAGGCGCGAGTAGCGAGGCAGAACAAGATGAGTCTTTCTGAAACTAAAGCAGCTCGTATAGTCAGAAAACAACAACAAATGGAAGAGAATCAGTTTTTCGAAGAGGCTGAAGGATTATTATATGCGTCTGGAATCGCTGATTGATCGGTAAGTCACTAAAACTAATAGTTTTATCGTACTGAAACTTTAAACGCGATTATCTCGAAACTACATATTCAAAAACTGCTCGTGTTGTAACTCAAAAAGTTATTGGCTGATCTGGCTGAATTTTTGGGAGGTAATTCTCTATAATATTATCGGAAGGACTAACCTAAAGTTTTAAAGATATCGCGTAAATAAAATATTTTTTTGGGGTAAAAACTGTCGAAAAAATGGTTGAAAATTCGAACTTTTTTTTCAACAGCCTACCAAATTTTTAATTTTATACTTTTTCATTGTTTTTTAGGTTAGTCCTTCCCTTTTACATGTCAGTAATCGAAAAATCATTGTGTTTTTGGTTTCAGATCACTACAAAGAACGTGACAACTGCAGCAGTTTTCGATGTCACGCAAAACACGCCTGGCCAAATAAGACATAGAGCCGCCATTTTCTTTCATAACAAAAAAAAAAAAATTTTTTCTATGCTTTAATGATGAAATAAAATGGTACCATAATTTCAAAATGATGTGATTATGTTATCACCTTCAAAAAAATTCATGAAAAATGCCTCATTTTCGGCCGTCTAAATAGTATGCTCCCCTTAAGCGGATCCGAGAGGATTCGACACAATTTGTATTGAGACGGGGCCCGAGAGAGAGTCAACTACGGGCCTGGCGGAGCGCTGTCAAGGAGAGGTGACGTCAGGACCGGAGCAAACAACCTGGTGGCTCGACTACGCGAAGCCAGCGGCGAGCGTCTTCAGAAGCAGAGGGCACATAGGAGTTGCAGAAGCGGCGGGAAGCCGAATATCGAGGGAGAAGAGGTGGATGTGATTCCCGTCTTCCGGAAACGGCACTGCAGCCATCCTAACGTAGCAAGATGCCAGGATCTATTTTACCGGGATCGTTAAAACAATTGAAGATCGCGAGCTAGCTAGCGGAGCCCATGTAACAGCGAACCTGATTGGACCAGGGGGTGGTATTACAGCGCGCTCTCAGGAAGGTTCCCGATTTTGGAAATTTGTAGCGTCACTCACGGCGTGGCCTAACTCAGGGATAGACGTGCTATCGTTTTCTACCGAATTTTGTATTTACTGTATCGTATCGTGATCCGTTTGAGGGGCTATAAATCAGGAGAGTGTGTTCCTGGAAATAGTAGGAGCTACTGGACAACGGTGAGTGACGCTCAGGGATATTTTGGCTACTTTTCAATTCACGGGATCAACCGATCTTTTCTGTTCGACGTACTCTTACGCGTCATCCTGGGCTTTCCTGACCACTAAGGGTCCAAGGATAGCTAATCCGGTGACAAACAGGAGATCGGTCTCTCATTTAATTATTTCAATTCTTCCGGTTATGTGTCTAACCGTTCAGTCCACGTCTCGCGGAATCGTCTCCCTAACACATGGGTGCGTGAGTCATTAACGTATCGTTTATTATCGTTACCGTATCGTTTAATATATCGTATCGTATGTTGCGTTGTTCCAGCGGGAACATTATTGTATAATATCGTTTGGGTAAATATCCCAGTGTGTTCTGCAGCATCTCGATCTGTTTTCTGTATTTGTCATTTGTATTTCACCATCTTGTTCTATTTTCTATTTAAAATAAATCGGATCCGGCCCCGGATTTTGGTTCCGATAATTTGTCGTTTTCAGTAGTTTTTAGAGTGAACCTCCCTAATTTTCAGATTTTGATTATTGTCTCCCAGACCCAGGACCCCACCGCACAAGAGCTGGCCAGGGTGTCCTTAGGAGACAGCGGTGTAACTCTGGTTATACCTGGCGCCCAATAATTTAGTATCTCATTAATTATTTCTCGCGGTGCCATTTATTTGTGCGTCACCGTCAAAAAGTGTCGTCACAATATATACAGCCCGCCAAAGGTGAAATTTCAAAGACCGGATATTCCTTGTACGCGGCCCTGAGGCAATTCTATCTGTGCCAGCCTCTTCTATGGACCATCCCGAGTTTCTGCATTAAGAGATCTTTAAAAATTGCAACGACAGCTTCGTTACGACACTTTATACTACAATAAAGTGTCCGTGCACACGAAGTGCATGGTATAGGAGCTAAATAATGTTTCAAGCAATGATAGCAGATAAACATTGAATCTTCCTTTAGCTCATCAACTACGGCTATATAGGGTTTATGCACCAGCAGATCGTCCCCAGCCTTAACGGGTCTGGTTGAGACAAAAAGCCGAAGAATATTTTCGCTGTCCCTAGAAAGAATCAAAGCACTACTTGCCCCAGCTATTTCGGAATTTTCCCCATACGCGACGATAGGGCAATCCTCGCGAAATTTGTTGGTTGATTTTCCATCTTTGTTTTTTTTTTGCTAGATGGAATTGTAGTTGTTTAATACGAGTATGCAATTTTTTTTTCAAATCATCCGAAACGAGACATCTTAATGCCCTATGTGCGTCCATTATTAGAGCTTCTTCGTAAGCCTGGAGTTTCTTTAAAAGAACCGACCGCGACATATAGATAATGGCCTCTTTATCGGTATTATCTGGAATTAGTTGTAAGCTCTTTGCGTAAGGATGTTCAAGAGCATCCTTATAGGCGCTGTCTGTTAAACTCGAATCTCCTTTCTTTTTGTATAAAATTGTTCCTGGAACGTTCTTCTCGAGCTCAGTACATTCTGGATTAGGCGTTATAGTATGCACAAATAATTTTACAGCATCCTCTTTACTCAAGTTGAACGTGTACGCATAGCCTATGCGAATTTTTGCGATATCATTCTCCATAATTGTTAAGATTTTGGTATGTTAAACGTGTTAAAACTTCGAAAATCCTTACAACACCTTGAAAACATTGATAATTCTTTTTATATATCGCCCGTTACTACGCAATTTAAAAGTGGTTACACTATTTTCACCGCAGTCGTATAGGCGCAAATGTAGTGGGTTAGAGTTTCGTTTGTTTTTGTTCTATCACTCGCTTCTTTTCATAATTCCAGACGATGAGATCAGGTAATCCTGACTTCCATGTATTATAGTCCTTGGCTGGTTTCTCGCAAATGCCAAGGATTCCGTCCAAGCCCAAACGAATAACCACTTTCTAAAAGACAATGTTTCCTTTCAACACGTTTTGTACGATAGAAAGCACAATCCGTGTATTTGTACCTTATAAAAGATTTTACCTTGAACTCTTGAGAACTCTTGAAGAGATTTTTGTTCGTAATGCTCTCTCGTTATCACAATACTTGATATACTTTACAACCGAAGCTTCTACGAAACTCGTAAAATCCTGTCTCCGTATTCGTTGAAATTCCTTTTCGAACAGAGACCTTGCGGTATCATACAAGTGCTTGCTGTATAAATCCAACGGAGCCTCGTGACAGGATAGGGCAGTCCTGCGGTTTCTTCCCGTACAGACGGTCAGAGTCAATATGACGTTCCTTTTTCTTCGTTGAGTGACCCCGCGGCTTATCAGGAATTTTCTCACTATCTTCTCTCGGTGCGGTGTCGGCGGGGTGGATGCGTAGGATCCGTAGGATCCACCCTGCGCCGATGATGCCGCCGACCGCCCGATTTCCGGTAGCCGTCTCTTGGACGCCTTGACCTATTCTAATGTCTCTTTTGCGCGTACACGGTGAAATTGTCTTTGCGTTCGGTCGCAACCAACGTACGACGCAACGTGTTTGATTGTCCGTCTCTCTCGGTTAACGTTCTTATTCGATTGGTCCATTGCTGACACGCGATTGGCGTGACGCGTCGCGTCGAACACCATTCCGGTTGTGCGTTGATTTAAACTTTGAGCGTTAGAGAGAGCCGTGCTCGTGCGCTGTCTCCGGGCGTCTGTCCGGTACTTGTGGGGTTTTTGCGGTCTCGTAATTACGTTGGGGGTCTTTCCATATTTTGAGCTTTATTTTTTATGCGTGATATTCGCTTCCCGCAGCCACGTATCGCCGTGTGTGTCGTTGCCGAACGTCCTACCCTTTGGAACGTTCAATCAAATCGTTTTCTATCAAGTATATTGACATTGAATCGAGAATATCGGTACATTGAAATATTAATTGCAGTTACGTGCGAAGTGCGATTAAATGTAGTTATTTAAAAATTACCTTCGCGGTGCCTTCGTACTTTGGGCTTGACGTTTGACGCGTGTCAAACGCTGCGCGAGATGGTCATTTCTTTGAACGGGCCTTGTATTTCCTTCTCATGGAATATTATCTTGAGACTCTCTTAACGTACATATCGAGTTGAAAATGGGCAACTCGGGAACTCTTTCTGAGTTTGTCTCTTTCGGTAGGTCGCGGGAGCTTTGGGGTGGTCCTCTTGGATTATCTGCATCCGGCATGTTGCATAATCTTTTCCATGCTATCGCGCTCTGTGGCATACTAACCGATTTGTCCTATCCTATCCCACGTCGTTTCCCTGTCCTATCTGTACCATTAATTAGACGTTGGCGTGTGTGCGTGTGTATCGAGTGCCCTGACTAAATAATAAATAAATACTAACATTTCGCGTTTCTTGTGTTCCTCCGCTGTCTCTGGGGTTTTTACGGTCTCGTAATTACGTTGGGGGTCTTTCCATACTTTTTGTTTTCTCTTTGGTGCTTGGTATCCGTTTAACCAGAGACTGTACCGCTCGAGCGCAGTGTTTAACGTTCGTGCGGCCGCGTACCGTCGTATGTACGTGTGCTCCCATTTTCGATAAAGCTAAACAACACTAACTCCTAAACGATAAATAGAATTTTCAATATTTGGAAATTAGATGAGAGCACGCACTATCGGTGACGCAATTTCTTACAGAATAAAGACATATCACTCGAGTGGCTCTTACTTTACGTGACCGCTGATAATTTTAAAATGACAGGTATGGCGATGGCCCTACTGATCCATGATCTATGTTCGCAAACTTCTCACGACTCCCAATAGATTCTTTTGTATCTTTACGAGATTTGCGACTCCGGCCTTTGTCGTTTCCCGGCCCCCGTGTTCTTCCCTTTTCTCGGAGGATCCATTCTCTCGCGTTGTGCGAAAAAAAGATATTATGGCCAACGAAGCAAAGCGCAGACACGTAGTAGGCTAAAGTTTCGTTCGTTTTTGTGCTATCACTCGTTTCTTTTCATAATTCCTGATGATGAGATCAGAAAACCCTGACTTCCATGTATTATAGCCCTTGGCTAGTTTCTCGCAAATGCCAATTGATTTCGTCCAAGCCCAAACGAATAACCACTTTCCAAAAGACAGTGTTTTCCTTTAACACGTTCATCGCCCAGCGTGATTCCGTTGAGTTTCTCGCGGGGCCCAAATCCGACTGCCGGAGCGCCGGAACCGAAACGGAGCAACAAGTGGGAAATAGCAACGATGCAACTAAGTAGCCACTCGAGTATCGTTAAATAGAAATAAGAAAATTTCGGGAACTCCTCGTTGCCGAATGGTTGTCCTCGGAAAATGCTACGATCGACAATAATAGAAATAGAACAAGGTACGTGTCCCATAATTTAGAGATTCGTAAGAATCAGAAGGGCATGCCTATAAGAAGAATGTGCGTCCTATGTTACCAGAAGAGGAGGCAAGCTACTGAACGCCAAGAAGCGAAGAAAAATCTAAAAAAAACTATGACTTATTGTTCAAATTGTCCAAAATCACCTCAGATGTGTTTACAGTGTTTCAACGAACACCATGCGAGATAATATAATGTAATATGTTATCCTAAATATAAATTAGTAAAAAGTATAGTATAATGTGTATATTTTTAGTATTTTCATGTTGTGTATCATATATTTATAATTCAGTACTTATTCCATTAAATTCCTTTTAAAAATCCAACTGAAAATCCTATTAACTTGAATACGAAGAACGTCACCCATATTTGGGTGACGGGGCGACGAACGTGTTAATGCGTTTTTACGACAGAAAATACAATCCGTGTGTTTGTACCTACCTATACCGTTCCCCTTACCTATCCTGTATCTACCTTTATCCCGTTCGACTTCCACGGCACGGAAAGATCCCATTGGCCGACGACGGACGGACGGACGGACGATGGAGTGGACGCTCGGCGTCGTCATTGGTCGCTTGCCAGGGGGCGGGGGTAAGCGTATTTTTATTTGGCGGTGCCGTAGGATTTCTTTCTCATTCGTATCGCGTGTCCGGACCGTGTCAGCGAGCGACTATGTCTTTTTCATAATACGTGCATGAAAAACGCCCTTTTTCGCGCATGAGAAACGAATGGAAAATCGAATTTTTCTCTGCAGCGGGAGAAAAATTTTTCCAAGTTTTCAAAATTTTAAAAAATTTTAAAAATTTTGAAAATTTTGAAAATTCTGAAAATTTTGAAAATTTTTGAATTTGTCAAAATTTTGAAATTTTTAAAAATAAGTTTCAAAATTTATAATATTAACCCTTTGCACTCGAGCGGCGCCGATACGGCGCCCGGCTGATTTGAAGTATCAACTCGAGCGGCGCTCCTGCGGCGCCCGAGTGATTTGAAGTCTTAAACCGAGCGACGCTGCTACGCCGCTATGGTCTTTTGTAACTCGATTTCCTTATTTACAATGTATGTAAAGATATTTTTTTCGGAATTACTTTCGTGGACTAGGCTCCACTGACATGGTAGCCAAATCTTAGTTCAGTTTAATTCGTCTCAGTGTAGCATTCGCTTAAAACAGTCTTGGCAGTAAATATAGTTAGTAAAAAGTGTTTGAGCCCTAAAAATATGGAGGAAGATCAGATCAGCTCGAGTTCGGACGAATTCGATTTTGCCGCTTTGGATGATGAACTTACATCGATTTCGGACGGATTACACCGCGAAACGAACGAATCCTGTGGAGAAGACAGTGATGCAGTAAGAGGTGTGAGACGACAGAAAATTAGAATTATAGAGAGCGACAGTGAAGTTGAGAGTGATGTTGAAAGAGAAGTTGAAAGTGAAACTGTGGACGGTGCAAGCAGTTCAAAATGGGTACTTTGCGGAGACTACGACGAGGTGCTGCCAAACGTACAATATATACCTGGCCAAAACCCCACAGCAACACTAATAGATTCTAACATAAAACAACCAATAGATTTCTTTAAACTGTTTTTCACTAATGACCTCGTGAAAAAAATTATTTGTGAAACCAATATATATGCAAAAAGAAAATTGGAAGGGAAGACGCTATCTGCAAATTCGATTTGGCGAAGCTGGCGTGATGTGACCAACGAAGAGTTCTGGGCATTTCTTGCTGTCATAATCAATATGGGGACGATGCCGTTGGCCAATTTGCAAGAATATTGGTCGAGGAATGTCGTCAGTTATATTCCTTTCTATTCTGATACATTTACAAGAGACAGATTTAGCCAAATCTTCTGGATGCTTCATCTGGAAACTATTGCAACACGCAACACCAATCCACGAACGCGCCTACAACGCGTAAGCTGCTTTTTGGATTATGTCAACTCAAAGTTTTTGGATTATTTTATCCCGGGCGAGCACATATGTGTGGACGAGTCAACTATAAAATTCAAGGGTCGAATTTCGTTCATAACATACAATCCGAAGAAACCGACAAAATGGGGTATCAGAGTCTATGATCTAGCTGACTCAAAAACTGGCTACATTTGCTGCATTTTGCCATATTATGGATCACTCACCACAGAGCTCTTGGTCAGACCCGATTTACCAGTTTCCTCAAGAATTCCGATACACTTATATCAAATGTTGTTGGAGAAAATTCCAGGTGGTCAGGGGCACCATATGTACACAGACCGTTACTATACTAGTTATTTCTTAGCTCAAGAACTAGCCAAATTGAAATGTAATTTTACCGGAACAATTTTAACGAACAGGAAAGAATTGCCCAAGGAAATAAAAAAGCCAAATTTTTCGACAAAATCCACGGTCGCGTATCGACGGGGCAACACCTTAGTTTTAGGGTGGAAAGATAAGAGGGTTGTCACTTGTTTGACTACGAGGGGTGACACAGGAATAACGACGGTCAAAAGAATTACACGAGGTGGTGTGGATATAATGGTCAAGAAACCCAATATTGTATTGAACTATACAAAACATATGGGTGGTGTTGATCGGGCGGACCAATATGCGTCAACCTATTGTTTTCTGCGAAAATCGCTTAAATGGTGGCGTAAGCTTTTTTTTTGGGGCATGGAAATATCCCTGATCAATTCATACATTTTATATAAAATAGAAAAGACCAAAAGAGGCGAGAAGCCACTGAGCCATCTGCGATTTCGGAAAACACTTGTAGAACAATTGAGAGGATCATATCGCCAGCAACGAGAGCAAGCGTCTACGTCGCATTCCGATGAAATCCGACTAAACGGAAAGCTGCACGTATTACTAAAAGGGCCAAAAAGGGACTGCAAGGTTTGTTCTGATCGTAACACGCCTGGAGGTAGGCGAGAAATTTCATATTACTGTGATACGTGTCCTGACAAACCTAGGATGCATCTTGGATATTGTTTTACAAAATATCACACCAAAACTAATTACAGAGTGTAATATTTATCAAAACTTGATGTTTTCGACACATAAATTAATAAACTGGTGAAATTTTATTATTTGTATACGTTTGTTTGTTTATAAATCTTTTTAAAGTAGTTGTAAAGTATTTGCCGAATTTGACCGAAATCGTCTCGAGTTGCTGGTTCGCGCAAGCGAAAAAGGCCTCGAGTGCAAAGGGTTAACAAGCTTTTAATTTTATTATAAAAAAAAATTGATCTCTACTCATTTATTACTCTATGGAATTTGAATTTCCGCGTCAGAGTCGAACTTCGAGCGCTCGCATTTCGAGAGTATCGATTGGTACTAACCTAACCTAAATACGAACACGCACAGCTTTAAAGCCAAATCTCAACTGTTCATCACGTACGACGACTGAAAACCGTGCGACGAATAACAAATTACAATAGTAATTAATTTACTTAATTTTGTTATAAATAAGGGTTATTTTCTCAATATCAGTAGTGATGTCAAACTCTGAAAGTGAGGAAGAAATTATTCAACAAACGCCACCGGAGTTGAGAGAGGAGGCAATAGCAGCTGCACAAGGCCTGTTACCTGCTAAATCAAAGTATAAATATGAAGCTGCATACAACGTGTTTTTGGAGTGGAAAAAAGAAAATAAAGGTATAACGTCAGAGAATTGTCTATTAGTCTATTTCAAGAAATATATGGAAAAATATAAACCCTCAACTGTTTGGTCACACTATTCCATGGTCAAAAGCATGATTAAACTTAAAGAAAAGATCGACATAGGAGAATATCATATGTTATCTGCTAACATGAAAAATAATGGCAAAGGATTTCAGAGTAAGAAATCAAGAGTTTTTACTGGCGACCAACTAAAGAAATTTCTAGATAATGCACCGGACGAAATCTACCTTTCAAAAAAGGTAAACTTAATATACTTTTAACACACTTACATCCTAAATTCTTAATAAACTAATAACTTAATAAATTCTAAATAAATCTATATATTTTCAGGTCATTATAATCTTTGGTGTCATGGGTTGTTGTCGCAGTGACGAAATAACAAACGTGTCAATTGTAGATGTCAAACAAGAAGGACAGATGTTTGTAGTCAGTATTCCCAATACTAAAACACAGGTTCAAAGAAAATTTACAATTGACTCACAATTCTATGAATTAGTTAAGAAGTACATGTCTTCACGACCAGCAAACTGCACAACGCAAAGATTCTTCTTGCAGTATCTAAACCAGAAATGTACTAAGCAACCTATTGGCAAAAATACAATAGCATCTGTTCCAAAGGAAATAGCTAATTATTTACAACTCGAAGATGCTAATTTATATACTGGTCATGCATTGAGGCGGACCTCAGCAACACTATTATTAAATGCGGGGGGGACCATGATGGACCTCAAGCATTTGGGAGGCTGGCAGTCTGATCGTGTGGCTCAAGGTTATGTGGAAGACTCACTACTGAACAAAACCCGCATATCAAGCTTGGTTGCGACATCAATATCTGGTGAATCTAAAGAAATCAAGACCACAAAAGAAAAAAGTTCATCGCCAAAAAGAGAAAAAGACAATAGTGACTTACAAAATCTGTCACCACCACTAAAAAAATTCAAGACTGATCCTGAAGACTCATCAACTGCATCGCACAATCCAAATCAAAAAATGATTTACATTAATAACTGTACGGTCACTATTAATCAGTAAAAAGATTCATTTGCGAATACAGTTCTATTAAAAAATCTATGTTCCATTATTAATAAACATTATATTTATTATTTGATCATTATAAAAGCTCAAGTTATGTAAGGTTTCCAAAAAAATAATAAGTTAAAAATCAACATTAAAACTTTATGTTTTGTTATAACTTTCTGTTTATTATAACTTAAATATATAAATAAACAATATTATATATTTTATATAAATCTTTGTAATTTTATATTGTATTTTTTAAAACAATAAAAGATTAAATAAAAAAAATACAAATTTTATGATATGCATGAAAAAGGCTTCAATTTTCCATTCGTTCCCCATGCACGAAAAAAGGCGTATTCATGTCCTTATTATGAAAAGTACGGTGTGCAACTAGGGGAAGTGGATTTTTAAGACTCGGATGATGTTTTGAGCACTCGTGTCCGTCTCGGGCGCCTACGGCGCCCTCGACTCCCACTCGTGCTCAAAACATCATCCTCGCTAGAAAAATCCAACTTTCCCCCCTAGTTGCACAATATACTATTGTTCCTTACGCTGTTGCCGCCGTTGTCATCGTCGTACCGTTCTCATTTCTTTTTACATGTAAAACTTATAAATCGTTATGTCAAGTTATGCAATGCATTGCTGTACAACTTTTTTTAGACTTCGGTCGTTATATGACTATGGATACGAAGTGCATGCAATAAATGCATTCATTTCCACTGCAAGGAACAGTAAGGTAATAAGAAATAATCTTTCAAACTTGTATGCAATTCTTTTTTCAGGTCAGTGACGGTAGTATAAATGCAGGGTTGAATAGGTTTTCTTGGATGCATTCGTATCTTGATTGATTTTAATATTCCTGTGAAGCCTCGTCACCCTTTCCGGAGCTTCCGCTAGTGCCAGTCTTTTCAGGCAACGATACAGAGCCTGGACATTTGGCAGAACACCACCCTGAGCAATTGTTACTCCTAAGAGAAGTTTGTTCGACTCTTCGTTATTCCCGATTGCTATTTGCGAGTGACAAGGAATAATTCTTGTCTTTCTGTTGTCCCTTGCGGCATTTCCAGCTAACTCAAGAGTACTTTAGCAGCCGCAAGACAGCCGTTACTACGCAATTTAAAGTGGTTAAACTATTTTCACCACGGTCGTACATATACGTCTGCGCGAATCTCGGCTCTCAGCTACGATGTTGCGACGTATCTTAATCTCCCGTCTATTATCGCGTGAAAACATTAGATTTCACCTGGAAGGGGGGGGCCTAACTTGACCCAACCTAAGATGTTTTGGTAGGGTAAATTATACCGTACCCGCGCGGAAAAAAACAGTCTCGGAAGCGAGTCTCTAAAAGAATCTCGGAAAGAGTTTCGGAAGTTGTTGTCGCGAGTTAGAAAAAGAGTCGCGCATAGGATCCGATGCGAGACTGTCTCCCCGAGACTCTTTTCTAGATTCGGGCGGTTAGTTTCGACAGATCTCTACGAGACTGCCTCGCCGAGACTCTTTTCGAGATTCGTGTTGATAATTTCGAAAAATCTTTCCGAGACATCTTACCGATACTCTTTCCGATCTTCTTGGTCAAATTTTCGATGAATCTCCTCGAGACTATCTTACCGATACTCTTTGAAAGTCAAATTTTTGACATGGAAAATAACCGCAGAAGCTTGAAATTATAAACAAACTTATTTGTAACAAAAGGCGATTCTAAGTTTTTATTATCAGTAACTTGGAAATGGAGGACGTGATACGATGCAACAGTTGGATTTCCTATGAATGGCTCGCACAAGATATTCCGGAATTTGGTCCTGATATTTGCAGGTATCTTAAATGAGTAAATTACGACACAGAAAAACTTAGCAAATAAAAAATCAAGAATAGAAAATTCGAAGTTGCAAATATATTTTGTACTCAATTTGTATTATCCACGTAATAAAAGCCTTATGTATTTAATAGATCACACAATTAACGAATACTTTAGTTCAATTTCAATTCATAATCATACTTGTTGAAACTCTTCATGTGTATGTACTAGGGCGGTTCAAAAAAACGTTTTATTTTTTGATTGAGCTGCTCATCGAGGTTCTTGTTCATTGTCACAAAATACAGCTGGCTATTGTAGAACTAACTATTGCAGTACGCATCGTTTAACCGATAAATTCATTCGAACTCCATCTGGTTCACTGTTTGAATAACGTAAACCTTTGCGATATCCTCAATCTTGCAATAAAAACAGACGGATTCAAGGCACGAAATATCCACAACTTGCTCATCGGTCTCGAAATTCAAAACCATGTGTATGGTTGACAAGATAGTGGCATCTATGCAAGTTACGAATGGCGTTTCTAAGACGCAGGGGCGAAGAATTGCATAATGCCGGGCTAAGCAATGGCACCAACCGCGACAAAGGCAGTTTGTCGTTCGTAGAAAGGATCTGATTTGTCCGATTCGCGATAAGCCATCTTGAGTGGAGTAAAGAGCGAACGTAGAATTCCTTTGCTTACTGCGTTGGTATGACATCGAAGAGTATAGGACTTTGTTTTTCAGAAGTCGAAGATAGCGGAAGAATCTTGGCCCAATAATATTAGCTCGTTGACAAACTTGTATTAGGTCGAGAGGAAGCTGTGTCAGCTCAATATATTTTCCAACAACATAGACAGAATCCGCAATAAAATAGCGCTTCATTCTGCTACACTTTGAGTTTATGTTTTGGCAAAAATCGTATGCCGGTCGATCTTCAACTAAAATCTCGTTTTTGAGACTTGTGAGATGTAATATCTTACACATTGCGGAATAGATTTGCAATTGAGGAGAGTTGCTTCCGTGAACCATTTTCTTTAATATGCCGTTTAAGTCCTCGAATGGGAAACAAGACGTAGTCCATAGAGGACCGAACTGTCGAACAATTTCGGCCAAGTGTAGCAATTGATGGATGTTATTCGTCATATTTCTCCAGTAGTACAAGGCCTCGAAGCGTGCCACATACTCGTTTAAGGAACGAGAAGCAATGTCGAGTTCCTCTGGAGAAATAGATGACTGGCATAAAAGTGATATGCCGAGTACTAGTAATTTATGGTGTTCAAAGTACTGCTCGTCCAAGATATCACTGATGCAGGGTATCGAGAAATAGAACAGCCACGCTTTCAACTCGTGGGCCTTCCAATAAGGTAAATGATCTTTGATAGACCGTGGTCGTCTCTGGACGAACGAAGGTGGAGTAAACGACGTGAGTCGCTTGTCGACCAAATCGACGTACTGCGCAATCGATGATGGGTGATTTAAGAAGTTTGTTGAGAACCAGAAGTTCAAAAGATTTTTTACAACACCTTCGAATACGCAGTGCATAACGTCGACCGCTATTGCTGTCATAAAATCATTCATCATAAGCGACAACATCGTAGGCCCTTTCACACCACATACCGCAAATCCTGCATCATGCGCTTGCTGAGCGTGTTGAAGAGTTTCTTCATTCGTTCGCAAGTTTATTGGAGGCTCGTACGGGTAAACACGAATTCGTTCATTTTGCAGATTCTCGCCTTTTTGCTTACACTTTTGGCAGCCGAACTTCCCGTTGTATTGCTTCATGTTATAAAATAGGGCCTTTGCTGGAAGATCGCAGGTACAGCAAATAACAATCCCTTTCACATTGATTGGATCTTCGACATTAGGGACCCGAACTTCGATTCCTTCGCGTAACTCTGTCATTGTCTCGACTAACGGTGCCAAAAATAAATTTGGATATGGCTTCTCCTCGCCGAACCATAAAGAGGCGGTGAGAATGTTTTCTTTTCGCATTCTTTCCGAAAATGGCAATTCGTTTATTACGAAATAGATTGGCCAAATACTGAATTTCGACGACTTAAAGATTCTTATTCCATCAGTATATAACGTGAAAGATATATTTGAAGGGTCATCCAAAAAGCTGCCATTTCGAGTCAGCTCTTTGTAAACTGAACCATCATATATATCTTCGTAATTTTCGAGGTTCTGACGTCTTCGAGTATGTCGATGTTGAAGCATATCCCGGAAGCCAGGACGCTTGAATAAGGCTTTAATTTGCGAAATTAATGACACATTTAAAAAATAGTTTATTTTGGATCCATCACCGCACGTCGTGCAAATCGATTGTTGTTCTTCGATACTCACTAAGCACCTTGAACAGTAGAAGTATCGAGTTAACGGTGATTGAAATTGCAGAAATTGCTTGCGAAATGTGTATACTGATGTTTTACACTTGTGCCCCGCAGGGCAAAGCAATGCCGTGTATTTTAAAAGATCTGACTGCATAGCGCTGTTCATATTATGTCGAGATATTAAGGATTGCGCTGCAAGGAGAGCTTCCGCAACCGTCACTGGAGCTCCATTATAAAGGGGTTCGTTGTTCCATCGTGTCATTCCATCATTTATATCGCCATTGATAGAAAGGATGTCGTCGCTTAAAGCGTCCGAGTCGAGAGAGCTCGATTGCTCGTTCGAATCATCAGAGTTGAATCTTTGATGCTCCGATTCGCTACGAGACGCATGCTCATCAGGTGAGGACTCAGAATCGTGATCCAACGTATCTCGTTCCGAAATTCGCTCGATCTCTTCAGAGTCGTGTTCATTTTCTGATTCGTCTGATTCAACCACGACAGCCAGCTCGGCATCCTCGACAGCAATCTCATCATTCTCAACGACAAGCACACCATCCTGGGAAGCTTCTTCACTTGATTCAGAGAGTTGTCTCCTTCTTTTTAACTTATTAAAACCACTTGTCGAATATTCGTTTAGTCGCTTCCATCTACTAGGCATTTTTTTTGAAATTTGACGTCAGGGGGCGGACCTACTATATATAAAATATCAATTTTATTGGAAAGGCATCAGTGATTGCGAGAAAATATATAAGAATAAAATAATACAAGATAGTGCTAATGATGTCTAAACTAGTTCATGACCATTCAACGAAAAAACGTCTTTAATTCTCTGTTTATCATCACAGCCTTCATCACATTTAATTGTTCATTGCAATCCCATTAAGATTAAAAAATTGGGGTGATTTGTCATTTAAAACTCCTCAAACCTCCTTCGCAAATTCAAATTTATAGTTCAATGGTTTTCAACCAACATTTATAATTTTTAGATCGATTATTTTTCCATTAAACCCATTTTTTATTTCAATATAAAAAAATAACTAGTATTATTAATATTATATTTATCAATATTCAACTATTGAAATGAAGAATAGACAAATAGTTCCATCGACTAGCGAATTATTTCGATATAACATTATTTAGCTAAAAGAAAAAGCCAGATGATAAAATCTAAAGATATTAAATGTTGGTTGACAAGCTGTTGACCAATAAAAAGTGAGGAATATGGTAGGAGTAAATAGGAGGATCACATATAATGGTTGGACCCTCCTATAACGGCAAGAATAAAGCACAAATTTAAACTGGAATTTATGATCGTTAATTCTACGTTTGCCAATCTTCATATTGCTTACGTAACCTGATAGTTTAATTGATAATTTTACCAATGAGAAAAAACGAATATTTAATAAATATTCAAATAAGTACGTACCCGAAGATAGCCTTGAAATCAATTGAGCAAACTTTTAAATGATTAATAACCAATAATCCTAAACATCTTCGATTATCGATATAAAACGCAGACGGTTCATCGGTGGAAACTGACACGTTTAAATGAAAAACCACATTTACCGAAACACTTTTTTTCATTCGAGCTAATATAGTGGGCATGAAATACACACTCTTTGTATACGCTCATAGAAAAAAGAAAAGTGGTGAAAATTATAGGAATGCATTTGTTTACTTGAACGAAGCGTCAACATTTTGCATTTGACATCGCGATTTCGTGAGATTATCGTTTATTAATCAATCAAGGGTACGGACTATTGGTTTCAAGACTATTTTGGGGTACGTAATTGCTGAAGCTTGATTTATCTTTAGTATAAGCATCCAAAAGATCTACGAAAATTCTGTTTCTATGATACCATGTCTTAAAGATGTGTTCTGTTAACTCAACGAATGATATTTAAAAGAGCTATTGAGAGATTACTAAAACAATATTATATACAATTTTATTTTCGGCTGGAAGATATCGGCCATGTACGCTCTTGTATTCTGGATGAAGGACCGAAGCACAAGCGTGATCGACACAGCGGAGATTCCTCATGGTGCAAATAAAAATGACGTGGCGAAAGTCCCCTTCGGTAAAAACAAATATAAAGCGAAGATTCTGGAGTTCAGTGGTGAGCCGAAATTTAATATTGTCCGTCAGGCTTCTTTCGCTCCCATGTTTCCCTAACTGTTTACCAAAACATATAACTTCATAATTCGCACTCTTAAAAATTATGAAGGTAAAGCAATCCGAAATACTCATTGAGTAGGATAAATTTCAATTACCTGTTTTCTCAAAGACGGTTGAGCCTAGTTTGCAAAAAAAAAAAAAAAAAAGCGAAAAATAGCTGGCCTACCGCGATTGGTAATACAAAGCTGACCGATTTATCATGATTGTTTTTATTTCAAAAATACTATTGTATGTTAGTTCTAGTGGGGTGTTCAAGTACTTATGCTGCTTATTACAATCGCACCAGTTCGCTAGTATATTCCCGAAGAATGCTTTGGGATATGTTGTTAATAGTGAACTTTCTATTGTGTTTGATATATGAATAGAAGACGAGGAATATCTAAATAAGTTAACCGTTTCGCCGGACGGTCAAATTATCGGAGTTCGAAAACGGAAACAAACGCAGAAAAATACTACAGCGAAAGAATTAGAAAAGGAAATTCTGGCAAAAGGTTGAGTAGATCTCGAGATATCTTGTCCATCAGTTTTAAAAAAAGTAGCTTACTTGACGGCTCATATCTCCGCTATTTTTTCTTGTTTTTATTCGCTTATTTTTATTGTTCATAAAACTACAATGTATTTGTATAAAATAGAAATTATTTTATACATTTAATAGTTCCGTTAAAAAAAAAATGTTTATTTTTTTTCGAGCGCCAAGGTCGTGTAATCCATTAAAATAATTAAAAATACTGCAGTTAATAATAGATGGCTGCATCGCATTATTCTCAGAGACAATTTATATTTGAAGCAAATCGAGAACGTGCACCACAATGGCTTACAAAAAATGTGTTTTAACTAGCCTCTAGACTTAGAACGCAATCGGTAATAATCGACTCGAATACCAAAAGTGATATCGTCCCAGGCAGTTCGATACTCAAGAAGACGAAAGTGATGGCAAGTGATAAAGGAGATGACAGCAGTACGCAGGAAAAAGCTTCGGCACTGCAGTTGGATAGCAAGATCCCGGTATATCCCCAACTGCCTCAGTGTCCATCAACACCCGCGTCGCCAATTCACTTGCCGCTGCCGATGTCTTCACCTTCTCACTCTTCGTCGCCGACCCTTCAACCTGTTTGGGCGCATAGTTATTCGCCAAGCGTTGATGAAATGAAAAAATGCAATGAAAAAAGAGCATCTAAGGACCGCCAAGTACAATAATAAGTGCAGATGTTTACGATAAATTAAAACACATATGGGTGGAACAGAAATAGTTTCAGCATGGTTTCTCATAGAGGATGATTTGTAAATAATATAGAAATAATGAGGAAACATTATGTTAACTTTACTTGCATTTATTTTATCTTGGTTGTCATATCAATTTCTTATCCAATACAGAATGGGTGAACCGGAAAGGAGTGTTCAAGCTTTTGGAATCGAAATACGTGAGGATAATAAATAACCAAATTGGTGCCCTAAGAGATCCTAAACCCTATCAGAAAAATAAACAACCCACGGATGAAGAGATGAATTAAAATTAAAAGCAGTTTGAGAATATGAAGCGGAAGAAATCTAATTTAATTCAATTAAATGCAAATTAAGATTTAGCGTTGAACACATATTTTATAATTAGCCTGTCTTCTCACGTATTTATAAATGTGTTTGGCTCGTAAATTGTTTGTTTGTCTGCGTGTTTCTTTGCCCAACGACAGCACTGGATTTCGCTCGCTCTGGTAGTTCGATTCTATATTTTCTTATGTGGATTGTGAGCTCTTGCCTTTTTCCAGCCGCTGTTGTGACATTCGCCCTTACATTCGCCCTTATTGTAAGGCCATATGACGACCGAGCTTAAGGAATGTCGCAGCAGAAAAATTGGCTGCAAAGATGTAAAACACCCGAGCTTCAGTTTCCTACTAGTACTTTTATACATCGTAAATTTCTCAAAAATTTGACTTTCGGATGTAAGTCTCATCTACTTGATACTCATCTACTTGATGAAGCAAGGAAAAAACTTTTTCCCACTCTCGGGTAATTCGCATTCAGTCTAGGCACTGAGATGGAAGAATCTCCACTCCACGATACTGTCTCGTAAAAATTTGTCGAAACTGTCAACAAGAATCTCGAACAGAGTATCGGTAAGACAGTCTCGGAGGGATTCGTCGAAAATTTGACTAAGAATATCGGAAAGAGTATCGGTAAGATATTTCGGAATGATTTTTCAAAATTATCAACACGAATCTCGAAAAGAGTCTCGGCGAGCCAGTCTCGTATATTTGCCGAAACTAACTACACCAATCTAGAAAAGAGTCTCGGGGAGACAGTCTCGCATCGGATCCTATGCGCGACTCTTTTTTAACTCGCGACAACAACTTCCGAAACTCTTTCCGAGATTCTTTTCGAGACTGGCTTCCGAGACTGTTTTTTTCCGCGCGGGTAGGTTCGGGGTAGGCCACAGGCTGCGGAATATCGAGAGGACTTCGTGGCCATTGCACGTGGCACGCTGGGAGGAGGCTGCGGCGTGGGGAGTGGTCCCTTCGCGTCGGCAGTAGCGTAGGTCTCCCCTCGCGTGGAGGGAAACGAGTGGTGGAGTCACGAGGCGTAGGTTGGGGGGTCCCGGTTGCGTTCGTTTGAGATTCCGGCCCCCCCCCCCCCCCTCCGAAGATCCCAGGGTGGACCACCGTGGGGGTTTTAGTGGGTAAGAATCCCACACTACCGTGGCCCCTCCCCGATGGGCTGGGATATCTTTGGAAGATTTCCCCACGTTATAAAAAAAAAAAAAGACTGGTCAGGGTTATAGTCTCCTTGGCGTCGAAAAGAACGGCATCACCGATCCGGATGTGGCGCATGTATGGGAGAGAGAGATGCCCTTCGACCTCACTCTGAGTTTAGACCAAATCGTTGCAGCCGTTTTTGAGATTTTTGCAGTTTTTTGACAAAAATGTATGGGGAGAGGGCTTCGAGGGGGGATTTCTCAAAAACGCCATTACCAAAGTGGATGAGACGCGCGTGATGGAGGGGTGACCGCCTTCCCCGCGTGCTGTATAAATTGCTCGAAATCGTTGCAGCCGTTTTCGAGATATTTGCATTTTTGTGAAATTTGAGTGGTGGTGGGGGAAGGCTGTCTTTGAGAAAACGGTATCCAAAAGTCGCGTTCCATCGACGTAATTATGAATTTGGAGTCGGTCGGTGCCTTCGACGCATTGACGATTTTTTGCCGTTCTTTGCCATGTCTTTTCCATGTTTTTCCATTTCTTCGCGTTTTTTTTCCATTCTTTCCGTTCTTTCCCACGTTTTTCGTTTTTCTCCGTTTTTTTTTGCCTAGACTACGCTAGGTTAATTTAGGTAAGGCTACCAGGATGGGTCACAGTAGCTGTGTGTTTGGGTTAGATAAGTAAATTACTTTAGGTGAAATTCCTAGCAACCGGTACCGACGAAGAGTCCGTTCGTTTGTTCCGGAATTCCGGAGGGGGGGACGTTGCTGCTGGTCCCGGAGATCGGAAATAATAGAAAACGGTGAATATTGACATCGAGCCTATATTCCCGTGCACATGCGTACTCGGCTAACCTGACCTATAACCTGTTCTTGACCTATCCTAATCCCTATCCTATCCTAAAGTTTCCCCCCTTTGGCCTTTGCCGTCCCCCGTCCCGTGTTCTTCCCTTTTCCCGGAGGGTCCGTCCTCTCGGGTCTCCCTTGAAAAATAAATTGCGAGGGACTTGGTATCGCGGAATCCCTCTAAGATGAAGATCAGTTCCGTTGGTCTGCGATTCCTGACGAGAGAGGTTCGTTTTTCTTCTTTTTTCTTTACGTTCGGTCGTAAGCGAGGTACAACGTGTTTTACCGTCTTCGAGCCAACATTTTCGTTAGATGGTCGTGACGAGAGTAGTTCGTTTTTTTTTTTTTTTTTCCCCTTATGTTCGGTCGCAAGCGACGTACAACGTGTTTTACCATCTCTGGGCTAACGTTTTCGTTGGATTGGTCAGTCGCTGACACGAGATTGGGGGACGACGCTATGTTTAAGGGGTCTACCCTAATTAGACGAGCAAAAAGAAGGCTATTTTCACGAATTTTTTTGACCGGTATAAATTATAAATATGGATATAAAAAGTGTTAGGCCTAAAAAATACACTCTTAGAATACACAAAAAAATTTTTTTTATATTCATTTTACTCCGTTTTCGTACATAAAAATGGGGCAGAAGACAGGTCCAAAAGAAAAGATGGGTGTGCGCTGTTGATAAAATCTCTGGAATGAATGATCTGAAAAAAAAAAAAATGGTTTTAGATTCAGCAGGTAAATGGCTATAGCGCATATCATACGATTTTTGATTTTTTAAAAAATGACAAAATGGCGGCCTTTTTACTAAAAAGTACGGAAAAACACGTTTTTTTCCTTCGTTTTTTGCCAAAAAAAAATAGTTATACTCAAAATTTCAAAATTCGTATGATATGCGCTATAGCTATAGTCATAAAGAACATGTGGTAAAATTTTGGTAAGGATCGGTTGAATAGTTTTAGAGATTTTATCAACAAGCCGTCCAAAAATGTCATTTCGAGAAAAAAGCGTTTAAAGTTTTCTTTAAAATCGAGAAAAAATCTTACTTACGTCTAATCAGCGATGCCTGCACCATACATTATGTCTTCAGTTTCTTCATAGTGCTCATTTTCATCCAAAATAGCCTGCCTTCGTATATATTCACAAAAAGTAGCAGCTCCTCATGTATACAAAGGCAGGTAGGTAGTATTGCTCCGAGCGGTGCGTATATTAGCGCGCACAGGTAGCTAAGTAAACGTCGCTCAAAAGTACACTTAGACTGCTCGGATCTTTATAAAATTTTAATATGATACTTTTAAATGTGTATACTTTCGAAAAATGCAATAAAAAAAATTCGATTTTTTGAAAATTGCAATTAGGGTAGACCCCTTAATATGCGACGTAATTTACATTTTAAGCGTTACAGAGCCGTGCTCTCGCGTACCCTCGTATTCCTGGGGATACCGCTGTTCCCGTTCCCGAGTGCACTGCGTGCCTATTTAACCTCCGTGGCACACGGCACACGGGTATCATTGACACACTTCGGGGTTTGGAGGGTGGTGTGTCGCTCTCTCTTGGTCGGCGTTCCTCTTCGTTCCGAACCTGCTGTCCGCGCGAGTCCAAGCTCTCGGCTACCGCGTTTGCGACGTATCTTAATCTCCCGTCTGACGTCCGTTTTCGTTGAATGGTCGCGAGCGACGTACAACGTGTTTCGGCATCTCTGGGCTAACGTTTTCGTTGGATTGGTCAGTCGCTGACGCGCGATTGGCGTCACGCATATTTTTCGCCGATTTCTCCATTTTTTCTTCGTTTCTTTGTTTGCCTAGGTTGCGCCAGGTTAGATGCCAGGTTAGATCACAGGTCAGGGGTTAGGTCTCCCCCGAGCACCGTCACCTTGTCGTGGTTTTTGGTCACAATTTTCTCGGAGGACTGGGGGGCCTTCGCGCGGTACGTCAAGAATGATCTAGATAGTCGCGTGGATCTGTCGGGCACCCCCCAGTACCTCTTTTACGTGTGTGAGCACGGTCTGTTGATGCCCAACGGAGTGAGGGCCTCTCGATACATAACGACATTGATTGCGGCAGAGGACCAAGCCATGTTGCTAGCGCAACTGCATCTAGGGATAGTGTTCACGGGGAAGCGATCTGGAAAAACGATTTTGTTCGATAAGAACAAGGTATTGGGAGTGTTCGACTCGGAGTCGAAGACTCCTAGCTATTATTATAAGTTCTTCTTGCGGAATGTCTGTCATTTCTCAAATTTCGAGACCTGCTCATTGGACAGCGCCGTGACGTTTGCTCACGTGAGTTTAGTTTTTTTTTTAAACCGTTCTCGCGATTTTTGTGTTACTTCATGTTTTTACTTTTGCAGGCGTACGAAACGGAGGTACATAAGCTTCCTCGCGGACGTCATCTATCGGCTTTCTCCGCCGTGGCGATGGGACAGGGACGATTCGACGGTGGGAGGAGAGACGTGAAACAAATGGTAAACGACGCATTAGCAGTTGCTAATTATTACGAGTCTTATCTGGAGAGTGTGCGCAAGGTACGTGACGAAGTGCATTTAGCATTTCGGTCGGTGTACGTGGTACGCCTGCACTGATTCTTGTTTCGCCTTGTTTTATACCCGTGTATCTCTTTGCAGAGCTTGAAGACAAGATTGGAGGTGGTTGTCAGCGGTGAGAACATGTCTGAATTGTTGGACGAGTATTGCTCCGATCGTGAAATTCAGATTATGTGGGATATCGCACAGGCGCTCGTCGATGCGAGAGCATTCGAAGCACGTCTCAGAAACGACTTTGACGAGATTCAGAAGATTTTTGGTTACGATTCACCAATCCGCCGTGCGCCCTGTGTCACAGAGGCAGCTCGTTCGCTTGTACGACGATGAATTGTGTGTAAAATTTTGGTGTGAGGGTCACACTAAGGATCTAGATTATCGTAGGCTCAAGACACTTTTCTCCGATAGAAAATCAATCGACTTCTCCACGGATGCGCGAGGCGTTCTGCGTTTCGTGAAGGAGTCAAGGAGTCCGCTCGATTTGAACAACTTGCGTGACTTTTTTTTATATCCGGTCATGGACAATTTGGTACGACTGGGATATGAATGCTCCTCGATGGTATACGCCCACTGGAGCGGTCCGTGGCCTTCCATGGACTCCACGATACGATTGCTCTTACCATGTACGCGAGATACGCCGCGACCAATTTCGGTCTCGATAAATGCGGAAAGGTCGATGTGACCAAATTCTTTCAAGAGTCGTACGTGAAGTCGCACTGTGTCCGCTGGGTTCTCGTGGTCCCACGCGATACACGTTAATGACGTTGTCATGGCGATTACGGTGCCAAAGCCGGTCGTTGGGTGTATATTGAACTCGATGGCGCGATTGACCGATGCCACGGCATGCCGTGGCGGCGGGAGGGGAATTTAGGACGGCGTTGAAGACGTTCGTGCAGGAGCACGTTGGCGCCTTCCCGTCTGTACTTGTGTACGGTTCTGCCGCACAAAGCTACAGCTGGTGTATCGTTTTCGATAAGAAAGATTTCTCCAAGGTCCAGTGTGCAGCCTCTTCGACTCAATCGAGCGCGGTCAGATACTCCGGCAGACTCAAGTCTGTGTCGAATCTTAAGCAATATCGCAATCGAACAGAGTCGTCACCCGTGCCGTCGACGAGTCCCGGTATCGTTGCTGTTGCTAGACGTGTCTCGCCCGTACGCAAGAGTCGCGAGCTCTCGAATGCCGAGCTACTCGAGATATATGGCATTGGCCGTAAGTCCGTTGACAAGGAAACCAATACTGACGTAAGTCTGGAAGAGTTGGTGAACGTCATGGTCGAGGCGCGTATTGGTAGCGTGGCGAAGTCCAAGAGAGACGCGAGTACGAATACAAAAGTGCCGTTTGACGATTTAGTGGAAGAGGCTCTTGAGGCGCTGCTGAACGTTTCGTCGCGCTCGAGGGACGTAACTGCCGAGGCTGATGCTCCGCAGTTCTCTCCGCCTGCAGTCGTTTCACCGGTCGCGGAGACGACACACTCCGATGAGGCGACCTCAGAGGTACCGTTGCTCGTGGACCTACTGGACTCGGATGGAGACTCGGACGTGGAGGTCTTGTGCGTCGTCGAGACGGAACCGCCCATTGAAATCAGCGACAGAGAGGATGATAACGATTTCGAGGAGGAGGAGGAGGAATACGTCCCTCCCGTCCGACGACCTCCAACGAAACAGAGCACTTTGAGTAGGTATTTTAGTAGCGATACGCACACCTCACCGATCGTGACACGTTCGGTGTCCGTCGATGCGCAGTCGGGTCGTGGACGTGAAGACGCGGATGTGCAGTCACGACCGACACCTAGCACTAGCGGTGTGCAGCGGACCGAAAGGCCGTTCACTTGTCAGGAAGACGTTGCTATTGTAACATGGTATGTTCTTAATTTCTATACATTGGCAACGTGCAGCTCCAGTACGTTTTACAAAAATATGGCAAAGATTCCAGAGTTGCGTGGTAGAAGTTATTATTCTCCATTTAAGGGGGCAGGTACAGTAATCATTTTGAAAAAATTGATTTTTTTTTGCATTTTCTGAAAGTAGCATATTTCAAAAGTATTCTCTGCAAACTTCAAACTAATCGGACCGTTATATATGAAAATAAGTGGCTTTGAAAGGAACCGTGTCGACGCATAAAATTATACGGCAACTGTGCGCTCGGCTACCTGAGGGAACCCTGCCTGTACCTTTAAACGCGTTTTTCTCGAAACCACGTTTTCGAAGTCGGTGATCACTGTAACTTCAGAACGGCTTTACCGATCAACTGGACCTTTTTCTCATTTATTATACAATATATAATTATCCTGTACTTGAACGAAGGATTTTTAATTTTGACGATTATTTGTTTTTTAACAGCCGAAAATGTGAGTGAAATTTTGGTCAAAACACAAATTTTAAGTTTCAACATCCGCCATTTTGTGAAAAATCAAAATCCACAAAAGTCCTTCGTTCAAGTACAGCATTATATCATTAACTAATGATTCCCGCTTTGGTTTTCATGTCAGACGATGCAGTCGCCAGCAGCGGTGATCACCGCAAACCACTTTTTTTTTTGGACCTCTGGGAAATTTACTATACTTCCGGCATTTCGTCAGATTTTGCCTCAAAAAAATTTGTACACCATCTTCAAATATATATCTTTCAAGTGGAAAACCATTTGTCATTAAATGTTTTAATGTGTAGCCAAACAAAAATCGTAAAAAAGAGCTTTTTTTTCGAGTCATTACTGTATGTACCTATCCCCTTAATTAAACCAAAAAGTAAAATAATATTTTTTATGCCGAAGCAATAGAAGCGAACTTCGGTAAAAAAAAGTCACTGCTACGCATTAGCTTAGCATTCATCAAACAACCAAAAAGAAACTAGAGTAATCCGGGAATTCTCTATTAAAAACGCACGTTATTTGAAAATTCTAACACTCCCCCTAATTCGCGTGCCGTTCCGTAAATTTACCATCGATCAACCTGACGCGGACTTGCACCAGGCCCTAGGATTACGATTGATTTTCCATATCAATTCTAATCAGATAATTAATAATTATAATATTAACAATCCAATTTAAGATAGTCCCATATTACACAATCCTCTTCTACCTATGAAGGTGGGCTTAGATATTATGTGATACAAATGCACTGTTGCATGAATGTTTATTTGTATTTAATTAAAGTCAGTACGTCTCGACTCAGAAAGGAATATTGTAGAATCATGTTTAAGTGTCGAAATGATGTCTGACTGTGTTAAGAGACATCGTGTAATTAGGACTTCGCATTCTTTGTTTAATTCTCATCAATCAGTTAAAACCAAAAGCCCATCGAGTAGCGTGTCATCTAGTATAGTATGCATGGGGAACTGCCTTCACTGTTGTTACTGTGACCGAGAAACAAAAGCGAGGAAGAAAACTCTGACAATGAGTTTGCATATCTTTGCCCTTTCCGTTGTCACCATATTCTGATTGGTGAAACTTGACCGGCTCCCGTTTAAAAACTATGAATTTTTGAACAGAAGGAAGGTCATTTTCGTAATCTGCTTTTGATCCTGATACTCACTACGTGGAGATTATCATCGAATTTTGGAACACCCATTATGACGTCAGCTTTGATGGCTTTTCGGAATGGCTCAGTAGAAACCTATAAACAATGCATGGTTGTCACCCTATGGCAAACTCGTGCATGCAACATTACTTGTATAGCGGTGCGGTGACTGGTTGAAACGGTATTCAGACACGGTTTAACCAATCAGCGTCTGCTGACAGCTGTACAACGGTGTATGCGTGGGGAGCCGCATTAAACATACCACATTAATGCCTATGATAACATAGCAAACATTGTCAAAACTACTATGCAGTCAGCTCCTAGTGTGAAAACAATTAAGAGATGTTCTCACTGTTTAGGCCACGAAAGTGTTAATCCACTTTTAATGGTAAATCACAAGACTCTTTGTAAAGAAGGTTATGGCTCTCTAGAAAAAGCCTTGGAATTCAGGGCCTGTATTTTCAAGATTAATTGCCAAAATTGCTGCGTTGGACAATGCACACAGTATAATCACCTGGGCTTTCATATTTTTATCGAATTAGATGTGCGAAACAACGTGAACCTCACTCATGGGTTGCGTTGTAAGTTGCGACAAATTCCAAAAACGCTAAAGTTTCAAACGTTAAACGAATTTCATGACGAGTATAGGTGCGTTAATTTCATACAAGACTAACAGAATTCTACGTATAACAAAATATTTGTACACCTTCTTCATTTAAATTATAATTTTTATTTGCAAGACTTAAAAAATAGTGTATAATGTGTATGCATTATTGATCGTATTAAGCATCCTAATGTTTTTTGTATTGCTTCTAGGTTCGTTGGAATTATCGTATATACTCCAGGTCACTTTGTATCATATTGCCTGCGAATCAGTGGAAGATGGCAAAAATACGACGATCCACAAAAAAAAAATATTATCGTGGGCAATAGAGACAGAAATAGAACCGCACTTTGCGGTGTACGTGTGCCAGTATGGCATATACTAGTGGATTACTTATGTAAAAATAATACCATCGCAATTTAACTGCCTATCGATAGAGGTCAGGATATGCTTGATTTGTTAAGAACGACACTGACGAGAACCTACAGTATCGTAGCATACTTGCATACCATTTTGTAACGCAATCCGTTCAAACCATCTTAAGTAATATATTTTTTCATATAGATACAGAATGTCTGTATGCCAGATGCTTCACGTGGTCTGCGGACTTGGACGAATGATATATTGTTTACTGTGATATTAGTTGTAATAAAAGCATTTATAGAGCGTTCTTTTGTACCTGAAATTACGAGCAATTATTTTTATACATGGGCAGTGTCGAACGACAAACTCGTAACCCCTACACTACACATCGATTTGGGTCTTCTGGAAAAATTATTGACTGTCAATCGTTTTGTCCAGCCTATAAAACGATTTAAAGTAAAAAAAAGTGTACAATATAGTCTAATTCAACGAACACACTGATCGAGGAATCGATTGTATCGTATCGATTGGGATCCTTGATTCGCATATGGTTTTTCTCATTTTTCTTGCAAACGATGGACTATCAAACGTTTTTATTAATTAATTTTGAGAAACTTTTTGAGAAATTATATGGGCTAAATCACAGACAAAAATGTCATATAATATGTTCCCACCGTGCAGGGTTGACGTTCAACTACTCAATCAAAACCGAGATTCAAATGCAATATACTACGTTGATTGGTGAAATCCATTTCAGCCATGCGCACTGGAAACTAACTCGTAGGCTACACAAGATCCTGTTACTTACCACACACTGCTGTTGTATAAAAAAACCGCGCGTCTTCACATGTCGAATATAATAAACAGGTATAAAATGTTACGAATCATATAAATTGAAAACACATGAAATAATAAATGATTATTTTATTAATTATAAAAATGTGGTAGTTATTCACTACCACATTAAAAATACGCTACGTCAGTATAAATGTGGTAGTTATTCACTACCACATTCCGTTGTCCCCGGCCGCCGCCCCGGCCCCGATCACCAGCGTCCATCAGACGGCCCCAGCCTTTATCACTTTCATTATTGGTGTTTCCTAAAAAAGGAAAATATTTATTGTTCATATTTATTTAAAGTATTTTGTTAAATTTTTTACTATTTTTCTATAAAAATAAAATTTTACATTTTACCGACTAACCTTCTACTCTCCTCTCTTTTCTTTTATCATCCTTCTGTTTTCCCTCTTCCTCTTCCCTCTTCCTCTTTCTAGTCTCTTGAGACATATAGAAACTGAAACATGAAGTAATATTAGTAAATTGGTAGGCCACGCTTGCCATAAATTTTCATGTGGTTTTATATTGAAAATTTCACTCACACTTTGTTACGCTGTTTGCGGCTTTTAGGTCGACGATTAGTCGACGTCGAAGCTGTTGCAGCTCCTGCTGACTGGGGGAGCTGCTCCGACGCCGACTGATCATCGGTCGTAGACTCATAATCTGACAGCTCCCCTGTTGCCTGAATTGCCAGGACTTGCAAATTTTTCAATACCTCGTGGTCGATCTGTAAAAATAAAAACACACGACATACAATGATGCAATGCGAATTAGATTGGAAAAACTGAGAAAAAATTATACATTTTAACATTACTTACGTTTTTCAGCTAATGGCGTCTGACAGTATTTCGTGTAAACTCCCACTATTCTGCTAAAAAGTTGATCTTCGTTTGTTTCCAAACAGGTACATATTGAAAATCCGGGCCCCACAATTTTTATAAGCAATACTTTTGTCGCTTCATTGAAAAGGACATAGCACATGATATAATCAATAAATACATACACAATTATTTCCTATTATGAACAAAAATGTTAACGTTGAAATTCATGAAAATAACGTATAAAAATTTTTTCCATGTATCAATGATACACTAAATATTATTTACATACACGCTACTTACTAAACAAAATTTGATTGGCTTCTCAAACATGCATGAAGTTAGATGCATTCTTCACCGACGCTACATCTTCTATTGTTTTCAAACACGTACCTATTGAAAACTTGGGCCCTTAATTCTTGTGCGTGACATTTCTTTCGTTTTATTATAAATGGCATAGCATATGATATTATTAATATATAAAGTATATCCTAGTGTCAACCACATTTTCAATATTGAATTGCATAAAAACATTTCACAATGTTTGATAAATCATTGATACACTCATTGTCAGTGTTATTTATCGAGACGCTACTTACGTAGCGGATTTTATTGGCTTTTTAAAAGCAAATGAAGTAACATGCGCATTCTTTACCGACGATACAGTTGCTGCATTCATTTATTTTCACATAGTCGCGACAAGGTGTTACGTGAAAGTGAGCTGTCTGTTTAACAAAAAAAATGGAATATTCATTCACAGAATACTGTGACATGATAAAGCTTCTGGGTGCTTGCAATGATGATGCAAATGCGGCTGCTAGGGAATATGCAGCCCGGTATCCCAATAGAAGACGTCCTACGAAAAATACAATACGTGGGGCGGAGGATCGACTGAAGAACACCGGCTCTTGTGCTCCTCAACGAACCGATGCTGGTCGACCTCGAACTACACGGGCAGCTATTGCAGAAGAAAGGGTGCTACAGAGCGTTAATGAAGACCCTACATGCAGGGTGCGTCAACTTGCACTTCTACATGGTATGAGTAATACCTCCTTGCGCAGGACATTACGTGTTAAACATCTTCACCCGTTTCACTATACGCGGGTTCAAGAATTGCTGCCACGTGATTATTCTGCACGGCTCGAATTTAGCCAGTGGCTGCTGCAGCAGCATGAAGCTGATTAAAGTTTCATAAAAAACATCATGTGGACTGACGAGTCGTCGTTCAGCAGGGAAGGGATTTTCGATGTTCATAATAGTCATAGTAGAAGACCCTGTACTTTGGGTCTTCCACGGCGATCCGTGCACAAGCTCCAGAGTCGTTGGTCGACAACTGCAAATGAGCCAGTCAACAGTAAATAGAATAACGCGTGCGGATCGACTTCGCCCTTTTCATGTTAACCCCGTCCATGAAATAGACGAAGGCGATGCGGAAAATCGTCTGGCCTTTTGCCGATTGCTAGTTCAGCATCATAAAACCGATCCGAACTTCATAAGCTCTATTCTCTTCACTGACGAATCAAATTTTGATAAATCACGATTAGGAAACTGCCATAATGAGCTTTATTATGCTCATTCGAATCCGAACGCACCGCGTGAACGAGGTCGTCGAAAATGGCGGTTACCTGTTTGAAAACAAACGAAGATCAACTTTAGGGCGGAGTAGTGGGAGTGTACACGAAATACTGTTAGCCGCCATTAGCTGAAAAACGTAAGTAATGTTAACACGTTGTGTTTCGGTGGCGATCTGGAGGATCAGTTATCTCGCACCAAAGAGTAGTTTCTAGTTTTCTGTGTTTAATTTGTAGTAGAGCATGTTTGAAGTGTCTGCATGCAAATTGTGAATATCGTCTACGCTACGCGTAATCCTTTCGGCCTGTCGTCGTGTACCGCGCAGTGGTACGTTTTTCTCCCGGTGATATCCGTGGGTGCGAGAATGACAGCACGGGGATTGCGTATTTTCTGACTGATAGTTTCAGTAGACAAATAGGTCTCCGGGACTGATTCCGACCGCGGAAGTATTCGTGACGGGATGAAAGACACGCGTTTGACGGCCAGCGAAATATCGAGATTCCTAACGAAGAATCTACGGATTCGGTAAGGTCAGGGATCTTTAGGGTTACCGCGCTCAAACTTGTAAATATTGTGGAGCCGACGAGTAGGGCACTAGGCCACTCATCAGCTGACTTTGTAAATATTATTGCTTATACTCGTTGCGGGACTATTATCTAACGCGCGCATTGTTGCCGGAAGCGTCCGGCCTTTTAGGAAAGAATTTGAATCCCCTGCGGAGATTTATTATTTGTGTCGTTGCATCTATTGTATGTTAGAAGGGACAGTTGTTCCCATTCGCGTTTATTATTTTGGAGCTGTTGTTCCATACCGTGTTTCGTTATTACGCCTTTTCATTATCTCATTATTATATTTTATATTTTATCTTCTCATGTTATATTTTATCCAATTTTCTGGTGTTCAATAAATCGGGCCTATTTGTGGGTTCCGTGCTGTTAAACGAAGCCTCAGACCTGTTTGATTTCTCAACGCCCCTATTGTGTTGTTTTGTTGTTGTTAACTTTCAGATCTTGATTATTGTCTCCCAAACCCAGGACCCCACCGCATAAGAGCTGGCCAGGGTGTCCATAGGAGACAGCGGTGTATCTCTCGGTGCACCTGGCGCCCAGTAATATAAGAATTTATAATTATTTATCGCGGTGCCTTTATTTGTGCGATTCGTCGTTACAACGTATAACTTTTTCTCTATTTCCCCAATCTAATTCAACTGTATTATTGTATGACGTGTGTTTTTATTGATACAGATGGATCGCGAGATTATCAGAAATTTGGAAGTTATGGTAATAGAGGCGACAGGTGAGTTGGCGGAATATATTTCCACCACCGACGATCAGTCGACGTCGGAGCAGCTGCCGCAGCCAGCTAATGCTGCAATAGCTTCGACGTCGACAACTGTCGGCAGAAAACACGAAAGCAGCGAAATAAAAAGGGAGTGAAATTTTTAATTCCAAAAAAAAAATTAAAATTTATGGCAAGTCTGGCCTACCAATTTATCAATATCACTTCATGTTTCAGTTTCCATATGTCACAACAAACGAGGAAACGGAAGAGAGAAGAAGAAGGAATGAAGGTGATAAGGGGAAAGAGATGAGGGTGGAAGGTTAGTCGGTAAAACGTGAAATTTTATTCTTATAGAAAAATAGTAAAGAATGTAATTAAAAATAATTTAAATAAATATCAATAATAAAAATTTCCCTTTTTTAAGAAGCGCCAACAATAGTGACAGCAGTGACCGGGGCCGTGGAGGCGGTGGCCGGGGCGGTGACTGTGGCGGAGGCAGGGGTGGAGGCCGGGGAAATCGGAATGTGGTAGTGAATAACTACCACATTTACACAAATGTAGCGTATTTTTAATGTGGTAGTTGTTGACTACCACATTTTTGTATTTGATAAACTAATCATCAATTATTTCATGTGTTGTGAATTACTTGTATGATTCCCTAAATCTTATACCCGTTTATATTCGACAGGTATAGACGCGCGGTTTTCTTTATAAGTAACTATAGTGCGTGGTAAGTCACATGATCTGGTGTAGCTACGTGTGGTTTCACCCATCAACTTACAGTATATTCCGTACGAATCTCTGTTTTGATTGGATAGTTGAACGTCAACCCTGCACAGTGGAAACATTAAATGACCTTTGTCGGTGCTTTAACCCATATAATTTCCCAAAAAATTGTCTGACCCGTCTGTGCCAATTTGTCAAGTAATATTTGTTATGTGATGTAGATATTTAAACAAGCATAGATATTTGACAGTTCCTTCTGGAAGACATTATGATTTTAAGGTTAGACCACTTGACGAATGTCAGTATTAACAAACTTGTAAGAATGTAATATGTGTTTAGAATGCAAGTAATTTTAGAATGTATTATACTTAATACTGCTGATAGTACTTTACCGTGTTAGTTTATATTATAATTTCAACTTAAAATACTTCTCAATATGTGATTGCGAAGTTGAAAATGTTTCTCTCGCAATCTTTACGTTTCTTCATTTATGTTCCCAGATACTTCCTAAATGTCCATTACATTTTTGGCACACTCGCTCCAGCAGTTTTCCATAGACTTCTCTTCGCAACCATTTCCAACTGAATTTAGAACAGCTGTTCACAACTAAAAAAATTAAATAGCTCTTGTTGTGACCAAATCAACTTCTGGGCATCTCAAGATGAAGCATCCCCTGTAGGAACTGCCAGCACTTACAACAGGGCCGACACTCGGCCAGAAAATGGCTACCAATATTTGGCCAAGAATGGTCAACCAGTTTTGGGCCGTCACTGGAAGTTCCCGGGTACTGCGACTCTTTCATAGCTTACGGTTGCCTTTGAAACCCCAACATTAGGCCCGTACATAGCTATTAACAATTGACCAAGTATAGTAAACCAGCTCTGAGCCGTCACTGGTTAACGCCTGGATGTCGTGACTATTTAATGATTTACGTTTGCTTTTAAAATCCCGATATTAGACGATGTATATAAGTATAATAATATTAAAAAATTTTAGAGAGAATTACACTGGTACTATACTCGTAATGTATTATGTGTCATGTCCATACCTTTTCTTTCATTAATTTGCTACTGTATGAATTGTTACACTTGTCAGGCATGGTTTATTATTAACACCTATACAAAGAATTTTATGAATTTTTTGGTTAAAATATTGGTTTAATACATTTAATAAATTAATTGAAGTGAAAAATAAATCTCTTGTCTTCAATCTAAATTCAAACTGTACTTTGCGTCTTAGTTACTAGTATACCACCATATATTAGAGGTGGGCAGAAAAAATTATGCAAGTCATAACTTACTGTTTTAATTACAATGAATCCAAGTAATTATAATTTTTTCAGTTAATTAAAATTACAAAAAGTAATCGTCATTTTTCTGGTCAATTACAATTATATTTTATTTATACAATTAAAATATCGTAGGTAGTGGAATAATTCAGTGTGACGTATTAGGCCTTGCTTTCGAGGGGTAGGAGAATTCCTGCAAATTATAAATTAGTTTTTTGATTCTAAAAAATTATATATAGAAGCAGTGCGATGGATTAGACTACTAGGTGCTGCAAGTTAGAAGCTTTTATCGCCTCTTCGTCTCTTTTACAGAATTCTATAAAGTTTGGAACTTATCGGCTCAGTGACCCACTTTTGCTTGCGGGTATCCCTGTCCCTCTGGTGGCCAGTGGTTGTATTACATGTATATAGTTTCATATTAGGGCAATTTCAGTGTTGCCTGATTTCACACCTAATGCGGCAGCTCTGAATAACGCCTGACTACGGCCAACTCAGATTTTCCATAATAGGGCTTGCCATGAAATTGCCTGATCAGGGCCTGATCCTGTTCAGGATCTATATTTCAGGCTGATCACATTTACAAATGCCGTACTGATGCATGATCAGGGCAGGATCTGGGCCTCATCCGGCTATCCTGATATGCATGCCATACCGATACCTGATCCGGACCTGATACGACATCAGGCAGCCTGACCAAATTTCTGCTCGGGGATCGGCTAGTGTAGTATGATAGTTTTTATCATTGACTGCTGTTGCATTGCGTTATAAAAAAAGATAAAGAAAAAACATAGGAAAATTAATTCATAGAACATTGAAAAGATGATTTGCTCTTGACGTGTTAACGTGTTCGAAGTCGTGCTATTTTGTACTGAGGACCGTGAGAACCCAGATAGCTCACTTCCCTCCTCCCCCCGGAGACTTTTTATAGGGCGGATGGGAAAAGCACGCCGGACCTTGTCTGAAGAACTGTTAGGCCTGTTCTCACTCTTTGTAGCAGAGGTTGTCCATCCTTTGTTGCATCGTATAAAAAATGGATCAGAAAAACAAAATGAACACAAGAGATAAAGAAAAATCATCCCCGGAGGGTAGTCCCGTAATGGGAGGAGACCCTACCACTCATAGCAGTGGGTCGGCTCAAAGGATACGGGGGAGCTGCAACATCTCTTTTAGACAGGATAGTGAGTGCAACACCAGGCTACCGGACCCGAGTCTCGTAAGATTGAGGCATAATGCTGTTATAGAGAACGCCGGGTGGCTAGACGATAGTGATGACGATGACGACCTAGTCTTTCCCGGATATAGGAGCAAAGGGGAGAAAATACAGATACTTCCGGGGCCCACACTGGAGGAGCGACCACCTTTGGATTTCCAAGGGGAGGACAGATCCCGCGTAGTGACGACCCATCGACAGTCTGCGGAGATAAAACCAGCTGGGCACGGTCTGCTCGTGCCCCGGTACTTCGAGGGTGACGTCGTTGGGCTAATTGCGCGGCTCTGGACTCACGGCACTTCGACGGAAGGTGGTTCGGTTATTGAGGATGTACACGCGGCGATGTTATGGAGCACCTTGAGTGCCGTGACGCCGCCTGGACCTGGCGATTTAAACAGGAGAGAAAACACCAGCTGGGGAACCAGGCAAAAGGCCTTGCTCCAGAACAAACGAAAGAGCCAGCGACCAGGAGTCATGCTAGGAGCTTTACCCGGACGAAACCGAACGGAAAGGACACCGCCAGCGGGCAACAAGACCAAGAGCCTAAGGCTAGGGCGAAGAGAGTGTTTAGCTTAGGAACCCGCGCTGATGATGCGGCTGAAAGAGTAAAGTACAGTGGACCCAGGCTACTTGGCATCTTGGAGATTGGAGCGAAAAACAGGAAATGGGTCACTGCTGTGGCCAGGGCTATTAGGCGGAGGGGCTTAGGTACAGGACGGGTAAGGGCGTGAAAGGATTCTTTCTTGAGGCTCAGGGGAATGACGCTACCCAAGGCAGAAAAACTTCAAAAAAAAAAAAAAGTCAAGAATTTGATAATAGAATTTTATCGGATACTAGTAATGATGGAAACGTCACGACAAGCAGTGGGGCAATGAACACATAGAAAAATGGAAACAAGTGTCGTGTGGATATCGATCACAAACCATTAGATTGTCTTAACTCTCCTTCACCTTCATCCAGTAAAAACACATCCTTGAATAACAATGGAATGACAATGCAACGAGTGTAAATAATAACTTTAATAGTAGTGCAAACAGAGCTTCTCAGTGCAGTGAATTGATCACAATAACATTGAATTTGAAAACAAAATAAACAAGTGGGTTCTAGACAACTTGGATACATTGGGTGCGTTCAGCGGACAAAACCGGTGAGTAACCGGTGAAACAACAGTTGCGAGTGACCAATGATCAGTAATCAGTGTCTGCTGAACGACATTTGTGTATATCTGGCGGGAATATACAAAAACTGGATCCAGCATTACTAATTGCTTTGGATAGTGGGTTCGATTACAATGTAATCAGAACATTAATAGATGATTTAACAGAACCCATTAATAATGATTTAATAATAAGAGAACTCGGCGTTAGAGCCAAAAATGAAAATTATACAGAGGTTATAGTTCTTCTATATACTAATAATTTGTTTAAAGAGCATTTTCGAATGTCACGCATAAGTTCTGAAGTAAGTATACATTTTTTAATCGAGTGATAGTTTTAAAATGCACAAAATAAAATATAAGTCGACGCATCGGGTTAACGGAATTGAAGCCGTGTTGTCATTGCTTTGTATTATTTTTTTAATAAAGTTGTAAGCATGGCAGGGAGCGGCCAAGGTGCCCGCTCCCCTCCCGCCGGGGGTGCCTTAGCGAGGCCAAGGGTTTTTGGGACCAGTAAAAGTTTGGGTTCCGACCTGTTTGAAGGCAAAAAGAGAGGCAGTAAGTTAGTACTTGCATGTATACAATCTTCCTTGTATAGTTTACTTCACTAAAACAGTTTTTATAATGGCAACCATCGTTTGTTTTTGTTTTCAGAAGGATAAACGTGCAATATATTCAGCAGGAGCCAGTGATGGTGACACCACCTACCACCCCATCCCGGATCGTATATATGCCAATTCCAGGGTGGCTATTTGGTGGTCCGGGGTGGGGCCAAAATCTTTTCTAATTCTTCTTATTAAAAGAATTCTTCTTGTTATTAAAAAATTACATGTCCCCGTACTGCCCCGCTTGCTCTTAATATGTGCTATCCGAGCTCTCGTTTGTGATTAGGCATCTACACCACACCTTTTTTTCTACACCACCTACCACCGCGCAACGCCTAGCCTGTCGCTACCTACTACGCCAACATCATTCCCGTACTCGTCACCCGATCTTCATGCTGCCTTTTTCATAATGACAGAAAACATTGTAAGGCTTCTTTCTTTTGCATAGCACATAATAATGTCGGACGACATCTAATGATATAATAATAAATAAATTTTGTTGTTTGTCGCAGGCTGAAAAGAAGGATGAAACAACGTTCGACTATGAGGTAGAGAAACTAGCTGCACTTGTACAGCATAGCGAGTTGACGTAAGTTTGAAACTAAAATTCATAAACAATATAGCTTTCATGATAATTTTTTGTATTGCCTGCAAAGATTCTGGGGCGGCGGCGAGCAGTTCGGCGGCACCTCAAACAGTGAAGCCCATCAGTGGCGGAGAGCAGCCAGCTGAGAGTAAGTAAAAATTATCTATAAATAAATAATAACTACGATACATTCATTATATATATTTTTGATCTGTTTTCAGAAGAAAAAAAGAAGCGTAACTGGCGATGGAACCGCCGAGAGAGGAAGGCCCACGCGGCGATTACAAAGGAATCCGGTAAAACAAAAACCCCTTACGGACGGGGTTCATAAAAAAAAAAAAAAAAAACAACACCCCTGACGGCCCCGAGCGGGCATTAAGGGTGGTAGTCGAAGCGCTACTGGATCGTTTCAAATGAATTTATAAGAAAAGATAAAAATAAATAAAAATGTTTAAGTTATAAAATTTTTCTAAAGTGATTATTTCAAATTTTCATACGTGGAATGTCATTATATGTCAAAATATTGGCGGAGCAATTGTTTTTTCACGTAAGCCGTTACGGTGTACGGAACGGGAGAGTCGGGACATACTCGATCCTCCGTTTCGTGATCCGTAAACTACGAAGACCCTAGCAACCGTCTTCCGTATTTCGTATTCCGTGCAACGTAACGGCTTACGTAGAAAAACAATTGCCATGCCAATATTTTCATACGTGAAATGTCTCATTACCTGTCACCGGTCATTACCTGTCAATATAGCGAACTCTATAGACGAGGTCATTATCAATATCGTTAGAGAAATCAAATTTCTCTACGATAAAAGTCATCGTGACTTTACAAATGAAGTAACGATTTACTTATCTAAATGAATAAACGTATCTATATACAATTTTTTAAATATTTATATATTGACAGATAATGACAGGTGACAGGTAATGACATTTGACGTATGAAAATATTGGCAAATATTTCTTCTTACAAAAAAAAGTCCCGTGACTGTGAGGCTCCCCGAGCTGCGCTTTCAAGTGGGGTGGTGTTGATTGCCCCCGAAAACGAGTGCACTTATCGAATAGATCAGATATACATATAATCGGGCATTGTAAGCTTTACTTGTTTTCTATTGCAAAGTAAAATCCATTTTCATAATTTTTAGTGATTCACGAAGATCAGTGCACTCGGCTAAACAATCGACGCAAATTTCTACTTTCATGTATGACTATACAAAAAAAAACCGACAGTTCATCGATGGGTTATTGGCTGAACTGAGGAATTAGTAATGTCAATTTACCCGTCAGCTATAATGGTCCCAAATCAAAAGCTGCAATCGGTGCAGCAATAGTAAGATTAATGGGCCCATAATAAATCCGTTAGTGGGCTAGTAATTTTATCATTAATGGGCAGATACTGTTTACCAGTGCAGGACCCAAGTTATCATCCAGCAGCTTTTCACTACTGCGCCACCAGTGGCTGCTATTATTGTGCCATTATCAATATACAGGGCGCCATGGAAGGCCCAATATTGAAACCATTGTACTTTCCTACATGGGATGATTCCCTAGGCTATTAGAAAGTATCGATAAGGAAACAATGCAGAAAGTAGCTAACTATGTATTATCGGCGTGCAAGCTCAGACCTTTCATGCTGACAAGTTAATAAGGCGCATAACACACTGCAATGTCCCGCAAGTTTAAGCATAAAATTAATTAGAACATTAGATATACACCGCCATTTCCGTGCCCGCGGTCCTTAATTCTCGTATCATACTGCACGCAGTTTATATATATTGTAACACAAATGTTACTGCAGGCTCCCCTCCGCTCCCCTGGCTCGAAGTCCCACAGGCCTTGAGGTTCGCGTTTATATAATAGTTGATAAGTATTGCGTACTGTCTATTGCATTTCTTTAGTGTTTTAGCTTTACGGCATTTAGAGATAAGATCCCTCCCCTCCGCCCTTCCCTCCCTACCACCATCCCTCTAGGGCACTGGCTCGAGGACCACCGTCGAGGACCAACAGCACCCACCATCACCAAAGACACCGTCGTGGACCTGCTACGAGGACAGCATCCCTGGAAGGAGCAAGAGAGTGGCTACGTTGCCGAGGCAGCGGAAGGCAGGGATGGCATGGGCAGGAGGACCAGCTGATCCGGCCACAGGGAAACGACGCCACCACAGCCCACCACGACCGCCACGATTATGCAGCCCCGGTGCAGTCCCGTCACACGAGCAGGAAAAAGTCCCGTGTGACAGCGGCGGAGCCCTCTCCCTCCCAAACCGCGGACGTGCCCGGGAGGATTTTGACAGGCCTGGAGGCCGCCATATTGACCGGCGCGCGCAGCCAGACGCGCGCCGACAAAACCAGCACCGTGCCGCCACCACGAGGCCCTGGAAGGCCCGGCAACACAGCCCATTCGAAACGGACCAATGCCCTGCCATGCCGGAACTGCCGACCAATGCGAGCGCGTAGCCCTCTCAGCCGAGCAGTCCCAGCCAATCAGCGAGGCCCTGAAGGCCCACGAGGTCCGGACAGCCGACGAAATCGTCACTTCGAGCCAGGTTACGACCAAGTAGAGAGTGAATTAAGAGTGCGAGAGAATTTGGATGGTAGTGTGCAAAGCGAGTGAGTTGGAAATAGTGTGCCATTTTGGGATTACGTGTGTTGCTGACGAGCCTTAAGAGTGAGTACAGTGTGATTGAGATCTCCCTATTTGCCACCCCTTTCCTAGCACCCCCTTTATTACAATTTGCGCTGTAGAGTTTGTAGGTCCCTTCAGGACGTTTGCGAGCCGGCCCACGTGGCCTAGCATTGTGAGTAGTTCTTTTGGTATTTGCGACAGGCCCTCCGCCCTTAAACTCGAGGCCCGTGGTATATTGCGTGCGTCCTAGTTTTAGTATTTTTGCGTCCCTTTCTAGCCACCCCCCGTACGTACGTCTTTCCACCACCCGCCCCTTTTCGTCTTTTCGTCTACCAAAACCGAGGTAATTTGTAAGTAGCCATTTTGCGTTCGGGAACCTTCCTCCCTGAGATACCCTCACCTCTCCCGCCGCTAGCTTTGTCAGTCCTGAAAAGTAAACACACGAGGACCTTTCGGGGTCACTCGTCGGTGCTACGCCGTATAAGTAGCTGGCGCCCATACCACTTCCCCTTCACCCCCTCCGCCCACCCCTCCTCACCACCGAGTCCCTTTTACTCCTCCCGAGACAGCGTGCACCCGCGTGAGCTGACACGTCAGCGAGCGTGCACACGCGGCCGCCGCCTTTGCTTTTCTATTCTTTTCGGTTCCCTTCTTGTTAGTTTCGGTTTAATATTGTTTACTACACCTTTTCTTTTGTACTGACATTTACCTCATTAATTATATTCTTTTCTTATTCTACCCCGTGTCCCCCTTTATTTCGCGTTCCCCTCACCACGCAATTTTACGTTAGCTAATTCGAGCGGACCCTGGGTCATTTTCGTGGTCCAGAGCGTCACAATACGTTTAAAAATTCTGAAAATTCCGATTAGTTGTTCTGTATAGTACAAAATCGATCCAGAGGGCAATAATTAAATATTGAGTAAGAGTGTACTAAATAATTATAAAATGCAGTGGCATAACATTATTCTTAATTCTTATACTGTCTGTACACTTAGGATTTCTATAGGAGACTAACCTCTGGTCACAAAGCCCAATAAAATCTTGTCACCTGAAGATAAAGATTGTATGTCCGAGGGAACCCAGTTAAAAAAATAGCTTAAGTATTTTGGAAAAAAAATCACCATTTGTTAATTTTTATATTTATATTTTTTAAAAAAACTGGTTTTTTATCATATAATTTATCCCGAATTATTCAAAAAAAGAGAATCCTTATTAGAATACCCCATTATAATTAACACGAAAAATTCATAAGAAATGACGAAGGATCTTCGCAATGAAGGACTTTCGACTATACAATTTGGTGTCAGAAGTGGGATACACGCGCGAACGTAAACAATCATAGACCGTGTTGTCCCTACAGTCACGCGGTACGAGCAACACTCGTAATACAAAGTATCGAAAGCTAGTGAACTTTGTGAGTCGGCAGTTTCGTTTCGACATTCGACATGAACGCATCTAACCTCAGTTCAAAGTATCGTAATACACAGTATCGGTGTTGATTTCCGTGAAACATTTCGTGAGACTTTTGTTTAATACGAGTTCGTTAAAATGAGTGAACGCGTGAAATGTATAAATCAAAAACGTGCAAGGTTGAAAACACAAATGACTAAGCTTGACAAATTTGCGGATGACTTAGATTTAGAACCCGCAAACGTGAAAGTGCGTTTAGATCGGATAAAGGAGCAATTTCGGGGCATACGAGGAATTAAACGACGAACTTGCGTTGTTGGTTGAACCCGATAACGAGCAACTCGCTGAGTTTGATGCGTTACAAAATAGATTTTACGCGATCGCCAAAAAAATCGAGGGGATCGTTTCACCGATAACGCAGCTACCTGTTAGCGGATTAAATACAACGTCTCTACCGATCGATGGCACGCGTCGTCTCAAATTGCCCGTGGCAGACCTTCCGAAGTTCAATGGTGACCTCGAGAAGTGGTTGTCGTTTAAAAATACGTTTCTCACGATGATTGACTCTCGCAAAGACATAACGAATTTACAAAAGTTCATTTATTTGAAAAATTGCGTCGAAGATGACGCGTTGAACAAAATCCTGATTTACGACGTAAGCTAAGAAAATTACGAAACGGCGTGGAAATTATTTTTGGACTCCTACGATAAGACCCGTATTCTAATCGTTAAATATCTGAACGCTATTCTTGAATTACCGGTTCAAACAAAGGCCACGCACAACGGACTAACGAGGCGTTCTACTACGACCCACCAATATACTTATACTGGGGAAATGATATCGCTGACTGTGCTTCGCCCGCTTCCTCTTCCCTGTCCGCGGTGCTTTGGCTCCTGGGCGTCAGATCTGCTGCTGTAACTCGATGTGCCCTGGAGCCTACAGAAGAACAGAGCCACGAGGCCAGGGAGGTCGCATTTGATTCTGTCAGGAAACAGACACTCGTGTTCACTGGGATGGCCGGTCTAATGGTGATTGGGAAAGAGATATTCGAAGAAAGAGGTCGTAACAGCAATGCAGAGTACCTAATAAAGAGATGGGATGCAGTATGTGCGTCCAACTCCATCGAGGACTACTTCGAGGCGAAAAAGCTCCGTCTAGATTCCTTCACCGACAATATCATCGAATTCCAAACATGGATAAAGATAAGAACATCGCTTAGAGGCTATTTAATTGAAAAGACCCTCACCCTGCAGCTCCATGGAGCCCTAGCCTCTGTTCTTGAACAGACAAAACTTGTGTGGGGGTACGCAGGCATGAAAGCGGCCCAGGTTATGTATTCATATACCAGATCTGGCAACGCAGCCCTAACTGTGGCGTCTGTGGCGCAGCAAGCCGTCGAGTTTAAACAAGCGTATGATGCCTTGTCTTCAACATTAAAACAAGATTTCCCCTATACCCAGCTAAGGAAGGTATCAGGAATCGAAACCATTCACCACAGGAAGTACCCAGACTTGTACTACACGGCATTAACAGCAGCCTTAGAAGCCAAGTCCCTGGGGGTGGAAGGGAGATTCCGGATGACGGACGTAGAAACATCAGTAAGCAAGAAAATTACCGACGAACTTATCGAAGAGAGCCTAGATTTGGAATTAGGAATGCCAACAACCACTCGAGAACATCTCAAAATACTAGGATACACCTTAAGAGAAGACGAGGAGTCTCCATTGCGTCGTCGCCGAATGACATACGAAGACGTAGTGACTACGCGATGGGCCTCAAACATATATGCAGCCAACTTAGCGAAGTTGACGAAAGCCATACGTTGTTAATGAGATCCCGAGAACGGCAACGGCTCTAGACTCTCAGATCCTTAACAGTCGATAATTTATCCCGAAGGACGGCTACAGCTCAAGATCCTTTTTAGTATAAGAACGACATAACCGAACATAATATGCGTGTGATGACGATAGTGCGAGACAAACGCGCATTGTACGTTTAATTTAACGCGTGGATCAGTACATCATGAAATTATTATTCTTGTACGGATGTGGATTTTTATGCCACCAGACTTTTCCCATATGAGCTAATAAACATTAACCTTATTTCATGGCTCGATCCACGTGTGTTCTTAATTTAAAAAAAAAAAGAATCCTTATTAGAATACCCGTTTATAATTAACACGAAAAATTCATAAGAAATAACGAAGGAACTTCGCAATAAAGGACTTTCGACTATGCAGGTTGCTTAGACATAAGTGCTTTTCTCGAGTATGTTACGACTATAAAAATGAAATGCACTATCTTACTCGCCATTTATATAATGTTTTTATCCATGGTTTTTGGCATAAATTTTATGCGAAGGCTTTTATGCACTGCTTACTGAGGATTTCAGATTATTAGCCCTGTCAACAACACATTTTAAACTCGTTAAAGGTTTATATTTAATTGAAACAGAGGCATGACAAAGGCATCGACTAATTCGACGAATTCGATTCTTATTTACTTAATCTTGAACAATCTATGTTGTTAATTGTGTATATGTATAGTATACATTATTTTATTTATGTTATCAGGGGTTCACAAGCAAGTTCTTGGTGACAATATAAATGAAAAAATGTTTCAGTCAACTCTAAGAGGAGTAATTAACGCGGTAATAAACGAGGAGTAATTAAAATTAATAAAAAAGTCGGGGCCTGATGTCCCCCTGAACAGAATTTCTAGTCGGGTTGTGGATGACGTATCGAAGAAAACACGGGTTGTATCTTCTCTTCTTTTAATTTATTCAACCAGAGACTTAAAGTGAATTGTGTCCCATTGTCGAACTGTATTCTTTCAGGTTTCCCATAATTGGGGATGTATTCTTCGAAGATTTTCTGAATTGTTGCTGGTGCTGTAGTTTTCCTCAGTGGATACAGCGCTACGATTTTATTGAATGCATCGATCGTCACTAGGATGTGTTTAAATCCTCCCTTCGCTGTTGGAAGGGGTCCAAAGAAGTCAATTGATACCAATTCTTGAGGTTTGGAAGGAGTTATGTTCTGCATTGCTGTATAACTGGCCTGGTTGGGTACCTTGCATCTTTGACAGGTATCGCAGGTCGCGAGGAGCTGTGGAGAAGCTGAATTCTTCTACAATGATACGGTACACGTTGCTTGGTCCCACATGTCCATACATTTCGTGGAGTTCCCAAATCATTTTGCTGATTACCACGGTGTATGGTAAGCCACGGTAGCTGTTTTTCCAGGAGGTACCTCTTTTTCTGCTTATCCGGACTCTTCTGGAGCTTGTCGATGATCTCGGAGAACTGTGGGTCCTGCTTCTGGAGCTGACTGAGGTTTCGTAGTGCCTTGATTATCTCATCCGAAGGATTTTCAGCTAATGTCTCGGCAATTGTTATCTCCTGATGAGATTTCCTCCGTTCTTCTTCCTCGATGAATGGCAAGCGACTCAAGACGTCTGCTACCGTATTCTTCTTTCCTGGGCAGTGCACGATTTCTAGATCGAAGTCCTGGATTTGTAGGATCCATATCTTGCCAATCGTGCGTTTGGGAAACGACTGGTTTTCAAGAAAGTTAGTGCTTTGTGATCCGTGATGATCTTGATATGTTGTCCATGTAGATACGTTCTCAATTTTTGGAGAGTCTAGGCAATCGCTAATAATTCCTTTTCTGTGGTAAAATAGCCGATTTCTGCTCCCTTCAGTGTTCGACTGGCGAACCCGATGACCTCGTCTTCACCTGTTTCGTTCCTCTGAAACAGGATGGCTCCCAAGGCGTAATCGCTGGTACCCGTCTGGAGGTAGAACTGTTTGGTGAGTCCGGGTGATGCAAGATGATATCTTCGCAGAACAGTGTTTTAACTTTTGCGAAGGCCTCTTGATGCTCTAAAGTCCAATTCCATCTCACTCCTTTCTTGATTAGCTTGAGGAGTGGTACGGTGTCTTCGGCATGTTTATTGGTGAATTTAGAGTAATAATTCACTAATCCCAGAAATCCTCAGAGTTGTTTCATATTCTTGGGCTCGGGAAACTTCTTGATTGCTTCTATTTTTTCGGGTTGAGGTTTTAATCCCTCTGTTGTGAGGATATGTCCCAAGAATGCTACTTCGTCCCTCAGAAATCTGGATTTGTTGAAGTTGATTGTCAGGTTATGCTCCTGTAATCGTTTCAGCAAGGCTTCGAGATGGTCCATGTGTTCTTCGAATGATTTGGAAACACACAGAATGTCATCTACAAAGTTGATGATGTTGTTCCCCAGTCCACGTAAGGCGTAGTCCAATCCTCTTATTAAGCTGGCACTACTTGTCTTCAATCCAAATGGTGTTACTTTAAATTCGTAACTTTTCCCTTTATGTAGAAAGGCTGTGTATTTTCTTGAATCCTGATGGAGTGGGATCTGCCAGAAGCTACTGACCAGATCCAAACTCGTTATCATCTTTACCCCGCTGCATCCTTGGAAGAGTTTGCAGTAGTTTGAGGACATTCTGCATCCGCGACGAGATGTTCATTTAGCTTGCGGACATCTAGGCACAGTCTGACGGATCCATTCTTCTTGGTGACCGGTACAATCGGATTGACGTACGGGCTATCAGACCTTCGGATGATATCGTAATCTAGCATCCATATTTCTTCATCGACGGCACTTCGAAGTTCCACTGGTATCGGGTAGGAGCGGTTGACTAATGGTTTTTCATCTGGCACATTCAGTTTGTATTCGTAGATGCTCATTCTGCCTGGTCGCTTGTTAAAAACACCTCGATATTTCCAGATTGTCTTCTTAAAGTGGTCTAATTGAAACGGGCTTAGTTTAGTGCAGCCGGCAAGTTTCTCCACGACTTCTTGGATCGATATTGAGTCTTCTACTTTGGGTTCTTCTTTCTTTATAGGGTTGCATTCTGGAATTAAGTCCTTCGTGCTGGGTTGTTCCATCGGCTGAGCCAAGGGGATCGAAAGCTGTTGGTCCTTGTTACTCAGGTAGAATTTGTTTTCTCGGAGGTCGATGTTCCCCCTTGGTGTGTCCGTAAGAATTCTATTTTAATTTTGGGATTACCATGAATATGGTATACCCTTTTCCTGCTATATTCATCTTGGCTAGGATTTGTTTCCTAATTCGCACTGACTTGTGGGTAGTCGCATTTATGACGTACATGCCCACTATTGGAAGCGTATGACAATGTCTGAAATTCTTTGTGTTGATTTACAAAAGATTCAGAGAGATCAGTGACTTGACTTCCAGTGTCAAAAAGTGCTTTGGTCTTGATCCCTTGGATGACGACGTCTATTTCTGGGCATTGCAGTGGTCGGCCGCCTCCTTGTGCTTCTTCTTCTTCTTCGAAGATATTGTTGCACGTCAAGATATGTTCTGGTTCTAGCCAAGAAAATTGCATTGTATTCCTCTTATTCAATTCCGGTGGGTTTATTTCCAAGTTCGTCGTACACGTTGTGGACGCGCCTCAGCGTCCCTGGCTAGTGTGGAGCACCTGGTGGCCATAACGTTTTTTAGTTTTCCGAGGGTGTTGGCTTCGGGCCACAGCTCTCTCCGGTGGACTCCTCCCCTGGATCCGTTTCACGGGGTCCAGTCCGTTGCGGAGATCGCTGGTTCCCTTGCGTTCCTTCCGTCTGGATGGTATTCGCTTGGTGATAGCCTGCTCAGTTATAGTTATTACTTCTTCCCTGTTGATAATTTGATTGAGGGTGGTTACTTGGAGTGGATTGTCGGTGGGGTTTTCTGGGTGGAGGATATATATTCCGTGGAGGTCTCACTGGAGCTGAGGTTGTTGCTACATTTTTCGTCTTCTCCCTGTTTGGCGCTGGTTCGTTTCTATTTTTTTTTTTTTTTTTTTTCCAATTCGCGCCGGGAAGGACTCTCGTATTTTTGGAGTAACTCCGTGAACGAATTTATATAGTCGATCTGCCTTTCGTGGATAATGATACTCAAGGTTTGGGAGAAGCAATCAGCGAGTTTGCTAATGATTTTAGCTGTGGGCAGAGGTGGTTCTAAATCTTTTGCCTCGCTGAACATTTTCGCGGCATATTCAACTGCAGACATTTTATGTTTTGAAGGTTCTTAAATTTTTCTTCAAATTCTTTGATTGAACTTATGTTATCCTCCTGAACTTGCCACCAATCTTGCGCCGTTCCATCTAGACTATTGCCCACAATGAAACGCAAGTCTTCTCCTTGGACCTGAGTTGCCTTCAAATAACTCGACATTTTCTTCAACTATGTGAGCGGGCGCTCGTTACTTGTTTGATGGGTGATGCATTAGGTCTTAGAAAGCTGATTCCTAAACTCTCGTTTGGCCTAATTGCTGTGACATTTTATCTTTCTCTCGGTGGAGTACCTCTGTGGACTTCGTGGTGTGAAATCCTTTCTATTTGTTCGTTGAGATCCTGTATAATGTTTACCAATGGTGTTTACCATTGGTGTTATGGTGTTTGATTTTAAGATCCCCTATGTCTATCCTGGTACTCGCTAGATCTACCTGCTGTCTTTGTTGAGCTTCTTGGTGCTCCTGTCCTAACTTATGCATTTATGCTTGTATTAATTCTAGCAAATTTCTTGGTAGTCTATCTTCGATGATTTTTCTCAGTTCGTGATTATCGCGTTCTAGATCGCGTATCCTATGTCTTAAATCAATAAATGTTTTCGCATTGATATCTGGATCTACAGGACTTTGTGCGAGGATTTCCGCCAAAGCTAATTCACCCCTCTTAGCGGGTTTCTATTCATATTGTGCCTGGGATGTGTGTCCACGTGACTATCCATAATGATATCTTCAGAATCTGCAAATCGTACGACTGGGGTTCGTCGATGTTCCTCAGGTTGTTCGAGTGCAGTACTGGCGAACAATGTCTCGGTTTCATCGAGAGGTCTGTGAGTTTGATATCCTGTGTCTTGGGAATTTTGTTCCTTATTCTCGGCCACGTCCGACACGTCCTGTTTCCGAGGAGGAAGTACGTGGAGGGCGAACTTACTTATTTTTGGGATTCTTGCCACTTTAAAATGCTTTGCACACCCAACTGCTTTCTGCTGCTTCCCTTCGTTAGTGTAGATCGATGATCAGGCTCGTCGTATGTATATGTTGAAGGAAGATTTAGATATTTACGAAATGATTCTGAGCAATGCCAATGTGTATTGGTTAATATGCAATAACTATTGTATTGTAATGAATATAAAAATGATATAATGTTTTATAAATGCTATGATGCACTCGGAAATGGTCGGTATTGTCTGTGTGTTCGTGTTATTGTGTTGTTTGTGTTGTTCGTGTTACAATGGTTGGATTAAAATTGTGTACGTGTAATTGATTCTCTATTGTGTATGCGATTTAAGCGGTACAATCAAACATAACGGAAAATAGGTATATGTATATATGTTGTGGTAAAATAATACGATAATGAACACGTGATAATAATAATGTATTGGACTCACCAGTGAAGGCAAGTGAGAGAGAGAGAGAGAGAGAGAGACGGTAGATGGTTTGGGACGAGTCCCCGTAAATAGTATGTAATCCAAAATTTCAAAGATGGTCCTTGTCCTGGCCGCTAAGGTAGTCACTGACACTAGTGTAGTGGCTATTATGCACAAGGACACTGAGTACAAAAGGGGTAAAACTTGTTGTGACTCACGATTGGTCTTGCTGCTCGGCCCTAAAGCGAGGAAGACAAGATAGGCCCTAAGGTATCTTGACTAACACAATGGATTGGCACTAAGTTCGCCTTTGACTCTAGGTTTCAGTGAAAACGAGTGAAGTGACTGGTTTTGATGAGACTCCTAAGTAGACTGACTAATTCACTCCTCGATTCTGGCTCGAGGAGTGTTAGGGTCTAGGGAAGGGGTGGAAAACTGCTGATTTGGTGCATTCTGTAATCGTGGGACCAGCGCGGATTGCTCTTGGTTCCCGCGGTCTTGCCACGTTATCAGCACGTACTCTGGAGTTCATGGTCCTAAAGTTCTCTAATTCATGCAACTTATTTAACTCTCTCTCTCTTACACTCACTGATAGGTCCCCATGGGAACATTCCGTAGAGGGACTGTTCCTATGGACTTACAATCCTATGATTATTACTATCTTATTTCTAACTTATACTAAGGAGGAGCTAGGTGCGCGTAAGACCTGATCGCAAAATAATAGGGCAGGGGCGTTTGGCGGAAATTTTGGGGTGTAGTTGCGTCGGACGTAACAGGTAAATGCTCGGGGCTGGCGTCTTTATGAATTTAGGCGACACAGGGTTAAATGGTAAAATAAAATAACACAAATTTATTAAATTATAGGTAATCGGTACACTACTTCTGTGATGGGTATCACTTATAATCGCCTGATATAACGGTCGGTATAGTAGGAAAGGATTGCCAGGGAATCGTCCTATGTTCGTTTTCTATTCCTATCTCTCTCTGAACTGTCTGTGAGGTACAGAGGATCTGCCTGTCTTGGTCCTGTAGCTCTAGTGGCGCTTTGCCTATCTATTGGCTATGGCACTGTGTGCGACTCAACTAATCACGGCGTGGATAATAGATTAGAACAATATGGCGACAACTGAAATTTCTGAGGTAGATCGCAATGTTCTCCTCAGAACTTTGACAATTTTTCTCTACGCGTCGGTCTAGGCAGAATAACTCATGCTAGTGTTCCGTAGCCTTTCGACACAATTATGAACAGTGATTTAATGAAAATACAATGCTCTATCCCAGAGGGCATAAATCGAGCTTAACTGTGTCACGATTTTAAGATGTGTTATCCTTACGGATTTAATTCACGCTCATTTAATTTTACTCACTTGTCTTTACTGGTGTAATTCTGGATTTCATTATTAACCCTTTCGCCACTACGGGCGCTCTCCATAAAATGCCACTGACGTACTACGGGCGGCTATAGCCGCTATGCATAAAATGCCGCGTATTGTACACACAATATCATTATTAACTGTAATTAGTATCCTACAATTATATTCTCTAATTTCAAAGTTTAATAAAAAGTTAATATGTTTAAATGTTATAAATATTTTAATTTGTGGAGTTTTTTTTCAATAAACACCGTAAAACTACCTCGGGTTGCCGTGAAGCGTAAACGCGGCTGCTGCCGATTTTACTCGAGCACCGTGCACATTTTTGGCGCGGCGGCACGTTCAGCGGAAATACTACGGCGGAGAAGTCCCTCGTAGCGAAAGGGTTAAATTGATTGGAAATGCCCTATTTAACTAATTCGAATGCTATTTTGATTAGCGAGAAGCGCTAATCCTCTATCGGATTATCTTTATATTATTTTCCGCGGATTAACTTTTGGGAGCTGTTTTTCATCTATTGGCTAGTGTTGACACTAGCCGTACGTCCTTCCTGTTTACTTGTAACGAGTTCACTCTCGATACAGGAGTACCGAGAGGGTGATGGATTTGTCACGTTACAATTTATATATGTATATATTGTGACGTTGCAAAATTTGCCGTCACATTTCTAGGGTTAGCTCTCGCATTTTTAGGCATGACGCATTACCGCCACGCACTCTAAACACCATCACGGCAACACACTCCATGGGTCCTAATATAATTTCTTGAATTTTGTATAAACTAACTCTTTTGTATCTTAACTCCCTTTGTAACGCGACATCACGGACGGAGCGGAGAGTCGATACCAAGCCAACACCGAGGGAAAAATGGACCAGTCTCCGCCAACACCAGGAGATCTCCAACCCCCTCTAAGAATCGATTGGCGGCAGAGCAGCGGCCCAGCCGTACCTAGCTAGCGGTACGTGCCAAAGGCCAGACGCGCTCTATTTCCGAAGTGGCTGACGGGAGAAGGTACAACACCCTCCTAAGGACGCAGGAACAACAGCGAGAGCCGCCAATGAATCCAAGTTCCAGCCATCCCGGGACTACTACGACCAGGGGAGGACGTGCCTCTACCCCTCTGAAAGCCAAGGCATCGAGGAGGACGACCCCCTGGACCCTACGACGGTACAGCCAGGAGGCTGCCGTAATTCTAAGGTCCCGGGGAGAAGAGTTACCCTCGAGAACTGGCCGCGTAGATGGGGAAAACGTGCACCTCGAGGGAGTAACCACATCCGTATCATTAGGCAGAGCCGAAGAACCTCGTCGGGGGAGACAGTCGCTTTGGTCTATTAAGAATCATAATGCCGAATCATTAATATTATGTTATCGTAAAGATTCGATTACCGTTGTACCGAGTTATGAAGGGCCTCAATACGAAGTTTGAATTATGGCGCCAGCGAATAGGTTCGGGAGAAGGCCCGATGCGCTAGATTAAGGGTGGCGGGGAAACCTCATCACTGAGCGTAAGCCTAGCCGAAAGATCGCTCTCTCGCTGGCAGTCCGTGGTGGTGTGAAGACGTTTCGTGTATCGCTATTACCGGTGAGTTCTAAAATTCGATTACCGTGGAATTTTCCTAGGGTATTATCGTCCCTTGCTACCGTTCGCGAATCCTTCAGATTCGAGACGAGGTGTTGCACGGGAAAATTCCGTGACTATCGTAGTTCTTTCTATATTGAAAACCGATATTGTGCGAGTTTAATTGTGTGTACGAATCCGTGATTTTCTGGGTCCTGGAGTGTGGCCACGAGGCCTACGTGCCGTTATCGCTTCTCGGTAACGAGACGTATCCTAATACGCGTTTCTTTCTATCTTACTTTACTCGTTAGTTACTAAGCCATATGATACCTAGTTGTCTATAATTATTCTGCTCTCGGGAGTGATCGATTCACTCGTCCCGATATCCTTCGCCTATTTGTCTTCTTATTACCATTGTCAATATATGCCGTGCTTATTGTGACTTCTTGATACTGTGAATTGCCATTGCCTCGCTGCCCGTAGTGTTAAGTGCTATCGCTGGTGTTTCACCTGCAGGGCCATCGTCGAGTGAATTCCGTGGCTACGCCACTGTGCGCTGTCGCTAGGGCTGTCGTGCGATTCAGTGGGAAAAACCCCCTCAAATGGCTGTACTCTAGATATGCGCACCTTTCGGCATATTTTGGGTTTCTTTTCTTTTATCTTAAGCGTTGAGTGATTTTGTCCTCCCACTGGGGAGTGTAAACGTGATATACCCTAGGGGACGTAGCTATCGCGCGGTCCCCGCTGTAAACGCCCGTCGTTACTTTTGTTCACCTATGTCCTAATAAAGAGGACTTTGTTATATTTGGTTAATTCTCAGTCTGATTATTTTCTTGCTATCGTTATTACCTAGTCCCAGACCCCGCCCCTCTATCATTGTGTTCCGCGGGAACAGGCTGAGCTAGCGTGGTGTCGAGCGGATCCTCGCGAGGGCAGCTACCGAATATCTTGTCGTCCCGAAGACGGTATTCCCAGGGAATACCTGGCGCCCAAGATTTTTCGCCGGCTATCGTCCTTATTAGGGCTCTCGCGGGAGTTTGTATAATTGTGACGAGATTTCTCACTCGGCTACCGTCTCTCAGTTTCCGCGATTGAGAACATCGTTACAATATATACACACATAGCTGCAAACGTGGAGAAAAGATGGACCACGCTGCGCGAAACTTTCCGCCGTGAACATAAAAAGAGGACGGAATATGCGCCATCGGGTTCGGCTCGAACTCCCGTAAAAGAGTGGGGGCTATATCAGAGTATGGTCTTCCTGGTGCCGCATATTACTCATAGGCGGTACGTCTAATTAAATTGTTCCATATTAAGTATTTGGCTAATTTTACTGATTTTTATTCGCGGGACTAAAAGCACATATCGACTGCCCTTGCAGCAAACTGTGGATGGTGAAGATGCCAGTCAACACAGCGATAATACTCGGCGCGTTAATATCCCTAGCACTTGCAGTATCGGAGCGGACAACTCAAGTAATCCCTTCAACAGTGATCTGCCATTGCCATTTTTCAGATCCCTACTCCGGTCAACCATTGCTGAGCTTGTTCCAACAGCTTCTGCCGAGCCTGTTCCCTCAACTTCTGCCGAGCAAGTTCCATCAGCATCTTCTGGGCGTGTTCTATCGACATCGGCGCCAAACCCGGTAGTGCCACCGATGGACAACTTCGCTAAGCGCAGGAGAGTGCAACAGTCTGAGGCTGAAAGAGAATTGGTGGAAGCGAATAGGATAATTGCAAATGCTGTGAATTCTGTTTCAGAATTTATAAGCAGCCATGCAGAGGCAGCACGGGCAGCGGGGCACTACCAGCCAAACGTCAAAGAAGATTCATTTCCGCCATAGAAAACATCTTGTTTTACGTCAAAATAGAGCACCAGGTGGACTGCGTCATCGAGATGATGAAAGTCGGCCAGAAGTACATGAGACTGGGTCGGAATGAATGAAAAACCATTGTATGTCGGCATCGACACACGAATTGTCGGAATCGACATATAAATTGATTGTATGTACATTGTATATAAAAATCAATAAATAAATAAACATATATCCAAGTGTGTTTATTTAAATTACCACATAATTATCAACGTAAGCTTACAGCTTTCTGGAATTCATGGACAAATCTAAAGAAAGTAAGTTATTTTTGCTTCCTCATAGAGGAAGCTATGTGACGGTGAAAAATTTTCATGTCGAGATTATTATGCCACCATGCTTAGAATGTTCCAAAACGTCGAGAAAACGCGTTTGGAGAAAATGTCTGGATGTATGTGTGTGTGTGTGTGTGTATGTGTGTAATGGCCTCTCGAAATTCAAACGTGTATAACTCGAGAACGGTTTTAGCTACATCCCCCCAATTTTGCAGGTATGTGCAGCTGTATAATCCCTTCATTTACTATAATTTTTGTCATTCAAGCCGTGGCTCAAAATTTATGTCGTTTTCAAAATTCCAAAAAAAGGACGTTCGCACTCTAGCGATCGCAAATTTTGTGATAATCGTCTAAATAGTTCTTGACAAAGAGATATTTATCCAAGGTTGGTTGGTATTGCATTTGGACCGAATCGATCGAGAAGTTTTGATTTTATGATATTTTGAATTTTTCGAAAAATTAAATTTATCAATATAACTCCCGTCAACTTAGACCGATTGAGCTTCAAGTTTTCAAAAGTATAGAACATCATTTAGCCGTGATGTGTCTCAAATTTGGCCGAGATCGGAAAAACGGATCTGATTATACGTATATTCAAGTTCTTGAATTTCAGCCAATTCAAAAATATTAGGCCCGAAGAGATCATGCAAGAGATTTATCCTTACATGCGTTCTCTACAGTATGAAGCACCCCAAGTTGCGAGAGGCATGGGGACTCACGTTAAACAAGCTGCAAGTTGAAACTTGCAATTTGCTTCCTCCGAATCGTAAGTAGCGTACGAAGTCCCTATATGAGGAAGCCCAGAATTTTAATTTTGCAATTTGCTTCCTCTGAATCGTGGGTAGTAGATGAAGATTCATCTATGAGGAAGCGAAAGATTAAAAAAAAATGAAAATGCTTCCTCATATAAGGACTTCGTACACTACTTACGATTCGGAGGAAGCAAATTGCAAGTTTCAACTTGCAGCTTGTTTTACAGGCACAAGAAGAAAGGCAGAATAGATATATTATCCCTCGTAGAGGATAGTATATATCTTATATGTTTTATCATATCCTCTATGTCTCCTGCCTTTCTCTCTCTATATTTAGGCACAGAACAGAGAAGATGTAGCAGAGAGGCAATAATGTTATTTTGAAATTAATATGCATCGTTTCGATCACATTATTTATTTGCGGAATTAAATACTATTATTAAGAATATTTATAGCATTATGCAGCAACCTCAATTTCTTTTTTACATAATGCAAATAATGCATAAGTTTTCAAGAAACAAAAAGAAGCGTTTATCATTTATTCTAATGATGAGGAACCACTAAATTTGTTTATCGTTGCCACTTGCCTCTGTGACAATGGATGCTAATGGACGATTTGTGAAGATGCACGAAGTTTTCCTTCGTGCTGCGAATTCGACGAAGGCTGCGGCCTTGTACGCAGAGAAGTACCCCAGTGAACCTAACCCCCCTCGGTCGACGTTTTCTCGGTTCGCCGAGAAACTTCGCCGTACGGGCGAGATCGCTCGTGTTCCTGAGAACCGAGCACAACCGGCAACTGGAGAAAGCTCTGCCACTCTGGCTTTGGCCTCCGTCGTGGTCAACTCACGCCAGAGTACGCGCGGGATCGCCCGTGATATCGGTGAGTAATGATTGTTAAGTAGAAGAACTGATGCGTTTTCACCAAGGTATAATAAGTAGCTATTATCGCGTTCGGGAACCTTCCTTCCTGAGATCCCCTCAAAGCCTCCTCGCTAGCCTTGCCATTCCTGTCAAGTAAACAATCCAGGACAGGATTTTCGTAGATGTCAGGCATTCCTGATTCGGACCCGATCAGGAACGAGGCATCTATTAATCAGGCATGCCTTGACTCTGACAGATCGGATCCTGATAGTACTTCGGGCATGCCCCATCAAATTTCTAGTCGAGACGTCCTACGAAGAAGACCATACGTGGGACGGAGAATAGACTGAAAAGCACCGATTCTAGAGTTCCCCGACGAAGCGAACTGGTCGTCCACGAACTACACCGACAGTTATTGCAGAAGAAAGGCTGTTAAACGATTTAATGAAGATCCTACATGCAGTGTGCGTCAACTTGCACTTCGACATGGCATGAGTAACACCTCTGTACACAGAACATTAAGTGCTGAACATCTTCACCCGTTTCACTATACGCGGGTTCAAGAATTGCTGCCACGTGATTATTCTGCACGGCTCGAATTTAGCCAGTGGCTGCTGCAGCAGCATGAAGCTGATTCAAGTTTCATGAAAAACATCATGTGTACTGACGAGTCGTCGTTCAGCAGGGAAGGAGTGTTCAATGTCCACAATAACCATATGTGGGCAAGGGAAAATCCACACGCAATGCGTGTGTGCAACTTCCAGACGCGATAGGGATTACCCGTGTGGGCTGGTCTCCCCGGCAATAGTCTCGTGAGTACAATTGTAAATGCGATAAAATATCAATGTTGTCCTAGTTACTGTAACGCATCCAATTTATTTTACAGATTGGCCCGTGCGTTCTCCCACCAACTATTCACGGGAACAGTTATCTGGATTCCCTCAGGAATACATTACCGGAGCTTTTGGAGGACGTTCCGCTGAGTCTAAGACTCTGAATGATTTTCCAGCATGATGGAGCACCTACACACTTTGCAAGGCATGTGCGCCAACATCTGGAACAAACGTATCCAGGAAGGTGGATTGGTCGTGGCGGACCTATTGCATGGCCACCAAGATCACCCGACCTTAACCCTTTAGATGTTTTTCTTATGGGGTCACTTCAAAGAATTGCTCTACAGGACTGTACCAGAGTCGCTTGAGGAACTGGAAAGTAAATTACACCAAGCGACGGCAAATATCACTGAAGGGATGATTGAATGCTCGCAATCTGCCTCATTCGGCAGGCAGAGGCATGTATTGACATGCAGGGTGGACACTTCGAGCATTTATTATTATGCCGTATACCGTCCCATGAAATGTAATTGCAGTCGCACAGTTCTACCCTCTGAAGGAATTCAAGAAATACACTTTCGTTAAGGAGTGGTTGATCGCCCATCAGAACCGCTCGCGGTTCTTCGACGACTCTTTGCAGTATAGGTTTTATTCTGTCATTTATGTTGAAACGCGTTTTCCGAAAAGTCGCCCCCCCCCCCCCCCCCAAGTTTTAGTAAGACTTCAACTAGAAATATTCGAGATATCTGTTCCATTTTTTGTTTTTAAATTGTTCAGCAAACATGCCGCTAGGCGAAGACACAGGCTTTTTTGGAAATGTTTTTGTTTAATTTTTACATACCTTATAAGCTCAAAAAAGACGGTCAAAAAAATATTATCTCGTAAAAAAGCTTGCCATTTTGAGATTTGAAAAATTTTCAAAAAACTTGTGTCTAAACCTAGCCAACGTAATGACGATTAAAAACATATTTCACTTTTTTTGTTATATGTAACTTAAATGGCCGAAATCTTACCACCAACTAGATCATGACGTTATTGCAGACGCACGGTCAAAGACGCATCAAAGTCGCGGGTGTGAAAATAATGTTTCATCAAAATAATATTTAAAAAGTCAGAGAATATATCAATAAGACCCAGGATACCGTTTCTCATTATCATGTATAGTTCTTTTGCAAACCATCCGCAAAAAAGGCTTGAAATTTCTGTCCGAACGTTGAGGACCTTAACATGTAAATCGATTGAAAACTTGTCAATTCCACTCGGAGTTAACTCGGGAGCCGCGAATTATTTAGACGGAAATCGATTGCTGCTGCTGAAGATGCAGCTTAATCACACGAAAGTTTCAGCGTGGAATGAAGACGAGAAGCGTTTTGCTTTATGTTTATTTTACAAGATCCCCAAGGCTTACCAATTCTTGAGGAAAAATGAAATTGCTCTGCCATGCGTCACTATAATCAGAAAGTGGGCTAACGAAACAAACATAACATCGGGTATCAGCAGTGAGCTGTTCAAATTTCTGAAAATCAAATCCCACTCAGTAACAGATGACGAAAGACAGTGCGTTCTCATGTGGGATGAAATGTCCATGAAGAAACTGCTCGAGTATAGGCCCAAAGAAAACCTCATCGAAGGGTTCCAAGATCTTGGACATCTTGGTCGTAAAAACGACATCGCAAACTACACGCTTGTATTCATGCTCCACGGTTTAAAGTTTTCCTGGAAGCAGCCGGTCGCCTATAATATTTCTCAGGGAAACGTCGACGGTTCACAATTGAAAGAGCTAATTGATACCGTTGTAAGTGCTGTGCTTAAATCTGGTTTCCATTTAGGCTCCATGGTTTGCGATCAGGGCTCTCCGAACAGAAAAGCCGTCGGCCTCCTGGAGATAACTGAAAAGCATCCGTTTACGGAAATATCGGGTGATAAAATATTTATCAATTTCGATGTACCTAACTTGATGAAAAGCATCCGGAATAATTTAATGAGAAAAGATTTCGTCATCGGAAAATTGCGTATTTCGTGGAGCGCCATCCGCGAACTGCGCAACGTAAAACGGAATAATCCACGGAGAGCTGCGCCAAAATTAACAGACCGCCATATTCATCCGAATAATTTTCAGAGTATGACCCTACGTTTGGTCACTCAAGTGCATCCGTCGCAGCAGCAATGACTGCTGGGTGTATGACACGAGACCTGCAAAATTCATGTAATATCGCTACTACCAATTTCGCAAAAAAAATAAAAATGATATTTTCGACTGCCTCAACAGCAGACATGCAAATAATCAGAATCCGCTTAAACGCGAATTATACGATCGATCCCCTCGAGTTAAAGAATGCTTAGCGGAATCCCTCTTGTGGCTCGATCAATGGACCGTACAGGACGGCCAATCGTCACCATGTTTTTCGGGCTTAAAAATGAGCATAACATCTCTTCATATGTTATGATATCCGCTCCGAAGGCAGTCTTTACCTGCTAGCGCGGTCAATTTGAAGTTTTACGCAGTCGATTGGGTCATAATGAAAATCCCTCTGCTAAGCAATTCAGACACAATTTACAATATGGGATAACTATGGATCTTGAGAAACCTCCAACAGGAACTAATTGCGAAGAATACGGTGCTTTTGTATTGCTCGCCAAAAAGTCGGAAACGAACAACCATCCCAAAAATACTGAATCGATTATCGATTCGTGCAACGAGAGCACAAACGCCGACGCCGCCAATAGTGCAGTCTCGAACGGTTCCTCCGGGGGCACCTGCCGACACCCCGGAGTATTTAGGCTTCCCCGAGTATGGCAGCTCTGCTCGGGATGATCTTTAGTTCCGACCATTTTCGTGGGATTAGAATGGATGAACTTATTAAAAACGAAAAACATGAAGAGAGGGAGTGCGAGGAGGGAGGGTGTGGGCAGGAGCGAGTACTTCGGTACAAGGAGAGATTGAGGTGGTGGAGATGACGGAGGCGGGCAGCCCCCTCCGTCGGTGCCAGGTCCGTCGCGTGGGAGGCCTAGAAGGGCGGCTATGGTGAAGAAAGGGGCCTTCTCTGTCGTTGGCGACGACTGGGGCAGGGTCTGGGCCTGAGTCCGGGGAGGAGTCTGACTTCTCCCTTGCCTCACTTGCCTCGGATGACCACCCTGGTCGGAAGCGGGCCATGCCGGTCGAGCGCGTGTCTGCCTTAACCCCTAAGAGGGTTTATATAGGCATCCTGGATAGTGACGAGGGGGAACAGATTCTCCCTCGCGCTAAGAAAACGGCCGACAGGGGGATCCCTTCGGTAGATGATCTTGCTGACGAAATGCGGGAGGAGCTCCCGACCGCGGACCTCGGTGTGCAGGTGCTCGAAAAAGTTCGGGCTATAGAGAGGGTAGCCCGACAGTCAAAAAATCTAAAGGGGGTTTCGTGCGGATCCTAAAAGAGTGAGGATGGCGGAGCTTACAGTGCGCGATTTAGATGACTCGGCCACGTCTAAGGAGGTTAGGGATGCTATCCATAGGTTGGCGGATGGGGACAGGGAGTCCATCAGGGTGGGCAAGATACACCATTCCGGGACACTCATCGGTATGGCGAGGGTCGCCGTCTTGCCGACGAGGCCGCTTCAATGCTACTGGTGCCTGGAATTCGGCCATGTTAGGGACCCGTGCAGGCAGAAGGGGCATAGGGCAAGTCGGTGTGTGGCTGATGCCTTCTGCCCGGTGTATGCGGATAGGGGTAGGCCTGCCGCACATCGATTTGGTGGGAAGGGATGTACTTCCCCCAGGAAAGGGGAGAGAGTTACGGTGGCTGCTTCGGAGCGCCCGGGAGTAGAGGTTGTCCCGACGGGAAGCACAGACGGGGGGGGGGGGGGGGTCCGGGATGGGGGGATGAGATCCCCATGGAGTCTGGATAGTTCCGATGCCACCGGAGTGCATTCTCTTGCAAACGAATCTAAATCATGCCCGCCGTGCTCAGGACCTCTTTGTCCAGAGCATGGTGGGCATGAATGCGGGATTGGGTATTGCTGCCAAGCCCTATGGTATCTTAAGACACCGACTAGCAGATATTCCAACAGCCATGAGCAAAATGATTCATCGCAAATAGGCCGGCCAAACCTTTTAAGGACGTATACATATGCGCCTATGCGCAGCACGCAGCTCAGTTCAAAAGCTTCATTAACGCGTGATCGCTCAAGGCAATATTCAAAAACAGGAAAAATAAGTAAAAACACAGGGTGTTTTACAGTGGGATCCTGCAAGTCCTACTTTATTTTCCTTGCTATTAGCATATATAGATCAGTATTTTATAAAGAAAGGTCATGAGAAGATAAGTGAAAGAATCAAGCTTTTGCTATTCGTAGATGACCTTAATCTTCTCCCAGACGACGTTATGGAAATGCAAAGAAAACAGATTGATATTGCATTAACAACAAATTAGAAGTAAACGTAACAAAAATTAAGGTCCTGGTTTTCCAGAAAGCAGGCCGTACAAAAAGGGTAAGACCATTAAAATATAACGGAGTGAAGTAGTTATATATCAGGGACCGCAACCGTAACCGAAACCGGAACCGAAAACCGATAAAAACCGAAAAAAATTAGGAACCGAAACCGTAACCTTTAACCGAAATTTCGAAATTGTTATATTCCGCACCGTAACCGGTATTCGAAATAATTGAAATTAAAAACCGAAACCGAAACTGTTAACCGAAATGTAATATTTCGAGAAAAAAAAATTTTAAACGGATAATGGTCTAGTTTACACCGTACAGTATTTAGACAGAATTAACCAATCTCGTTCGTTTATTCTGTTTTAAACCTTGCACGTCATTGGTTAGACTTCTCTATAATTCTGTATGAGGTAAATTAGACTAATGGTATAACCATGGGCTATGCTTCCACTGTGCTGTGCTCAAACAGAGTTAACCAATCAAACACAAGATTTCAGCGGAATAACTAACACACGAGTGTTTAATTCTATGGCTATATTGCTACAAGGTTAAAAGAGAGTTAACCAATCAAGATAGTTTATTCCGCTCAAATCCCTTTTTTTTGTTGGTTAACTCTATTTTAATCTTGCACGATGAAAACAGTTCTATTTCAACCGTCAGGATGGTAGCAGAAATTCAAATAGGCAATGGTTGCGTTCAGCAGAAACACCACTGAGGGAGCAAATACATTTGATTGGTCAAATCTCACACTGTTTCAAGATTAACGATCTAATGACCAATCAAATGTACTTGCTCCCTCAGCGGTGTTTCTGCTGAACGCAACCAATAACTGTTATCATCATACGAAACGGACTGAAGAAAGAGCATGCGGTCACCGTTTTTGTGCAAACGGTATAGTTTTTTTATGGTGTCTTGCATTGTCTTGTAAGCTAAATATGGGACGCATGAAATCAAACTGAAATAAGTAAAGTTTAATCCTCAATTTTCCTTGATAAGATCTCTATGCGTCGAAAAAATATCAGTACACAAAAAAAGTGGTTGATTAGAGTGTTGTATATAATGGATAAATATAAAGGATAAATTAGTTAATTGTTACCAAAAACTATCTCTCGTTAAAACCGAAACCGAAACCGAAATATATTAAGTTTAAAAACCGAAACTGAAAACCGTAAACGAAAAATTATGAATTAGAAACCGAAAACCGAAACCTAAAACCGGAATTCAAGCTTTACCATTCCGAAAACCGTAACCGAACCGTTATTTCTTTCGGTTGCGGTCCCTGTTATATATAACTTGAAGTAGTCGATAAATATAATTAGATGACTGAAATATAAGTACTGGTCTCTTAAACCATTTTATAGTAAATTAACAATTACTTCTAATTTTACTTAGGAGTTCCCTTCGTAAGCTCCGGTTTATTTAATGCAGCGACCAAACACTTTGTATCTAGAGCAAGGGAAGCCCTAGCTACCATATGGGGTCTTATATGGAAAGCCAAAGTCAATGACTGGAACGCAAAATTACTCAACGCAGTTGTCTCCACGATGCTTTTATACGCCTCAAACATCTGGGAACTTCGACATTGTGATGAAATGGATAAAATAGCACTCTGTTTTTATAAAAATCTCTTAGCGATATCTGCGGGCCCGCCGGGATATATGATCAGGCTCAAAACGGGTTCCACAATAATAGTGGGACAGTTAGTAAAAAGAATCGTAAGTTTTCTTTTGAGATTAATAGACATGCCCCTCCTCGCGATATCCTCGAATATGTATGGACTAGATATTTCGAGTACAAGCAATAAAAAGCACAATTGGTTTACCTGTCTCCGTGAACTATTAGATAAAGTAGGCTCATCGCAGATCCAGGATAATATGACATACAATTCAATTTCAAGTAACATCAAACCGCTATTGGACCACATAGTAGAAAAGGAATTTCAATCTAATGCAGTGAGAGCGTTGCTCTCGACACCCAATATATAAGAATATTAAGCAACTAAATGAGCTGCAGTGCGAAAAGTACCTAACTACGATTATTCCTCTAGCGTTTATTAGATTAGTAGCTCAATGCTGGCTAGAGGGTCGCAGCTCGACTACTTTCAGATTTAAGAAGATGTATTATAAATTAGATAATAATATTATATACGCTGTATGTAATCTATATAAGTTGGAAACTTTTGAGCATTTTTTGTGCGAGTGCCCGTCGTTAGGACCGTTTAGCGTTAGGACCCAATATCTGAACATTGCGTAACCCATCCTTACGCTCGAACGCATGGATGCCACACAAGCTCGAAACGTATCTTTGTACATATTGGCTGTATGTAAGCTACGTGCGTTCGTTTTATTTTCGTTTCCGTGCGTCTAATTTTCTTTTAAGTTTAAAGAGTACATATGCAAAAAGAAGCAAGACGTGACACAGACAATAGGTGCAAACCTCTATACGAATATACGTATCTATTGTTACGACTGCTGGATCCGGAAAATCAAGCGACTTAAATGGAATTTGTAATAAAAGGGATGATTTAGTATTAATTGATTTTCGACTAAAAGATAAGATATTGACATTCCTTGTTTTTCCATAGTTTGTCTTGTAACTCCTCGAGCTACATTACTCAAGACTGCAGGTTTCTCAGTAGGGAACATTATACGTTTTCTTAATTTTTCAATTTCCTGATCTGAACAGATTCCGCTTGAACCTACGTCGATACTCTGATATTTCGTAGTGGGTTCTGTATCTGGTTTTAAGATCATTGGTTCGATAGCTCTTTGTCGATTTGGAGTAAATTTATACCAAATATTATTAATATAATACATAGGTGCTACTATGTCATTACAATCAAACTCTGTCCCTGTTCTTATTAACATATGAGTTTTTGGTGTAATAAAATATGAATCGATTCCTTTATAAACTGGCAACTGTTGATAACATCTTTCGGTTTGTCTAATTTTTACTTCGACAGGTATACATTTAATCAAAGATATTACATTACTTCTCCTCCTGAGACTGTCATATATCCTGGCTTTTTCATAATAGTATTTGTAAATTGGTCTGGTGAAGTTATTCCAAGCATTAATGCATTTTCTAAAACTTGTTGTAAGAGACATCGTTGTACCAATATATCATGGTACAAAGTACAAAATTGTTGATTCATATGTTTTTCCTTAAAAATGAATTTAGAATTTACGTACGTGACAAAATCCAGATTATTCGTGTCAAGTGGCCCCTTCCTTGCAAAAGTTCCATCCTTCCTGGTTTCTAAGATGAACAGCTTTGGATGTTCTGTTCCAATTAAGGTATATCCACAAATTTTCCTTTCTCCTTTCTTTGCTAAAGCGAATGTGAATGATCCATGGTCCAACGTATAACTTTCTCCTGATGGCCTTTTAATTGCTAAGTTGTTTCCCTGTATATGTGAGACTTTTCCTGCAACAAATACTGTATAATGCGAATATTGACAATCATCTTGGGGTGATGATGTCCAAAATGAGTTTCCTTTATCAAAATCCATACAGGATCCTTCATTCAAGTGACATGTTAACCCTAAAGGCATAATGATCGGATTTTCGTTTTAATAAACTACTGCATTAAAATTGTATACTGAAATTTTGACATTTGCTTGAACAATTACATCTGACCATGAGCCATAAGGATCTGAATACTGTACTCCTTTACAACTTCCATCATTTCCTATTTTTCCTGCGAGAGTTATTGGGTGATCTGATGTAGCATTCATATTTCCTAGTGGCATTTGTATGGTTCTTGTGTTATAAATTTTTTGACATTGCTCTTTAGTTGTTTCTTGAATATATTCTCTTCTCCCATTGTTCACGACCGAAATATGGGAATACATTCCGCAGTAATAAATTGTTCGATCCATTTCGATTTTACATTGCAACACTTCCATTGACATAAAATCTGTTAATTGTAGTAGCTGTGTTTCGATGTTTTCCACAATTGCTTTGTTAATTGGTAAATCGCATGTTCCAACTTGTAATAATGAGACTGTCGTGATATTCAGATTATTTACTTTACAATCATATCCTATTATTGATTGTGATTTTGGTATGAATATTATTGCGATAATTATCATGATCCATTTTATCAAATATATCTAGCCTGTTACCAACATCTGTCCCATAATACGGCCGGTTACCTTAAGGGGTCTGGCCACCATGTAATTTTTTTTTTCATTTTTTTTTTTATTTTTTTTTAATACACTCTGAACTATTAAGAACAATTTAAGCCATCGTACGTATCGAAAAACGCAAAATTGACCAAGTTACAGATATTTTTCTGCAGGATGGTTGAGCCGCTGCGGGCGGTCGACCGCGCGGTTCGATTCCTGTTGTAACTCGCACGGTTTCGCTCAGGCAACTGTCCTATTGTGTCCTTTTTATAGTTTAGGCATTTACTTTGTTTTACGTAGTATAGTGTGAGAAAATATTCTCTTCTATTCTAAATATTCTAACGATAATTTCACGAAAAAAATGGAAGAAAAACCAACGTCTAAACATTATGTGGACGAAAAGGGTTCGAGGAGTCGAAGACGTCGATCGTGTAGTGTAAAAAGTAAAAATTATCCGCCCAATCGATACGGAATGGAGCAGGAAGAGGCGAGTACGAGTCGATCGGCAAAAAAATTGAAGGCCAGTGAAGAAATCGACGTACCGATTAGTGCGAATTTCGGATATCGAATTATTAACTTTGTGAGCGTTTTTTCTGCGATTAGTAACGTCGTGAAGTGCAAAAAATGCAACGGTGACATTAAGTTTTCGGAATCCAGTATTCGTGGACTGGGTTTCAAGTTAGTAGTGTCGTGTGACTTGTGTGAACCAACCACAGTCGATTCAAGTCCTCTTATTAACCACAAGGTATACGACATAAATCGACGAATCGTATTCGCATATCGATTATTGGCAATTGGTCACAACGGAATTGATAAATTTTGTGGCATCATGAATTTACCGAAAGCGATATATCATTCGTTTTACGACAACATTGTCAAACAAATTCACATCGCTGCAGAAAGTGTATGCAACATATCCATGGAAAATGCTGTGAAGGAAGAACAAAAATTAACAACAGAAATGGGAAAAGGCACAGGGTTGACTGTTTCTGGCGATGGAACTTGGCGCAAACGAGGTTACTCGTCGCATTATGGCGTATCGACGATTATTATAGGTCATGTGCAGAAAAGAATGGGCACGCGACTTCGTAAAGTAAAAAAAGAAAAAAGCGGTCTTGGTGGCAAAGGAAAGCTAACCGACAAACTAATCAACGAGCTAACGGTATATTACGGTCTCGCTATTCGAAGATTTTCCCATTCAAAAGACGAAATGAAGAAAGCGATTTGGGCAACATTCATGCACAAGATCTCGACCGACGAAAATCCGCAGCATGACAATTGTCCTCCGGGAAATGATTCGTGGTGCTCTTGGCAAACATCAAAAGCGATCGGCACTTTAGACGAATATACGCATAAGAATGCACTCCCTCAAATTGTTCAAGATGCCATTCGACCTATTTATGAGGACCTCACTTCAGATGATTTGTTACAACGGTGTGAAGGAGGCTTCACGCAAAACAGTAATGAAAGCGTCAACGCCGTCATCTGGTCGATGGCTCCTAAAACGAATTCTAGCAGTTCGGATATCGTCAAAATTGCCACTTACATTGCTACTAGCACTTTCAACGATGGGTATAAGAGTATTCTTCTGATGATGAATGTGTTGAACTTAACCATCGGATATGACTGCTACAATTTCTGCACTGCAGTCGACGAGAAGCGCTGCACTACAGCAAACGTTCGCGCCCAAAAAAATACAAAAGAAGCACGAACAGCACGAAGAGCTTCTCAAAAAATAGCCCAAGACGCTCAATTAGCTACCGAAGGAGAGACGTCTATGGCCCAGGAATCGCTTATTGAAGGTAAGACACGCAAAAACCGCACCGTCAGCTGAATAACTGCACATTTACACTTTCCGCCGGTAGTGTACTTTCTTTTGCGATTATCTGGAAACTACATTTTTTTAACGGGTACCTTCGAAATATCGTAAACTATCGATCCGATTGCTTTCAAATTTGTACACAATACTTTTAGATACATTATCTAAAATGTTACATAGGATTTTTGCGATAACTTGATTAGTTTTTGTTTTATTATTGTTTTTGCTCGAAAAATGTAAGAAAAAAGTACAAATTTTGTTCTTCGGGTCACCATAATTTTTTTAATGGTCAAAAAAAACCGCTATGCTACATTGTAGCGACACTACTCACGAATGAGCTGATATTTTTTTCTTTTTTTCGGATGTGACAGGACCAAGTAACTGATGGGACAACGACCGCGCGTATCATGCGGAGGGCCTCCGCGGCAATGTGCAGAACGGCGTCATTTTTTAATATTTTGAACGGAAATTTTTTGACGTTATTCTCAAAGCCCTTTCTGACGTTGTATAAAAAAATTAAAAAATTCCGGCCCATACTTTCGAGTTTATCATTTTTCTTTTAAATGTACCCATTTTCCGATCGGCCAAGGTGGCCAGACCCCTTAAGTCAGTTCGATAAGCATGGTCGGCTGAAAGAAACAGATACAGATTGGTAGCGGTCAAGCCTTGTCTCTTTCTAATCAGTAGCGTAGTGAGATATTTGAGGACCCCGGACATAATAAGTTTTTACATCATGTTATAATTTATAATGAATTCATAATGTGCATGGTAACGTGTAATCATAACCTGGACTAGAATTCTACGTGGACTGCGTAAGGTCAACACCTGGAAAGAAAATTGATAATTAAAACCAGCCAACAATTTCAATAACTGATAAGATACATCTTTGCTACCAGGGGTCGATTGTGTAACTCAAATGTAGTGAAAATACGAAAAGTGAATAGCTGTTAACCAATCGTTGTACTTGTCTTCTTTTGAACCTAATACGCAATTGGCTAACAGCTATTCACTTTTCGTATTTTCACTACATTTGAGTTACACAATCGACCTCCTGAGCTGGGCTAGTTGCTACTCGTGCCGCTTGTGGCGCTAGACATTAAACGAAACAGCCAATCACAGAGTAGAAGGTTTCCTCAAGGAAGCTCGAGATCTCCCTTCAAATAAGGAAGCCAATAAGGCTCCTTCCTTCCTTTCCTTATGGCTGCCTCCTCCAATGAGGAGATGTGCCAGACCAATAAGGCTCCTTGTTCTGTAAAGGAAGATCTATGAAACGCGGATCGAGGAACAAGGGATCGTTATTCCTCGAGAAACCAGTTTGAATACGGCTGTAAACGTAGAAGGGTCAGGTACGGTAAGGATCGACGGGAGACAATAGAAAATAGGTACGGATAGATTAGGTGCGTAGTAGGAACGAACGGGGTAATTGATCAAATAATTGAAATAAAAAATTAAAACCTGAAAGAAATGACGAGCTGATTGGAAAAAAATGTGAAAAAAGTGAAAAATGTGCAAATGTTGATCAGTTGCATCAGTGCAGTAAGTCAGTGTGATCAGTTCGATCGGAAAATAGATACGGATAGATTAGGTGCGTAGTAGGGACGAACGCGGTAATTGATCAAATAATTGAAATAAAAAATTAAAACCTGAAAGAAAAGACGAGCTGATTGGAAAAAAATGTAAAAAAAAATGAAAAAAAAACATGCAAATGTGCAAATGTTGAATAGTTCCATCAGTGCAGTAAGTCAGTTCGATCAGTTCCATCAGTCCAGTAAATCAGTTCGATCAGTCCAGTCAGTCAATCAGTCAAATGGAAAAAATGAGAAAAAATGGAAAAAAATTGGTAAAGAATGAATAATTAACGAAAAAATGGAAAAAATGTAAAAAAAAATGAAAAAAAAACATGCAAAATGGTCGTGTAAGATACGGATAGGTGGATATGTGTGGGGTACGGATAGGGTACGGGTAGGGTATGGATAGGGGTATATTCAGGGTAGGTTTATGGTATCTATGGGGTAGGTTTAGGGCACATATGGGGTATGGGTAGGGGAGAGCGATAAGACGAAGTTAGGTTAGACCAAGTATTAGGTGCACGTCCCCCTCCCATAGACAATACTAATAAAATACATTTCTTTTTTGTTACAGAAAATCTCAAAAGGCAAACTCTCTTTGCTTTTTATAGCTTTTTATAAGAAACTGTTTAGAGAAATATGGCCGATAAGCCCCAGCAGGCGATAACGGTAAGTTTCAATAAATTAATAACTAAATAAATGTAATAATGTTCAATTGTAATGCGGATAAACTGTAAAATTTATGTATATTGTACGCGTTCCACAGGCAGCGCCAAAGGATAAGCTGACAGGGACGACGACGACGACGGTGCCTGAGGGCCCCGTGGGTGGTCCACCACCGAAGGAGGAGCCCGCGGAGGAAGACGCGCCTCTACTGGTGAGTTTCATTCGTTACGTCGGGACTTGCGTAGTTCTCTCTGTTGTTCGTTTCTCTACTTTCAGCTTCGATTAATTCGGTCGAGCTACCCAGCTCTTCCGTCTCTTCTCTTCTTTCAGCTTTCAGTAATTCGAACGAGCTGGCCACCAGCTCCTCGTAACTTTTATCCTTCAGGCTTTTTGAACAATCTTCTCCTCTTTTTTTGCAGATACGACCGAGTGCCCACGGACGAGAACCGTGGGCACGCAAACGGATCCGATTCGCATCCTGCTGGTGGACGCGACACAAGGACCTCCCCACACCCCACCGGCAGGATGCGGAGCCGATCCTCGTCGTCGTCGTCATCCACGTCATCGGAAAGTACGGAGAAGGAAAACGTGCAACCGGCACCCCCCGGCCCACCCCCCGAGAACGAAACGACAACACCACGATCGCCCGAGTATGAAACGCGGCCCGTAACTAAACGAGGCCCGGCGTATACTCGGGCCGAAGATAAGGACATTGTCCGGTACGTGTGTGCCAATAAAACCAGGATTGACAGGCTCTCCGGCACAACTGTGTACCGCGACTTGCGAGCTGCGGTAAAGACCACCAGAACCCCAAAGAGCTTGCGGTCGAGGGTACGCACCCTCGGCCGCAAGTCTCTGAACGACTTAACGGGACTAGGGGTAGCATCCGACGTCGCCGAGAAATTTCTGAAAAAAGCTAGGAAATTAGGTTAAGATAGGATAGGTTTCAGTTAGGTTTAAGTTATGTTGCAACGGGTAGTAGAGCTTCCCTCTTGAGGTAACGAGTCCACGTGATAGACACATGTCAGGATCATAGATCGGCAGCATCACATACTTCGTTCAATAAACATATATATTGAAATTTACTCGTGTATCTTTAATTGAACCTAACCTAACCTAACCGTAACGTAAGGGTTATTAAGGGTACGATACACAGTTGGTAAACGCGAATAAACTATAAAATTTATATATATTGTACGTTCCACAGCCAGCCGCGGAGGAAAGTACGGAGGCGATGAGGAACAAGGACGACGACGACGCGCCTACTGGTGAGTTTCATTCGTTACGTCCCCAGACACTTATCCCTTCTCTTTCTCTTCCGTCACTTCTCTTCTTTCAGGCTTTCTTAACAGTCTTCTCCTCTTTTTTCGCAGATACGACCGAGTGCCCAACAAGAACCGTGGGCACGCAAACGGAACCGTGCCGTATCCTGCCGCCTGAGGAACGTCAAAGTGAATCCGAGCGATCCAGCGACGACATACGGCAGGAGGATAAAATAATTAATTTATAAAATATTGATTACTTATAGGTAAAAATTTAGATAATTGTAATGGCAGCGACTAGAAAGAATCGAGAGAAGAGAAAAAAAAGTGAATTAAAAAAAGTCAATTTGAAGAATAATGCAAAGTGTTCGAAAATGACAAGGAAGACTCATGTATTAGTTAATCGTTCAAGAAAAACTAAACAGAATAAAGTTAAAAGAAAGAATTATTCTTCTGAAAGTGTTGAGAATGCTTTAAGGGGGCAGGTACAGTAATCATTTTGAAAAAATCGATTTTTTTTTTGCATTTTCTAAAAGTAGCATATTTCAAAAGTATTCTCTGCAAATTTCAGACTAATCGGATCTTTATATATGAAAATAAGTAGCTTTGAAAGGGGCCGTGTCGACGCATAAAATTATACGGCCGGCGGTAGCGGCAGCTCTGCGCTCGGCTACGTGAGGGAACCCTGCCTCAGACCCTTTTGTTGTACCTTATACACATTTTATATCTATATATACCTTGAGTAACTATTTTAGAAGTAGTTTGCTGCAAAACGTAGAGCTGTACAGACGCGTGTATTCGAAGCCGTAGAAATTTCTTTAGTGAAAAATGCCGAAAAAAGTGTCCAGAGAAGTGAGAGCCGAGGGACGAGTGTATAAAACACGAAACCGGAAGGGAACGCAGTATTTCAACCCGAAAACTGCGGATGCTGACGATGGCGGAGCGAGCACGTCAGCAAAAAAATTGAAAGGTAGCGATGAGTATCATGTGCCAAAAACGCATGCAATTAATTACAGGATAACTAATTTTATGACTGTTTTTTCGACGATTGCAAGTCTTGTAAAATGTGCAAAGTGCAACAGCAAAATATCTTTTGGCATCGTAGACGAACGTGGACTTGGATTTAAGATCTCGGTTGTGTGTGATAAATGTACCTCTCAGTATATACGATCGTGCGATTTGATCAAACATTCGTATGAAGTAAATCGAAGGTTTATTTTGGCGATGCGTGTCTTAGGCGTTGGATACAAAGGTGCAATGAAATTTTGCGGCTTGATGGACTTTCCGCCATTTTTACAGAAAAGTACGTACCGCATTATATTGGAACACATTTGCGAAGCGAGTAAAAATATGGCTCGATATTTCATGAAGAAGGCTTGTAGTGAAGAGATTGACTTGAATTCTACTGATAGTGGAACTAAAAATACTGATTTGATTGTGTCTGGTGATGGAACGTGGCACAAACGTGGATTTTCGTCTCTGTTTGGCGTCACATCGCTCATAAGACATTATACGGGTAAAGTTATTGATGTACTTGTAAAAAGTTCTTACTGCAAGGCTTGTAAATCTCGGAAAAATATCGAAAATACTGATGAATATAAAGTATGGTATGAAGAACACAAGGAAACTTGTTCGGCAAATCACGAAGGAAGTGCGGGAAAGATGGAGGTCGATGCTGTAATCGAAATTTTTCGTAATTCGTTGGAAAATATCGGAGTGAGATTTTTATATTACATCGGGGACGGGGATTCGAAGACTTACACTGGCATTGTAAAAGCTGCTCCTTATGGAGAAACTGAGGTGACGAAAAAAGAATGTGTTGGTCATATTCAGAAACGGATGGGTACGCGTCTACGTGCATGTAAAAAAAAAAAAAAGGCAATCTCGGTGGTAAAGGAAAACTGACTGATAAATTGATTGACAAATTGTCTGTGTATTTTGGCAAGGCTATTCGTGACAATTGTGATTCGGTTGAAAAAATGCACAATGCTATTTGGGCTACCTTATACCACAAGAGTTCTACCGACAAGAACCCGCAGCATCACAAGTGTCCACCAGGTGCTGACTCGTGGTGTAAATATCAACAGGCAAAGGCACATAAGAAGTTACATTCTTACAAACACGATTACACTGCCCTGCCAGAGGAAGTCGTAGATGCAATAACACCTATTTACGAAAGCCTTACAAACAAAGAATTGTTGGAAAGATGCATTGGAGGATTCACTCAGAACAGTAACGAAAGTTTCAACCAAAGCATTTGGAAGATTATGCCGAAAACGTTGCCTGGGAGCTTTACTACCGTCAGCATAGCCGCCAACATTACTACTTTTAATGAAGGTACACGAGGATTGTTATCCATTTTTGATGCTATGGGGATTAAGTTGAGACCACACGCACACGCATTTGCGAAGAAAGAGAATGCTACGCGAGTTCAGGATGCGAATCGACGTTCGCTAGAAAACACCCGAGAGGCAAGGGTGGCTCGACGACAGTGCAAATTTAATGCTGCTGCAGCTACGAAAGCGAAGGAAGGGCCCTGGAATAGGTGATTAACTGTAAGTTCCAAAATAAATTTTTTATCTGCATGTGAATCCTACTAAAAACTTGAAACACGTTTTTCTCGAAACCATGTTTTCGAAGTCGGTGATCACTGTAACTTGAGAACGGCTTTACCGATCAGCTGGAACTTTTTCTCATTTATTATACAGGGTGTCCCAGAACTACCTGACCCCGTGGGTATGGCGGTGATCGGGAGGCTTCACTGATCACGAATATGACCTTCCTTTTGTCCGGAAGGTCATAGTTTTTAAATGGGAGCAGGTCAAAGTTGACCAATCAGAACGAGGTGTCAAGAGAAACGTAGGCGCCTGCCAACTCTGAGTTTTCTTCCCTCGCTTTTGTTTTTCGGTGGCTACGGGCAGGATGACGTCAGCCGAAGACATGCTTATGGGATGTCACTCGCTGAGAACGGAGGTTCTCAGTTGAAAACTCAAGCAATCCTATTCTAAAAAAGCCATGTTACATTTTATCGAATTGCGATATTAGCATTGTTGTCGCTTTATTCGGTTCGTGATTGGCTGTTGGTGTCGTCGGTCGACGAGTGTCACAGCATAGGCGCTTCGTGTCCAAGTTCACGGCATGTATGTATGTACAATAAACAGTTTGACAGATTGGGGTTATCGTAGGGCTCCAGTTTATTTTAATTTTTATAAGTGAAAATTTTTATTAGTAAATTTACGCAGTGAACCGCGTTATGGAATTGCGTGTATAGGAAGAATACAAAGAATTGTTTGTATGAGAAAACAGAAAGTGGGAAACAGATATAACGATATACCGGTAATAATGGTAAAGATAATAATAGTGCCAATAAATATGATGATCAATTGTAACTCTAATTATATTATGATTGTCATTGAACTTTAAAGGGGAATAAAAAGATAGATGATCAAGGATTTTAAACTACGTTCAGAAATGTCGTACAAATTTGATGATATAAAACGTCCTGTAATTACAGTTTTTGTAAAAATTAAAAAGGTTTAAGAAAAACAATGATAAATTCATATGATACGTGCATATATTAAAAATTTGACCATAGAGTTTAGTGAAATAAAAAAAGAAGTTTTTATTTGCATAAACTGATAAAAAAGCAATATTGAAAATTTACAGAAAAATGCTCCTGTGCTATCGGCTTGAGTGGTTAAATATTTCGCAAAAGTTATAGTTCCGTTATTATAATTCAAATAACGTTCAATTATATATATAAATATGATCAATTTTTGTTGTTAAAAATATTTTCGTACGCATTGTATAATATGGGAATTTTTGATTGTATCGACGTTCGGCATCAGTAAAGGAATCTCGATACTAAATACACCAAAATTAATAATTTTTTTGAACTTTCCCGCGTGAATTCCATTTTAGAGAACATGATCATGATGGTACAACATCAACGCGTTCATTATTATATTATTGCTGATGTTCATAGTTATTTCATTATAAAATTAATCGTGATAAAATCGACACAATAGTATGCAATGCTAAATAGCTATGTAAGGTTAAGATAGCTTAGAACTCCAATGCTGTTTTCATATTAATTGGTCGTTACACGATTTGAATGATTAAATTATAGTTACCTAATTTTGTAATACACAATTGGACAGTGCAAAGATGTTTTGCTAACGCATATATTGTAATCAATCATAGCGGATGATTCAGCCGAATTCACCAATCGAGCTATTGCTACTGCGGAAACTGGCTGTGATTGGTTGGATCAGACAAACATTGATGGGTATTGGTTAGCCAATACATGATTTAACAAGCAGATCGTAATTATGTACAATTGTACAGTGTGATAGTATAGTTCTTTTCAGAGCGCTACAGCGCAAACAGACCTTCAGTCGCGCGCGGCAGCGCGCGTGTTGCCCTAGTTAATGAAAACTGCAATGTCCTATGATAATGCCACATGACTTACACAGATATCTCTGTGACGTCTTACGTATATTATCTTGATTTTGCTTTTCTTTTATTGATCTCCAGCGACTCGTGCTACATCCCGTTGACGACTTTTCATATGTATAAAGCATATTCCCTAAGAATTTATTATTCCCTGTACGATATAATACAGATCTTTTGTAGTAGGCAAACCCAAAATCTGTCACCTACAAGTATTACGCAACTTGGCGTGGTCGATAAAAGCGTTACACGTATCTATTATTTTCTCTCTCAGAGCCCATACTATGTCAGTATTAAATACCTTCCATGCTTCTCTAGCTTGATTTTACAATTAATGTTATTATTGCAAGACTAAAGATATTTGCAATAAAGTTGCATATCGTACAGGGAATAATAAATTCTTAGGGAATATGCTTTATACATATGAAAAGTCGTCAACGGGATGTAGCACGAATCGCTGGAGATCAATAAAAGAAAAGCAAAATCAAGATAATATACGTAAGACGTCACAGAGATATCTGTGTAAGTCATGTGGCATTATCATAGGACATTGCAGTTTTCATTAATTGCTCGAGTTTTCAACTGAGAACCTCCGTTCTCAGCGAGTGACATCCCATAAGCATGTCTTTGGCTGACGTCATCCTGCCCGTAGCCACCGAAAAACAAAAGCGAGGGAAGAAAACTCAGAGTTCGCACGCGCCTACGTTTCTCTTGACGCCTCCCTCTGATTGGTCAACTTTGACCTGCTCCCATTTAAAAACTATGACCTTCCGGACAAAAGGAAGGTCATATTCGTGATCAGTGAATCCTCCCGATCACCGCCATACTCACCGGGTCAGGTAGTTCTGGGACACCCTGTATATATAATTATCCTGTACTTGGACGAAGGATTTTTAATTTTGACGATTATTTGTTTTTTAACAGCCGAAAATGTGAGTGAAATTTTGGTGAAAACAAAAATTTTGAGTTTCAACATCCGCCATTTTGTGAAAAATCAAAATCCACCAAAGTCCTTCGTCCAAGTACAGCATTATATCATTAACTAATGATTCCCGTTTTGGTTTTTGATTTCAGACGATCCAGTCGCCAGCAGCGGTGATCACCGCAAACCACTTTTTTTTTTGGACCTCTGGGAAATTTAATGTTCTTCCGGCATTTCGTCAGATTTTGCCTAAAAAAAATTTGTGCACGATCTTCAAATATATATCTTTCAAGTGGAAAAACATTTGTCATTATTTATTTTAATGTGTGGTCAAAAAAAAATCGTAAAAAAGAGCTTTTTTTCGAGTCATTACTGTACCTGCCCCCTTAAGTTTGACCTCGTCGACTACGCCTTCTTCCGCTTTAGCCCTTTTGCGAAGGACTTCTACTAAGTTTTTTTTGCAAGTGCGAAATCGGCAGATGTATGATATCAGAGTTTCCTCTTCTTTTTGATGAATGGTCCCATTTCACCTTTAAATTTGCCCACTGAAGCTAAACCTGAGTAGAATTTCTCTAATTCTTTGATAAATCCATCGAATTCTCTGATTTCTTCATTTATGACGAGCGATTTAGCTTCGCCTCTAAGTTTGTTATGTAGTAATCTGACGAAAAGCGTAATGACAGTTGGAGAGATCAGCTCCTTGGCATATACGCAGAATCGAATGAAAGTGCCCACCGGAATATTAGTTCCATCGAAAGTGGGAACTGTCTCTAATGCTTCTTTTATTGAAGAAATGGGTAAATAAACTAGAGTATATTTAGAACCTTGTGCGTTGGTCAGTGGTACAGAATTAAGAGTCGATGTAGACGGATTGGATTGCAAAATTTCGTCGGTTTGAGACATCGTTAAATCAATTTCCTCTACACCTGCTTCACGACGTCCAAGCTCCCCTAATCCTTTTTCACCGCGTCTAAGGTCTTCTATTAATCTTGGAAATGGTCTAGTAACAGGTCGTGACATTTCGGACTCATCGAACCATCCCACCACTACCACTAAAAGTTTTTATAATGTTATTAGGATCGCTCCCTGAAATACGAGGAATATGGTCATGGTTTACGTCTGATACGAGAAAGGAACGATTGAGATTTATAAGGATTCAATGAATGCTGATTTAGAAATTTTTGAATGATTTTTGAATGCTGATTTAAAAATTTAGATATGCAGATTTGCCTGTGTTAAACGGTACGTCAACGCGTTAGGTCAGCCCTGTCTTTGACTGTTTATTTCTTGCTACCGCACGCCACTTGTATAGTATTACAACAACACAGGTGCGCTATTCGACTGAGCTGCTTGATTTAAATCTAATTTTGATAAGATAAGACACTCTGTTTCTAATGATTGCCTAAAATCGTTACGATGTCCACACGAATATGTTAATTGGTCCGGCAGATAAAGAATCGGAAGGAATAACAAATTCCCAATCAATGTGAGGACGATTGTACCCTGATTCTAATATGGTATCTTGGTTTATGGAACGAAAACGAAATTTAACTGAACGATCTGATTGTTTCTTTGCTCGGGTATTCTTCATCCGTTTTAATTAAGTTAAGTATTCTGGATATGAACGAATTGCTGTCTGTACCTGATTATGTGCGAATATACTCATAGACTTACCCCAATGATTTCCAAAGGAATCTAACTGTTCCTTATTTTATGATTCCTGTGGAAGTAGTGCTGGTTCAGTGAGGTTGTTTGGATGGACCCTCGACCCAGATGAAGTTGTAGCAGGGTTTAGTAAACGATACTAGTGATGATAGTTCACAAAACTCACAGAACAGAATCACCAGGTATGCTTCACTTGCTTAAACTGATTTGAATGGTTATACTTAAAACTTGACTTTGATTCTTGACTTCTGAATATAAGAACTCCGAAGAACTAAATCGAAGACGAAAAGACTACGACTTTCCCATCTCTTAAATCCTATTTAATAACTTTGTTTCTTATCCCTTCCATCACTTCTTCTGAATTTGATTGGTCCTTAATTCCCTTTCTTATTAATTAGTTGACAAATCAGAACACTATAAATTATCTGTCTGTTGTTGCATACCTGAGTCTTCCAATTCTGTACCTGAAACCTCGCGAGTACCTCTTGTCTCGAGGAGCTTCAGGTTTATCTTTTATTTAAAGACATAATAAGGATTAGTACGAATAATTAGTATGACCTTACGAACATAATGCCTGATAGAATAATAAGGATTGGGCGTAATAATTTTCAATCGTATAAAAAATAACTCATAAATTGTGGATTCCAACATAATATAAGCGGAATAAAAAACAAAGCATAGATTCAAATTATTAAGTATAAATCATAGGAATTGATTATACATATTAGACGATTTATCGACTGATCAAGAGACTCGGTCGAGTCTCGCGCCAAGTACAGGCAACCAGCGGTACAGGCAGCGGCTGACAGAGTCTCTTGACGCGAGTCAACTCGCCTTATACGTGCTAACATAGGCCCCAAAATGATGCCGCTCGACGGCCGTGGCTATTATACCCGAAATATCTCTCTGTATTGGTTCTACAACTAATGTTTCAGGAATCACTACACATCAGGAGGAGTTAAGGATTAAATTGATATTAATTTTATATATTCCTGATTGATGGTCACAGAGATATATATGATGATATATGAGTGCTCGAGGGACGATGGATTTCATTTCAGTTTCAGTTCCGTCGTCGTCGTCGACGTCTTCGCACATCCATCGCGTTTTTACGCCGACGGATGGGGTTAGTTGCTTGTTTTTTATTTCTCTTTTACCCGAAAGAAGGTATCGTTCGCTAGAGCAATATTGTAATATACATAGTGATCAATTAAAAACTGAACACCTAAGTATTTACTTTATTTGTGAATATTCGAAAAAATGTAATTCAACGTATGATTTGAAAATAGTCTTTTAAAAGCAGATACGTTCTTCGGAACCATTCAAATAATGTTAATGTTAAACGTTTTTTCGCGTCTTGACCACCAAAGTAGATATTATGTCTAGTGAACCACCTTGTATGTGTACATGCCAATGTTGACGATTTCGTCAGCTACCATAAATTAGCTGACAACAACAGTCACAATTGATAATGACAAACCAAGTTGTTTAGTATTCTCTTTAAATGCACGAATTACGTTGCATAAAAAGAACAGCGAGATCTATTACTTAGGATCATTAAGCGACAATATTATATAGTAATATGACTGCACCGTACATCAATCGTGTAATGCAGAAGTGTCAAATATTTCGCTTTCATTGATGTGAATTTCAAAGGTGTACATGGTTTTGTCAATTTATGGTATGACATAAATATGTACAACGCAATACAAAACTAGGTAAGAATCTATTTCGAATGGTATTTATAACTTAATTTAAAAACTGAAAGTTAGATTGGTCTTATGACGCAGATATATAACTAAGTTTCCAACACAGTTCCTCATTGATTAAATCTCTTTTATTTTAACTTAATTTGATATGATTGATTGAAACAGTATATTGATAATTTTGTGTATGTTTACAGGATGAAGGACCAGTGTAATATATAATGTTCTGTAAGAAATGCTAAGTATTTAGTTTCATCGTATTCTTACTATACCTTATTTCTTAAGTTTTCAAGTATTATTGCTTGCATGTGTATACACAGTGTTTGTGATGAATTATGTGCACTATGAATACATTAGTTAATGGTTTCTTGCCATGTCCTGTATATAATTTTGATAACTATTGTAAAACAGTATCTTTTATCAAACATAAATGATTCACGTTATTAATTTTTCAGGTGACAATCACTTTTAAATGCTGGACTACTTGCATTTATGGAGGCAATATTCGTAAAAAAAATGTTAAAACTCAAGAATGAGCTTACGCTTTATTAAGACATCTCAAACAAAATAAATAGTAGAATATGTCAAGAACAAATACATGAATTACAGGTACCAGAAATACATTTCTTAACCATTATTTGGGATACTCTCTATAAGTAATTCCATAGTGTTATTTCAAAGCAGTGTCATCTATCCACTATAAGTCATTTATCCTCTTATTTTTTCAGGTGACAGTTGGAAATGCTGGGCTCCTTTAACTCATAAAGAATCAATATGAATGGCACCATTTTGATATTTATATTTCCTCAAAAATGAAAATAAGGTAATTAATAATAATAATATATTTACTGTTTTAGGAGTGACTATCTTTTAGCAAAATCTACCATTAGTTATGATGTTTTATTAATGGTAATCAATGGTAACCAGTGGATTCTCATTCTATTACCATTAGTCACCATTGATTCTCTTTGATAAAACACTATGACAAATGCTAAATTTTGCTAAGGGATGAATTACCGTGAATGCATTCGTACCATGAATACATTCGTAAATGATTTTCTGGGACATCTTGTATATATAATTTCATTACTATTGTGAAGCTTTATGATTTATCACGTCTAAGTGTTTCATGTTGTTATTCTTTCAGACATTGCCTTTTAAAGGCTGATACTTCATCCGCGAAGGCTGTGTATATGGAAAACATTTGGAATTTTGTAATATTTCTTCCAAAGAGAGCTCTGGGTTGTTCAAGGCGAGTAAAACAAGATGAATACAAAGAATTCAATAACTGAATTAGTTTTTCTATTTACAAGATTGCAATGATCTACACATTTTTTTAAATTTATTTCGCATTTGTTTCTTTCAGTGGTTTCAACAGTAAAGTCGCTGAAGAAATAGAGAGCAGCATCCAGAAGAAAATAAAACAAAAATCATGATAAGGAAGAAATTAAGCATCTAATGTATATTGTATCTCAGAAAATATTGCTGTATCTAAGTTAAAATATAAGTAAGATAATAGTTTAAGAGTTATAGGAACTGTAAGAAATTAAAATAAAAAAGACCTCAGAGAACTAATTATATTATACAATTATTTCTTAATCACCATAATTATTTTCCTATACAGTAAAAATTAGAGTCTAAACATAAATAGTGTTACAGAAAATTGTAAGGTAAGTATTTGAAGATTAGGTAGAAATTACTTCCATTAATTTTGTTGATCTAAAATATTGAGTGCGAGTGAGTGAGTAAGATAAAGAGAGAGAGAGAAGAGATAGAATTTAAAGATAAGTAAGTAAAAGAGAGATGAAAAGGAAAGGGGGGGGGGGGGGGGAGAATTTCCTGTTAGCAAAAATATCGAAAAGACGACTTCGAGACATTGGCTATGTTCAGCAGAACCACTGCTAAGGACTTGACCACCACCACTAAAACACGTTTAATTGGTCAAATCTCACAATTGTTGCGAGATTTATGATCCAGGATGTGTTCCGAAATCTGTTTTCAGTAACTGGCAGTACTGTACTCGCGTTCCATAATTTTCCAGTGCATTATAGCAGTACTATGAGTTATTGACGGTGCATTGCTGCAGTTCCGACGTTCAGTAACTGAACTGAACTGGGAACGATATTGGAACACAGCCCCAATGACCAATCAAACGTGTTTGCTCCCTTAGTGGTGGTTCTGTTGAACATAGCCATTATTTTGTTTGAAGACGTGTTCACGTCGTCTTTAAGAGAGGCAATTAAAAACAAAATGCTTCCAATGATTTCTTTTATATTACTAAAATTACAATAAGATAGAACTTAAAACTAATTACTACGTCTATTGAATCGTCAAAAGATGACTTCGAGGACAGAAAGATTTCATGTGGAGCGCGTGTGTATGGGTGTACGTATATGTGTCACGTCATAGCTCCTCGTATTTCAGATGACAGTTTGTACAAATATAGGACGTCTAGATGTTCGTCTCCGCAATTTCCTATATCTGGGTGTCGGAGGTGGAAGTCCAAGATGTCCACGTGATCCTCTCCGTAGTTTCTTCCATCTAGGTGTCGGAGGTGGAAGTCCAAGATGTCCAGGTGTTCCTCTCCGTAGGTTCTTGTATCTGGGTGTCGGACGTGGAAGTCCAGGGTGTCCAAGTGTTCCGCTCCGTAATTTCGTGTATTTAGGTGTCGGGCATGAAAGTCCAGGTATCCGGGTATTCCTCTCCGCAGTGTTCTGTATCTAGTTGTCCGACCTGGAAGTCCAGAATGTCCAAAAAAGAACGCAAGGAGCCACATTTCGACCTTTCGCTCACACCATAGTATCCTCTCTCTTGTTCACACGGCCTGAGGTACGTAAATAATCCAGCACACTCTTCCTTCTTATGTTTACCACACGGCGTCAACAAGCTGGATACCATTAATGACGATAATGACATTCAAGATTACATTTTCTTCAAAACTAATCTTTATGCATTTCTAAAAAAATGGACTAAGAATTAAATTTGTATGCCACTAAACATTTTCAACGCCATATATTTTTCTGATTAGTGGCGTCACAACGCATTTACATTTTATATCTGTAGGTAACAATATACAATAGATTTGAGTGCTTAGAGCTTCCATAACCGGTTGAACAACAAAAACTTGTGATATCTCCCCCAAAAACACTTACGTGTAAAAAACTACGCCAAGTACAGGAGTGCTGTGAGTTCCACTAACAAAAAGTATTGATATCACATTATTAATGCCAAGTACATAAGTCACTACATATGTGTCTATTACATGATTAAGCACTGGCCCATCATTTTAATAGTATTTTCAAAATTTCCTATAACGTTTTCGCTACTTTTTTACATTACTACTATTTCCCGTATTTAATTGTGATTTAATGGTCATTTAATAATTAATAAATCTTTAGGTGATTCCTTATCGAGTACTACTTGGCGGGTCCGTGCATTTTTTTATATAAATTTGCGTTCATTATGCCAGTCTTCAAACTCAAAACCAGTGTCAACTTTCATATAGAGCATATTAATAATAACTCGTCAAAAATAATTATAGTAAAAATTAATAACAAATAAATAGTATTAGAATACTACTTGGCGGGTCCGTGCATTTTTTTATATAAATTTGCGTTCATTATGCCAGTCTTCAAACTCAAAACCAGCGTCAACAATCATATAGAGCATATTAACAATAACTCGTCAAAAATAATTAAGGTAAACATTAATAACAAATAAATAGTATTAGAATACTATTAGTACGTTCAAAGTAAGTACTCTGGAATTCCTAGAACGGACCCGCCAAGTAGTACTCGATAAGGAATCACCTAAAGATTTATTAATTATTAAATGACCATTAAATCACAATTAAATACGGGAAATAGTAGTAATGTAAAAAAGTAGCGAAAACGTTATAGGAAATTTTGAAAATACTATTAAAATGATGGGCCAGTGCTTAATCATGTAATAGACACATATGTAGTGACTTATGTACTTGGCATTAATAATGTGATATCAATACTTATTGTTAGTGGAACTCACAGCACTCCTGTACTTGGCGTAGTTTTTTACACGGAAGTGTTTTTGGGGGATGTGCTTGTCTAGTACCGTCGTTAACCCTTTCACTACGGACGCCGACTATAGTCGACGGCCGCGAGACCATCTAAGCTGACTGCTTTAGTGAAACAGAATCTACTATTTTGTTAATATGTAAATTTCTAAATACCCACAATATACTCATTTTTATGTTTTTCTATATAATATGACGAAACAGTTGTTACATAACTCTTAAAAAGTGCGCACTTTCCGCGGGAGTGCACACTGCGCGGGGCGGTGCCCCGATCAGTGGCGATACTCCCGCGGAACGGACTGCCGTAGCGAAAGGGTTAAAGATAATGGCATACGTAGTGTGGATAGTGTATGCATGGATTGAGGTATAACATTACGTGTGGGTTGGTCATGGGTTAAGTGGCTGTGTATAGGAGGACGAATAACGTATACAAGTGTAACGTATTACCGATAGAGATCCATAATAATAACTCATCAAATAGCCACTACATGTCAGGGCACTCGCTTCTGTTATCCCCTCTTATCTCCTTGTCGTGCAAATCCGGAATCAAGCCGTGTAGCTCTTCCCTTTTGCCGCGAGACACTAAGGAAGGCACACGTGCCGTTTTGGAGCACGACAGGTAAGCCACCACATGTAGTAAATTCATCAAATTTTAATTAAATATAATTATCTGATTCATTTATCTCTTTCTTGCATATTGTACAGTCAAACTATCGAGGCAACAGGGTTTTGGATTTCGGTCCTATATTAAATCCTTGACTCTATCAATAATAATTAATATTCAAGCGATTAATAACGGCTGATCATGGATACTTGAACGATGTACGTGGATCAATATCAATATTCGTAAGAAACCTTTGAAGCTTGTAACGAACCGCGTGAGTACGTACATTATAACGCTCATAATATTGTGAATCAAGACGTAATTTTACTATAGATGTAGTTATATTAAGGAAGGACTTGTTGTAATTTTATTATAATTAATTATATCCCTCATGTTCGTAGTTGAAATCCGAACCATGATAAATTTTTATTACATAACTTTCAAAATAAATTACATAATCACATTATAAATATAGTATCATCATATACAAGAGGGCCGAGACGTAACAATATATGGAAGATACATCAATAAATAAAGATGCTGATACATCTAAACATAGCTGTCCCGATAAAAGTTATATCTCAACGAATTTGGATACATATGGTGATTCTATTGTGGAACAATTATAAAAATTGAAGATCGCCAAAAAGAGACATAAAACATCACAAAGACTTGCTAACAGACGCAATAGTGATAAATATTCATTGAGACACTAGCAAAAGTGAATCTGAAGGAAGAACGACTCAGCCTAAAGGTACTTTCAAAAATACTTTTACTGATATTGGATACTTGGGAAAGGGAAGCATAATCAAGTAGCCCTGAAGCCAATCCATCATTACCAGGAACATCTTCAAGTAAGAGGACATCACCTGCAAAGACGAAACCCAGAGTAGTTAGCTCTGAAGTAGTCCAGGATAAAATTAAAATTGTCAAGCAAAAAACCTGTACAAGAAGCATCTTTGGTAAAATGACAACCAACCTAACTGTTCAGGTGCATGCTATTGAAGGAAATCCAATTATAAATTTATCTTCATCGTTCAACGTACCAGGACATTCGGTTTGTGGCGATATTAATTTAAGAGTAGAAGCAGCAGACTAAAGACAAAGTAAATAAATATTTCTGCTATTATTATCATAAATTACAAACGAAAGTAACTCGCTATCTTGAACGAGCACACAGTCATGAAGAACTCGTTAAAAAGTTTACACTTCTTCCGAAAGGCTCTCGTGATCGGCAAGATGCAATCTCTCATTTAAGAAATACCCGTGCAGAAATTTAGTTGGGTAGCTGCGATAAAATTAAGGGCCTTATTAGGCTTAGGCTTGGCATCCGTAGTGAAGATTCCATACTAGTGCCTTTAGAGGCTCAACAAAGGCGTCCACGACATATTATATAGTCTGGAATGGAACACTAGGGTCTTATCAGGCTTAATCGTGAAATTCCCAATAGGGTAAACCATCGTGTGCCACGTGGGTGCCTATAAAAGGCAATGCTATACATGGTGTCCCAAAATTCGCAGACAATCTCCACGTAGCGAGGATCAGGATCAAAAGGAGATTACGAAAATGACCTTCCTTTTCTTCAAAAATTCATAGTTTTTAAACGGGAACCGGTCAAAGTTCACCAATCAAAATATGGTGACAACGGAAATGGCAAAGATATGCAAACTCAGAGTTTTCTTCCTCGCGTTTGTTTCTCGGTCACAGTAACGACAGTGAAGGCAGTTCCCCATGCATACTATACTAGATGACACGCTACCCGATGGGCTTTTGTTTTTAGCTGATTGACGAGAATTAAACATAGGACGCAAAGTCCCAGTTACACGATGTCTCTCATGAAAATAGCGGGAGTTTCACTCTGAGAGCTCATTCCCTCAAGTAGAAATGTCATGTCAAGTTATGACAAACCTGACGAACACGTGACAAACGCATTCTGTGTAACGTAGTAGCCCTGAGGATGGGAAATATCAACATCAGTTCGAAATACAATATTTAAGATACGAATTGCTTTACTTCGAGTTCCTCATCCCAGTCTTTATAATTTCATAATACCTCGCAATAACCTTGACAGCTTTTGTGTGCAGCACGCCACTACTCTTGATCGTACATCCTCCCATGTTGTTTTTCCAATTATCTCCTTATCCAGGACGAATTCATTTTCGTAGTACTTCGGAGTCCTGCAGTTCCTCGACACAGTGCTGAGAGATTCAGGGTCCCTCGCTGTCATCCTGGGAGCTTCTGTGCTACTAGCCGTTGCCGTTCATCCTACATTTTCCTGGACTTTCTCCCGTACATTATTAGTACAGTTAATTTACATGTCGCATATGAAGTTGAAGTTCAGGGTATGAAAGTTACACCAATCGATAGCTAAAGGTCTCCTTATGAAGATATTATTTTGTATTAGCTTCATTTTCGTGGCCAGATTAATAATTGATAAATAACAATCTCATCGTAAGATTTGCGCCTAACAGACTTTTACTTTCTATTTCTTCACTAATACTTAGTTAATTAAAAAAATTTTATCACTTATTTATAGCGGGGGAAATTTACCATTAAATTTCGTCGGAAAACTGTAGGAGACAATGCACGGTTAATTTATTATAATTTTTTTAAGTAATTTGAAAGCTTTTTTCACAAACGCGTCAGCTAATCGGTGCGCGTATAGGCCTGAGTCACGTGGTGCGCGTCATGCGCAGCTTATTCAAACGTTGAAGGAGAAGAAAATGGCCAACCAAGCTCCCTATTGCGACTTAGGGACCGTGTATTGCCGTCTCGCTTATACTCGTGCTGTGCAACAAGGACGCACCGAGCGACAGTCTGGTGTTTCGTTCGCACCTTAGTGCTCTCTGCGTTTCACGTACAGGCCGAGGTAGGTGAGCAGTCACCCCTAGGGATGTTCGATTCCGATTCGATTCTTTAAAAGGTCGATTATTTTTGTTAAAACATCGATTTTCTAAATCGATTCTATGCTATTCGATTTATTTATGAATCAATCCTTTACCCCAAGTATCGAAAAATCCGGTTCATTTGGAAATTTTTTTGCTTGCTGACAGAGGAACTTTTGTGTTCATAACAAAATCTAATCAGTATACCCGATTCTTAGCGTTATTGCCAAACAATATTTAGCAGTTGTTGGAACGTCAGTACCAGGGGTGGGCCACTCTCCTCGTGTGAAAAGTGAACACTGGTACTGAAGTGCCATCTGTGTGAACTCGTCAAAGAGAAACTAAAAATCAATATGGCTGTCCGTAGCGAGTTATTCAAAAAGCACTAGGCTACCGGCTTTGAATTATTGAAGCTTAAAGATCTTTATTCTTAATGTATAGGAAATTAAGAAATAACGTTTTAACACAATAGTAAAATCTAGGTTTTATGGGCTTTATTATGTATAGCATTACACTTGCGAAATGCCTGTTTTACAATGAAGCTGCGATCTGTGCTAAACCTCACTTTACCGCATAAAATATTATTTATTGTTCTGCACCACATATTAATTTGATTTTTCTGAAACTGACATGGCATCCCAAAACACAACAAGCTCGAACCATAAGGAAGTTTCTGCAAACAACATAAACTTAAATTAAACAACACTATTCATATACTAACTGTCTGTGCAGTTATTTGTATCACTTGCCTGTAAACTAGATGTCAAAATTAATATTTCCTCACCAAATTGAAATTCAGTTTCTCACGAGTGCTGAGGAATTGTCTGGAATGCTCAGGAAACAGAAAAATACAAAATGGCGACGCGTCGCGGTAAGCTGTGGCGTCCTCGTTCATGACTGGTCTATTACGTTTGCTTCAAGAGCGCCATCTGCTCTACCTCGAGTCGAGCGAACTATCCGAATGTCGTCAAAATATCGTGGGATTTGCCACCCCCTGGACTGGATGGACTACGCGAGGGTCGACCCTCGCGCTATCTCTCGGGAGTAGTTCTACTGGCCCAGGAGGCGCACGCACGCTGGACAGACTTTACGTCGGGCAGCAGCAACTAACACCACTAACAACGAGTGAGAGGGGTTGCATAGGATAACGTCTCTAGGAGTGAGGAAGACGCTCTTATACGGGACTCCCTTTACGCTCAGTGTACGCGAGTGATCATAGTAAGACATAGTGCATAGTGCAAGTGGATCATGTTTGTGAGTGATTTTGATAAAGAAGCGAAGCTTTGCAAAAAATTTGAAGCATAAACCATGCCAGTATGTAAAGTACATTGTACTCTACTAGCTCCAAAGTGTACTGACTGAACTTTCGTTTCATAATTGAAATAATTTTGACTGAAGTCAATAAGTAATCCTAACTCATTGCTTTGTAAGGTGTAACAGTTACCATACCGATTGTATACACTTTAGTTGTGCTACCTGTAGGTAGATGTCCGGCAAATCGAGGGATTATCCCTACTCCTATTTAATAGCAAATATCCGTACAATTCACCTGTCGATCGTTCCTTTTTTCGCTCTGGACGAACGACAGGGTACACGTGTTTGTGGATCGCCTGATCATCCCTACAGACGAAAAAGGATTATTATTAGTACGGCACCATTGGAACCGATTTGTACAATACACGCCACGTGTCGATTCTGACGAGACACGACGGGGTCCATACGCTATCCTCAATCCCTTGAAGGCCATGGGACTATGATTCCGGTGAATACAGGAAAATATTAATTGACGACACCGAAATGAATCAACGAATTGGAAGTCCCGTCATTCATCGCCTGAGCCTACTCAAAGTGTGAGATAAAGACAAAAGTCAAGTAATATAATTTTTATTTGTAATCGTGCGTAATTGTGTATACTATCGGCCGACATAATATCGATTAGTTATATTGATGGATAGAAAATGTATGTAGCGTGTGTCTAGTTGAATGGATGATATGTGTGTCTGTAAAGCGATTTTTATGTATTTTTAATTGATGAACACGGTGTAGTGTTTTTTATAAAATTCTCTTGCTCAACTATAACAACAAATAGTGTATAAATATTATACTCGGATTTTGTGGAGATGACCGATTAAAACTATACTTATAGTGGTCGCAATAAAAATTGAATATTCGAACAACATAATGGACTGAGTTAATTTTTTCATTGCGTTGTTTTGATGAATAATTCTGTATTCATGGCTGCTGTTTTCTTAGATTGTTCGACAAAGGAACGCCAAGGTAAGCGAGTGATTTTTTTACTAAAATATTAACAATCAGTCCTGCTTCGACATGTAACGTCGCTAAACGTTGGTTTTTTTTTTTTTAATTTTACGCGAGTTCACAAAGTGCAACTAGGCTGATGCATTTTAAAAGTTGTTCTACAACATTTTCAAAATATTCTAGTTATCCATCATGTTTCTCTGAATCCCGGGGATATTTATAATATCTTCCTTTAAGTATAGGTTGTAACAAAAATGTTACTGCAGACCCCCCTCCGCCCCCTGGCTCGAGGTCCCACGGGCCTCGAAGATAGCGTTGATAGTTTGTAAGTGGTAATTGCGTATTTCTAGTATTGTTAACCACCGATGTTTACATTAGTGTTTTAGGCATGATATAACTAGGAGTAAGATCCCTCCCCTCCACCCTTCCCTCCCTGTCGCCATTCCCCGTAGAGCACTGGCTCGAGGACCATCGTCGAGGACCAACAACACCCACCATCACCTAGGACATCATCGGGGACCTGCTCCGAGAACCCAGCATCCCTGGACGGACCGCGAGAGTCGCTACGTCGCCGAGGCAGCGGAAGGCAGCGATGGCATGGGCAGGAGGAACAGCTGATCGAGTCGCCCGTGGGATGGATGCCCAGCCACCACCATCGCCACCCATTTATGCAGCCCCGGTTCAGTCCCGTCACACGGGCGGGAAAAAGTCCCGTGTGACAGCGGCGGAGCCCTCTCCCTCCGAGACCGCGGACGTGCCCGGGAGGAATTTTGACAGGCCTGGAGGCTGCCATGTTGGCCGGCGCGCACAGCCCGCCCGCGTGCCGGCGAAGCCCGCGCCGTGCCACCTGCCGCTAGGCCCTGGAAGCCCCGGCAGCACAGCGCATTTGGAAAGGACCAATGCCCTGCCAAGCCGGAATAATTTCGCATTTAAAACAGTAGGAATATGTTACAGCCTATTACCTGCAGAAGGAATCCAATTCCGTCCAGTTTATTAGAAATTATTTCTTGTTCATGCGATAAAAGTGGTTGCACATCTTATTGTACGTGTCGAAAAATAGGATTAAAATGTACAATATTGTGTAAGAAATGTAAGGGCTCCAGTTGTACAAATGTTCTTGAACCCAAAATAGTTTTAAGTGACAATGAAATTGACGAAGAATTTTTAAAATTTTCTGTTGCAGTCGACGATGCAACTGATGTTACGTTTGCGATAACCGGAGGCTCAAATGATGTAAATAGCGATGATGAGTATGAGCCTGACGAGAAAAGGATTAAAAAAGCGTAATTGTTACTCGGAAGTTTTTTTTTACCATACAATAAACTTATTGTGATGAATGAAAGTCTGTACAAAATGTAATTTTATTACCACACCCTACCTCATTCATCTAAAAACTATTTATAGACGTGACTACTATATTGAAATCGAGGAAACACAATAATGATTGGGGGGGGGGGGGGGGGGGTAACTAATGACAAAAATTCATTTTCAAGAGCATAATCGTATTCGCGAGCAAAAAATACGCAGAATTAAAAAAAAAGCAACTCTTTACGACCATTTTTAAGGAAGATAATGAATTTGTTAACTACGGCGCTCGAGGAGAGCTGCGGGGCGGGACGCGGTACCCCCACTGCGCCGCCCGACCGGGCGAACGACGCTGCGCCGCGCGCGGGCGATCGGAATAAATGATTACCCGCAACGAGACGAACGCTCCAAATGGTTAGTATTATATTGAATCTCATGTCCAAAATAATAGAGAAGGCTCACGAATTTGAATTTTGCAAAAATCTTGATTGCAACAATGGTAAATTGCAAAAACGTATAAACATCGATATCTCGGGTTGTAATCAAAATATTGCAACTTTTTTTTTTAAATTGCTCGTCTTACAAAAACGCATAATAATCTTAAACAATTTCTTAATTATGTACATAATTCAAGAATTTATTTCTATTTGTTTATAAGCAAAAATTTTAAATCGTCGAAAAACGGTGTTTTTTATTAACAAAAATATAAATTTTTTTTAATCGAGAATATACACGATGAAACGAAGCTCCTGAATTTTGTTCTACTCTGTGAGCCTTCCTCATAAATGGAAATTTGAAAACTCCGGATTTTCGTAGATCGGCGATTGTTGCTTAACTATATAACGTAGATCAATAAATCTTGCACGTACCTCTTGGGGAGGGTTTTCTGTAAATGATGGATGGAAGCAAAATGAGAATTCTTTTTTTTTCATTGCAATTAACTGCTTAACTAACAATGTTAGGTCATTTTTGTATAGGACTTTTTTTATAGAGAACATTATGACGCACAACTTTTGTAGGAAGCATTTTTCGATAAAATGCATTACCAAAAAAGTAACGAAAAATAATCAACTTTTTAATTTTTAATAATTTTTATTTACTACAATGCAACTAAAATTTTTACGAAAACTTGAGGACACGTTCCTATAGGTCCAAACAACCTCCAAAAAAATTGGCGCTGTGGTGGGGGGTGTCTTTGAATAGGTCGGATGTCTATTCCGACTGGACTTCAAGAAGCTAATGACTGTGCATCTGGTGGGATACTTCAGCCTAATGAAACCATCACTGGGGAACGTTATCAACAACAGTTGATGCGATTGAGTCGAGCATTAAAGGTTAAACGCCCGCTATATGCCAAAGGACACGACAAAGTGATTTTTCAGCACGACAACGCTCGGTCACACGTCGCGAAAGTCGTCAAGGAAACTTTGGAAGCGCTTCAATGAGATGTCCTACCGCACCCGCAGTATTCACCGGACATTGCTCCTTCCGACTACCACTTGTTTCGGTCGATGACTCACGGCCAAAGGAAGAAGCCAAAAAATTGTTTCGATTCCTGGATCGCCGCAAAAGGTGAGCAATTTTTTCGAGGCGGAATTGGTATACTGCCTGAAAGATGGGGAAAAGTTGTAGCTAACGATGGACAATACTTCGAATAATATCCATTGTTTCAATTTCTCTGAATAGAGTATTGAAGTAGAAATTTAAAACCCTCGAAACTTATTTGTACCCCCATACACCATTTGTACCATTTGTACTTATTTGTACCAATAGTAATCAAAAAATCAATTCGTAGAATTCCAAAAATTGCGTACTCGTTTTACATTTCACATTTTTTTAGCCTAGTGATAACTTATACTTTCAAATTTCTTTTAACTTATCTAGATTCCGAGGACTATACGCTGCAAGGAACCCAAGTAAAAAATAATGGACGGAAACATAGAGGGAAAAAAAGGAAGAAAGTCTCTGAAACAGCGCAGGAAAGAAGCAACTGCAGTTCAGGTAATTTGTTTATTAGATATTTTTGAATATACCCATTTATTTGCGTGTAAATAATTGATTTCATTTTGAATGTTTAGAAAACGACCTGTTTTATGAATTAAATAAACGCTTGGATAAGACTGACGAACAAATACAGAAGTATTATAAAAGTCTCTCGAAACAAATTAAAGGTGCCAAGCAAAGCATACTCTATGATTTTAATAAAAAAATAGATGCTATTAAGAACACAATAATAGTAAACAGAGAACCGGGGCTTGGCAAAAGCCTTAAAAAGCATAAAGAAACACTGGGTATGAAATTTCCCATAGAGAACTATGAGATGTTCATAGAGTTCGACGCAATGGTAAAAGAGAATAGCGATAAAGAGACTGCTTTGGTAATTTAAAATATTGGCATTTTGAAAGTTATTTTATAAATCTGGTCTTATATGCGTTAATGTTCTCTTCTCTAAGGCAGCGACAGGAAATAAGGCGTTGGATCTCCCACCCTCGACGGCGATCGAAGAACTGATCATTGGAATTGTTGACTCGAATTACATAGAAGAAAGTAGGGACTGCGCAGACAGTATTCCTGAAGAGGAGGTATATTCGGAATTATCGAAATTTCGATAATTAAATTCAAATAGACAAGTAGTATAATAATCAATAGTGTGAATTTTAACTTATACATTAAATAAACGACATATGTCTATAGTACTTTGTTTTAAATATTGTGACGGGGTGGATTGCACCCGTCTTGTCCTCGGCGGCAATCACGCCGAAACGCGAGAATGGCGAAAGGCCAAAATAAGTCCAGGCAGGATCCACCGACCGCAAGGGCCTCGTTAGATCTACGACAGGAGGGTTTATGATTTCTTTTGTTTCTTTTGCCGTGTACTCTGCCGGAGTTCGTATAGGTTTCTCGCTCGCCGTGCCCGAGAAGACGCGACGTCGGAGAAGACAGAGAGGGGAGAGCCAGCTGGAGTCCCAGGAGGGAGGGAGCTGCGACACGCGAGGGTCGACACTCGCGCTATCTGTGGAGAGCAGCTCTACTGGCCCCGGAGGCGCGCGCAACGCGGGACAGCTAGACGTCACGCGGAAGCAACGCGCTCTACGCAGCTGGCACTCAACCACATCGACTGGGAGTGGCGCGCGAAGCGCCAACCGATTGAGCACCGCTACCGACCCCTATGGCTTACCGCCCACCGTCAGGTTTTTGTACTGGAAAATATTTCCGCGAGTTGGGAATCCAGGGACGCCTGATGCACCCTCGCGCGAGATCGAAGCGTATATTCGTCGTAAGACGAACATTTATGCATGGTATATTATTGGATGCGATCTTGAATAACTGTCGCGATGACCTGTTCGAAACTGGCGCGTGGCGAAGCGTCTGGGTTGAAGGATTCGTCCGCAGGGCGAATCGCCGCCCATTGGCCTAAGGGTGGGGGTGCTGTCTTTCTCGTGAGAAGATCGAGAATCAATCAATCCTGCTTGGACGCGTGCGATAGTCGGACGATTTGTTGGTTGTTGGTGGAAAAACGACGTAGTACGCGAGTGCACGAGGTGCTGAGGGAAACGCGGACTTGGTGTTTGGATACGCGATCTAGGGACACCCACGGTAAGCGAGTGCTCTTTGACTTTTGTGAGCGACGAGTTTTCGTGCAAATCTTGGTACGTAGGTTGGTTTCGCGATTTGACTGCGCGTGCAGAGAACACGCATTTTCGGAATTGACCAAGGCACGAAGATCCGTCGGCCGGCAGGGTCACTGTGTTTTCTTTTAAGTGCATTGTGTTTTGTTTGACTTTGGAAATTGAGCGTTATTAACGTAGCCGAATTGTTTCCTGTCTGTCCGACCGCGAGGATTTTGAAATTCTGTTTGGCGACGCGTAGAGCGTGTTCAGGTCCTTGACGGTCGGTTATCGTGTAAAGGTGACCGCGGATTAGCCGCGTCACGATTTAGAACGTGTAAGGTACGCGAAGTACCGAATAATATTTTTCTGGAATTTCGATTCTATCATAAGTAAAGATCATATTGTTTTTTTTGGTAACTCTTATATTGTCTTTCGGAACTTCGGTATTGTAAGGGATCGTCGCGCTTCGCGCCGCCGGTCTATTAAATAAACCGAACCTGTTTGCATTTTTAAATCGACGCGTCCGAATTTATTTTGTGTGTCGTGTGAACGTCTAGACCTATCCGTCCTATTGTTCCGAATCCCGACGCCTCCGCGGTACTGAGTTAGCCAAGGGAGGCCGGAAGGAAAGAACCGACTTGAAGCGGATACGTGGTTCCCGTCTGGAACCTGGCGCCCAACACTATTGTAGTAATTTTACAGGAACAGTTGTTAACCCGTGGGTCGCCTGGACACGCGAAGGAATCGCGTAAGTTGTGCACCGGTCATCCTCATATTTTCCGGTGAGGTTCGATCGCGTGAAAATACGTCACAATATATATTGTATATAATCTATACAAACGTTATATATTAGTTATATATGTACCATATACAAATTATATACTTTAATTTATATACGGTTAACATATACTTTTTGTATTATTCATATAAAAATTATATGTAATTTATATACGCTTTATATATAGACTGTATATGCTCAATTCTATATATGGATTTGTATATAGATTCTATATAATACATATATTTTTTTTCTACTTGAGAATCTTGTAGTAGTTTGTGCATTGATTTTAGCAATGGATAGTCTCTGTTTTAGCAGTTTATCAGAGCACGATATATTGAATTGATAATATTCTTTGTAACGTAGGATTTACAAGAGGCGCTGGCTGAAGGAAATACGTCGGTCTTATCACTCCATCCTACGGTTTCCAGGATTTGCATTAATAGCGAGATTCCTGTTCGAGAAGAATCAGCAGATGCTAGCAGTGAAGCCCCAAATGGTTTTGAGAATATTTAGAATCTTTAACTTTGATTCTATGTATTATAACTCTGAAATTAACGTCGTGAGAAAGGATGTTCTAATGATAACTTTGATAGCAGTTCCTCCTATATCACCGTCAAACGTATCGATATCGTATCTTCGTGGTGAGAAGGGAAAAGTTCCGTCCTGCACTTCACGGACTACTGGAGAACAAGTAAGAATATCTGATATAGAAGACAAGGAATTATTTAACCAGCCAATTAATGGTATCAATGAAACAATGAAGCTCTTATTCGGGCATAAGGTGAATAATTATTTATCAACTGGGAACATTCTGTATACTTTCTGATTATCCGATAAAGGACAATGCGCAAAGTATCAAATTATTTTTTCAGTAATACTAATAACTATATTTAAACCAATTGCAAATGGTTTTGTTTTATTGCAGCTAAACACTTTTGAAACATAAGATCCCCGAGCCATATTATCAACATCTCTCGCTCTTGATTCGTTCAACGCAAATCCTGCTACAATCCGTAATTTCTAGCGACGAAACTTTACTAGCCGAATGTATGCTCAACATTTTCGCTTCGGATGTCAGGAGCTTGTACGGTTTAGAAAAATGCTCTTACAACATGCACCAATTAACGCATCTTTCAGCATCGGTGCGATTGTGGGGCCCACTGTGGGCCTGGTCTGCTTTTTCGTTCGAAGATGGGATGGGATGGCTTATAAAAATTAAGCATGGACCGAACAAAATTGATGTAGAATTATTGAATTCTGTCAAATTAATCAATACCACCTACATTCTTAGACACGTGTTGAATAAAGTGTCGCAAATTGATGACAATTTAGTAGTAATAACTTCCCGTCAGCAGTGCGACCTACCAGTTGCTGAAACTGTCGAAGCATTAACACTAGAAAGACCGAAACTTTGTATATACCTATATTGCCCAAAGCAGTCAAAATGACTGCATTGTGAAACAATAACTAATGTGTAAAGAAATTTGTTTAAAACTAATGTTTAATATTTGTTATATTATTTACAGTTATATACTTCTATTCGACATTTCTTTCATGAATTTAGGGCGCAAAAGAAATAAAATAAACAACTTGTTAGAACAAGTATCACTGCATAAAGATTCGAATAACAAGTACTACTTTAGCTTATTGAGCAACTGCGACTTATCAAGTATACGCCCAAATCGACAATTTATCATGTACTTGCATGTTATCATGTGACGATAATCGAAAAAAAATGAAAACTGTTATTTCAATACAGAGCCGAACCGGTCATATAAGAAATTTACTCAATTCAATAATAAGAGTTCTTTGATTATTTAAAATTTCCCAAGCAGTCAAAATGACTGCTTTTGAGCAATATAGGTATAACACATATATATTGTAACCTTATTCGCACGATACGGTTCTCCGGAACGTGTCAAAAGGCGGGTTCGAGCCAGAATCGACTATTAGGAGTTTAGGAAAAATATCAGGCAGAACAAATGGAAGTGAGATTTTGTTTTACAAATTACAAAAGAAAAATATATTCTCCTATAACGGAATACAATAAGAGTTAGTGCAGGTCCAGCCTATAGAATGCTGGATGTTAGTAAGCGAAGAATAGAGATATACACGCAAGCGGAAAGTAAGAATGGTTATAAATGATATATACAAAAGATTAGTATTCGGACAGTCAATTGTATCAATACTATTGTTACACGCAGTTTACCTATACGATATGTCTGACAGGAACGGAATTCGTAGGTAAACTTCTATTTTCGTGTGATTCTATTTTGACTCTAGTTGTTTTTCTATAAATGAAATACGGAATCGTGTCTGAAAGCAGCCTCCGACCAGCGGAATTTGATTACAGAGTTGACTCGTTAGAATATAAGCGTCGTGCTGTTGAGCAGTCTTCGTCTAGGGAACTCGTGATCACAGGTAGACGTGGTTCTATCTAAAACAACGTTGCTATCTCGGCGAGGTGAGAAGTCTCATTCGCAGAGTAGCTAGTTGTGCAAGTCTTTAAATAAAATTATGATGGCATGTATAGCGGAAACGGCACAATGATGAAATGTGTCAAAGTGACGGCCCAACTAAAATGCAGAGATTGATTCTATCTGGTAGAAGAGACGGTTTGCTCGATTACAAGAGTAGAAGTACCTCTAGAAATGATGGTCAAGTGGGACGGTTTGCCCGCTTGCCCGAGACGGTTTGCTCGTTTACTTTACTAAAGGTAACCTAGCTAGCTCAGGTGATAGAATGCTCGAGTCGCGAAACGTTGCCGTTTATATACCCGTCAACGGTGGGCCAGGGGGCCTGCGAGGTGCGGAAGAAGTGAACGTCGCGATGCCTACGAATTGTTATTACTGGATGTTAAGGTTATTCGGATTAGCGGGATCTTATTACTACCGCGATACGAATATCCTCGGATGTATAGGTTACAATATATATACCGGAAATGAAGGAGGGGGGAGGTAACTACAATTATTAATAAACGCATTTATATGTTGTAGAAAAAGTCACAAAGTTCTAAGACATTGTGTCATTATATACATCATTGTTTTTCTAATTGAAATTAAAAAGCAGTCAAAATGACTTCCTTGGGCAATCTAGTGTTAAAAATTGTAACGTCGTACTCTGCTGAAGAACTTCGTACTAAACTCATACGTTTGTATCCTAAAATTAAGATAGGAAAAAAAATCCTTACGTCCCTTATGTATCGAAAACAAATTAAAAGAGATAATACTTATATCACGTGGAATCACAATAGGCTATTTGGAGTTGTAAAATATTATGCTGAACTTGATGGTCGATATTACGCTATAGTACGACAGCTAATATATTCTGGCGTTGGGTCATTAATTGTTCATCGTTAAACTAACGTAAAACTGATACACATTATTCCAGTTCACGATAGTTTTATTGTACACGCTATTCCTGTCTTGGAAACAGAAAGCCAAATTCTTCGAGTAATGGAATACATTTGCATATTCCCAAACAAATATGAAGTTAAATAAACAAAATCGGAATATTAAATTAAAATTATATAATTAATGAATTAATCTAATTTAATATATTTATAGATAAAATAAGATAAATATGTATAGATGATATAAGAACTTCATATAAATTATATAGAATAAGCCCAATATATAAAGAATATATACAGAAAAAACAATTACAGAAGGCTGCCTGTAGCCTCGAAAATGATGTGGACAGTGATAATTTATTAGAAATTTTTGAAGAGAACTTTTGAGAACTACCCAGAACTCCCATCAGAACTCCCGGAACTCTTAATTTTCTTTTTCAAATCTACCCTACTTGCTACAGAGAATCTTCAAAGTCCCGGAACTCTTTCAGTTTTAATTTTTCAGCTTTATACCATTAGAATTATCGATAGAACTCTTTGAGAAATATTTTTCGACTGTGAAATTGTCAGATTTTGTACTAGCTCTCAGCGCTACTCAGAACCAACGACGCAGACGTAATAAGATCTGGCTCCGTCGCTATAGTATGGCTGAGATGCTGATAAATAATTTTTAAAAATTATTTAGAGAAGATGAGAGGCCAGAAATCTTTTCGAGGGTATACAGGCTAATCAGAACTGTGGATTTCACCCGTGAGGGAGGCCGGAACTCACCCCTAAATGTCAGCATCTCACTATGGTATGGCTGAGATGCTGATAAATATGATAGAAGTGTTTCCCCACGTGGTTTATTCGTTAGAACTATTGAGATAACTTTCCTAGGGGATAGAACACTGCAGGATTGTCTTCCTCTATGCTCATATATGTGAAATTCGATGAGATGCTGCCAAGCGGTACGAGAAGTTAGCATCTCATTTCTTAAAAACGTCATTTTAAATGATAAATCAATTGAACTATTGTTAAAACTTATCAAGAACTGTCGAACTATGATGGATGCAAGTAAATATGAAGTTTCTTTGTGAGAAGCAAATAGTTGAGATGCTAGGTTCACACACGTCAACGACATAGCAGACGATGCATCACCAGCATCCTCTGTTCTCTCTGCTGTATTGTGGGTGTTTGGAGTACGTCCGGTCGCTGTTGCCCGCTATGCCTTAGAGCCCTCTGAAGGACAGCGAGAAGAAGCCAGAGAAATCTCACAAGATCATATTCGGAAACAAGCTCTTGTATTCACAGGAATGGCAGGATTCATGACTATAGGAAAAGAGATATTTGAAGAAAGGGGAAGAAATAGCAACGCCGAATACTTGATCAAACGATGGGCAGCTATCTGCGCGTCAAACTCAATAGAAGATTTCTTTGAAGCGAAAAAATTAAGACTTGACGCATTCACAGATAACCTGATAGAATTCCAAACATGGATCAAAATCAGGACCTCACTAAGCAGTTACCTCATAGAGAACGCCTTAACGTTGCAGCTGCAAGAAGCTTTGGTATCAGTAATAGAGCAAACCAAACTAGTATGGGGTTATACCGGCATGAAAGCTGCGCAAGTGATGTATAATTATACCAGATCAGGAAACGCTGCCTTGACTGTAGCCTCAGTAGACAATACCCAACCGGCTTTACTCCGAATCTTTGACGATGTGCGCCACGCGATGGATAGACGTGAACTAACGATCCTAGTCCTCATTGACTTCTCTAAGGCGTTTGATTCTGCAACGCACCAATTTCAAAACTCTGTGAAATCCGTCATGAACAACGCAATAGATTGGAACGGTCAGAGAAGTGCTCGACAGAAAGATGTTGTTAATATCAAGGAGCAATAATAAATTTAACAGTTACTTTGTGTTAATAAACCGTATAAACATATTCTACATTTTTTTACTCGGTTGTAACGATTGGTTTGTGCTACCTGATTCTTATCCCATATGGACCTTACAATAAAGGTATACGGTTTCTCGACCAGACTCACACTATACTTGATGTGGACCAGATTCAAACCTACTCAGGGTCCGATTATGTTCCTGTGGTTAACATTAGGCAGGTAGGCCTGATCGGGAACCCTTATCAGGACATGATCACCTAATCAGGCATGCCTGATTCGGTCCTCATCTGAACCCTGTTAAATATTCTAGTCGGGATGTACCTGTTTGGAATCAAACGAAGATCAACTTTTTGCCGGAGTAGTGGGAGTGTATACGAAATAACGTCAGCCACCATTAGCTGAAAAACGTAGGTAATGTTAATTTTTTGTCTATTTCTCCAATTTAATTCAACTGTATTATTGTATGTCGTGTTTTTATTTATACAGATGGATCGCGAAGTAATTCAAAATCTGGAAGCCCTGGCGGTAGAGGCCACAGGGGAGCTGGCGGAGTATGTTTCTACCACCGATGATCAGTCGACGTCGGAGCAGTTCCCACAGCCAGCGAGTGCTGCAATAGCTTCGACGTCGACTAATCGTCGGCCTAAAGGCCGCAAGCAGCGGAATAAACTGTGAGTGGAATTTTCAATATAAAAAAAAAAATGAAAATTTCTGGCAAGCCTGGCCTACCAATTTATCAATATCACTTCATGTTTCAGTTTCTATATGTCACAAGAAACGAGAAAAAGGAAGAGAGAAGAAGAAGGAAATAAAGGGAAAGAGATGAGGGTGGAAGGTTAGTCGGTAGAATGTAAAATTTTATTCTTATAGAAAAATAGTAAAAAATGTAACTGAAAATAGTTTAAATAAATATAAATAATAAAAATTTCCCTTTCTTAGAAAGCGCAAACAATGTTGACGGTGGAGGCCGGGGCCGGGGCGACGGCCGGGGACAAAGAAATGTGGTAGTGAATAAATACCACATTTACACCGATGTGGCATATTTTTAATGTGGTACCACATTTTTGTCTTTAATAAATTCATCATCTATTATTTTATGTGTTGTCAATTACTATATGATTCCCTGAATTTTATACCCGTCTATATTCGACGTGTAGACGCGCGGTTTTTTTTTCAACTATAGTGCGTGGTAAGTCACAGGATTTTGTGTGGCTACGAGTTAGTTTTCAATGTGCATGGTTGAAATGGCTTTCACGAATCAACTTAGTACATTCCGTTCGAATCTCGGTTTTGATTAGATAGTTCGTCAACATTAACCCTGCACGGTGGAAACGTATTAAATGACACTTATCCGTGCTTTAATCTATAATTTCTCAAAAATTTTTCAAACCCGTCTGTGCCAATTTATCAAGTAATTTCTGTTACGTGATGTAGATATTTAAACAAGTGTAGATATTTGACAGTTCCTACGATGGAAGAAGGCCAGAATCCTTCCAATCCGCAAAAACGATAAGCCGGTTCATGATGTTGCAAGCTATAGACCCATTAGTCTCACTCCTGCTACAAGCAAAGTGTTGGAAAAAATAATCAATGTCTTGATCGTAAAATATGCTACACTAAACCATGATACAAATAGACGAAGCATGGAGGCCGCGATGTTGGCCGGCGCGCGCAGCCAGCGCCGTGCCACCTGCCGCGAGGCCCTGGAAGGCCCGGCAGCCCAACGTATTTGAAAAGGACCAATGCCCTGCCATTCCGAAACTGCCGACCAATGCCAGAGCGCGTAGCTCTCTCAGCTGAGCAGCCCCAGCCAATCAACAAGGCCCTGGAGGCCCAAGCGTGCGTGCGAATTAGTAGCGAGTGCGAGTAGCGAAACCCGAGTGTGTTACATTTAAGAGACTGGGTATCTGCTCTTGTAATTCCTATGCCCTAAAAGATCCAATGTTTGATATTTTTCAATATAAAAAAAAAAAGTAAGTCCATTGCAGGGGATCAAACTAATGGTTCTTTCATTGTTAAACTGATTCGCTCTCATTGTGCTACTATAGCATAAACTAACCTAAATAAAGTTGGCCGGACAATTTCAATTTATTTACTTTTCATAATAGCAGATCGATTGGTGGTCGATTGGTGGTCATTGGTCGCCCACTTAGAACATTTGGTGGTGAACCGTTCTTTTGTAATTAATTAATCAAAATTTACCCGTGAAGTTAGCCAAACAATTTATTTTTTCAACGAATTCAGTTTCCAAGGGGCTCAATCGATTGGAAATCGTTTGGAAAATTTATTTTGTTCCGAAAAGATAGTTTCTAAAATCATAAAGAATCTACCTAACAAGACATCCAAGGGCCTTGATGATATCCCGCCAATTATACTAAAACACTTGCCTCAAAGAATTATCCAAGATTATACAATTTCATTCAATAATGCTCTAAACAATTACTATTTCCCGAAACCATGGAAATGTGCAAGAGTAGTACCAATCATAAAGAAAGATAAAGTACCTACAGATTCAACCAGCTATAGACCAACTCTAGTCTCACTCCGAGTATCAGCAAAGTTTATGAAGCAGTAACAAATAATCAGATTACTGAGCACTGCAATAAGAATAATATAATACCGGATAATCAATTTGGTTTTAGGCATCGTCATTCAACTACACGTGCATTAATAAATTTCTTTCAGATGCTAATACCCATCTGCATAAGCGTCATCTAATTGGTGCAGCGCTAATTGATTTAAAAAAAGCATTTGGTTCCATATGGTTGAACGGACTTATATTCAAACTTCATAAGAAAAAGTTTCCGATAAAGTTGATATATCTAATAAGGGATATGATACATTACAAATCTTTTGTCACCTCTGATGGAACAAACTCTTCATCTAGTAAATTTTATATTACTGAAGGTCTTCAGCAAGAAACGGTTAACTCGCCAATTCTATTTAATATGGTAACGGTTACCATACGAAACAATTTTAATTCGCAAGCCACGCAAATTAAAATAAAACGCAAATCGAAATTAAATAAAGAAGAAATCAAAACATTTCTTATAAAAAAGACAATACCGGGTTCAGAAGGGGAAATCAGAATACCACATAAAGATACAGTTAAATATCTAAGAATGAATATAGATTATTTATTGGGATAAAGCAAACATGTTAAAATGCAACTAAACAAAGCAAGAAATGCACTCAAAGCTAATAGCAGGCTGTTTTATAATACGCACCTACCTAAAAGGTCTAAAATTATTTGCTATCTATTACTGATCAGATGCATATTATCCTATGCGGCCCCAATCTGGTGGAACATCAGTGCCTCAACTATGGAAAGAATAAGGTTATTTGAAAGAAAATGCCTAAAAATATGTTTAAGCACATAAAGATCATTCTATTCGAGTTTCAAGAAAAATATTAGCAATAGAACCTTGTATGATATGGCGAATATACCGAAATTTGATTCGTCCATATTAAAAATGTTAGAATTTTCAAACGACGAGCCCTTTTATGGAGAATTCGCAGATCACTCTAGTTTTTTCTTTGTTGCGCAGTCAACGCTTTGCTCATGCGCAGCAGTGATCTTTGTTTTTAGAGTAGTTGGCTGCTCTGGCTTCGGTTCTGCGTACTTCTTAAGTGATAAAAATAAGACTATGTTCCTCATTCTGTAATTTTAAATAAGTCAAAAGAATCCAAAAATAAAACCATCAAAAAATATCCAGAAACTATTTTAGTACAATACCTGAGATTAGAAATCAGGTTATCAATGCCGTCTCTAAATTAGATAATGAAGAAATTAATAGAATGAAAATTGACGGCTACCTTCCACCTCAAGCTTTTATGTTGTTAGACCAGCAAGGGCTTTTGTAAGACGATGGAAACGTACCAATTATATATTATTGGTAAAGAAATATGGCAGACAAGATCACATTTACCCCAAGCGATTATAAAAAGAAGATATATAACGTAGTCTACTCGACAACGTTGCCCTATAGGGATATAATAGATTCACATAGGAAAAACACAAAGAAAATTGGGTGGGCCAAGGAGAACACTAGCCATACATAGGTAGGCATTTACCTACGCTCTTAATTCTACATAGAGGGGATATGATTTTTATTTTTTATTTTCTCCAGAACGACAGGTTAACAATTGTATTCATAGTCTGTCCTTATCTCAAGGATGAAGGACGCCTTGATGAAGGCTTCCTTCAATCTCCAAGGCGTCTATGTTTCATAGTCACACCTAAGCTCTCCCTTCCAGAAGGACGGTATATTTAGGGACATACAATTGCCTATGGTGGTAGGACCGTAGACAGAAGCGCCACTCAGCTATATTTGGAACTAATTCAAACCGCTTCACTTTCGAATCCAGTTACGAAAAAATATCGTCGCGAATAATGGATCAGGAAAAAAGCATTCACTATACTGACCGTGAAAGACTGCTATTAGCTCAGCTAATATCAGAAGAAAGTGTTATTGACTGCAAGAAAACAGGTGCTGTTGATTTGAAAGCAAAAGCTGACGCCTGGAAACTGCTTGTTGCATAAAAACGCAGTGTTATTAGGAGCTGGATCAATGGAGAAACTGGCAATCCACGATTATTCAGTTTTTTCAATTGAGCATTTACCAACGGCAATAAAAGTTCGACCGCGGCTCCTTTGCTAAATCTGTACCTTTTTTGAAAAGGAACATCTTCGTACAATTCGATAGGACTTTGAAAGTCTCGATTGTACTTTTTGGCTAGCTGCCATCAGAAACTATCCACTCGTTCCTCAAATTCATGGTCAAACTCATTATAAGAATTATTTAAAAATTCGTTGTCCATTATACAGGGTGGGGCGCCACATTTTGCCATCTAGATTTACGTCATTGTTATTACGCATAGCAAACAATGTTTCAGATGACGTTGAATGGTTTTGAGAGGGGCACATTCTGATGTTACATTTTTTTTTTAGGTGGACGTTTAAAGGACATATGAAGGTCATTAATGTTTTTTTAAATGGAATCATATATTTTTTATTGCATCAGCCGATGCTCCTTCATATTCTTTACAAAAAAGTATTAATCTATTTGTGTAAAAAAATCATTAGTTTAGGAGATATTTTAATTATAATTTGTTAGGAAATCTCGACTCTCTGGTCAATAATATAAATTCAATGTGATAATGTAGTAGGAGAGCAAGAATTCTCAATGTAAATATTTACATTTTCTGTGTTGATAATTCTTGCTCTCCTACTTATTGTGAAATTTAGTCTCTGTTACGTCTCTGATACGGTGAATTATCACTTCATAATGAAGTATTCTAAAGAAGAAAAGATAGACATGTTATCAATTTATATTGAAACTGGGAAAAGTGCTACACGTGCAGAAAGATTATACGCCAATAGATTTCCTCAACGAAATCATCCATCACGTCGTACCTTTGATTATGTTTTTAAAAACTTTCACCAGACGGGGCAATTATTACGCAAAAAGGCAATTCGTAATAAAACAATAATAAATGAAGCAAACGAAATTGTAGTGTTAGCCGCAATTACGTTAAATCCATCTGTTAGCTCTCGCGAAATCGAAAGACAAGCTGAAATTAGCCGTAGAAGCATTTTACGCATACTCAAAAGGCACAAATACCATTCATATCATGTTTCAAAGGTTCAAGAACTGACCACAAATGACTATTATCAACGTTTAGAATTTTGTAATTGGGCTCTCTCTCAAAGAGACTACTTTTTCAACAATGTTATGTTCACGGACGAAGCAACGTTTACGAAGAATGGATCAATGAATTCAAGAAATATGCATTATTGGTCAACGGAAAATCCTCATTGGTTTAGACAAATGGATAATCAACATCGATGGAGTGTAAATGTTTGGATGGGCATACTCGGCGACAGACTTATTGGTCCATACTTTATCGAAGGATCACTAACCGGACCAAAATATGCACATTTTGTATCAAACACTTTATGGACATTTTTAGATGATTTATCATTGCATACACGACAAATAATGTGGATTCAACAGGATGGTTGCCCTGCTCATTATTCAAGAATAGCAAGGGATACATTAAATCGAATGTTCCCAAATCGTTGGATAGGGCGAGGTGGCCCCATTCATTTTCCGGCAAGATCACCAGATCTAACGCCCCTCGACTTTTTCTTGTGGGGCTACTTAAAAAATAAAGTGTACGCTGAGCCTCCGACGACAATGGCCAATATGAGGGATCGTATCATCAATGAGTGTAACAAAATAACATCAGAAACACTACGCGATGTTAATGAGTCATTAACTTCTCGATTCAGAAAGTGTTCTGATGCAAATGGTCGCCACATTGAACCTTTTCTGTAAATAGACATTATAATTAAAATATCTCCTAAACTAATGATTTTTTTACACAAATAGATTAATACTTTTTTGTAAAGAATATGAAGGAGCATCGGCTGATGCAATAAAAAATATATGATTCCATTTAAAAAAACATTAATGACCTTCATGTCCTTTACACGTCCACCTAAAAAAAAAAAATGTAACATCAGAATGTGCCCCTCTCAAAACCATTCAACTTCATCTGAAACAATGTTTGCTATGCGTAATAATAATGACGTAAATCTAGATGGCAAAATGTGGCGCCCCACCCTGTATACAGTAATTATACTTATAGTTCAATAGGTATGGAAGCTGGTGTACGAATTTTTACGTAGTTCCAACTGCTTTTTAAGTTACAATGTCGACCGTGATACACTCCAAACTTTGCACTGATGCCGAGCCAAACCAAGCCAAGCCAAGCCAAGCTACACCTTTGCTACTTGGGCTAGTTGCGAACTCGGGCCGCTTGTGGCGCTAGACATATCAAACGAAACAGCCAATCACAGAGCAGAAGGTTTCCTCAAGGAAGCTCGAGACCTCCCTTGAAATAAGGAGGCCAATAAGGCTCCTTGTTCTGTAAAGGAAGGTCTATGAAACGCGAAACGAGGAACAAGGGATCCTTATTTCTCAAGGAACGAATATGAATACGGCTATATGTCTTTGTTTTAAGTTTGTTTGTACTTTTAGAGTATATATATTGTTACACATCAGAGATGCGATTGCAAACATTTCACCTGCAGTTCTTCGGTCTGTTATTGAAAAATTTCGACGCCGCCTGGAGTTGTGTCTCGCTGAAAATGGTGACAACATCGAACATCTGCAATAAGTGTGCCCTGCACCTAAACAATCACCCTCGTGCAACATACGAAATAGAACATGTAGGAAAGCTTCAATAATGATAAGCACATTTTGTTCCATTTTCCTGTGGAATTTCATAGATAATCGATGAAAAAAATCATAAAATAGGGTATTGGTTGAGTTCGTCTCGATGAGACGAACAATTTGTGGGGGTTCAAAAATGTTGTTACCGTTTAAAAAAAAAAAAACTGGATTTATGCTTGCAACATCGAAGCATAAATAGTAGAAGCATAAATTCTATTTGCACTGACTTTCCACCTCTGTGAAGTTAGCCCAGCACTTTTCAAATTTTTTATTTATGAAAATTGTGCTGAATTGTGCTACATTTGTGCTAACTTGTGCCGTTAACCCGAAGTCGATAGCTTTAACCGTTTTCGAAAAAATTAAAAAAAAACTAAATTTTTGCCAGCCCAGCACTTTTCGAATTTTTTATTTTTGAAAATTGTGCTGAATTGTGCTACATTTGTGCTAACTTGTGCCGTTAACCCGAAGTCGATAGCTTTAACCGTTTTCGAAAAAATTAAAAAAAACTAAATTTTTGCCAGCCCAGCACTTTTCGAATTTTTTATTTTTGAAAATTGTGCTGAATTGTGCTACATTTGTGCTAACTTGTGCCGTTAACCCGAAGTCGATAGCTTTAACCGTTTTCGAAAAAATTAAAAAAAAACTAAATTTTTGCCAGCCCAGCACTTTTCGAATTTTTTATTTTTGAAAATTGTGCTGAATTGTGCTACATTTGTGCTAACTTGTGCCGTTAACCCGAAGTCGATAGCTTTAACAGTTTTCGAAAAAATTGAAAAATTATCGTGGTAGTCCTTCGCTTGTGCTACTCGATAAAAGCCGTGTAAATCAGAATTTCGAAAAACTAAATGTTGTGCTGTGTTGTGCTACGCTAGCACAACAAATTTCCCTTATGGCAAAACCTTCTCAGATCAACCCTTCACGGTGTTCCGTGAGGGCTGTCTTTTTGCGTTACTCCGAAAACGTGACAACTGGATTTTCAAAAAACTAAATGTTGTGCTGAGTTGTGCTACGCTAGCACAATAAATTTCCCTTACGGCAAAACCTTCTCAGAGAAATATTTGTCAGTGTTCCATACACGGTGCCCGTATTCGTTAGTTCATAAGTAACAGAAGGCTAAATTTTGGAAAACCAAGGGTTGTGTTGTTTTGTGCTACGTGAGCTTCATTTGAAGAGAAGGCAAAATTGCCAATGGTCACTCAAAAATAGTCTGTTTCCGAACTGCAGACGAATATTATAACAGTAGACTGTTATGCAAGTATAGGAAACGTCGCGCAGTATATTTTTGCTGATGATCCTAGCTACACCGAAACAAAAATTTGTCACGTTTGCTCGAATACAAGGATAAGAAAATCGACAATTGTACCGATAAATGTCGATATGCTAAAAGATCATGGTTTCAGTCGACTTGCTGACGCTATTAAGGATGGTATGCCCTCTAAAAAACCTCTTTGCTGCAACCAAGAAATGGCAGTAAATGTGCAGTATGGCCCACACATAATCGTGGAGTGTGATCCTGCCGAATATCAATCTTGCAACAAACAACGCCTTTCAGATTTTCCGAAGGAAATTCAGGTAGGAAACATCTGTTTTGTTCTTGCAGGTGTGATAGCTCGCTATGGTGGAACAAGTCGCAGATCAGGTCATTATGTCGGCTACGCGTACCAAGTAACGAGATGGATTGAGTTTGACGACATGATTAAAAATACTAAACAGAAATCCGATACATACACCGTTCTTCCTCATCTGCTTATTTACGTGGTGGCATAAATATCTAAATATGCAGGTTCATCAAATATATATATAATCTTATAAGCTTTTAAAAATAAGGCAAAACAAAGTTTAAAAAATGCAAAAAAAAAATAAAAAATATGTAAAATACCCAGAAAAATTAAAAAAAAAATAAACAACAAAGGAACCATTAGTCCGCCACGTCCACGTCGTTGGTTCTGGGTAATGCTGAGTGCGGACATAAAATGTGACTAATTTCACAGACTATTTTTGAGTGACCATTGGCAATTTTGCCTTCTCTTCAAATGAAGCTCACGTAGCACAAAACAACACAACCCTTGGTTTTCCAAAATTTAGCCTTCTGTTACTTATGAACTAACGAATACGGGCACCGTGTATGGAACACTGACAAATATTTCTCTGAGAAGGTTTTGCCGTAAGGGAAATTTATTGTGCTAGCGTAGCACAACTCAGCACAACATTTAGTTTTTTGAAAATCCAGTTGTCACGTTTTCGGAGTAACGCAAAAAGACAGCCCTCACGGAACACCGTGAAGGGTTGATCTGAGAAGGTTTTGCCATAAGGGAAATTTGTTGTGCTAGCGTAGCACAACACAGCACAACATTTAGTTTTTCGAAATTCTGATTTACACGGCTTTTATCGAGTAGCACAAGCGAAGGACTACCACGATAATTTTTCAATTTTTTCGAAAACTGTTAAAGCTATCGACTTCGGGTTAACGGCACAAGTTAGCACAAATGTAGCACAATTCAGCACAATTTTCAAAAATAAAAAATTCGAAAAGTGCTGGGCTGGCAAAAATTTAGTTTTTTTTTAATTTTTTCGAAAACGGTTAAAGCTATCGACTTCGGGTTAACGGCACAAGTTAGCACAAATGTAGCACAATTCAGCACAATTTTCAAAAATAAAAAATTCGAAAAGTGCTGGGCTAACTTCACACAGGTTGACTTTCCACCTTCGTACCCTACAACGTTCGCCTGCCACATTTTGCTGTTTCGCTCTTCATTAAACAGATATTCAGCTGTCCTGTTTCAAATGGGACACCCCGTATATAGAGTAACTAGGACAACCTTACAATGACCCGGTCAGGCATCCTGATCAGGGCCTTATGTGATACAACGTTCGAGTCTGGGCCTGATCAGGCTGCCCTAAAAGTGCCCTATTGAGGCAGTCGGGCAACCTGATCACGCCCTGATCGGGGCCGTATTAGAATTTCTACCCGGGTGGTCGCTGCGTGTATTCATGATACATTCAATGAGGTCGTTCAAACTGCTTCTTCCAAGGCGTTCCAGTTCATAAAAGCTTTTGCAGCCAAGGGTGCAGGCCCGCCAATTTACAAGGGACGAGCACGTCTTCTGAGCGAAACTTCATGCTTTGTTGAAGAAAAAATACACGGTGTAGTTACTATTAACGCGCTGTCGAACATATGCAACTTGCGCGAATGGATATTCAAGGAGGAGCCAAGTTACGAAACGCGCAAAGAATGTTTAACTTGCGAAAACAGTACCAGCAAAAGTACAATGCTAGTTCAACTAGATTTTGAAACAGTTCAGGCTCACGGGTGCGGCAAACTAGAAGATGCGATCAAGCATGGGAAAGATATGGAATCGGAAAAAGACTGTCTAATATGTAATGCGAAATTGCGCATAACAATTGATTACAGTCCTCATTTGTTTCTAGAATGCATCGGAAGCTGTGATGGCGCATATGAACTCAAATCTTTCCCGATCAATATTATCTTGAAGGAATCAGTGTACAGCTTGGCGGGCATCGTTAATTTCCGTCCAGGCTGTACAGTAACGGGAGAAGGGCACTACTCTGCCTTTGCTAAATATGGAGATAAATGGGAGCATTTCGATGACTTGTGTACAAAGTCTAAACGTGTATCCGAGGACGAAAGAATTAATCCAATTTTCTGCGTTTACGTCGCGACGAAATAAGTAAGAAAAATATGTTATGGCTAATTCGCCACATACGATTATCGTTGCCGATATTCAAAATAAAAAATGAAAGAATACAGAAAAAAGGGAATAACTAAAAAAACCGAAAAGAAAAAATTTTAAACGTACTGGGTCTCGTTACTGCAAATACTCAATACAATGCAGAATTAAAATTATACCTTTGCGATATTGATTCTGATTTTGTTTATTTAATTGTTCCTCTTTTAGTTTTATTCTTTCTACTTTATCGTTCGTTTTAAATCTAACCGTAACTGCATGCGCACATGAAAACTTCATTAGAATTTCTTGGCATAAAAATTACACCGTATTAGTAATAGCCTATTTTTTGTTCTCTATGCATTTCTTACTTTTTATGGATTTCCGTATTTGAAATTAAAAAGTTTAACAAACGAACAATAAAAAATAACATTTGATTAAAAAGAAAAAAAGATAAAAAAATGAAAAAAGACGAAAACAAAAGGAGAGGTTTTTGACAACCTGCACATGGTCCTCTCTGCATGCGCGCGTATGGAACAAATGTCCAATGTATGCTGCATAACGAATGTAATCGACTTAAAAGAAAAAGCGACTCCAGCGGAAATACTTTCGGCGACAAGCCGTTACCTCTCCGGTGCTGGAGACCGTGAGGGGGAAAGAAAACCAGGAATTGCAATAAAAAAAATGCAGATTTGTAAACAAGTTCCGAAATGTATATAAAATAATGACGTCGTTTTAAAATTTTTATAGACTTCAATTCAATAAAGATGCAATTAAAAAATAAAGAAAATGCTGTTTAAATATTCATTAATCATATTTCATCCACGAATTTCAAATCGACTGTCTTGGCGCAGTACTGTTGCCAACGTTGTCAGTACTGGCGACTAATATTGGGGAGGTACAGGATTCTTTACAGATTCAACACTGGCGCAAGATTGGGATGATCATACCGGTCCAGCGTTTGGCACTCAGCATCCACAAGATACTGGCTAGTGATACTGGGAAATGGTTAGTAACCTATACTTTCCCAGTATCACCAATACGGCTTTGCCGTCATTGCACGCGGTACATAAGAAGAGGGTGGTAGGGGGTGTTGTTGCCCCCTCATGCCACCGATAGTGCGATTATTTTACATAGGGTTGGGCCATTGGCGTTGAATGGGGGGGGGGGTAGTGTTCCTTTTAAGACCCCCCCACCCCCTCTCTTGATTCAGTTGAGGGTCACCGTGGGAGTTTTAGTGAGTAAAAATCCCACCCTACCCTGACCCTCGTACCCGGGGAGCTCGGGTGTCTTTCAAAGATTTCCCGCACGTAAAAAAAAAAGATTGTTCTGGGTCTATCGATGATTGTTCTAGATTTGTATAGCAATCGAATAATAGCAACTAACTTAGAACAATGTAGAACAATATTCGAAATGGGAACTATACAATGTAAAAAAACAATGTTATATGTAAAAAAACGTTTTGTTGATCCCATTCGAGTATTCTCCACTAGCGGTACTAATATTTTGGAACAATATTTAGAACTAGAACAACCTGGAACAACTAAAAAAAATTTGATTTTCCATAAGTGAGGGATTCCGATAAAAAAATGTTTTTCGCCACACCGCTACAAAATTCAATTGAGAAACGTGTTTTTATGGAAGATTATAGAACAAATTTAGAGCAACTCAGAACAAACTACGGAACCAGAATTTTCGAATTATGGGGTGTTAACTTCCCGGACCCCTTAGATTTATTGTTCATTAATTCTTTGGCTGCTTTTTGACACATATTATGCAGGTGCACAACTAAATGTGCAGAAACTTCTCATAAGGTGACTTAATCAAGAAAAACAAAAATTACAAACATTTTAGGTCTAAAGGTACATACTAGGCCCTAGATCGATTCCTACGTATGAGTGACAATTGTGACTTAAAAAATGTAAATGTGAACTAAATAGGTGAATAGTACTTTAAACGGAAACTAAAATTTCGAACTTGTTATAACCGAAATATCTGTTTACAGATTTTACAAATAATTCTTATTCGTAAATCAAATATTTTAAACTATGTTTTTATTATTTAGCCTAACATGAGTATAGATGTGTTTTGAGAAACAAAATCTTTTGATCTATTTATATACAATTCGTAATTTAACGTACATTGCTAATATTGCTAATATATTCCTATAGAAATAAAAGATATACTTGCAGCCAAATAGTTTTATTTGTTGTGAGACACCTTCTTTTATGAGTATTTATATATTTCAGTTACTATTTGTCTTGAAAACACCTTTGCGTGTCAAATATTTCTATATTTTGTGCTGTATGTAATGCACGTTTTTAGAGAATTTTTGCAGCTTCAATTTTATACCGGTTTTATTCCTATATGAAGAAGTTTGGTAAACTAATGAACTCCTAATTGAGGCCGAAATTATAGGAAATACGTAGAAATTACATTAGGCCCTGAAATGTGCCTTTAGGCTTAAAATGATTATTACTTATTTAGTTTTTCTTAATTTAATCCCCAGTATTTACATTTACGTAAACATATACACATCTTCAATTGTGTGCCAACAATACTGGAACGTGATGAATTTATTAATAAGAATATATATGAAAATAATAATATACCTCCACATGGGTTTTACTCTTTGAATCTTAATTATTATGATAAATGTTTTAATAGAATAACTTCACATAATTTAATTGGTATATTTGCAATTTGAAACGCTACATTTTTTTAAATATTATTTGGAAATATATCTCATACGAGTACTTACTAGTTGTTTGTGTGGGAGAAAGCTAGTAGTAAAATTGTTATTCTTGTGCCTTTAATTAACCTATAATTTGACTGAGGATAGTTACTCAACAAAATGTTTTAAGGCAGTCGTCTTGTTCAGAGAGTCAAAAAATCGTTTTTTTTTTTTCCTTCTTTAATCGATGGCTTAACTATTGGAAAGTATGTTCCTAAAGTTTTAAAAGTCAACTCAAATTATTTTTAAAGATACAGATCCGAGAACAGTTAAGACATATTTTTTCAACCGAGAACTTTAAAACGCCATTTCTCGAAATCTCGTTTTTGTGATTTTTCCAAATCGGCGGGCGTGATAGCAAAAAAAAAACTATTTAGCCTATCGACCCAAACCAAAGATCATTCTCTAGAATGTTGAAAACTATCGTAAATGAACCAAAAACATTAATAAAAAGTCTTTTTATAAGTTCTTTATTGCACGAATGAAAAAAATTTTTTGTAAAAATCGTCACTTTATTGTAGAAGCTCGAAAATTAATATGATTTCACGGTTTTTTCTGTTCTTTTTTTTTGTTTATCGATAATAAAAATATATTTCAATTACAAATAATTTTGGTTTTTACGTTTCATACAAGAATTATGCACACCATCTTTCCCGCTAATTCGAGACTCCAGCAGCGAGACACTTCAATGGTCAGTTAAATAACTTCGCACCATTAGATAATCGTTTGATAATAACCAATTTAATCTGATATACATATAAGAAATTCCAGCATACATGGATTGTGTTTGCTGCATGCTATGTATGCAAAAAAAGTTGGTCCTGGGAACGACCCCTTGAAAATATATATATACATATATGTATGTAAGAAAAGTATACTTTCCTTAGTTTTGAAGATGCCGCGCGCTTCTCATGTTCCGTGCGTCTTTTATTTTAATCACCGTCAGATAGAGCGTCCATCAGGAGAAGAGCTGAGGAGAAACAAAAAGACAGAATGTAACACGCGATAGAGCACAAGTGCAAAATACAATGAAAGAAAATTGATAATAAGAGATATTGTGAACAAAATTAATAGAGTGAATAGAAAAGCGATAATAGTAAACATTAATTGTCGTTTCTTTGTTCACAGGTAAGATTGTAAATAGTTGTAAATAATAGTTGTTAAAAGTGAATAAAATTTCATTACTTTGTTCACAGAGAAACACATTCTCGTTTGCTTTATCCTCCCGAAGAATAATTTGGCATTATATATGTATATATTTTTTACTTTTACGATGACGCACATCTAAATAGCACCCACTGAAATAATTATTAAATGACAAAATTACTGGGCGCCAGGCATAACCAGAGTTTTACCGCTGTCTCGAAAGGACACCCTGACCAGCTATTATGCAGTGGGGTCCTGGATCTGGGAGACAATAACTGATATCTGCAATCCTTAATAATATAAAGATGATACCAAAAGGGGCTTCTAGAAATCAAATAGATTAGAAGGCTTCGTTTAACGATACGGAACCCACAGACAGGTTCGATTTATTAATAACAAGGAAAATGGATATAATAAATTAATAACATATTATTTAAGAACAGAATACTAGAAAGAACAACGGTTCTAGAATAATTTATAAAATAAATATTAACAAAGTAAAGAGAACAAAGGTTCCGTAAAAATTTAGAAGTTAAATAAAACAACGGTTCTTTAAGAAATACAACAGATCGCGTATTTGAACAATTAATCACTTAAGAACCAACGGATCCGTAAGAATCAAATCAGAAGGAATGGCGATCCCTTACGCGAATATAATAGGAATAATTAAAAGAAATGAACGGATCTGAATCCTCTATAGATTCCCCGCTGGGAATCTAGATCTTTCGAATGTTGCTAGGCACGCGTAGCCTATCCCGTCACAAAGAATATGGATCCCGAAATCACTTCCGAAGACCTACCTCCTACTGAAAATGTCATTCAACAAATACGCAATCTCTTAGCTGACTTTCTACCATCTACGACTTAATCGCCGAAAAAAAGTACCTCTACGCGGCCTCTACGTTACTTGAAACACGACCGAAACGATTGCGCGTAGCGTGGACTGAATAGGAAAGGTTTGCATGCAATTCCATTTGGCATGCTTCACGAATTACCAACAAAAATTATAAACAGATAAACAGGGACACGTGCTGTCTGAATCAAATATCCAGCAGCTAAATCTATGATCCCATTTATCTCGATCAATTACAAAATTAGTATGACTCACTAGCATCACTCACCCTTAATCGCTCTCTCTCTCTCCAACTCAGCCAACTCTTCTCCATCCATCTTCTTATGCTTTAACTCTCTATGTCTCTACACTTTTCTACTAAACTTTCTGAATAAGCTTCTTGCACACGCACCATTCTCTAATTCGGCTTCACAGCGACTGACGCTACTAGGAACGCTCGCCCGCTAACGTGCCCTAGTGCCGCGGAGGAATATTACCTTTGGAACCAATCAAAATTGCGCTATCCCCACGCAGCCCAATTCGCCTACGATCTTCAATTATTCTAGAACCAAGAAAAATAGATCCTAGCGTCTTCTCTTCTTCAGGACGGTTGCAGTATTGAATAAAATTCCGAAAAGCGCATACCTTTGTATTTTCTAGTTAATAATATAATAATAATTATTTTCTCCAGACCGTAAAGCTCTTCAGACACAAGTAACGTAACGACGTAAGCCGTATGTGTAAGGAAACCAGCCAATCAGAATCTAGTACTCCCCCCCCCCCACTGAGGGGACAGTATTAAATTCTGATTGGTCAGTTCCCTTACGCTTACGTCTTACGTCATTACGTTATTTTGTGTGTGAAGGGCTTAAACAGAAAAACAATATTTATATATACATATAAAAATAAACAAAATACTGTTCGAATCAATCATATAGATCCTTAAAATTTAACACTTAAGGTATTGCTACGGTAAACTCAAAACCGCGTAATCGAGCTGAAATTTGTTTTATGTAACTCATGCATGAAAAACGCTACTTTTCATGCCTCCGAAGTGTGGCGAAAGTGGCGCTTTATAACTATGGATATGATGAAAATGCTGCGCATGCGCAAATCAGCCCAATTTTACATTATCGCACTAGTGCTTTCTTCTCGCACTAGTGCGATAAAGTAAACTTTGTTCTCGCGCGCTGTCATGAAATGCATTCACTTTGGAAGCCTTCCTGGCTCTTGTTATGGCTGCCTCCTCCAACGAAGAGATGTTCCAGTCACTTTGAAGGCACAAAAAGTAGCGTTTTTCATGCATTCGTTACAGAAAATATTATGCGATACTGGTACAATAAAGCGAACATTATACGCAGTTCGTGAAGTTTGTCAAACTCACCGCACTCGTAAAACAAACAGCACTCGCCTTCGGCTCGTGCCGTTGTGTTACTCGTGTGCGGCTCGTGCGACCAACTTCACCACCTGCCTATAAAGTTCGCTTTCTCGCACTTGTATCGCAAAGTACTATTACGTCTAATTTGTATAGCAGTACATCTCTCTACAAATTTTTAATACGATTCACTCATTAGTTTCCGAGTATTTCCGTGTTAAAGTCAGGACTCGTAACACGTATTCCCTATACCTGGCCAATAAAACGCGCATGGTTTTTTTTATTGCATTTGACTCGTCCGCGTAATTCCGATGAAAAACTAGTATGTGGCAAAGGAAAAAATTAGGAAATTTTTAGATTTTTAGTCAGAACTCTTTATAGGATTTATTGATAGACATCAAAGAAGTCGATATTTATTACGAAATCTCTCGTACGACGGCTAGACAAAAGAGCGTTACGGCAACATTGCGTTCGAGACTGTATTCGGTGTATATACGTATACACTACTACATCCAATGTAAATTAGTGTGCGCCTATCGATGCAGGAATGGGCGTGTTAGTGAACTGTACCAGTTCAAAAGTTGACGCTGGATTGTTCAAATCTTACATTGAAACTTTTGTTACTTTTCGGTCCGTAGTAATACCTTAACATTAATACCATGTACTCATTTCACACTCATTCTCACTATTATAATATACATATAGATATATAATATCTTTATAACAACAACGGATATTCTTGGAAAATCCACATGAACACGATTTGAATTTTAACGACTTAGAATTACAAAATCAACCATCCGTCGTCAATGAAGTCTATATAATTGTATGTAATTAAGGTGGACGATACCGATAAATATAGTAGAAGAGTAGTTTTATATATCGTCATCGTCATCATATAGGCATTCTATTCCTTGAAATAGAGGATTATTCAAGATCGGTTGATGGATTCTCATTCTATTCCTGTTCTTCGTCTTCCTGGTGCCATGTGGTTTCCATTCATTTAATCCATAGAAGGAAAAAACCAAAAAATCCTGTCGCCTGGTATCTCTCGCTGCTGTTATTATGGGGAATCCACAAATAACGAATATAAATTCTAGTCTAACCGTTAACTAGCACAATGTTAATAATTCATATATACCTGATATAGTCGGTAGTAACACTTAATAAAACAAAAAGAATTCGGTGTTTAGTCGCAGACAGTCGATTTGCGAAAAGGGAGGAGGAGCCCCATGCGCTTAGATCACAGACTTCTATATACTACTAGACCGCTAACTTCCAGGATCCTGCCATTGAGAGAAGTGAGGCAAATTTTTTGAAGTGGTGGGGGCTCGCCGCCATCTTTTGTAGGGCAAATTTGTGAGTGAATTAGTGTATCGGTGTGACACCCGACACTATTCAGTGGGGCACGGGACAAGTGATCGGCGTCTATTTACTTTCCCCACCTGGAATACGAAATGCCATACAAAAAATGGCGTCCGATCTCGCCTCCACTTTGCCTCAGCCAACAAGCGAGCTAGCGGTCTAGTGGTATACAGAAGTCTATGGCTTAGGAACGTCATTTCCCGTAAAAAGAGAGAGGGGATACCAGTATATAAGACTGCCCTCAGTGACGTTTAGTATAATTAAAATATAGAAAATAAATCAGTCGATAACCAACCGTTACACTTTCGAAAAGTATGGGTATTGGTATTCTGACGTATTTTTATGTCCTGATGACGAATATAATGGTGGGAACAACCGCAAAATTAATTTTTGAAAAATGACCATGTTTCAAGAAAAAAATTCTTGTTTGATATTTTTTCAATAAATTAATATTGATTTTAGAGAACAAAATTTTAAATAAAAATTGTAGCTTATAAAAAATTACATCTTTTATGTCCTATGCATGTTTATTATAAAACTAATTAAATAACTGTTATTAAATATTAATAAATAATCTAATAAAAATTATTTTCTAAGAAAAATGAGATAATGAGCGAAATAAGCGAAAAACTAACCTACCTAAAGAACCTAATGAATGCGAACGCCGCTCACAAATATCCCCCTAACCTAATCTAACATATTTCAACCTTCCCGCGGTAAAATGTTACAATTCTTATTATTCGTCAAATTACAATTCTTTTCTACGAATGTTTATTTCTCTGAACATTATCTCATTTTTCTCGAAAAATAATAGTTTTATAATAAAAATGCATAGGACATGGAAGATGTAATCTTTTATACGTTACAATTTTTCACTTAAAACATTATTCTCCTCAATCAATATTTAACGAAAAAAATATCAAAAAAGTATTTTTTTCTTGAAAAATGGCAAATGAAAATGAAAATTTTTTTTTAAATTAATTTTGCGGATAATTCCACTAATATATTCGTCATCAGTACGTCAAAATACGTCAGAATACAAAAAACCATATTTTTCGGAATTATGCGCTTTTTGGATCTACAGCCGCAGTTTCTTTTGACTCTATTATATTATACTCTATCCCTCATTGCGCGGCTCCAGGCCACCACTGCAACTCCCGGATGCATTCAGGATCTTCGAGAATCTCGCGGCGTCTTGCTGCGTAAACGACTTCCTCCAGTGGTGCTTTGCGGTCGTGCTGATGACACCGACTAGATTCCCGGGAAAATCTATCACTATATGAAACAAATATGGAGTATGCTGCGCGTCAAGGGAATATACTAATACTCTAGCCAGTGACCGTATAGATCCAGCTGCTGTCTCTGGGTAGCGCTTATGTCGAGGAGTCAACAGCACTGATTTTAACAAAGTTTAAATCGTAACCGAAGTTCACTTCGAATATTGCGAATCCGTGTAATAATTGAGGCGATTCTAATTCGTGTTGCACTTTGCTGATCTGTACTGGCTCTATATTTTCAACGTCTTCGGCGGTCGAATAGGTGCAGGGAACCATCAAAATGTTCAAATTTTACAAGACCGAACCAACTAATGAGTTCCATTCAAGCTGTCTGACTACCGATGACTGAATTCACAAGAGAGAGGAGACAAGCTCCCAGGTTGCGGATACTCATATTAGCAGAATGTGGGAAATTCTCTTAGGTGCAATCCCTATGGTTTCATATATTTCCGGTGACACCAGACCTCTTATTCCTTAGCCAATCTGTGCTGCGGAGAGACATTTGAAGATCGCTTTGCAGAGTTGCTTAAAAATTCACGTTATCAATTTCTAGTGTTCGTTCGTTCAATCATTCAATTGCATTCATTCATACGACATTTTTACAGCATCGATATGTTTACGAATTAAATGACCACGCGGCATTTTCAATATTACGTTGTTTCTTTCAGTTATTTTTTCAATAGCGTATGACTCATGGTATTAACCATCAAACTTACCCTTACGCACCTCCTTTTTCACCCAAACCTCATCACCCACTTGTTCTGTAAATGGTCGCGTTTTCTCGTCATATTAGCGTTTGAAATTTTCTTTCGCCTTGTTGATATTCGCGCCCGCGATTTCACGAATTTCTGACAATCGCTTTATCAATTCTGACGTAATAGTACTTTGCGATAGAAGTGCGAGAAAGTGAACTTTATAGGCAGGCGACAAACTTCACGACCTGCGTATAATGTTCGCTTTGTCGCACCAGTATCGCATAATATCTTTGCAACGCGTGCATGAAAACTGCTACCTTTTGTGCCTCCAAAGTAACTGCAGCATCTCCTCATTGGAGAAGGCAGTCATAAGGAAAGCAAGGAAGACTTCCAAAGTGAATGAGTTTCATGACAGCGCGAGAACAAAGTTTACTTTATCGCACTAGTGCGAGAAGAAAGTACTATAGCGCCATATATCAAACTCATTAAAAGCACCAGAAAGTCGATACTCATAACCGCAAATTCCATTGGATAGGACTAAAATATTAAACTCAATTTGAAATCAAATTATGCGTTTTCACTTCCGAATAAAAAATCTAAAAATAATATATTCTTGCCGAGGATATGAGTACCGACTTCCGCAACATCGTACTGTAACTGTGGGGGCTCATTCTAAAAATCCTTCAGGTCTAAGAGAGCATCCTACTGTCTCCTAGTATCAAAACAATTTCAGTCATAATATAATTAAATGTGTAATGAAAAGAATTCTATAATACATGCCTTAAAGATGATTTACGGACAATGTGCTGTCTTGTAGTACCTGTGGAGTAGTTCAATTTATGTAATGGTATCGTTTGTATAAATTTTGTTCATGAATATAATGCATTAACTGTTATAAATTAGTATTAAGAGATGAAGAAACACAGAGATCCAATCGCGAATCAGGTGCATATTCTACGTTAAACCATTTTGCGGCCCTAAAAAGGGCCATTTTTGTTTAATTCAGCGATACTGTTTACGCCTTCTTCTCGGTCTTCTTGGGTAGCAGAACTGCCTGAATGTTTGGAAGCACACCACCTTGGGCGATGGTCACACCAGACAGTAACTTGTTCAATTCCTCGTCGTTACGAATGGCCAACTGCAAATGACGTGGGATGATCCTCGTCTTTTTGTTGTCACGTGCAGCGTTTCCCGCCAATTCCAACACCTCAGCAGCCAAATACTCCATAACGGCCGCCAAGTAAACAGGAGCTCCAGCTCCGACACGCTCGGCATAGTTGCCTTTGCGAAGGAGCCTATGAATACGGCCGACGGGGAACTGGAGGCCAGCCCTGCTGGAGCGAGACTTTGCCTTTCCCTTCACTTTTCCGCCTTTGCCACGTCCAGACATTATGACTTCACTGTATAGTATTTGCAGACAAGTTATTCGTTCGACAAGCGAAGCAACTATGAACGAAGTTTTTCCGACTGAACGCTTATGTAGCAAAGAGGGCGCTTCCTGCGCTCCAATCCCGTTGCGTGTCACTGTTGGCGTCACACGCGCTACCGCCTGATTGGTGCGCCCATGGCCCTGCTACTCCATAAAGAGCGTGTCCAAGCGAGCGGTCACCACATTCATTGAATCTTTCGTACGAGTGACTTTGCGTGATAATAAACTACTCGAAGCATCATGCCACCTAAAGCAAGCGGAAAGGCAGTGAAGAAAGCTGGGAAGGCCCAGAAAAACATCAGCAAGACCGACAAGAAGAAGAAACGCAAGAGGAAGGAAAGCTATGCCATCTACATCTACAAGGTGCTGAAGCAAGTCCATCCCGACACTGGAGTCTCGAGTAAAGCTATGAGCATCATGAACAGCTTCGTCAACGACATCTTCGAGCGCATCGCCGCAGAGGCGTCCCGATTGGCTCATTACAACAAACGTTCCACCATCACGTCTCGCGAAGTACAAACAGCTGTGAGGCTGCTCCTACCAGGAGAATTGGCCAAGCACGCTGTCAGTGAAGGAACCAAAGCTGTCACCAAGTACACCAGTTCCAAGTAAAGCTACTTGGCTGAATTACGAATTTCCAAAAACCGGTCCTTTTCAGGACCATAAAAAGTTCTTACGTTAGCTTCAACATTCACAGCATATCTCTTTAATTCATTTTCCATCATTATATAAAACCTATAACCTCTTACACTCCATTTCGTGAAAGACGGTGTTATTTCAGTTTTGAAGTAACATTATACAATTTCATGAGTATCGTTTTATATATTTTCAAGTTTATAACATTGTACGCATTTTTAAAGCAGCTAAGGAATTGCGAATACCGATATATGAAGAAAAAAAGTTCAGAGTAGTTCAAACTTAGAATACAGCAACATTACGATTGGAAAAACAACAGTTAAGGTAGTGTCGTGTAAAACCATTTTCGTCCGATTTTTTAAAAAATGTTATGCCTAATTGTTTGACATAAATAATACCTTTGAGATGAAACTAATTTTATTAAGATTGGCCGTTCAGAAGTATGGCGGAAAAATATCAAAGTTTACAGTCTTTACATGCGGATTTTCTATGTAGTAGATATATTGAATATACATTTCATTATTTTTTCATCTAAACGAGTCTTGAGATATTGATAAAAGATAACTATATGATAAATTCATATAAAGAGAACGCGAGTAAAAAAGTTCAAAATTGTTTACCGTTTCGTTTCGAAGATATCAATAGTTGAAACGAAGAATTCGTCCACCGTCCATCTCACTATCGTGATTGTGGTGCACATCCGTACAGATGAAACGGATATTTTAACATGTTTGCGAAAACTGAACTGTACGCTTTCAAAAGTATGTCCATTTCGAACTTATTTTAACGAATGATAAAATTAATTTATTCTATAAATTAATTAAACAAAATAGAATTAATTTAAATCTTCATAATTTGTCTACGTTATTTAATAAACTTCAATGTATTTTTCAAAGGATATTTCATTGCAATATGATCATAGATATTGAATGTTCCTATTCTTTTTTTCGAGTAGATTTTTGGATATGACTATCGCGCGACACCTACCTTAAGACTAACGTATGCAGTGAAGAAATTCCGTCAAAGAATATGATTGACCAACAGAGGCTCTACAACTACAAATGTTAAGTTTGTTAACGTAACATCGTTACTAAAGTAGGAAAAGAACTTGACAATTACTTATCAGTGAATTAACCTTAAAAGCCCTAAATTAAAAAAAATAAACGTTTCCGCTGTTACACAATTTCTCTTGCTAGAGTTATGAATACTAGGTAAAACATTCCTATTGTGCATTTTGGAATGCAGGTTAGTAGTTTTAAAATATTGATTCGCGTGGAATCAATTAAGCCTCAGTAATGTTAATAGAGTAAAAACAATATTTACTGCAGAAATCTTATATATAAAAATCTCGTGTCACGGTGTTTGTGGTCGAACTCCTCCGAAACGGCTCGACCGATTTTCATGAAATTTTGTATGTATATTTGGTAGGTATGAGAATCGGTCGTAAAGTATATTTCATTCCGCTAGGTGATTAGGGTGTCCGTATCCAGAAAAATTTTTTGTATTTTTTTTGACAAAAATTTTTTTTTGTATCCTTTTTTATTTGGCATCAGAAAATACCTATAACTCCAAATTTTCACACTCCTACCCCCACCCTTCCATTTCTTAATACGCGATTTTAGTATTTTTTTTTATGAACAATATCCAAATAATTTAACCGTTTTTTTCACTTTACATTTAACTTTTACGAGATCAAACAATGAATACAATGTCCGTTACGTTAATGATATACATTGAATTGAGAAAATGAATGATTGGTGTTTTTTTTTGTTTTTATCGGCGGTCATCGTCTACAGCGCTCTATTCTTCTTTCTGTCATAGATCCCATCCCCACACACTTAAAATATATTCGTTATTTTTTATTTAACAACCAAAATATTCACTAGAAATAATTTCTATGGCAGAACAACGTTTGCCGGATCAGCTAGTCTATATATATAAAAGAACAGCCCAAAATGTTTGTAATACCATAACTCGAGAACTGAGCGTCCGATTTGCTTGGTGAATGTTTTGTTGTGTTCGTATCGGCCATCGCATGGTTTGTACGTCAAGAAAAATCCAGAAAACGCAGCCGTAAAAGTGTGACACCTATATTTCAAGAATCGATGGGCATAGTAACCAGTTTTTTCCATAGCAACCGGTGGTTGCTGAGGACTTCCCCGCAAACCCCTTTCGAGTCCCTCGGGACCATGGATTTTTTTTCAAAATTTTTTTAAATTTAAAAAAAAAATTTTCAAAATAATTTTCAAATTTTTTTTTTTTTTTTCGTGGAATAATTTTATTTACTTCTCTAACAATTAATTAATTCGTTCATTCGGCGAGCCACAGCAACGCGTGGCCGGGACGCCAGTAAAATATTAAATAAGATGTATGTCGGCTAAAGTATACTGAAACGTATGTAAGCGGGCATGTTTGAATTAAATTCAGAAACGTCTTTCAGAGTATAAACGGATGTGCATGTTCCTCGAAATAACAGAGTGTTGGTCCTGAAAAGGACCGGTTTTATTTTATAAGCCTTCGGTATTTAGGCACGTTCTCCACGAATACGGCGAGCCAACTGGATGTCCTTTGGCATGATAGTGACGCGCTTGGCATGGATGGCACACAAGTTGGTGTCTTCGAAGAGTCCGACGAGATAAGCCTCGCTTGCTTCTTGAAGTGCCATCACGGCTGAACTCTGGAAGCGAAGGTCCGTCTTGAAGTCCTGAGCGATCTCGCGGACCAAGCGCTGGAAGGGCAGTTTGCGAATAAGAAGCTCCGTGCTCTTCTGATAGCGACGAATCTCACGCAGAGCGACGGTTCCTGGTCTGTAGCGATGAGGCTTCTTAACTCCTCCGGTAGCTGGTGCACTTTTACGTGCGGCTTTCGTAGCCAGTTGCTTTCGAGGAGCTTTTCCTCCAGTTGACTTGCGAGCAGTCTGTTTTGTACGAGCCATGTTCAGCTAATATTTTTTCACTGTGAGCGTCGATAGAACTTCGCAGCTTAAGATGCAAACGCAGTATGAGAGCGGAAACTTTAGTCACTCTCTTATAGACTCGTCCGATTGTTGAGCTCGACGCTTATTGGCCAGTTGGGAAGTGGTGGGGATACGCATAGGAGCGAGCATAAATACCCCTCGAATCGTAGCTATTGCATCAGTTCTACCGAATATTTCTTCGAGAGAGTTTCTATTGAACTTCGTTGGTGAAAATGACTGGCCGTGGCAAGGGAGGAAAAGGTTTGGGAAAGGGAGGAGCAAAGCGTCACAGGAAAGTTCTTCGTGACAACATCCAGGGAATCACGAAGCCTGCTATTCGCCGTTTGGCTCGCCGAGGCGGTGTTAAACGCATCTCTGGCCTGATTTACGAAGAATCCCGTGGTGTTCTTAAAGTCTTTCTGGAAAATGTCATCCGTGATGCAGTTACGTACACCGAGCATGCCAAGAGGAAGACCGTCACTGCCATGGACGTGGTCTATGCGCTGAAGCGTCAAGGTCGCACTCTCTACGGTTTTGGTGGTTAATTTGTTTCTCGAGTTCTCAGCTATTCACCGTACACAAAAAAAGGGCCCTTTTCAGGGCCACAAACTTTTTCAATACGTAAATGGAGCAAACCGTTTTACCATAGTATGAATTAGTTAGTTTTAATTCCTCATCTCCCACGAATCAAGTTTTCGATAATATTATCGTTTCCGTTCATGTAATTAAACACCTAATATCTATATAACTGTTCTTACAGCAGTGTCTTTAATAACTTCCATGTTTTGTATGTTCGTCTGTTAAACACGAAAGTTTGGTCTTAGATTCTGTTAATCGTTAAAGTTCATATTTACACTATTCATTCAACTCATGGGTGATTTTAATATATATAAAATACTGAATTACTTTATATATTCTGATGGCCTCTATAGGGGTTTGACTTATGCGCTTCAAAGTCTGGTAGGAATGTCGATTCTTCCTGAAAAAAATCGAGCGTAACAGAGTCCATTCACAATTAAATCGGGCACTAAAAGATCGATTTCCATTAATCGATTCTGTAGCCAATTTTTTAAAACGCTGTTCACTGTACATAATTATAGTATAATTGAAATTGAAAAATAAGAAAGATTATTTCCAGATTCCCTTTTTTTCTTCAAAGCACAAGAAAATACGAGAAAAAGCAGGGAACAAAATCTTTGATCTCCGTTATCATTATCGTTAGAATGGTTAATAACGCTACCTGAATAACATAAAGATGCGTTCCAAAATAGCATACAAATATCTTAAGGCATATTCCGTAATGTAACCATGGTTGTAGTTATTAAATTTCAGTCAATGACATTGATTGATTTTTGTCAGCAGTCGAAATCAATCAATGCAATTAGCTGTAATTTTGATAACTGCGACCGTGATTCAGTTACGGAATATGCCATTAATAAACATCTTTTTACTATACAATGATACGTCTGTAATGTAAATCGGTCCGATTCTTAGGGTTTTGGGCTCGATCGAGTGTTTCAGATCAATCTGAAAAATCGATTTTCTTTCCTAAAGAATCGATTTTCCAATTAATCGATCTCAGATCGACATGCCTCGTCTTTCAGGATTCACCCATAATCAATAATATATGTTATAGATTCATTGAAAGCGATTGACGCTATGCTAAGGTGAGTGAAGAAAGGCAAATAATAAGTTAGTAGTATAAGTTCAATTTGATTTTTGTTCGAATTTTAAACCTGTTCAATTTCTTAGTGGTAACAATCAATTGCATTTAAAGGATAATTTTGTTGCAACTCGCAAGTTAATATGGTCTTTTGAATATGAAATTAACGTAGTCTGAGCATACTTTTGAAATAATTGAACACTATTATAGAAATATTAATCAATGATGGCGTCAATTACATTGTGATTATTAAAGTAAGATATAACTAAGCTGAATATCTATACAATGTTTTGTTTATCAACACAGATAAATATCTAGTATAGATAAAGTTGTTGGTATGCAAAAACATAAGGAAAAATAACCGGCAAGGTCCATACCACGTTGAATACACCAGTTCTCGTCCGATCACTGAAGTTAAGCAACATAGGGCGCGGTCAGTACTTGGATGGGTGACCGCTTGGGAACACCGCGTGTCCTTGGGACTTTTTTGTTCTTTTAAATTTTTCTGTCTAATCGTACTCAAAAAAGCCTTGTAAGCGTCGAAGAATTCATATAAATAACAAAATATAAAGAATTTCATCAATTACATGATTATTACGAAATGCTATTGCGTAACAATTCCTTCTGCCCTTCACAGATATGGCGACTAGAAATACGTTATAAGTTTTAAACTAACAAGTATAGATATTTCTTTAATTCTCATTATGTTAAGTACCACCCTAAATGTAAAAATTCTAAACAGTGTAACAAAGATTTTAAATATTAAAATTTATTCTTTCGGCAAGGTCCATACCACGTTGAATACACCAGTTCTCGTCCGATCACTGAAGTTAAGCAACATTGGGCGCGGTCAGTACTTGGATGGGTGACCGCTTGGGAACACCGCGTGTCCTTGCCACTTTTTTTTTTTTTAATTTTTCTGTCTAATCGTCTCAAGAAAGCCTTTTAAGCGTCTAATTGTAAGAATTCATTTAAATAACAAAATATAAAAAATTTCTCCGATTACATGATTATTACGAAATGCCATTTCAATTCTGGCGTGTCTTTTCTCATTTAGTATTAATCGAAGACATTTGTTTTGATATCACTGTAAAAAGTTTATGTGCTTGGCAGCAGCGTTGCACCAAACAGATGCAGCATATGTTAATGTCGGTCGTATTATCATAGTGTATATAAGATGTTTGTTCCTCTGAGAAAGGGCTGATTCTTTTATCATTAAAGCATATAATTTTTTCATTACTGCATATGCTTTACGTATGACTTCTCTAGTGTGCTTTTGGTATGTTAGTTTACTGTCAAGGTGTACTCGCAGATATTTAACTGCCGTAGTCGGATTTGTTGGTTCGTTATACATTTTGATAGGTTGAATAATTTTCGACTCTGTTTTTCTTTTTGTGAAAACAATGACTTCTGTTTTTCCTACATTAAGTGCAATCAGCCATTTTTGTAGTATTTTTCTAGAATGTTAATATGTATTTGGATTTGTTCGGCGCTACAATAACATTAAATGAGTGCGTGTAGATTGCTGTGTTATCCGCGAACAGCGCTAAGTGAGTTTTTGGAAATTGCGGGATGTCATTAAGATAAATATTAAATAATATTGAACCGTGTACTGAGCCTTGTGGTACCCCTGCCTTGATATTTCTTAAAGTTATATTATTATGTTAAACTTATAAATTTATTAGACTAGTGTTTATTGCATGTATATCTTTTCAGATCTTTACAGAAGTTTTATAACCATTTCTTAACCTACTCCGTTCATTCCTTTGCATTCTCTCTTTCTTTCCGTCTCAGCCTTTCGAATTCTTTGATATAATTACATATAGCCGGTACAGGTTTACCCCTCAAGCAGCCATCTATCTTTTTTCCCAGCTGCCAGTCTTTTGCATCAGTGATCCATTCATCCAACTTATAGACTAGATCATGCCTCATTCTTTCTCTCGCGACTTTACATTTAACAATATGTGCAAGGCACTCTTCCTCTTCCTTACATATAATACATTTGATATCCCCGAATCTTTTCCTTGCATCACTACCGACATTCCCGCATCTTAATCTGGCCCATGTTTCCTTGATATCCGCTTTTATATCAGGATTCTCCCAATAAGCTTCCATTTCAACTCCCCGTTTTCTATTCTTATAGTCCGCGCAGTAGCTAGATCTATCTACTTTTGACCAGTCAAATTGTCTCTCTTGGTCCGTTTTAATTTGGATTCCACGTTTGATCACTATTTCCACAGTATCCACATTACCCTCCCTTAGCTCGCCCATAAAACGTCCCTCCCCCACATCTTCCATCGCTCTTTGGAGCTCTTTTCCCCATTTTGACGGATTTCCTCCATTGCTCAACAGTCCAGTTTTGGTGTTCCTTAGCAAAATTCAATCTTGCCTTCTTATTTTTTGCACTAATCAGTGGTTTCTTAACTCCGACGCGTCCAAATAGGCCTACCTCATTCAATCTACGTGAAACAGTACTGCGACTAACGTCAGATAGATTTTCCTCGCGTAATTCACGTGCAATAATTGCAGCATTTTTCTTTGGATCAGAAACTGCTCTTCTTTTTATAACCTTATCCACGCGCCTGGTCGTTTTTCTAGGTCTTCCAGGTACAGGCTGCTTCAACAGAGTGCCGGTTTCCTCCCAGCGTTTGATAATACGATTTACTGTTGATTTACTTATTGATAATATGTGAGCTATTTCTCGAGAAACTTTTTTTTCATTATGTAATACTTTGCTTAATGTTGAAAGACGACTGATGGGTCTGTAGCTAGTTGGTTTTGAATCTGGTTTTCCGGGTTTTAAAATGGGCGTAACTTTAGTTTTTCCCAGCTTTGGGCAAAATAAGAGTATTTGATAATTGCGTTGATGATGCTTATGAATTAAACTAGATTTTTTTGCTTAACTTTTGAGAATGATATTTTGAATACGATCGTTGCCAGGGGCTTTCTGAGATGGTAATTTTCTTATGACATTATGCACTTCCCTTCTGTTTGTACTGAAATTATCCCAGTCTTCTTTTTGGTTGTAATCCATTTTAAATTCATACCTATAGTCATACCTATTTTTAGAATTATAGGTTTTGTGATCAGAGTTGAGTCCATTGTATAATTCAAGATCCGATACGTTGCTTATATTTTTGATTATCGCTAAGTCAATGGTGGTTGAGCCGTTGCCATTAGGTGGGTGATGTGTAGGTTCATTCGTGTACATGATTGACCAGTTATTTGTTAGTGAAAAATTGTATAGTGTGGTGCCATTAGTATTATTTCGTTTACAGTTCCATGTTCTATGTTTCGCATTTAGGTCACCGATAAGAATTACTTTATCTGATATGACGAATATTCTGTCAAGATCACTAGTTGTAAAAATGTTTCTAGGATTATTCTACACTGCAACAATGTGTACTTTATTTTCTAGAGATACGCAAACATATTCCAGTGAAATATTTCTAATCTTAATTTCCCCATGTGCGAATTCCGGTATACTGCCAGAGTTACCAATACGGGCCAGTACTACAACGGGCTTGGCTGCCAAGTGCTGTGAGGCAGTGCTGTTGCAGTACCGTTAAACCACGGGCCCCGTACTATATCGGCTCTGGCAGCCAGTACTTTTCAGACAATATATACGGTATTCAACCAAGAGTCGTCGAAGTACTGGGCGTATACTAAACCATAACTTGTCTTATCGTCGGAGAACCAACTTTGTCGGTACCAGTCTGACATCCGACTGAGTACTGGAGTGACACTGCCCTGAGACCTGTATTTAGTACTGGCTGTACAATATAGCAGACGCACGGCCGACGGTTGCCGAAGTACTGAGCGTGTACTGTGATGGCAGTTGTCGTGTTGCTCGTGAGTAAATTATTCTTGTTCCCGATCGACACACGGGGCAGTACTGCAGCCACGCTGGTGCAGTACGCGCTCACGTACTGGCCGACATTTTTTTTCAAAATAGTGCCAAGAGTCGTCGAAGTACTGGGCGTGTACGAGGTCGATACTCGTCTCAATTACGATGAGCAATCGCTATCAATACCGTTGTGTAATGCATTTTATACAATTTTTTTTAAACAATGTCATCAATAAAATCGGCAATCAGTATCATTTATAAGTTATAATTTTATGGTCGTTTTTTTTTTGTTAATTCGCTCCTCTTTAATAAAAATGTTGTGTAACATTTTAAGATAATTATAATATTATCAAATCTTGTCTATAACGCATAATTTTATATGAAAAATAAACGTCTCATAAAGGCGTTACAAAGTGTGGGTCTTAGGTTATTTTTATGGGAAATTTTTTTAAAAGGATTATGAAATATTGTAGTCTTTCCGCTACATTTTTCATGACAGCCTTTAAGTATATAGCTTAAGAAGGGAATTAAAATCTTCTGTTTTTTAAACGTATTTTATTTTCTTACAATATACAGAAACTGTATGAGCTAGTATTCTCCCAATTGAAAACTGTTTTATTTATATCAGTGTATGTTCGCTTCGCTGATACAAAAAATCATATCACTTTTTTCTATGCAGCGATGCTTAAATATGTAAAAGGGTTATGGCGTATGTACGGTTACGAATTGGTAACATTATGCATTTTCAACAATATCATTAATGCGAATCGTTTTGTAAGCGATCCTAGCAGTAGGCAGCGCTATTTTAAAAATGCCTATTTGAGAGGAAGGCATTGGTTCCATAAATGCATCCCCTTTCTTTTTCAAAGCCTGTCCCTCGATAAACATCCTATTTTTGTCGTTGGCCAGACAAAAAATGCGTGCTATTTGAAAAATATCGTCATTCTTCAATCTCACTATATTATCGGGTGCCGTTGTACAGATGGTCATCGTTCCAAGACTTATTTTCGAGTACTCGATAATATTAGATTCTTGTTGATTTACACGTATACGATCTACGCGACTACAGATTCTAACATCGTTCTTTTTTATCAGCTTTGAGAAATATTCGTTTTCGGAGAGACGTCGAAAAACTTGAGCAACGGGATTTCGCGGTGTCCGTATCAAGCCTTTAATTTTGCCTAAACAATTTTCAAATGCAAAGGCCGAATACATTGTTAACGGAGCTTGTAAATATCTCACATCATCAGCTAAGTGAATGAGATTATGAAAATTCATCACTTGCGATTCTCTGCCATATAGCGGTGACATTTCTTTGAAAAACTGTCGAAGGTAAGACTCGGCATTGCCTGTGTAAAATAAGGCCAAGCTGCGGCTACATAGTATGCGGCAACCTACATACAAGAGCAAAAAATGGCTATACTGTTCGGATTCCAACACCTCGCGCAGAATTAAGCCAGCGTAGAGTAAGAAAAATCTGTACTGGGTAGCCTTCCAGTTTGCTATGTCTGATATATCAAATCGTTTCCTCTGAAATTCTAATGGGATGTACGCTGATAAACGAAGTAGAAGCTCTGATAAGGTGTGTCGTTGCTGCTTTCCGATTTTACCCTTTATTCTTTTCGTTGACAACCATTTTTCAGCAAGGAGAGATTTCATAATACCACAACACAGGAGATGCATGTAGTCCAGTATAACTCCCCGGACGGGATCAAAACCTGGTATCCTTACAAGTGGCGATGTAGCGTCTTCGACGTGATGTTCAGACTGACGTTTTTCTAGGAATGAATCTTTAGTACGCAATGTACAATTCACGTTGCGGTATACCCGTCTTTTATTCACGGTTTTTCCGCGAGATTCGCATCGTTCACAGCCGTAAAATGCAGTATGAGGTTTACAACATTTAATGAACGAGCGGGCTGGAGTATCACAAACGAATGCTGCTATTTCGAACGACCTCTCGATGTTCTCAATTACTAGTCCATGCTCGATTAACGTCGTGCATTCATCGACGAAATCGTGCATGTAATCGTCCGCACTGTTAGGTTTGGAATCCCCGCAATATAAGGCAACTACGAAGGGCTTGCAATAGTAGCCGTCGACAAAAATGTGCATCAATATTGGCCACAACTGTTGTTTCGAGTGTGCATATATAGGTAAGCCATCTACGTTGACCAAGACTCTAATTTTCGTATCCTTGAAATCAGAATTTTCGATTTGTGAACGAAGCTTGTTTTCCACGCCCATGTACATATATGTACCATAGGTACCTTTTTTCGATGTCATAAGCCGAATTTTGTTCCTAGTCCGCTCCGTACGTAATAATGTCTCCGCTGTTTTTGGCAGTTCCATATGACCTTCAGACCTCAGAATTTTTAACAGCTCATTCAATAATCCGTGTGTGATATGCGCTGCATGCTTGACAGCACAATCTCGAAGCTTTTCCTGCAAATTTTTTTGTTCGTCCGATGACATGGATGATTCCAGTACAATATCTGCATCAGACAGTTCACTTGACTGCGTACATAGATCGGCGCTATCGGGTTCCGAGTTTGAAGTTGCTTCCGAAAAATGTTGGTATTCACAGAGTAAACTAAACAAAAAATATACAAAGAATTATTATTTATTCTTTAGGTGAACCGATTTCTCTTATTTCTTGAAAAAAAGTGAATAAAAACTCGTTTCTTGTGGACAAAAGTCTAAGATGTCTTCAAAAGAATATTAGTTTCTGCCGATTTGAGATTCGTGCCTGGGCTTGGCCTCTAGATTTCCGATTCAGTTCAATCGTTATAGGTATATGTAGTTACTGACATTGATAGAATATAAAAAAAGATCTCTAATGGCTTGCTTGGCATGCAACTGCTAATACATATTATTGAAAATATTCTATTCACATATTGCTGTCGGCCAATATTGTGACATTAGAATTGCCTGCAGATCCTCGTGCAATTAAATCATCCGTACTGGTGTTTGCCTTAATATCCATTGCACAGACTTCCGGGTTCAATTGTTCGCTGCTTGAAGCAGTGTCACGATAGCTATATATAACACAAAATATTAGTGATAAAAATTATTATAATATATTGTTCTAAGTATAATACAATGCATACTTCAATATTGAAACGTCAAGATACTCGGTAGATGTATGTATGTACATACCTATACCTGGCCCTGTCTTCGTCCAATATTTGGCGAGTATCGGGCCATAACTTAGTTAGAATTGGCAACTGAGATATTCACGCAATAATCACATCTCATTTAGAATTAGTACACAGTAATAAAAAAACGTAAGATTTATAACGTACAATATCTCTGTCGTTCAATTAACAAATACCCGTTCATAAAGTGTATTAACGCATGAGATGAAAAATTATTAATTAGACGAAGAAAAAACGACAATCTCTTCCGCAATTTCTTTGGTAACATAATTTTGGAATAAATTATTCACATTTAATTAATTTTCAATATTGACCGCATACAAAATTAGTGTAGATATCGATGTATATAAATATACTATTTAGGCTTACCTGTTTTCTCCAAAATCGGTATCATGCCTGCTAGTAGAAACCTATGAGCTGTTTATAGAGCTCGACACAATGATCAAAGAAAATGATGATAAAGAGATTGCTTTGGTAAGTTAAAATAGTGGTATTTGGAAAGTTATTTTATAAATCTGGTCTTATATGTGTTAATGTTCTCTTTTCTCTCATCTCAATCTTAGAGCGAAATAATGATAGATTCTGCAGGAACCGTAACTCAACCAAGGGAAGCCGTCCGCAGAATTCTTGGAGGCCTTATAATGAAGGCCGTTCAAGAACTCTACTCGGGTACTGGGAGAAAGGGACCGAACGGAGTAACAAAAAAAAATTTCAGTGGAACTCACGTTTACGCAGTTATGAAAAGTAAGTTCTTTTAAATCGATTAATGCAATATAATTACAAAACTACACTTTAATAAAGAAAACTTTGATCGTCGAAGAGAAAAAAAGATGTGACCCTAATGGACTAATAATTCTGGCATTCTTTTATTTTTAGATGTCATTCAAGATAAACTTGAAGGAACTGATGCACCAGCCATTCTGTCGGCAACCAGCCGCTATTTATCTGGGGCAGGCGACCGCGAGGGCGGGAAAAGTAGGAGAAGCGGAAAAGATGGCTAACAATTTGATTGACAAAATAAAAAAAATATTTTTAACATGATTTTCATGTCTTACATAATTTGTACCCTATTCCTACGGTCTACCTGTCTGACGTTTGGTGCAAGACGTTAGATGAAGTGTGCAGAAACCGCTACCGGCAAAGTTCTGTTACAGGATACGTTCGAGTACTGGCCAAAGACTGAGTACGAAATCCTCTCAGGACTGACAATAACCTCTGGTCCAAGGCTTGCTACCAATTCCGGACAAAGCACAGTACCCCGTAGTTGGCTAACAATGGATGCCAGGCGTTGGGCCAGCGTCAGATGCCAGTACTGGCGAAGTTCTTACAATTAACTCTGGCCCAAAACTGGGCACCTGTTCTGAGCCAGAATCAGTAACCAGTATCGTCCTGATTCTTAATGCCTAATGTTGGACCGGTGTTAACAACCCAAGACTGTCCCAGTATTTATTTTAACTTTAACGAGTATTGGCCCCTGACAATCTGCCAGTATTGGCAACTCCGGCACCAGCACTGAGCCATGTCTAAGCCAATCTGCAGTTCGTACATGGGTCCTTGTAAGGTATGTTTTTTCTAATGAGGGCAGCAACCCCTCCGAATTTTCTCTATCCCATCCGAGACACACATAATTTCGTATTTTCAGTTTATGTGCTTTGTTGAGTTTTGTTTCATTAATAAGTAAGATATCAAAATTATTGTCATTTAGAAATTGATTGACTTCGCCTAATTTATCTCTAATTCCATTTGCGTTCCAGCTGCATATTGAAAGCTTGTGTATTATTTATTAATTTCTTGGCAGAATTCGTAGAAATATTCGAATTGTTGCATTTTTCTGTTACAATTTTTTAGTTTTAGATTAAGATTCTTGACGTGTGTAATCATTTTTTTACATTAAATTGTGAATCAAGTATGTTCATATCATTCATTAGCTGGAGAAAGTCGGATAGATTTTCATTTTTCGTATTTACTTTCGCATTGTTTACCTCTGCAGTTGTAGTCTTTTTCGCCCAGTGCAGTTGTGCAGTATCTAATAACGGTGGAGTAGTCCTCATTGTTGGGAAATCTGTCCTGCTGTCAACGTTTAGCGGTGTTTTCAGTGGATTCTGCGTGTTTTGCTCGTTTTTACGCTTATTGGCGTTAAGTTTCCCAAGTCTTTCTTGATATGCCTGGCATATCGTTGCATTTGACGGGTGGTCTCCAATGCACTTCGCACAGGTCGCTGGTGTGTCTCTTGTTTTTTTGCATTCTCTTGTCGCGTGGTTTTCCGCGCATTTTAGACATCTGGATGGGGAATAGCAATTGGACGTGGCGTGTCCCCATTTCTGACAGTTATGACATTGCGTAACCAGTCTTTTGGATCTATAGATTGCCTAGTTGATTTTCGTGTGATACACAGGGTCCGCCAGAACTACCTGACCCGGTGGGTATGGCGGTGATCGGGAGGCTTCACTGATCACGAATATGGCCTTCTTTTTGTCCGGAAGGTCATAGTTTTTAAATGGGAGCAGGTCAAAGTTGACCAATCAGAGGGAGGCGTCAAGAGAAACTTAGGCGCCTGCGAACTCTGAGTTTCCTTCCCTCGCTTTTGTTTTTCGGTGGCTACGGGCAGGATGACGTCAGCCGAAGACATGCTTATGGGATGTCACTCGCTGAGAACGGAGGTTCTCAGTTGAAAACTCAAGCAATTAATGAAAACTGCAATGTTCTATGATAATGCTACATGACTTACACAGATATCTCTGTGACGTCTTACGTATATTATCTTGATTTTGCTTTTCTTTTATTGATCTCCAGCGATTCGTGCTACATCCCGTTGACGACTTTTCATATGCATAAAGCATATTCCCTAAGAATGTATTATTCCCTGTACGATATAATACAGATCTTTTGTAGTAGGCAAACCCAAAATCTGTCACCTACAAGTATTACGCAACTTGGCGTGGTCGATAAAAGCGTTACACGTATCTATTATTTTCTCTCTCAGAGCCCATACTATGTCAGTATTAAATACCTTCCATGCTTCTCTAGCTTGATTTTACAATTAATGTTATTATTGCAAGACTAAAGATATTTGCAATAAAGTTGCATATCGTACAGGGAATAATAAATTCTTAGGGAATATGCTTTATACATATGAAAAGTTGTCAACGGGATGTAGCACGAATCGCTGGAGATCAATAAAAGAAAAGCAAAATCATGATAATATACGTAAGATGTCACAGAGATATCTGTGTAAGTCATGTGGCAGTATCATAGGACATTGCAGTTTTCATTAATTGCTTGAGTTTTCAACTGAGAACCTCCGTTCTCAGCGAGTGACATCCCATAAGCATGTCTTCGGCTGACGTCATCCTGCCCGTAGCCACCGAAAAACAAAAGCGAGGGAAGAAAACTCAGAGTTCGCAGGCGCCTACGTTTCTCTTGACGCCTCCCTCTGATTGGTCAACTTTGACCTGCTCCCATTTAAAAACTATGACCTTCCGGACAAAAAGAAGGCCATATTCGTGATCAGTGAAGCCTCCCGATCACCGCTATACCCACCGGGTCAGGTAGTTCTGGCGGACCCTGTATGTACGGAATCTGTTTTTGCAGATAGGTGAGCTTGACATCGTTTCGTAGGGTTACCATGAATATAGGTTCTTTGGTCCCTTTCAGTATCTTGATTTTTATTTGTTCGAGCTCGTGTGCTTCCAATTCTGCTTTGATGTCTTCCGTATCTGTGCCTTTGTGAAGTTCTCGTATGACAAACTTTCTTCTTTTCTCACTTTTGGCAGTGTATGTGTGATAGGAAACATTGTTTTTTTTTCCATTGCAGTGCTAGAACGAGACCTGTTGTATTCAACGTCGTATGGACTTTCCCGACAGAATTCAGATACGTGATACATACATAAATCTTTGTTTATGATACATATTCATCTGTGTTTATAGACACGAAATTGTATAGATATTCAGTTTAGTTAAATTTTACTTAAATAATAACAACACTATAATTCATGTCACCATCGTTTAATATTTCTAAAATAATATAATTATACTAATTATAAGAAAACTTGAATATATAATGTTGGATTTTTTATCAACAAAATCAGCTACGATACAAAAAATGAACACGACATTTTAATCCTGCTTTTTGGGTTTTCTTTAAAGGCATAGTAGACCTTTTATCTACCATGTATATATAATGTAAACGAAAATCTTAAATAACAGAATTCTGACATAGGTTTTTTTACAAACTGGACTTCAGCGTACATTCTGCAAGGTTAAAAATCAAACGGCACCACTTTCGCATTAAGTAACCCCAATCTCACAATTCTAGGTAACTCTATTACTTGTGGAATATAGATGTAAAAAAGTAAAAAAACAGTGACGAGGGCAAGGACACGCGGTGTTCCCAAGCGGTCACCCATCCAAGTACTGACCGCGCCCAATGTTGCTTAACTTCAGTGATCGGACGAGAACTTTTTTTTTTTTTTTTTTCAATAGACTTTATTTTCAAATAACGTAGTCTACATATACATATGGAAAAAACATATCAATATATAAACGCACTTATGTAACAATTTACTTAAGTCTAGTCCCTGCTTAACTTAATAAGCTTAACCTAGTGCTCGGATCATTTGTGTACAGTCATGAGTATTCTCTAGGTATAATGTGGTTTCACGGCATTTGTCCATTTTGTCTAATTTTAGTAAGTGTCTTATGAATAGGAAAAATTATTAGATAAAGAAAAAACCTATGTTTTCTTTGATTATACAAAAAGTTTAATTTTTGTATCTACATAGTTTTGTACATTTAGTTTAGTTCCCTGAATATTGGTAGCGCTTGATATGGTAATTTGTGTTTATAGTCCGGCGGGATACTGTGTTGCCTTATTGCGGTAATGCCTGTAGTGAGCTCATTGTTGCTTAATTGTTCTCGATAAAATCTATCTCCTAATTCTTTGGCATACTCAAGTATCTTTGGTAATGCAGTCTCATCATGCATATCACTTATCCTAGCGTATCTATCTTCTGATAGTATTAATCTAAGGCACTTATTTTGAAATATTTGTAAAGGCTTAATATTAGTTGGTGCTGCGCTACACCATACTGGATGAGCATACATTATTATCGGCCTTAGTATCATTTTGTAGATTAACAATTTGTTTTTCTTAGAGAGTGGTGAGTTTTTTACCATTAGTGGATATAGTTTTCTATTTACCATATACGCTTTACTCAAGACTTGCTTTATGTGGTTCTTGAAAGTTAGCTTAGAGTCCAGGTGGACACCCAGGTATTTGACAGAGTATGTTGGCTTTATTTTGTGTCCATATACTGTGATGAGTTGCAGGATTTTTACATTTTGGTATTTTTTGGCAAATACTATGACTTCTGTTTTCGTTGCATTTAATGATATTTTCCAATTCGTGTAAAATTTTTCGAGTATGTAGATATGCGTTTGAATTTGTTTAGCTGCAACTATTGCATGAAAGGAGTGAGCATAGATGGCCGTATCATCTGCGAAAAGTGCTGTTGAAGTTTTAGGGAATCTTGGTATGTCATTTAAATAGATATTGAATAATTTTGGTCCTAGCACTGACCCTTGAGGAACTCCCGCTCTGATCTTTCTTTTTGTGGATTGGGCTTCATTAACTGCAACTGTTAGGTGTCGGCGTTTTAAGTAGTCATTTATTAATTTTATTAGCGTTGTGGGATATTTGTTCTGTATCATTTTGAAGATAAGGCCATCAATCCATACTCTATCAAAAGCTTTTTCAATGTCCAGAAGAAGCATAACCGTGGTGTTATTTTTGTTAAAATTAATACATGTGTCGTTAACTATTCTAGTTACTTGCTGGACGGTATTATGCCCCTCTCTGAACCCAAATTGATTGTCTATTATAATCTTTTCGTCTTTTTCAAACTTATTGAGTCTTTTATGTATAATTTTTTCTGTAAGTTTACCCATGGTAGGGAGTAAGCTAATAGGTCTGTAGCTGCTGGGTTCACTTTTGGTTTTTCCCGGTTTTAGTATCGGTACAATACTCCCTGTTTTCCAATGCGATGGGAAGTACGAGAGTTTCAAGCATGCATTTATGATATAGACTAGTTGGACAATGGCTTTACGACCCAGGTTTTTAAGTACGATGTTTTGTATTTTATCAATTCCTGGGGCTTTGCATGGTGGTAATTTCATAATTTCTTTGGTAATTTCCTTCGGAGAAGTAATAAAGTTAGCCCATTCATTAGCTGTATTGTTAGTTTGCAAAAAATTTTCTACTGTAGTAATGATTTCCCTTTGGTTATTTGTGTTGTTTGTTAAATCAATTTTATGGACTCCTTCGAATTGGGATGCAAGCATGTTGGCTTTTTCTTCGTCTGTTATTGCCTCTGTGTCCTGTGTGACATCCAATTGACGATTGCACCCGATCGGTATAGTGGTAGTTGGAGGACCGGTGAACTTCACCCTATTGAGTATATTTACAACGCTTACTACCTCCGACGGAAGATCGCATGCAATCGGTAAGGTAGTAATGGGAAGTCAGATACACTCCACACCACTGGCGAGTATTTATAAGCAATGGGCAACGTCAGGAGGATGGTCACGATGGCCTGTTTAGGGTCTAACCTTTCGGAAATTTACCCGGGATCGGCCAGTTACTTACACCCTGTGTCGTTGATGGTCATGAGACTGATTGTGCAGAACGAATTGTTACCGACGGTGGTTAGAATTTAAATCCAGAATTTGAATTTATTGAGACAATGAAGAAACTGAACCTCTACTTAGGATACGGTGCACTTGATTGGGAATTAGGAATTTATATATCTTGGATGAGGACAAACGCTGGTATGGGCTTAACGGAAGATTGATAGAAGAGAATTGCACAACAGGTTGAGTTCGGATAAGAACAGATTTGACAATATATTTCTATTTAAATGTAAAATAAAGTAACTTACGTTTGACAAAATGGGTTGCCGATATGTTGCTCAATGATTGAATACGAGTTTGGAATAAGCGACAAAAGACTTAGAAAGGTTTAAAGAATTAGAAGTTGAGTATGGAATTTGAACTTAGAAATTTTCCTTGAGTTGAACTCTTAAAGAATTATTTTCTTTGTCATCTGACTGAACCTTTACTTCCGACTTCTGACTTGACTCTATGATTGTTGACCCGAAAACTGCTCTCGATCGAACTGATCTTCTCTTTTAATTAACCTATGACTCCTTGATCACTAGGTGGGGGTTCTCCTCTGATTTTTGACCTTCCATTTGTCTTTTGTGACCTTTTCCTCATACCATAGCTATTCGGACCACACACATAGCGCGTGATCACTGGTTTGTTTATGCTATGATTTCTATAAGACGCACATATCTTATTTGTCGCAGAGGTGCTAAGGATAGCTGTCAACGCGTTTTCTTAAGGTAGTGACAGATTGACATTATTCTTGGAAATTAATATTTAGATTATCGGTTGTCATGAGTGATGAAGATGGCACTAATATAATGCGTAACATCAGACGAAATGTAGGTTAGAAAACATGAAATGTGACCGGAGGTTCTCATCCGGACGTAACACCTCCCCCCTTTAATCGAGAGTTAGGGATGAATTTCGTAACGATCGAATCTCGGTAGAGAAAACAATTTTGGATTTCGCATGATGTGAGGTTAATGGCAAATGATGGAGATGTTGATTACATTTATGTATATTATTGATAATGGAAAATTACTTATGAGATTATGTTAGCTATAAAGGTCTTATAAAACTATGTTAATGATTACAATTTGGTATTGCTGCCATATACGGAAAATATAAAAAAAAATTTACTTACGGGACTATGTTAGTTATAAAGGTCTTATGAAACTATATTAATGATTAAAACTTTATATTGCTAACATATACGGACAATATAAAAAAAAATTACTTACGGGACTATGTTAGTTATAAAGGTCTTATGAACTATATTAATGATTAATGTCGTCACTATCTATATGTATACAGGGTGTCCCAGAATTACTTTTGGACCGGAAAGTGGGCGATACCTGGAGGTGCCCTGAGTACTCTCCCGCAAACCGTTTGCCAAAATTCGCAATAGTTTTTAAATGAGAAGCATTTAAGTGCGACCAATCAGAACGAAGGATTTCCGCGGATTCATTCGCGGATGCCAAAGATCGCTGCTTTGCAATAGCTTCCTACAAATTCTGCGCCTAGCAATTGTTTCATAGCCCAAGCGAGCGTCATAGGATTCGTTGACAAACTCCCAATATGGGCATGGGCGTGACTTAGGCTGGCGCAGCAGCTACACGTGCAACGCGCGATCGGCAATTGTTTCGGGATACGCATTCAGCCAGACGAAAACCGGTACACGGTGTCCAAAACGTCATGCACTGAATTTTATAGCAGTCCGGAAGAAAACAGATTATTAAAGTGAAAGGGAGTCGGGAGGGTGGGTGGTGGGACTGATAAATTTAACATGAATTGATAACTAAGCATAGAAGTATTATTTCTTCGTCCTGTGAATAGCCATATCGAATTTCCAAGACATCGCGATTGCTGATTTTAAAGTTATAGAGTACTCATCGATTTTGGAGACTGTAAAAAATACGTAAAATAGGAAAATAGATTATGAGAGAAACGCAAAGACACGTATCCCTTTTTTTAGTTCCTAGAATGTCCACACCAAATTACAGCCCTTTGCGACTTCCGGTGGCAAAGTTACGCAACACTTGTCGACCCCGGATCTTGTGAAAAATACCTCAAATTGAAAAAATGGACTAGGAGAGAAATGCAAAAACACGTATCCCTTTTTTTCGTTCCTAGAATGTCCACACCAAATTACAGCCCTTTGCGACTTCCGGTGGCAAAGTTACGCAACACTTGTCAACCCCGGATCTTGTGAAAAATACGTCAAATTGAAAAAATGGACTAGGAGAGAAATGCAAAAACACGTATCCCTTTTTTTCGTTCCTAGAATGTCCACACCAAATTACAGCCCTTTGCGACTTCCGGTGGCAAAGTTACGCAACACTTGTCAACCCCGGATCTTGTGAAAAATACGTCAAATTGAAAAAATGGACTAGGAGAGAAATGCAAAAACACGTATCCCTTTTTTTCGTTCCTAGAATGTCCACACCAAATTACAGTCCTTTGCGACTTCCGGTGGCAAAGTTACGCAACACTTGTCGACCCCGGATCTTGTGAAAAATACGTCAAATTGAAAAAATGGACTAGGAGAGAAATGCAAAAACACGTATCCCTTTTTTTCGTCCCAAGAATCGGTATACCAATTTGCAGCCTTTTGCGACTTCCGGTGGCAAAGTTACGCAACACTTGTCGACCCCGGATCTTGTGAAAAATACCTCAAATTGAAAAAATGGACTAGGAGAGAAATGCAAAAACACGTATCCCTTTTTTTAGTTCCTAGAATGTCCACACCAAATTACAGCCCTTTGCGACTTCCGGTGGCAAAGTTACGCAACACTTGTCAACCCCGGATCTTGTGAAAAATACCTCAAATTGAAAAAATGGACTAGGAGAGAAATGCAAAAACACGTATCCCTTTTTTTCGTTCCTAGAATGTCCACACCAAATTACAGTCCTTTGCGACTTCCGGTGGCAAAGTTACGCAACACTTGTCGACCCCGGATCTTGTGAAAAATACCTCAAATTGAAAAAATGGACTAGGAGAGAAATGCAAAAACACGTATCCCTTTTTTTCGTTCCTAGAATGTCCACACCAAATTACAGCCCTTTGCGACTTCCGGTGGCAAAGTTACGCAACACTTGTCAACCCCGGATCTTGTGAAAAATACGTCAAATTGAAAAAATGGACTAGGAGAGAAATGCAAAAACACGTATCCCTTTTTTTCGTTCCTAGAATGTCCACACCAAATTACAGTCCTTTGCGACTTCCGGTGGCAAAGTTACGCAACACTTGTCGACCCCGGATCTTGTGAAAAATACGTCAAATTGAAAAAATGGACTAGGAGAGAAATGCAAAAACACGTATCCCTTTTTTTCGTCCCAAGAATCGGTATACCAATTTGCAGCCTTTTGCGACTTCCGGTGGCAAAGTTACGCAACACTTGTCGACCCCGGATCTTGTGAAAAATACCTCAAATTGAAAAAATGGACTAGGAGAGAAATGCAAAAACACGTATCCCTTTTTTTAGTTCCTAGAATGTCCACACCAAATTACAGCCCTTTGCGACTTCCGGTGGCAAAGTTACGCAACACTTGTCAACCCCGGATCTTGTGAAAAATACGTCAAATTGAAAAAATGGACTAGGAGAGAAATGCAAAAACACGTATCCCTTTTTTTCGTTCCTAGAATGTCCACACCAAATTACAGTCCTTTGCGACTTCCGGTGGCAAAGTTACGCAACACTTGTCGACCCCGGATCTTGTGAAAAATACCTCAAATTGAAAAAATGGACTAGGAGAGAAATGCAAAAACACGTATCCCTTTTTTTCGTTCCTAGAATGTCCACGCCAAATTACAGTCCTTTGCAACTTCCGGTGGCAAAGTTACGCAACACTTGTCGACTTTGAATTTTCAAAAAAATACGTCAAATTGAAAAAATGGACTAGGAGAGAAATGCAAAAACACGTATCCCTTTTTTTCGTTCCTAGAATGTCCACGCCAAATTACAGTCCTTTGCAACTTCCGGTGGCAAAGTTACGCAACACTTGTCGACTTTGAATTTTCAAAAAAATACGTCAAATTGAAAAAATGGACTAGGAGAGAAATGCAAAAACACGTATCCCTTTTTTTCGTTCCTAGAATGTCCACGCCAAATTACAGTCCTTTGCAACTTCCGGTGGCAAAGTTACGCAACACTTGTCGACTTTGAATTTTCAAAAAAATACGTCAAATTGAAAAAATGGACTAGGAGGGAAATGCAAAAACACGTATCCCCTTTTTTCGTCACTCGAATGAGTATGTAAATTTTCAGACCTTTGCCAGTTACGATGTCAAAGTTACAGAGAGATAGCCGATTTTTTAGTCGACAAGTGTTGCGTAACTTTGCCACCGGAAGTCGCAAAGGACTGTAATTTGGTGTGGACATTCTAGGAACGAAAAAAAGGGATACGTGTTTTTGCATTTCTCTCCTAGTCCATTTTTTCAATTTGAGGTATTTTTCACAAGATCCGGGGTCGACAAGTGTTGCGTAACTTTGCCACCGGAAGTCGCAAAGGACTGTAATTTGGTGTGGACATTCTAGGAACGAAAAAAAGGGATACGTGTTTTTGCATTTCTCTCCTAGTCCATTTTTTCAATTTGACGTATTTTTCACAAGATCCGGGGTTGACAAGTGTTGCGTAACTTTGCCACCGGAAGTCGCAAAGGGCTGTAATTTGGTGTGGACATTCTAGGAACGAAAAAAAGGGATACGTGTTTTTGCATTTCTCTCCTAGTCCATTTTTTCAATTTGAGGTATTTTTCACAAGATCCGGGGTCGACAAGTGTTGCGTAACTTTGCCACCGGAAGTCGCAAAGGGCTGTAATTTGGTGTGGACATTCTAGGAACTAAAAAAAGGGATACGTGTCTTTGCGTTTCTCTCATAATCTATTTTCCTATTTTACGTATTTTTTACAGTCTCCAAAATCGATGAGTACTCTATAACTTTAAAATCAGCAATCGCGATGTCTTGGAAATTCGATATGGCTATTCACAGGACGAAGAAATAATACTTCTATGCTTAGTTATCAATTCATGTTAAATTTATCAGTCCCACCACCCACCCTCCCGACTCCCTTTCACTTTAATAATCTGTTTTCTTCCGGACTGCTATAAAATTCAGTGCATGACGTTTTGGACACCGTGTACCGGTTTTCGTCTGGCTGAATGCGTATCCCGAAACAATTGCCGATCGCGCGTTGCACGTGTAGCTGCTGCGCCAGCCTAAGTCACGCCCATGCCCATATTGGGAGTTTGTCAACGAATCCTATGACGCTCGCTTGGGCTATGAAACAATTGCTAGGCGCAGAATTTGTAGGAAGCTATTGCAAAGCAGCGATCTTTGGCATCCGCGAATGAATCCGCGGAAATCCTTCGTTCTGATTGGTCGCACTTAAATGCTTCTCATTTAAAAACTATTGCGAATTTTGGCAAACGGTTTGCGGGAGAGTACTCAGGGCACCTCCAGGTATCGCCCACTTTCCGGTCCAAAAGTAATTCTGGGACACCCTGTATAAGCATATTATTATTTTTATTAATTAACATTTTTTTATATTTATTAAAAAAAATTTTTTTTTTTATAGATATACATATATTTCTAGACACTCACTTGTCCTTATGTTCGGCACTACCCACTTAGCACTGGCATGTCAAGGCTGATTTTCGGTACGATTCTGCTGCTGATGCTGCTGTTGTTGAGGTTGATATTGCTGTTGTTGATGAGGTTGATATTGCTGTTGTTGTTGAGGTTGATATTGCTGTTGTTGAGGTTGATATTGCTGTTGTTGATGTTGATCTTATGTTTGGCACCACACACTTAACACTGGCATGTTACTCGTGTCGCCGCCGCTGATTCTTCTCAAAAGACTGGTCGTAAGTGCGTTTCTGTTGCTGATACTGCTGTTGCTGCTGTTCATACTGTTGTAGTAGCAGTTGTGTCATCCATTTGGGAGTGAATCTCAGGTGTCCATTTATAATACTGTAGCTCCCCTCAGGGTACGTCATCACCGCCCTTTCGTCTTTGTCAATTTCTGTGATGCTTATCGCGATAACTCGATCTTCCCTCTGACTCTCTGATAGCATTTTCCAGAAATGGGGAACCCAAAACCCCGTCCAAAGTTCGTACTCCGTCTCGGTTTCTCTCAAGGAAGGTCCCGACGCCATGATGTCACTTCTGATGGTCAACTATTCGTAATGACTGAGCGAAGAGGACTCGTGCTTAAATAGCTGCGACTTCTTTTTAGAATAGTGGGGCAGGATCCTTTTCCCCTGTCGTCCTCTTCGGCCTTATAACTGATGCTTCTGCCCTAGCTCATTCCCATCTGGGCTTTTTGTATATCCTATCAGAAGAGGCGCCTCGTCTCTTGATTCTTCGATGATTAATACCTTCCTGTTGAGATTGTCTCGATGATTCTTGTCTGGACGTTGACGGTTGTGGGGATAATTCCAGAAATGTTGATTCTTCCTGTGGTGCGAGTGGTCTATCAGCCACTGTTGGTTGCGGAAGTGTTGTCGGAATTTGATTAATTATCCGTTGTAGTTCTTCTTCCACGTATTCTAATAATTGTGGTGAAGAGAGACTTGAAAGTTGCACTTCCTCTTGAGACCGTTGTGGGTACTGTAATGAGGATGATCCTGGGAGTTGAAATTCTTGTAAGAAAGGTTCTTCACTTGGGAATGCTTGTGAAAATGATGAAAACGGCGCAAACATTCCTGGAGTTGGCGGCAATTGTTGCGATTGAATTTCTTGATTTCTTCCCGTCGCACTTGAGTTTATTGCTTCGAGAGTGTAGTATCCTTCGGGAAATAGGAGTTGTATCCCTTCTGTTACTGTTTCTGGATTAGATAGGAAGAGGCCTCTGGAGTATAGTTCTTCTTCTCCTAAATTTTTCCAAAATTGTGGTACCCACATTCCTGGGCTTAATTCAAAATACTCTGTCATTCTTTCCGGGGTGAACGGTATACACCGGTGTCTCATTGCTTTGGCCTGGTGCTGTCTAAAAATTTCTTTGGATATATAAAGAGATGATTTTTCCTCGGTGATAGTCTGTTTCCTTGTCAAAGTATCCGCCTATGCAAGCTCTACACCGAATCGCTTCGGCGCACTGTAATAATCTCAGTTCGCACCTGTAACACAGTGGAGAGATCAGCATATTATTCTTTCTCAAATAATGCCATTCCTTGATACGCTCATAGTGTTCTTGATCTTCATATATTTCATCCCAACAGTCTCTGCATAATAATCGTAGATTGAAGCTGATATATGCTGTTCTACTTAATTGTTTTACGCAAACTCCAGAAATTAAAGCCTGATATCTGTCAGGGTATTTTCCTGGACATAAGCCGTCCCATTCTTGAATTATAGCGGAGTCAGTATTAGGTAAGCGCATCCTGGAGACATGAAGTACAGTCGAGTTCAATGGTTATTTGCAGCATGAATTAAAGCTGGACGTCACGTGAAGCAGAGATAGAAATTTTCCAAGAAGCTTATTGAGAGAGAGAGAATACACCTTGGCGGAATTGTTGGAGTTCATTGGTTGGACATTTGACACAAACACTGGGTTCTTCCTTAGGATTAGAGGTATGCCTAGGTTCAGCGGGTGGTGTGGTTCGTTGAGATTCTTCATCATGGTTACTAGAGATTTTCTTTGGAGTTAATTCTTGTTTTCTCCCTAAGTAAATTAGCAAATGAGCAACGGAGTCCCATAAGGCTCCGATTAGATGGATCGACCATCCATATATGGTGTGTAAGGTATAACCATGTACGATCGTATCTACAACCAGTTTGAAAATCTTAAATATCATCATTATACCAAATAAACCTGCACTCGCAGTTCCAAATTTCATAAATGCGTTCCAAGTGTTCTCCCATGCCTTACTTGCTATAGTGCGTATATCTACTTCATTCATAAGATTAGTTATAGACATTCCCTGATGCACGCTCGGTTGTCCTGCGAATCCTCTCGCCATTGTATTTAGTACAGCGGGTTGAGCAACGGAAAACATAATGTGTTCGCGTAAATGATCTAAATCTCTTTGCCCATATATACCGCTGGTTCCTAACGATACAGGATCTATATATTTCCATGTAGGGTTAGTATTGGGTTTTATGATTGTAGGTGTGCGCGTTTTGTACGGCTCAGGTAACATCATATACCATTCGGGTTCAATATAGTATACTGGTGATGCTATTGAATTGCAGGTCGTTTGAGTTCCAGTTTTTAGGAGAATATGTGTTTTTGGTGTTAAGAAGTATGATTCATTTCGTACATAGATTGGTAATTCTTGATAACACTCGGTAGTACTTCTTATAGTCACTTCTACTGGGATGCATTTTACAATATTTGCTACTTCTCCTGATATTATAGCCATATAGCCTGGTCCTTTCATGACGTAATATGCAAATTCGTCTGGTAGGAGTCTAGCGATTTTTAAGGCATTCTCTAGCACTTGTCGTTCTAACATACATCGTTGAATTAAAACATCGTGATACAATCCCTTGATTTGCGTTCGTATATGTTTTTCCACGTATACAAATTTAGAATTAACATAGGCGAATATATCTAGATTCTCAACTCTAATAATATGTCTTGTGGCAAACGATGCACCTTTTGTTGTTTCTAGTATTAACAACTTTGGGTGTTCTGTTCTAATCAAATTATATCCGCAAGTGGACAATGTTCCCCTGGCGGTTAAAGCAAAAGTAACATCTTGTGTTGTAAGTGAATATATAGTTTCCTGGTATTCATGGTCCGCATCTACAGATTTATTTCCCGTTCCTTCATATAAGACATCATATTTGTCGAACCCACAGTTGTCAATTGGCATTGTTTCCCAAAAGGTTTGTCCGCTTATCATATCAAAACAATTTCCATCCTTAAGATTACATGATTTTCCACTGTTTAACCTTATCAGGTTAGATTCTAAGTCTACAATAGCCTCGTGGTCTTGAAGGGTTATAGAAATTGTGCCTAGAACAACTACATTTGACCATGTGCCATACGCGTCTGTATATTGCATCCCACTACATGATCCATCATTTCCAATACTTCCGGCAAAGGTTACAGCTCTAGTCACAGTATAATTTCTTTTTAACCCATCAATTACAATATTTGCTCCGAACTTAGCGGCTCCTGTATTATGCATGCGATAACATTCGTCTCGTGACAACTCGGCTATGTATTCTGCCACTCCATTATTGACAACTGAAATGTGTGAGTGCATTCCGCAATAAAAAATACTTCGCTTGACCTCGATTTTACATTGAAGTACATGTGCACTTTTGTATTCGCTCAACTGCAGAAGTTGCATATAAACGGGTGTAGTTTTTACTTGTGGGGGTGGTATATCGCAATTGCCTATTTCTAATAAAGATATAGTTGTAACATTTGGTTGGTTACTTCCGCAATCATATCCTATTAAAGCTTCTCCTTTTTGGCCTGGTTTTAATAACCATATCAGAGTCATTAGTATTATCACCGTGGTTAATCTCATGTGTAACCAGATATGAGAATGGATTGAATTAATCATTTGGCGTGATGTGTGAATACCGTAATCTATTTTCATGAACTATTTTTGATCGTTTTCCAATTTGAATTTCAATATTTCCTTTCCCTAATATTCTCAATACCTTATGGGGACCTGTATAGTGACTGCCTAGCTTCTTTGGTTTCGGTCCCTTTTGCAGAAATACATGATCTCCTATTTTGAAATTTTGCGGATTTGTCTTTTTATCATAATAATACTTAGATTTGAACTTTGCTCCAATTAAATTTTGTCTTGCTAAATCTTGAATATTATGGATTCGTGTGACTAAGTTAACTAAATAATCATTGTATGTGAGCAACCTGTCTTCACCTACAAGTGGATCGTTTGACGGCTGTCTGGCTAGTTTACCGAACACTAACTCATAAGGCGTATGCTTTGTTCCTTCATGCACGCTCGTATTATAGGAGAACATAGCTAACTCTAACCACTCATCCCATTCAGAATCATTACTGACATATTGTTTTAAGTATTCAGCTAATACATGATGGGATCTTTCAATTGAGCCATTCGATTGTGGATGGAATGCTGTGGTTCTAAATCGTTTAATACGGAATCGTTTTGCTAGCCTTCTTATAAATCCACTTAAGAAATTCCTTCCTTGGTCTGTCAAGATAGCTCTTGGAGCTCCAAATATACAAATGAATTTTTTTACAAATGCGTCGCCTATAGTTGTGGCTACGGCGTTATTCAAGGGAATTCCTAATGAATATTTAGTTAATTGATCTTGAATTGTTAAAATGTATTCGTTATTTTTATCAGTTTTAGGCAATGGTCCCACGATGTCCATAGAAATTTTATCAAATGCAGTACCGGGGGTATCAGTGATTATCATCGGACTTCTGGTTTTAACTCGGACTAATTTTTTTAATTGACATTGTAAGCATTGACGAATAAACTCTTGCACGTCCGATTTAACATTTTCCCAATAATATCTTTGTCGAATTCTATTATAAGTTTTGGTTACTCCTTTATGACCTCCTAATGCAGATGTATGAGTTTCTTCTATTATTTTAACTCGTTCAGATGGTAATGGATACTGAATTACACCATTGCAAATGATAATCTTACACAATGATCCTAGAAAAGCACTTCTGATTTCTCTGAATATGTCTATCCACATTACGTTACCAATTTCTGATGTTTTTGCTATGCTAACTGATCGCAGATTTAATTGATCTACTAACCTTCGAGACGTTTGTAATGCTTGGGTAATATTGTTTAATATAAAACCTAGTCCTTCTCTTTTACTGAGGTCTATGGGTAGAACTAAATGATAGTGATTTCCTTTACTAAATGCTTTTGCTTCTCCTGCAACTAAATTTTCCATTAATGGCAATTCCTTTCTATCATTTAATACTTTGGATCCTATATCAAGTGGGTTTCCATCGATTGAAACGAAATATGCATAATTGTCTTTTCGCATGAATAATTGGTCCTTGCAATTTATAATATTTTGATCGTGCGTTGGATTTTCAGAATCTGAGTGTTTGTCATGTAAATACTCTAAATCAGGTTGATCCATCTCATCTTCATCAGGGCTATCTACTTCCTCTTCAACTGTTTCTAACGCATTTCTTTGAATTTCAACTTCGTCAGTACCTTTATTCAGTAGTTCATCATTATCATTGTTCTTAAAATTTTCTTCATCGCTAGACGACTCACTGCTTCGATCACTGTCTAATTTGTCATTGTCGGATTCGTAACTGTCCGTCGGCACGTCTTCTATTTGGTCAACCGGGTCTGGTTCCGTATAATCTTCTGCTTTCTTTGGCCTTCCTCGCTTTTTAGGTATAGGGCCCATTTTTCCCTGGGTGTTAGCACATGTTTTAAGTTTTATTTTTCTCGGCCTACCTCTCTGCTTTGTGAATTTTGTCCTTTTACAGCTTGTCACTATAACTTTCCTCGGCCTACCTCTCTTTCGCTTCCCTGTATTATCGTTTGAATTTGTCCCTATAGTGTCAGATCGTGGCTTTCTTATTTTTGAGAGATGTATTCTTTTGCTTTTCCTTACATCTAGATGGTCTGTTACCGTAGGATTTCTCTGCAATCCTGATTGCTTATTACGCTGACTGTTATAAACTGATTCGGGTTCTTTTATTTCCTTACTCCTTGTTTGAATTACCAGTAATTTTTGTTGTTCTATTTGTCCTACGGGATTTCGTGATAACGCATCGGCATTAACGTTTATTTTTCCTGCTTTATACACAATATCAAAATCATATTCGGATAACTTCAAACGCCATTTTGTAACTCGTGAGTTTGGATTTTTAGTTGACTGAAACCAAACTAATGGTTTATGATCGGTAACTAGGGTGAATTTATGACCATAAAGATATGGTCTGAAGTGGTTTACGGCATATAATATTGCTAACGCTTCTTTTTCGTATGTGTCGTACTTCTTCTCACATTCGTTTAATACTCTCGAAGTATAAGCGATCGGTTTATCTTTGCCTATTGGTCCTTGCGACAATATTCCTCCTATAGCATATCCGGATGCATCTGTTGTAACGACAAATGGCTTGGAAAAGTCTGGATACTGTAAAACTGGTGCTTCACATAGCAGTTGTCTCAGAGTGTCAAAAGCTCTAATATGACTTTCTTCCCACACAAACGGGGTTTCTTTTTTCAAGAGGTTAGTTAGGGGCTTCGCTATTTTCGAGAATCCTTCAATAAATCTTCGGTAATATCCGGCTAATCCCAGAAATTGTCTCACATTTTTAGCATTTTTGGGGACTGGAAAAAGTCTTACTGCTTCTACCTTTTTAGGATCTGGCCTAACTCCATTTTCTCCAATTATATGACCTAAATATCCGACTTCTCTTCGTAAGAATTCACATTTATCTGGTTGCAGTTTTAAATTTGCGTCTCTCAAACGTTTCATTAACTTCCTGAATTTTATTTCATGCTCTTCTAACGAACTGGCATAGATTACGATATCATCTAAATACACGAACAATTCGATTCCTTGCAATCCAGTCAAAACTAGATCCATTAATCTTTGAAAAGTGGCAGGAGCGTTTTTTAAGCCAAATGGCATTCGATCGAATTCATAATGCCCATAAGGGGTTGAAAATGCTGTTTTATGACTATCCTGAGGATCCATTTTAATTTGGTGAAAACCAGATGCTAAATCAAATACTGAAAAATACTTAGCTCCTCCAAGTTGATCTAGAATATCTACTATATTTGGCAACGGATACGAGTCTCCTATTGTTTTATCGTTCAATGCCCTAAAGTCGAGTACCATTCTCCATCGTTTATTTCCTTGAGAATCAGGCTTTTTAGGAACAATCCATACCGGAGTATTATAAGGGGACTGCGATAATTTGACTATTCCACCATCTAACAGATCTTTTACTTGTTTATTAATTTCTTCCTTATGAATAGGTGGATATCGATACTGTTTCGTATTTATGGGTTGCTCATTTGTTGTAGGAATTCGATGTTTCAATACGTTAGTCGCTTCTAAAGTGTCTCCGGGTATATGAAATCTATCCTCGTATTCTTTTATTAAATCTTCAATATTTTCTTTTTCTTCCTCATTTAGATGCTCTAATCGCAATAATTTCCTTATCTCTTGATATCTTATTTTCGCTTTATTAGATTCAGTGGATTTTGAACTAGTAAGATATTGATTTCGAATTTTTAAAGATTCAGCGGATACAGCGGATTCAGAGGATATTGAATTAATAAAATCTTGATCTTTGATATCCATAGATTCAGAAGATTCAGAGGATTTCGAATTAACATCTTTTCGATTTTTGATTTCTTTGGATTCAGAGGATTCAGAGGATTCAGAGGATTTTGAACTAATATCTTTTCGATTTTCGATTTCGTTGGATTCAGAGGATTCAGAGGATTTTGAATTAATATCTTTTCGATTTTTGATTTCTTTAGATTCAGAGGATATGGTAATTTTTGAATTAGCAGGACATCGATCTTGAATTTGTATAGATTCAGTGGATTTAGAAGATTCAGAGGATTCAGAGGATTTGTGCGTAAGAAAGATTTCACCTAAGTGAATGTCTTCTTCGACACTTTGTTCGTCCCTTGCTAATTCGTCAAACGGATATAGTTTTAATGTAGGAATTTGTAATTCTATTTCTTCCTCTCTTGTATTATATATTGGGAGATAAGCTTTCCCTTTTTGATTTGTTAATAAACCGTGTCCTCCATACACCCCGTCTCCGATTACAAGGCGCGGAAGATACCCTTCTTTCAACTCTACGTCGTTTACTCGCACGTATATGACTGTCACTGATCTCGCGGGTACTACAATTGTTTCCTGAGTCTCGAAAGGAATCTCTATTCCTCGAAGTCCTAAATATTTCTCTTCGTAATTGATATGAGCATCGTTCTCTTGGAGAAATTCAGTTCCTAATATTCCTGCCTGCGTAATGGGGAAACTATCGGGCACCAAATGGAATGAAGCAGTACATCCTAGGACGTTCACTCTGGCCATCCCTAAGGTGGTAACAGAGTGAGCAGTGATTCCACTCAATGATAAAAGTTCCTCACGATTCACAGGGGTTGAGGATGCGACGAATTTTTCTTTTATAAGATTAGGACCGGCACCTGTGTCTAACATCATGTTTACCGGCGAGCATAAATCATTTGAAGAAATTCGGACTGAGGGAGCTCGATTTTCTCGACTTAGATTAACTGCAGCATCGCGAATTATTGGCTTTCGATTTCTTGTGCTTCGATCATCATGGCTGGGCGCGAATGGGATTTCGTAGCCTCCCGTGATGCGCCCGCCCTCGGGAGAGCATTCTCGTTTCCCTGGCGTTTCTCATTTTCTTGTTGAAATTTGGAATTGTTATATTGCCTTTTCCGACATTCATCTATCGTGTGACCCGTGTATTTACAATAGCGGCAAACTTTTGATGGATCTCGATTCGTAAAATTTGGTTGGAATTGCGAGGGTCTACTATTAGTTCTTTCGGGAAAATTAAATTTCCGTAATGGATTTCTGTTAAAATCTCGTTTTTGATAATTATCTCGTGGTTGGTATCCTCTGTTTTCCCTTTTTACGTTCTCAATAGGCCTATAATGCCAACAAGCAGTAGCAATATGACCGGGTTTCTTACAAATTTGACATTTTAAAACCTGATCTTCAACAAAATGAACCTTTCCTTGATTTTGGTTGGTCATAGAATTAGCTTCTCGGTTCTCGCGGTATTCTTTCATCCTTAACTGTTTTCGAGCATCGGCACGCTTGTCTAATACTTTTTCTATTTCTATAGCTTTTATTCCTGCTTCGGTAAGATCTTTAACACGTCCTAATCTATGTTCTATTTCTGGTTTTAGCCCGTTTATAAAACTTTCTAATATTTCTTCTTCTATTGTTTCCCTGAAAGACTCGTCAACTTGATTTTCCTCACTTGCTACCTTCTTCGCGTTAATGATTCTGTTTCCTATTTTTCGAGCACGATTCATAAATGCCACTACACTTTCATTATCTCCTTGATACAATCGTCCTAATTCGTGACGCACTTCGTTCACTGTTTCTCGCGGTGCAAATACGGCTTTTAACCTTTTAATCAATTCATTCATTTTATAGAATTTCTTTCCTTGAACTACATCGTGTGCTTCTCCCTTTAATTTGGTACGCACTAAAGTGACTAAATTGGTTTCGGCGGATTCGGGTAGCATTTCGGCAGCTTCCTCACATCCCGCAACGAATTGAGAGAACGGAATATTAAACCCATCATATCGCGGCACTACTTCAACGGCGTCTTTAAGGGAAACTAACTGACTACTTCCCAACATTGTAGGAGAGGTTATAGGTGCGATTGATACAGGGTTTTCGGTATGTTCTGGTTTAGGTTCTAGATTTGGTTTAATAAGTGAGTGTGAAAGGGAACCTGGAGGTGATCGTGGAAGTACCTTACTGGGTTTGAATGATTCTGGTTCAATTGTGTCTAATGGAACAAAATTTGGTTTGGGCTGAAGGAATTCTTTCATAAAACTCGAATCCAGACCGGGTGATTTAGGAGTGCTAGTAGAAGGTTGTTCAGTATCGGATGTACGCACGGGAGTATGTTGCGTTGTCATGACCCTTCAATTCAACGGGTGGTAAAGTAACATCATATCCCACCGCTGTCACCAAAAATTTAATATATACATATGTGACATCCAATTGACGATTGCACCCGATCGGTATAGTGGTAGTTGGAGGACCGGTGAACTTCACCCTATTGAGTATATTTACAACGCTTACTACCTCCGACGGAAGATCGCATGCAATCGGTAAGGTAGTAATGGGAAGTCAGATACACTCCACACCACTGGCGAGTATTTATAAGCAATGGGCAACGTCAGGAGGATGGTCACGATGGCCTGTTTAGGGTCTAACCTTTCGGAAATTTACCCGGGATCGGCCAGTTACTTACACCCTGTGTCGTTGATGGTCATGAGACTGATTGTGCAGAACGAATTGTTACCGACGGTGGTTAGAATTTAAATCCAGAATTTGAATTTATTGAGACAATGAAGAAACTGAACCTCTACTTAGGATACGGTGCACTTGATTGGGAATTAGGAATTTATATATCTTGGATGAGGACAAACGCTGGTATGGGCTTAACGGAAGATTGATAGAAGAGAATTGCACAACAGGTTGAGTTCGGATAAGAACAGATTTGACAATATATTTCTATTTAAATGTAAAATAAAGTAACTTACGTTTGACAAAATGGGTTGCCGATATGTTGCTCAATGATTGAATACGAGTTTGGAATAAGCGACAAAAGACTTAGAAAGGTTTAAAGAATTAGAAGTTGAGTATGGAATTTGAACTTAGAAATTTTCCTTGAGTTGAACTCTTAAAGAATTATTTTCTTTGTCATCTGACTGAACCTTTACTTCCGACTTCTGACTTGACTCTATGATTGTTGACCCGAAAACTGCTCTCGATCGAACTGATCTTCTCTTTTAATTAACCTATGACTCCTTGATCACTAGGTGGGGGTTCTCCTCTGATTTTTGACCTTCCATTTGTCTTTTGTGACCTTTTCCTCATACCATAGCTATTCGGACCACACACATAGCGCGTGATCACTGGTTTGTTTATGCTATGATTTCTATAAGACGCACATATCTTATTTGTCGCAGAGGTGCTAAGGATAGCTGTCAACGCGTTTTCTTAAGGTAGTGACAGATTGACATTATTCTTGGAAATTAATATTTAGATTATCGGTTGTCATGAGTGATGAAGATGGCACTAATATAATGCGTAACATCAGACGAAATGTAGGTTAGAAAACATGAAATGTGACCGGAGGTTCTCATCCGGACGTAACACCTGCTTTTGAAGGGTAGAAACTGGGTGAAATTCACTCTTAAAAATTTTTGTCATGCGCCATAGCGAATTGTCGTTAGGATTTAATTTGTTCAGTTTTTTAGTCCAGCTACTATTTCTGAATTTTGCGATTTGTGCTCTAATTGCGTTGGTACGTTGATTTACATTTACTTTAAGTTCCTTGATTCTAGTTCTTTGCCATATTTTCCGTATACTATTTCTTGCTGTGATCATATTTAGAATATATTCCGGTAATCTCTCTTGAGCTTCTTAGGCAGTTATGATGGGTATCGATTTTTCTATACAATATTGTATTTTACTAGTGAGTCTTTGTACTTCTTGATCAATACTATTGGTGGCAGTGATATTATAGTTAATTTCGATTTTATTGTTTAATAAATTTGTGAAACTATTCCAGTCCGTCTTACAATAGTCGTACTGTAGTCTTTTACTTTGGACGTTACGCTGGGATGATAGGCACATGGTAACAGGGTTGTGATCGGAGTTTAATTCTTGGAGTACTTCTATATTCGATATATTACTAATATTTTTATTTATAGCTAAGTCGATTGTTGTCGGCGTCATTCCATTATGAGGGAACTGCGTTGGCTCATTAGGGAATAGCACCGTACAATTATTTAGTTGCACATAATTAAGTAGGACTGTACCTCTTTTATTACTTCTATTATTGTTCCATGTGGGATGCCTCGCGTTTAGGTCACCAACCAACAATACCTTGTTTCCAACGCTAAGAAGATTATCAAGATTATTATTCGTAAATATTTTATTTGGGCTGCAATACGCACAAATTATATGTATATTACTTTCTAGTTTAACACAGAGATTTTCTATAGGAGAGGTGCCCTTAATTTGTACTTCTTTATAGGGAATGTTATTTCTGATCAGGATGGCAACCCCCCCCAGCTGCACTAGTCTTGTCTACTCTAATAACTTTGTACTGTTTAATTTTTAGTTTGAGCGTATTGTCGTACCTTGTTTCATTAAGTATCATGATATCTACTTTAAATCTATTTAGGAACTCAATTAATTCTCCTACTTTATTTCGGAGGCCTTCTGCATTCCAACTGCAGATTGTTATTTTATCAGTCATCGAGATTATCACAGAATGTTAGAAATACTTGGAATTTTTCGCCTTCTGATTGGCATTCTAATAATTGTGCTTTTAGTTCTCGAACGGCTATTATCATTTTCTTTATGTTAAATATGTTATTTAAATCTTTCATTTCTTTGGTTAATTGTAATAGTTCTGATATGTTACTCGTACTACCACCTGTGTGTTCTCTCGGGGATGCACGTGTTGCGTATGTGTTTTGGTTTGGTGCTGTTGTCCCATATGCACGCGTTGCGTATGTGCTTTGAATTGGTAGTGATGTCCCATGTGGTGCAGGTTTCTTGGTTGGAAGAGATGGAAATTGTTTGTTGTCATCTTTTTTAGGCGGCTGTTGTTGGTTTCTTGATAGTGTGTGTGTTGTTGATAGTTTGTTTTTCTGGTTTCTCGCTGTGGATCTCGATTCGACCAGCTCCAATCGGGCCTTGTATGCAACACAGCATGTAGCATTAGCAGGGTGGTCCTCTCCGCAGTTTACGCACTTGGCTGGTACGGTTGGAGGTTTTTTGCAGTCCTTTGTTAGGTGTTCTCCGGCACATTTTAGGCAGGCCGGTCTGGCGTAACAGTTACTTGCGGCATGGCCCCATGCCTGGCATCTGTGGCACTGAGAGATTCTTCTCTTGTTTATGAAGTTGTCCCACGTGATTTTCGTATATCCTAGATAGCTTATTTCTTGTTGTATTTGCTTGAGTTTGATGCTTTCATTAAACGTAATCATGTACATTGGCTGTTTTGTGTTTTTCATTGGGTTTATATTGTGCACCTTGTAACTGAGAGACTCAAGTTCGGTTTTTAAATCTTGCAAATCTGTGTTTTTATGCAATCCTCTTATTACGAAGGTGCACATTTTAGCCTGTTTATTGGTGTATGTATGAAACTGGTATTCGTTCCTTTCCCAAATGCTTTTCAATTTTTCAAACTCTGCTTTATTCGATGTAAACACTTCCGTGAAGTCTTTGTGATACTTCACGTGGAATTTTTCCTGGAGGATGTCTTTCAGTACTTCCACAAACTTTGCGTGCGACTCCACTATTTCATGAATGACTAGTGGAGGGGGCTTCTTTGTCTTAGTGCTGCGCGTTCTGCTTGGTCCTTTGTCCTTCGGAGGCGCCAGGCTTGGGTCTTCGTTCGTCTCCATGTCGGAGGCCTCATCTTCTTCTTCCTCATCCGATAGGGCGGAGAATCGGTTTTCAATTGCGATGCCACTATTTTATAGAGCTCATGTCTATGTTATTTATTTTTCTTTTTTTAGTGATGAATACATCTTTAAATTCATTCGTCGTTAGTTTCCCATTAAGGGTTTCTTCAGGACTTTTGGGTGGCTCTTAACCCACAATGATTATTATATATTATTGTATTTTGTTATATTAATGATTCTTTGATAATACAATGTTTTACCGCAATGTATCTTTGTTTTAAGAGGTATTGTTCTATTTAGTATTTCACTCATTCGTGAGATTTCAAAAGCACCGCACTGCACCGCACTGAACACCTCCGCTCCGTACTACGGTCCGCACGAGACTGGACGAGAACTGGTGTATTCAACGTGGTATGGACCTTGCCGATAAAATGAATTTTAATATTTAAAATCTTTGTTACACTGTTTAGAATTTTTACATTTAGGGTGGTACTTAACATAACGAGAATTAAAGAAATATCTATATTTGTTAATTTAAAACTTATAACGTATTTCTAGTCGTCATATCTGTGAAGGGCAGAAGGAATTGTTACGCAATAGCATTTCGTAATAATCATGTAATTGATGAAATTCTTTATATTTTGTTATTTATATGAATTCTTCGACGCTTACAAGGCTTTTTTGAGTACGATTAGACAGAAAAATTTAAAAGAACAAAAAAGTGCCAAGGACACGCGGTGTTCCCAAGCGGTCACCCATCCAAGTACTGACCGCGCCCAATGTTGCTTAACTTCAGTGATCGGACGAGAACTGGTGTATTCAACGTGGTATGGACCTTGCCGAAAGAATAAATTTTAATATTTAAAATCTTTGTTACACTGTTTAGAATTTTTATATTTAGGGTGGTACTTAACATAATGAGAAGTAAAGAAATATCTATATTTGTTAATTTAAAACTTATAACGTATTTCTAGTCGCCATATCTGTGAAGGGCAGAAGGAATTGTTACGCAATAGCATTTCGTAATAATCATGTAATTGATGAAATTCTTTATATTTTGTTATTTATATGAATTCTTCGACGCTTACAAGGCTTTTTTGAGTACGATTAGACAGAAAAATTTAAAAGAACAAAAAAGTGCCAAGGACACGCGGTGTTCCCAAGCGGTCACCCATCCAAGTACTGACCGCGCCCTATGTTGCTTAACTTCAGTGATCGGACGAGAACTTTTTTCTTTTTTTTTATTTATTAACATTTACATTTCCAACATATAAATATATTTTAAATACTGCTTTGAGCGTAGTTCCTTCTTAAATTAAGACTAACCTACGATTATTATAAGATCGCATTAATTATTTATTAATTTGTGCAGGTGTGTTTCTTGATCCCAGGTTTGTTTAATTTTTGCTCTGATATGATTTAATATAGGAAAAACAAATTGAAAAAACCTAATTATGAAAATGGACGAGAACTGGTGTATTCAACGTGGTATGGACCTTGCCGTTAGAAAACACTTACGTCTTACGTACAATCATCTTTAGTTATGGTACATATTCATCTGTGTTTATACACACGAAATTGTATAGATATTCAGTTCGATTAGATTTTACTTAAATAATAACAACAATATAATTCATGTCACCACAGATTAATATTTTTATATTCGTCTTAAATTATTTCTAAAATGTGCTCAAACTACATTAATCGATGGAGATCGGTAGATTTTCCCGGTGTTTAGAGAACGGGAAAATCGAAGAGACCATATTTACGTGGCCGCACTAGCGGGAAGCAAAAATTCAAATTTCATTTCCCTCTCATTTAAAATTAACAACGAAAAAGTACTCCATGAAGCCATTTTTCCTTCCCTAGAAGCCCTAAGATTGTGTTACGTACATAACATTATTATAATTGTTCGTTTTTATATTTTTTTTCCGTAATTTCCGGGTGAAATAAGCTGTTTCACATTTTTCTCATTTTTCAGACGCTTTTAGGGTGTCTGAAAGTTTTGTAGTTCCCTTTCCGGCCACCCATTAAGTCTAATGCTATGCTAGTGGCGCTACTATCGCCATCACTTCGAAATTACAAAAATAAGTTTTAACTATTTATAAGGCATATTTGTGTGCAAACTCTGACGGAAAAATTCTAAAAAAAAAAGAATGAACACAAATGTAACGAAATACACCATAATTTAAGTCAAATATTTTAATCTATCAAACACGTCAAATGCTGGCGCACGCCGGAGCCATGGCCAGAATCATCGCGCGCCACTCGTTAAAAATGCCAAAAAAAACGTGTTTGTGGTGTGTACGGCACTTTATAGTGTTTGTTGATGTTTGCGGAAATATGACAGCTGCCAGGAGCAGCCAGGAGCGTGCTAGGCAGTTTTTAGGATATTATTCCTTGAAAAAATTTAGACAATTTCGACGGATATATATCAGATAAAATTTGTCCAAATATGGAAATGAGTGAATGTATAAAAATATTAAATCTTCAACACGCGTGCAGTATAATTAAATGCACAATTATTGTAATGATATATAAAACTGTTTAATTGCACAGTAAGTTAGAAATTATTATCAAGATTGGAACATTCAACAAAAAGAAGTGATATACCCCCAAAAAACATTTTCAATGTAAAGTTGCGTGTTTAGAGATCGAGTGACTCTCATATAAGCCTGCAAGTTGTCAACAAAAAGAAGTGATATCGCAAACACTGCAATAAGGAGTTGAGACACAATTTTGATGGCATTCCGAAAATATCTGCATACACGGACAGAAAATCATGGGACACAGTGATTCTATATATTCGAAGCTGTTCAATTTCGAGGTCGTCTGTGCATTTTTCCGGCGTGTTTAGATCGTCGTTCTACGCCATAGTATAGAATCAATATCACACTGTGTCCCATGATTTTCTGTCCGTGTATGCAGATATTTTCGGAATGCCATCAAAATTGTGTCTCAACTCCTTATTGCAGTGTTTGCGATATCACTTCTTTTTGTTGACAACTTGCAGGCTTATATGAGAGTCACTCGATCTCTAAACACGCAACTTTACATTGAAAATGTTTTTTGGGGGTATTTTATATTCAAAGAAGCATCTTAGCTTGCGGATAGGCATGTCGATCTGCTATCGACTATTCGAAAAATCGACTCCTTGGGGAAATAGAATCGATTTTTCAGATCGATCTGAAACACTGGATGATTCGGTGAATCAATCCCAGAACTCTAAGAATCGGATCGATTCACATTACAGGCAATTCACTATATAGTAAAAAGATTTTTATTAAGGGCATATTTCGTAATTGAACCACGGTTGCAGTTTTTAAATTTCAGCTAATTGCAGCGATTGATTTCGACTGGTAAAAAAATCAATGGATGTCATTGGCTGAAATTCAATAATTGCAACCGTGATTCAATTATGGAATATTCCTTAAGGAGGTACTGTCGATGCATGCCAGTCAACTGATCAACTATCGAATCAATTCCATAAATCGATTAAGACTAACAGGACTTTCTACGAAATTATTCACATTAAGTATAGAAATTTGTTTGTAGGTGTTTATCTTTGTGAAATTAGCGTATTTTTACAAATATATGTAAGAATCATACTTTCATCTGACTTTCCTTCATTTGCGATTACTCTTTGGAACACCCGGTAAGGTCACTTTTCTATAGTTTGTATCGAATCCTGAAATATTCACGAATCCGCTTTAAAGTTCACTTTAAATATAATAGTTTCTCATACAAAGTCGAAATTCAATCTCTATGACCCTTGAGTCCATGTATAAAGTTTCGTTTTTAATATTACTTTTCTTAACATTTTCAGGGGTGACCTACCTTCAAATTTTGCAATTGAGTTCGGAATTGTTTAATTTATACTCTATAAAAGTTTCAGACGTGAAAATCCAAGTAGGTAGTTTCGACAGGACGTCCTTAAGATGTGTGTATGCTATTTTGGAACGCATCCTTATGTCATTCAGATGGCGTTATTAATCATTCTAACGGTAATGGTAACGGAGATCAAAGATTTTGTTCTGTTTTTTTCGTATTTTTTTGTTCTTTGAAGAAAAAAAGAAAGACGTAAATAACGTTTCTTATTTTTCCAGTTCAATTATGCTATAATTATGTACAGTGAACAGGGTTTTAAATAATCGACTACAGAATCGATTAATGGCAAATCGATCTTTCAATCTCGATTTAATTAAGAATCGATTTTGTTGCGTTCAATTTTTTTTTCAGGAAGAATCGACAACGCTACTTCCAAGTTGCAACAAAATGATCCTTTAAATATAATTGATTGTTTCCACTAAGAAATTAAACAGGTTTCAAAATCGAACAAAAATCAACATATTGCGTTTTCTCACTCAGCCTAGTATAGGTCAACCGCGTTCAATGAATCTACATATTATTTATGACGAGTGAACCCTGTCTGAAACTGATGCCATTGATTACCGTATCCACCACAAAACAGTTTGCCTTTTTCAACCTTTTAATGTTAAGTGGAAACTTAATTCATTGAGACACAAGATAATCGGAATAACACGTAAACTGAACCCCTTGTCAAAGCCATCAGGAAAATATAGAAAGTAATTCAGTATTTTACATGTATTAATATCATACATGAGATAAAAAACAAATATGAACTTCAACGACTATCAGAATCCAAGACTAAACCTTCGAGTTTAATAGACAAACATAAATCATGGAAGTCACCAAAAATACTGTTGCAAAATTAATTCTATAGGTATTAGGTGTATTATTACATGAACGGAAACCATAATATCACTGAAGTCTTGATTGGTGGAAGAGGTGAAGAATTAAAATTAACTAGTGCATATTATGGTAAAACGGTTTGCTCCATTTACGTATTGAAAAAGTTTGTGGCCCTGAAAAGGGCCCTTTTTTGTGTATGAACAGTAGCTGAGAATCGGAGAAATAAATTAACCACCAAAACCGTAGAGAGTGCGACCTTGACGCTTCAGCGCATAGACCACGTCCATGGCAGTGACGGTCTTCCTCTTGGCATGCTCGGTGTACGTAACTGCATCACGGATGACATTTTCCAGAAAGACTTTAAGAACACCACGGGATTCTTCGTAAATCAGGCCAGAGATGCGTTTAACACCGCCTCGGCGAGCCAAACGGCGAATAGCAGGCTTCGTGATTCCCTGGATGTTGTCACGCAGAACTTTCCTGTGACGCTTCGCTCCTCCCTTTCCCAAACCTTTTCCTCCCTTGCCTCGGCCAGTCATTTTCACCAACGAAATTCAACAGGTACTCTCCCGAAGAAATATTCGGTAGAACTGATGTAGCCGTTAGGATTTGAGGGGTATTTATCCTTGCTGCCGTGCGTATCCCCACCACTTACCGACTGGCCAATGAGCGTCGAGCTCAACAATCGGACGAGTCTATAAGTCATTGACTAAAATTGCCGCTCTCATACTAGTGATGGGCGATACAGCTCTAAAGTATCGATACAGCGTATCGATACGTATCGGAGTCTTTAGTATCGATACATCCAATATTTTGCTGGAATTGTATCGATACCAACAATATCAGTGAATTATTATATCAATTTTTCTAAACCATGTATGTACTATTACATACTAACATACAGCGCGAATTCCTAAAGTGCGATATTATTAAGTTAATACACTTTGTATTTTTTTTTCAATAAGTAGGGCGTACAATATTTTTTTGAATCATTTGTATTTTATATACTCTGTATCTTTCTTCATACAATATATTATACATCACTTTACATATAATATGTATTTTATATCACTTACATACTTTCTAATGTGTATACTTTGTAGTACGTATCTGTATATCTCTAGGAACATGGAGGAACTTGGAGTCAATTTTTGATCAGATCAATCTTAATACACAAAATGCCCATGTGTAGAAGCATATACAAATACATTAGGTATTCTAACTATTTATGATACTTACCTCTTAACTCGAGTATTGCGGCCGTTTACGTTTACAGTCGCACTATGGGCGCACTTGGCACTTGAAAAGCCGTTATATTGTATCAAAAATCAAATACCAATGGCCATGTATACACCGAACCGACTTGATGCAAACCGAGTACCGAAACCATCAATCAACGGATAAGATTTAGTAAGTTTCCCTCGGAGCCCTGAACATGATTGGTTGTTTCGGTCTTTGGTTCGTATCAAATTGGCTCGGTGTATACATGGACTACGTTTCCACTGGAACAGAGTTCAAACGGGGTACGCCAATCAGGAACGAGGTTTGAGAAGAATATAGGGAATTTCTTTTCAAATATTATTCCCGATTGGCTAACCCCAGTTTACTCTGCCCCGGTGGAGTCATGGCCAATATTGACCTCCATGTATCGATATCCTGAAATATTGTTACGTGCAGTATCGATACAAAATATCGATATCTGAGTTCGAAAGTATCGATACCGAGACTATCGATACTGTATCGCCCATCACTATCTCATACTGCGTTTGCATCTTAAGCTGCAAAGTTCTATCGACGCTCACAGTGAAAAAATATTAGCTGAACATGGCTCGTACGAAACAAACTGCTCGCAAGTCAACTGGAGGAAAGGCTCCTCGAAAACAATTGGCTACGAAAGCCGCACGTAAAAGTGCACCAGCTACCGGAGGAGTTAAGAAGCCTCATCGCTACAGACCAGGAACCGTCGCTCTGCGTGAGATTCGTCGCTATCAGAAGAGCACGGAGCTTCTTATTCGCAAACTGCCCTTCCAGCGATTGGTCCGCGAGATCGCTCAGGACTTCAAGACGGACCTTCGCTTCCAGAGTTCCGCTGTGATGGCACTTCAAGAAGCTAGCGAGGCTTATCTCGTCGGCCTCTTCGAAGACACCAACTTGTGTGCCATCCACGCCAAGCGCGTCACCATCATGCCAAAGGACATCCAGTTGGCTCGCCGTATTCGTGGAGAACGTGCCTAAATACCGAAGGCTTATGAAATAAAACCGGTCCTTTTCAGGACCAACACTCTGTTATTTCGAGGAACATGCACATCCGTTTATACTCTCAAAGGCGTTTCTGAATTCAATCCAAACATGCCCACTTACATAAACTTTACTATACTTCAGAAAACATAGAAACTCTTATTTAATATTTTCTTTCTGCAGTAAATGTTGTTTTTACTCTACTAACATTTATGAGGCCTGATTGATTCCACGCGAATCAATATTTTAGAACTACTAACCTGTAATTCAAATAGCATAATCGGAATGTTTTCCCTAGTATTCATAACTCTAGCAAGAGAAATTGTGTAATAGCGGAAACATTTATTTTCTTTAATTTAGAGATTTTAAGGTTCATTCATTGATAAGTAATTGTCAAGTTCTTTTCCTACTTTAGTAACGATGTTACGTTAACAAACTTAACATTTGTAGTTGTAGAGTCTCTGTTGGTCAATCGTATTTTTTACAGAATATTCTTCACTGCATACGTTAGCCTTAAGGTAGGTGTCGCGCGAGTCATATCCACAAATCTACTCCAAAAAAAGAATAGAAAAATTTAATATCTATCATAATATTGCAATGAAATATCCTTTGAAAAATACATTGAAGGTTACTAAATAACGTAGATAAATTATGAAGGTTTAAATTAATTCTATTTTGCTTTTATTATTCGTTAAAATAAGTTCGAAATAGATATACTATATACTGGATATAGATTTCATGTAAGGATGAAAAATTCATTAGGGAGATATACCGGAATGCTGAAGCTAACGTAAGAACTTTTTGTGGTCCTAAAAAGGACCGGTTTTCGGATATTCGTAATTCAGCCAAGTAGCTTTACTTGGAACTGGTGTACTTGGTGACAGCTTTGGTTCCTTCACTGACAGCGTGCTTAGCCAGTTCTCCTGGTAGGAGCAGCCTCACAGCTGTTTGTACTTCTCGAGAGGTGATGGTGGAACGTTTGTTGTAATGAGCTAATCGGGAAGCTTCGGCGGCGATGCGCTCGAAGATGTCGTTGACGAAGCTGTTCATGATGCTCATAGCTTTACTCGAGACTCCAGTATCGGGATGGACTTGCTTCAGCACCTTGTAGATGTAGATGGCATAGCTTTCCTTCCTCTTGCGTTTCTTCTTCTTGTCGGTCTTGCTGATATTTTTCTGGGCCTTCCCAGCTTTCTTCACTGCCTTTCCGGTTGCTTTGGGTGGCATGATGTTTCTAGCAGTTTATTATCGATAAAACGGAGTGGTACGAAAGGTTCAGTGAATGTGCTGAATCCTCGTCTGGGCACGCGTTTTATGGAATAGCAGGACCATGGGCGCACCAATCAGACGGTAGTGCTTGCACGCGACAGTGAGAAGCAACGGGATTGGAGCGCAGGAAGCGCCCTCTTTGTTACATAAAACGTTCAGCCTTCTATGCACTCTGAACTCTCCGGATTGGCCACAGCACAGTCCAACAACTTGCAAGACTAACAAATCACATCAGTACAAATTTCAATATCAATAAATCAACAGCGGTAGCCTTACTAGACATAGAGAAAGCTTTTGACACCGTTTGGCACAAAGGACTAATTTTCAAGCTAGATACTCTCAACATCCCGCGTTATCTAATTAAAATCATTCAACCACAACAGAACATTCACGGTCCAGGCTAATGGAGAACAATCCTTGAAACAAAACATAGTAGCAGGAGTACCACAAGGCTCAATCCTGGGTCCAGTCCTTTTTCTATACTATATTAATGACATACCAAAAACACTTAAAACACAAATAGCGCTATTCGCTGATGACACCGCAGTCTACTCTAGCTCATGGAGCAATAAGGTAGCGCAAACTAATGTCCAAAAACACATCGAGCTCATCACAGAACACTTTGCCAATTGGAAAATTAAAATTAACGAAACAAAAACAGAATTGGTTATATACACCAGAAAGGGGATTAAGAGCAAAGAAACCATATCCCCATTTTATGTAAACAACGCACACATACAACCCAAAAGGGTGGCAAAATACTTGGGGGTATTACTAGATGATAAGTTAAACTACACAGCACACACACACAACATATGCACCAAAGTACAAAAAATAAAAGGTATGCTCCACTCCCTATTGTGCAAGAAAAGCGTACTTAGTATTAAAAACAAACTACTATTATATAAGGCAATCATTAAACCTGTGATATTGTACGCAGCACCAATATGGAGTAATACCTGTAAAACTAATATTAAAAAACTACAAACCATCCAAAACAAAACACTCCGATCCATCAGTAAAGCGGAATGGTACATAACGAACCTAGAAATAAGAAAACAGACTAACATAAAAGACATCCTTGACGAAATACGCGAGCGAACAAAACAGTTTTATAATGAACAAATAAAAAACCTTCCAATACTAAATGATATTGGATCGATCAATAAACATAATGCACCATTTAAAATTAAATATAAACTACCGCATCACCTTATTATGCACTAAGATAAATCTGTACATACCTGTATATATATATATATATTAGGGTGTTTCAAAAAAAAAAAAAAATTTTTTTTTTTACTAAGGGTGTTGAAAAATTGATAGTACATCTAAAAACAAAAATTTTGGTGCCTATTAGAGCCCTTAATATTAATATTAAGGTTTGCCTCTATTCATTTGTTGTTTTTCCATTTAAATAACACGTAAAAATTTGTTTTTGATTTTCGAATTTTTGTAACTTTGGACTGGTTGGTTTGCGTAACACCCAAGCGAGAGGATTTATAGGAAATTTCACGCTCTACAAAAAACGTCTGAAGGACAAAGTTCCTCAGATCAACCGTTTCAAAGATATCAGCGATTAAAAGTAACACTAATCAAAAATTTCAAATATTTTTCAATAAAACTACAAAAAAATATCATTTGCCATGTTTATATTATTTTTTATGTTAAATCACTAAAATTCTGTTAACCTGAGATTGGAAACTTTTTTTTTTTACTAATTAATTCAATACTTAACTCACAAAAAGCACAAATACATAAATATAGAGGTTGAAAATATCAAATAAATGATTTTTGGGTCTCTTTTATAATAAATTTCTTTTTTTTTTACTAAATACTAAGAAATTTTATTGAACAATTAATTCTTTATAACAAAAAACAATATTAACAACTTGTTATAAAAATTTTTTGACTTGAAAATATTACAGTTTTATAAGATTACTTTTATTGCAATTAGGATATCGTTTTCTATGTTCTGTCACAACTTGCAACAAATATTGAAGCTGTTCTTCATCTTTCGTTAAGCATCGATTATACTGCTCTATTAATGCCACGCCGCGTTCTGCTACATCATTCACAACTTGAAGTTTCCCAAAATACTCCAAGTTTTCTAAGAAATTCGGATTCTTTTTTTTGTTGAGATTTTGACTTTTTCTTCTTACGGTTTTTTTGTAAATTCCTCCATCGATTGTGATTTGAGGTTAGTTTTAAAAAAGCAGATTTTTTCTCTCTTGTCGGGATTTGTGCCGCACACCAAATTTCAAAAACTTTGTCGATAGTGATTGAAATGCTTTCTTTAACTGAAAAAGTTTTCGTTTCAAGATAATAAAATAAAAGTGACATGACCTCTTTCAGAGAGGGTAATTTTTTTCCAATTAATTCAGTTAACACATCACCAATCAAGTACACTGTTTTCACCATTATGGCCACAAAATTTGTAACTAATATATTTCAACTAATTAAATTAATAATATAACGGATTAAAAAAAACAATCAGTATCAATGAAGAAAGACAATGACGAGAAGATATAAGAAAGCGTTGAGAGCAGAGTAACTAAATGAAGTTATGAAAGGGAACCAAAAATCATTTATTTGACATATTTTACCTTTATATTCATGTATTTGTGCTTTTTGTGAGTTAAGTATTGAAATAATTAGTAAAAAAAAAGTTTCCAATCTCAGGTTAACAGAATTTTAGTGATTTAACATAAAAAATAATATAAACATGGCAAATGATATTTTTTTGCAGTTTTATTGAAAAATATTTGAAATTTTTGATTAGTGTTACTTTTAATCGCTGATATCTTTGAAACGGTTGATCTGAGGAACTTTGTCCTTCAGACGTTTTTTGTAGAGCGTGAAATTTCCTATAAATCCTCTCGCTTGGGTGTTACGCAAACCAACCAGTCCAAAGTTACAAAAATTCGAAAATCAAAAACAAATTTTTACGTGTTATTTAAATGGAAAAACAACAAATGAATAGAGGCAAACCTTAATATTAATATTAAGGGCTCTAATAGGCACCAAAATTTTTGTTTTTAGATGTACTATCAATTTTTCAACACCCTTAGAAAAAAAAAAAATTTTTTTTTTTTTTTGAAACACCCTAATATATATATATATATATATATATATATATATATATATCTAGTTATAATTATATTTTTAGGCACTTAGGATTAAGAAAAAACCAAAAATTATTGGGATTTTTTTCAAATTTTTACCCAAAGCCAAATAAGGAACAATAAAGAACCAAAAATTAAATAACTCGTGATACTACATAAATAAGCTAGTAAAGTTCGATAGAATAGGAATAGCTATAAGAAATAATATGTAAACCAAATAACATTTATTAGTGTAAAAAAAAAATTTATTGAATAAAGAACTACTGAATCTGAAAAAAAAAATGCACTCTGAACTCTGACGCCTCGCGTGGCAGTGGTTACTTTATCGTTATGCGTTTTTTGCCTGTGTCCAGACGTGTAAAGACCGTGGTCAGGATATTCTAAAAATGATTTTCATAAGGGAAATGTTTAATACGATAAATGTTAAGTGTCGTGTATTTTCATTATCCTTTGAATTATGTTTTTTTTTAGTATAATGGAGGTGAAATAGTGGATATTGATGATCCTCTAGTAATCAACGTTACTGTCCCTGACAATTACGTTCCTGGGAAGATCATTTATGATGAATTTATTAACACTGTTCCTACCGACACTTCACGTATACCTATTCCTACCGCGGCCGGTCAAATGACCGGTCTTTCACAACTTATATTTTTCAATATTGAATGCAGACCAATAGCCAGCTTACCAGTATAAAAATATATTTTCTTTTATTCAAGAGTACATAATCTACATTTTATTCTTTTTCGTCGCATTTTTTACAAATGGGCTATACTGGTTTGAATTCGTGAGAAGACGTCTATACTGTGACAAGAGTCCCTAACCAGACACAGGGTATCCGAGCGAGCACTACTTCGCTGCCGCGCCACTAGGTAGCCAAGGCAACTCGCATGTAAAAACGTATTACCGGGTAAATAATAAATCCGTCGAGTTTGCAGTTTTTGTCTTCTTCGCGATCCATATATACTTTTGTATCCTGCATCTTGTATCCTGCATCTAATATCCAGCTTCTCTCATCCGAGTGAGAACCATTTTTTGGATCACACCGTCCGTTGAGGACTCTGTGGTTCTAGATTCACTTAGAAGTGCCGTAAACCATTTTCTGAAAGGCACTTCTCGGATAAAATCGTGCCACAACTACATTACCTTTCGTTTGTAACGACTTTATAGTTTTGGCATTGAGTCTTAGAGAGAAACTATTACAAAAATGTATAAATCGTACTACCGGTCAAATGACCGGTCGTGGTAGGTAAGACAGACTACAAATTTTTCTCAGAAAATAAACAATAAAAAAATAAGTGAATATTAAAAAATGTATCATACATATGTCGGAGTGTAGCGTGTTATTATTGTTGTTATTATTGTTATTCGGTGAGAGTGTTTGCGATCCGACCCTATATGGTTTGGGGTGCTACCTGACGGACACCGGGTGTGCTCGCGGTCGTGGGATGTAAACACCCAATCTAATGATAGGGGTGGGGACCTTCAGGATATAAGGTGGATAGATTGACGGGGGAGTCAGTTTTTAGTTTTGATTTGAGAGAAGAGCTCTGTGTGACCGCGAGTTTGTCGAAAGTTCGAAGATGGAGCCTTTTTCTCCGACACATATATATGAGGAAAACTCGTAAAGTTTAAAGGCGATTCACTTACGTTAAATGTAGGAAATTCCAATTGAAAATTTAAAAACGGTCATTTGACTGGTCTTGGTAGGAATAGTGTTAAGGATTGTGTGAGGTGCATGATGGATTTTCACGCAAAAATATTGAGATAATACATATATCCATCATATGCCTTTCTTAGACTCAGCCTAAATATTAGGTATCCGGTTTTCAGATATCTATAGTAGGTCCACGAGTTCGGTGTGGTTTTTTGACAGATCGAAAACTATGAAATCCCTAGCCTGCAACACGTGCTTTCATGAGGCCTGCACCAGTAATTTCTTCTAAAATCATGTCATGCTTTAAGTTATACTTTTGCTCTTGTATAATAAGAAGAATAAGATATAATTACACATCAAACTGCTGCATAATTGTTTGATATAATGAAATTGCGGTATTAATATTACGGAAATATTTTCTACCAGTAATGTTGGCAGTAATAGAATGACTGCAAAGAAAATCCAGTGCCGTCTCTGGCTGTGGTAGCCATATGACACATGTATGTTCCATGTTCATGAATGCATATAATTTCGTCCACAGCATGAAGTAGTAACTTTAAAAAAATGGTTTCTAATAAAAATATGATTAGTATATCATAGAATATGTAGGAGAAAGTTTCTAGGAAACAAAATTTTTTAGATCTTTAAGGAACCTTTTACTAATACGTCAATGTTCTGAAATGAAGTACCGTAGCACATTTTACTGCGCCCGTTAAAATAGTGCGTGTACAAATTTATGAAATCAAATACATGATCACTTTATTTACAGATGTGAATTAATAATAAAGCTTAAACATTTAAGTATACTTTTTGATCACCTCGCGTGTTGTTTAAAATCATAGATCGATCCGTATTGGTGAGGGGAGGGAACGGAGGCTTGAACACGTAGTAATACTATTCAAAGTAACTAGGGACTACTTTCGCATGCTGCCAATCGCCTACACTGAGATCGCGGATATACTATATTAAGATGAAAGTAGCACTGCGGTTTTTCCGGTCCCCAAGGACCGGCGGCAGACTTTTCCTTCGTGTTTTCATAGCGCGCGTGTCGGTCCTTCCGTAATTGTGAGACTGAACGTTTAATTTAGGCGGCATTGTTTTTGTTTGGTCAATGCTTTAAGAAAAGCAATATAATACTTAAAAACATTAATGTAATTTATTAAAACACCTGTTTATACTCTGGCTAGCCTATTGGCGAGCGTCCCGGCAAACCCCGTCTGACGGCTAACTGTGGCGTGAACGGAACGGAACATGAATTCGGCGTGGCGCTTAATGTGTTAATAAATTCAACATCATACATGATCTTCCCAGGAACGTAATTTTCAGGGACACTAAAGTTGATTACTAGAGGTTCATCAATATCTAGCCAGATAGCACAACAGTCTAAAAGACTTCCACCAGACGTCAGTCTTCAGAGCTCTTCAAGACTTCAAAATTTAGAGTCTTTTAGACATCTTGTAAAGATTTTAATGGAATGTCTCAAAGACATCTTATATGTACTCTTAAATACGTTTTAAAGACATCTGAAACGTATATTTGTGAGATATCTTGAATTCAAAAATTTTAGACAATTTGAAGTCGTACAAATGTAATAGTACGCTCAAAATTTCTCTGCGAGTATGTCTCGTCTCACTATGTTGCATGTAATTAAAAAACGTACTGAAAGTTACATCACTGGTCGTTTTTATTTTATATCATAAATCGACTCCCAATCAACTTAGAGCTAACAGCTTATTGGTAGGGTCTAACAAAATTCTCTAAAAGCATATAGTGTATCTAAGAGAAATGTGTCGATTTGTGTCAAGCAATGCCGTAAAATAAAAACGGCCACTCTGACGCAGCCAATAAAACGGTGTATGACCACTATTTGAATTTCGTACCAAACACGTGACGTGTAAGACGTAGCAGATGTTGGTGGATGCAAAAACACATGTAGAGAATTTATAAAAAAATGGCGAATAAACAGGTAAATAATTATATACTTCATTAGAATATTTTGAAAATGATTATTTTCATATTGTTATACTGATTCATGTAATATATATTGTGACGTGATTCTCCCAAATCGCGCCACAAAAATTAATAAACTTGTCTTTTTCGCTCAACTTAGACTCCGCACGACAATCCACTAGCGAAATTCCGTATGCAACATTATTATTAAGTTTTCCGTTTGTGAACGTCTACTATCGTCCTTGATGTCAGTTCCGATTACGCTTTATACGACTAATTCTTATTTTGCTTTTGTTACGATATACGCAATCTCTACTCTCGAGTCTCTCGACAACGGCCTAAGGGCGTGAGGACAGGACAGCCACCTTGGGGATTTTTGAGGATTTTGTGACGATACCGTATGGCTGTTTGATGCCGCTTTTGGGGAGAATTCTGTGCGAGGGACAACTCGACAGGGATGCACCGCCGCCTCCACCGACCACGAGGTGCCCGGTTCCGCCGACCTGGATGTCGCCGGGATCCTGTTGCTGCCACGACGCCGAAAGAAGCCCTGGAGCACCCGGCAGGGGACACCGCCGTTTCCGTCGGCCGGCGAGGGCTGCCCTCTGGGCCTATCCGCCGCCGATACGGCTGGCAGGGAGATCAGGTTTTCCTCCCTGGCCCGCCTAAGGGGCTATCTACAATGAGACGTAAGCGTAAGACGGATGACGGAAGTCGTTGTCGGAAGACGGAACGTGCGTTCCACAATGAAGTCGTTTGACGGAAGCGTTTGACGGATGTCGTAGTCGGCTGTCGTAAGAGAGTTGGTCATCTCCCATCTCTTCCGTCTTCCGACAACGTGAAACGGTGCGCGCCGGTGGCAATTCATGTGAAATCCAGTGAAATCATGGCCTCTTTCGACGAAAGTTTAATTGAGATGGTGAGGGAGAGGCCGTATATTTATGATAAAAGTCACAAAGGCTATACAAATGAGGAGATGAAGCGCCAGGCATGGACTGTGATTGCCGAAACACTGTCTGTAATGTGGGAGACGAATTTCACAGGTATTTTATTGTTTTGAACATTGTTTTTCTGTTTGCTGAACATTGTTTGAGTCTGTTTAAGAGTTTTTTTTGTCTGCTATAGTTGTTCATTCAACATGCAATATTTTGATCTGACGGGACTGCCAAAGTATTACCACATAACCTCATTTTATAGCCCAGGATGTGCAGAAACGTTGGAGCACACTGCGAGATCTGTTCGGCAGGGAGAGGCGAAAGCTGGAACAGCGATCCGGTTCTGGGGCTGTTCATTTCAAAGAGTGGGACCTGTATAAGCCCATGATGTTCTTGATGCCTTATGTTCAGCATCGCAGGTAGATCCAGAAAAGTCCAGTTTTGACAAACACAGTTTGATTTCACAACATCAGGTTAATTTTTTGATTAATTTATTAATTTTATTATTCATTGAACAATAGGACCACATCTTCGTTCAAACGAATTCCCTCAACCCTCCCTGCAAGCTGCATACTGTCTGCGAGCACCAGAGAAGATGAATCCAGAACCACTCTGACCTCATCTGCAGTGTGGTCCGGTGATGAGACACTTCTGGTACCATTGGACGTGGGAGGTATGCAAATTTATTGATATCCAGAAGTTTAACCTACTGCCACTGTGCTACGCACTATATATTTTAATTAAATATTGTTTTAGAGGATGAAGGCCATGATGTTGTGGAGTTTGAAGACAGCTTGAGCTCTGCAGGCTCCATGTGTATAATGTCCCCCCTCCATCTGTAACCCCATCTACGTCTGCAAGGAAGCGACCTTTGTCTGCCCCACCTCCAGATGAGTTTGCGAGGAAAAAGAAGGCAAGTGGGGATGCTCTGGGAGAGAAATTTCAAGAAGCGAATGCCATGCTGGCCTCTGCAGCTACATCTTTCCAGGAAACTCTAAAGAATATGCAAACTTCACGGTCTGTTCCCCAAGAAAAGGATGAGCATAGTATTTATGGAGAAATGATCAAGGAGAGGCTTAAGCGCATCCCAGACAGTGAGGTAACAACCTGCCTCATAGATAAGTGTTGGGTGTAATCAAGAAATATGAGAAGAAGGACTGAATGAGGCGTTCTTTATTTGAACCATTCCTTTTGGAATATTGATTGTGTTCATTTTCTTTTGGCAATAACTAATAAACAAGATGACTGATAATTGTACATAAAGAATTTTATTTAATGTACTCGTAAGTCTGCCCTTACATTTAAGAAATAAGTGTACATACTCATTCCATCCACAACGCATCTATGTTCAGCTATCAATTTTATACAAAACCCCTGTAAAGTATATCCCATTGCCATGGAACTTGCCCATCATCTGTAACGAAATATTCTGCCAATTCATCTCTCACACTATTAGCTACAGCAGCACCAAAGTTTGCACCCATTCGACCAACACGCCGCATAATCCCAACGCTTTCACCATGTCTCCATTCACCTTCAATAACATTGCCACTAGCATCTTCATGATCCACAAGGCTGGGGAACATGTATCTCCTTTCATTGGCATTCATTGCACTCTCTTCTGTCATAATGAAATTGTGGAGACAAGTGAGAGCCAGTACAATTTGTTCTGCAGCTGTTCGAGGCTTACAACAAATGGTGCCCTTAAGAATATTCCAACGGGAAACAAGTATTCCAAAGGAATTTTCAACAACCCTTCGTGCACGAGACAGGCGGTAGTTAAAAATTCTCTGAGTGTCACTGGTAAGATTCCTGCGTGAATATGGTCTAAGTAAGTTAGGTTTCAGGGGGAAAGCTTCATCTCCCACAAAAAAGAATGGGCTGCAAATATCTGTTCCAGGGATATTACATGGAGGTGGGATATCCAGAGCGTTCCTTTCCAAAGCTTGCCCAAATTCACTGTTGATGAAGATTCCAGAGTCATTCTGTGATCCGTAGTCCCCAACATCAACCCAGATAAAGCGATACGTTGCATCCGCTGCAGCCATGAGGACTAAACTAAAAAATCCTTTATAATTATGGAACATTGTTCCACTGTTTGCTGGAGCTTGAATTTTAATGTGTTTCCCATCTAGGGCACCCAAACAGTTTGGCATGTTCCACCGCAAGCGAAAAGCCTCGCTTATTTGTATCCAATCTTCCCTAGTTGGTGGTTTTATGTAGATGGGACTCAAAGCTTCCCAAATAGCTGCACATGTCTCAGGGACAATCTTGTACATTGTAGATTTCCCGATTCTCATCTGACTCGCTTTGGTCAGGATGCTGTCACCATGTGCAAGATAGCTGCGAAAGAAAATATACAATTCATAAATGTGCAACATTGAACATGCAAAACAAAACAGCAGGAGTACATGTATACGCTGTGGACATTTGTAGCCCACGGAATCCTCACCTGAGAGTTGCATACAAACGAAGCTCTGTAGGAAGGGGCCGGCGGATACTGCGCTTCTGCAATAAAGGTGACACAAGTGCGAGTACAGTCTCGAACATTGGAACAGTCATGCGAGTTTGGGCGAAAAACTCTTCATGATCTGTTGTTTTCAACCGCTGGAAAAGGTTATGATAGTCCCCATGGCGGTGTCTTTCATGTTCACGCAGGTGGGGACGAACCCACCATCTTCGGCAGCTTCGGCGACGTTTATGAAGCGTGTATCCCAAAAACAACATTACTCCATGCACTCAGCAAAATTAAATAGGAGCCAAAGATTGCCAAAGTGTCGGCGTCCATGTTTCACGTGCTTTCTGCTACTGTTTGTAAACACACCGCCCTCTGCCACAAAACATTCTGGACTCTGATTGGCTGCGGAATCGAAGTGATACGCGTTACGGTAACGACATTGTGGATTCATGTCGGAACGAAGTCGGAACGCTGCCCCGTCTCCGACAGCACGACAACGACAACGACTAACGCTTCCGCCTAGTGCTTACGACAACTTCTCATTGCAGATAGCCCCTAAGGCCTGCCGATCGCCCACGACAGCGCCTCCGTCCGGCTGAGAAGCCGCCTGCGCACCCTCAACCCGCAAGGCCCAGCGTGCTTCGAGGGCGATGCCGACAGGATCGCCGCCCGTCTTCACTCGGCCGTTTCCGTCGCTGCGCGTCGACGCTCGGGAGAGCTCGGCTGTCTTCGTCAACGTTCGTCCCGTTCCGGGGCCGTCCCGCCTCATCGGTGCCCGCTGGCCGAGGATCTACGATCGATACCTCATTGTCGTGCGAAGTTTTAAGAGAGCAGCCACGTGCTAAACTTTATTACGAACCCGGCTAAAGAGAGAGAGAGAGAGAGAGAGAGAGAGAGAGAGAAAGATACTGAGCGAACGTGTTCCGTGCCTTGAGGGCTGACGCTTTTGAGCTTGACGCTTTACGCTTTACTTCTATTTTATTGTGGTGAGATCTTTCGCTTCCTTTAATATTTTCTGATTTTGGTATATCGAAGATCGTAGACACGTGCACGGCTAAACCGTCCGTTTAGTCGGTGACGAATTTTTCTTTGTCGTTATCGGGCGAATGTCTGTCCGCCTAGTATAGTATAAAGGATGATAGTCCCGTTATTATTTATATTTTTGCGTTTCCGATTTTGCGCTTTTCTGTCTAATTTGGTGTTACTCTTCTTTTATAATTAACGAATTTTCTGAAATCTTCGCCTAGGGTACACGTGGGAATCTGCCTGCACGCGTGTTTGACCCCAGATTAACCGGCTTGGTTGTGCTACAGCCAGATTCTCGCGCGGTCGATTATATTATTTGATCAATTATTCTAAGATATCATGGACCGTAAAAGTATTATTTTTTTTTTCGACTCGGTCTAATTATTGTGAGATTTTCGAACCTTACGTCCGTTAAAGTCAGTGGCGAGCCCACGCCGTATTTATTCTGATTACTGCTATTCATAATGTTTCTATAATTTTCTTTCCTCGAACTGGGCTAAATTAACTGAATCTTTTCGTTTGCCTAGCGCTTTGATTTTCTGAAGTGTGTTTCCGATTTTCATAATCCTGTTTTTGGATGCGATATCTTCCGTTTCACTTTCTGTGCATTATTGCTGGTGTTCTCGTATTTAATTATCGTTGCCAAACCTTAGTGTATTTTTGCCTTCTATCGCTGGGAACCTTTTGGTAAATTTTACGTATCGTGAACGTCCCTCTGACGTCACGCGCCAGGCGCCCTTCGAGGCGACCTTATTGTTTACGTTCCTCGACGCCGAGCCTTCTGCCGGTCTCGAAATTGTACTATGCGTTCCGAGAACGTCTTGCCGTGCAACAATAATTAAATATTCGTTATAATATTCTATATTTTTCTGACTGTGATATATTTTTTTTGTGCCATATTCTGTATTAATTTATTGTGACATTTCTAATTATTGTGCTACTTTTCGTGTTCGCGATTTTCGAACGGGTGTTAGCGAACCCGCGTGTATTATACGTTGCCGGGTTCTGTCGTACCTATAATTCCTTTTGCGTGACTCTTTCGTATTACTGTTTTCGACCGCGGTTATCATTTCGCGCGTGCGAGAATTGGAACCGCACAGATCGTTCCGCTGCCGTTCCTCTGCCGTTCCTTGCGTTCCGATTTTTGTCATTCTCGTCATTTAGTTATTTGATTTAGAAAACAAAGTTGCTAGTTTATTCCGAGAAATTCGGGTCTTCCGACCGTATTAATTTCGGTGGAGTTCGTCTTGTAGAGGTATCGAGCCCGTGTGCCCGCGTCTTACTCGCGTGCGCGCTCACGCGTAGCGCCTTCGGTCGTTATTTTCCGATAAGGCTATAATTTCCGAAATTAGATTTGGGGATTCGTATTTCTCTTTTGCATTGTATAGCTTCCGATTTTAGGTGCCGATCCTTGTGAATTAGTTTTAAGACTTTTGTAAACCTATGCTTGGCTTTCGCTCGCACCCTCACTAAGGCCTGAGTTCATGATATTGTAATTTTGCTATTGCGTTTATTGACTATTTGGAATTTTGTTTTGCTTAATACAGCTCTGGTGCGTAAACTAATTACTTTTGATTATTTTCTTGTGGTTTTGCGTATTACTTTCCTCTAAGTCCTTGGCCGAGTTCGTTCCTTCCTTACCTCTGGAACGCCGCGACGCTTCCGACGAGCTAGCCTCCGAAGTGGCGTGCCCGAGGACGGAGTGTGGTCGACTTTAGTAATATCTTCTGAGTTCCGGGTAACTTTTAGGTTTAGTTACGTTCCCTATTATTTTTCTTGGCCGTGGTGCCCCTATCTGTTTGAGTGGCCGTGGTGCCTTTAGGTTAGTTAAGTTAGTATCTTTTCGTGGCCGTGGTGCCCCTATCTGATTTTGGGTGGCCGTGGTGCCATTAGCTTTAGTTCACCTGCGTGAAGTTGGCCGGCCAACTATTATTTTTTAAACTTTTTTTTACTCAAATCGTTTGATAGTCGTTTGATAGTGTTTGATAGTCTTGTAAAAACGTTTGATAGTCAATAGTTTTTTCAGAAAATCAAAATCAAAATTTGGTGTGAAGTTGGCCGGCACTTTTTTGTTTCTAACCGGATTTTGTTTTTCCAGGGCTCAATCGATGCAAAATCGTTTGATAGTTACGAAATAGTTAATAAAAACGTTTGATAGTCCATCGTTTGCAAGAAAAATGAGAAAAACCATATGCGTATCAAAGATCCCAATCGATACGATACAATCGATTCCTCGATCGGTGTATCCATTGACTCAGACAATATAACAAACTTTTTCTACTTCCAATCGTTTGATAGTCGTTCGATAGTGTTTGATAGTCTTGTAAAAACGTTTGATAGTCAGTCATTTCTTTCAGATATCAGTGTCGCGATCAAATGCATCCACCGATGCGCTCTCCGCTCTCGGCTCATTTTCGAACACACCTATAGTTCTCCGGCGCACATGAAAAAGCTTCTACGAATGGACTTATAGTCTTTCCAGGACTCAATCGATGCGAAATCGTTTGATAGTTACGAATTGACTAATAGAAACGTTTGATAGTTCATCGTTTGCAAGAAAAATAAGAAAAACCATATGCGAATCAAGGATACCAATCGATACGATACAATCGATTCCTCGATCGGTGTATCCATTGACTCAGACAATATAACAAACTTTTTCTACTTCCAATCTTTTGATAGTCGTTCGATAGTGTTTGATAGTCTTGTAAAAACGTTTGATAGTCAGTCATTTCTTTCAGATATCAGTGTCGCGATCAAATGCATCCACCGATGCGCTCTCCGCTCTCGGCTCATTTTCGAACACACCTATAGTTCTCCGGCGCACATGAAAAAGCTTCTACGAATGGACTTATAGTCTTTCCAGGACTCAATCGATGCGAAATCGTTTGATAGTTACGAATTGACTAATAGAAACGTTTGATAGTTCATCGTTTGCAAGAAAAATGAGAAAAACCATATGCGAATCAAGGATACCAATCCATACGATACAATCGATTCCTCAATCGGTGTGTCCGTTGAATTAAACTATATTCCAAACTTTTTCTACTTCCAATCGTTTGATAGTCGTTCGATAGTGTTTGATAGTCTTGTAGAAACGTTTGATAGTCAATAGTCTTTTCAGAAAATCAAAATCTGGTGTGAAGTTGGCCGGCACTTTCATGTTTCTAACCGGATTTTGTTTTTCCGGAGCTCAATCGATGCAAAATCGTTTGATAATTGCGAATTAATTAATAAAAACGTTTGATAGTCCATCGTTTGCAAGAAAAATGAGAAAAACCATATGCGTATTAAGGATTCCAATCGATACGATACAATCAACTCCTCGATACAGTCCATTGACTTAGACAATATAACAAACTTTTTCTACTTCCAATCGTTTGATAGTTGTTCGATAGTGTTTGATAGTCTTGTAAAAACGTTTGATAGTCAATAGTTTCTTTCAGAAGAGCCAAATCGATGTACGATATGAAGTTGACTGTCGTTTCTTTGCTTCTTGTCCATAATCAGCTTTTTCAAGACACGTAATAAGCCAGGTTTTAGGCATTTCTATAATTACATAATAGTCGTAAATCAGCAATTGTTGTCATAAGTTATTTTTACGAGCAACCAGAACTATACTTTATGGTGATTCTTTAGTAGGTAAACAGGAACACAGTCATAATACTGTAAGTTTATATCGGAACATAGGCATGGACGCCTATATGACGTCAGCTTTCATGGCTTTGCAGAATGGCTCAATAGAAGTCTACAAACCATTGCATTGTTGTCACCCTATGGCAAACTCGTGCATGCAACATTACTTGTATAGCAGTGCGGTGATTGGTTGAAACGGTATTCGGACACGTTTTAACCAATCAGCGTCTGCTGAAAGTTGTACAACGGTGTATGCGTGGGTTTACACCAGCAGTACATCATGATTGTACTAGAATGGAGGATACGCATACAGTGAGCGCAAGAAGTATTCGTACACCCTGCGATTTCCAAAGAAATCTATTTTTTCGGACTGTTACGATACATTTGGCAAGAAATAAGCAACAACATAGTATTCTTTAGTGATGTATTTATTAATATTTATGAAAAAAATAAATAAAAAATTTGTTATGTTAACGGAAATTTGAAAAAAGAAAATAAAACTGCTAAAAACAGGCGCAAAAAGTATTCGTACAGCTTCGGTGTTTTCGGGAAAAAGTAAATACTAAATTAAATTAATATTTTGTGGGATAGCCTTTGCTTTTTCGGATGGCCGCAATTCTCCTATCCATTGAATTTATGAGGTTAGAAGTGTTACGTCCGACGCAACGCAGCCCCATCGCCCCCCCCCCTCTCAGCACCCCTCAGTACCCCTTTAGCAAAGGTCAGAGATCACGATGGATGTAACCGATCCTCCACGAACATGGGTTAATCATTATAAACCATAGATTACGTATATATATATATTAATAATTCAGGGATATCATTTTATATTATACTTTACACGATACCTCATACTCTCACACACTTCCATAAATCACACCAACACCGCGATATTGCAGGTGGATGAGCAGGAAGAAAGAGAGAGCACAGGAGAACGAAGAACGAGAACGGCACGCGCAACAATGTTGAGCAGGATACCTAGAATTGAGGTGCTTAAAGAGCATTTTACCACAGTACCGCGAATACCGCACACAGCAGAACTCCTACCCATCACCTTCGCACCCTCCTCACCACCAAGATAATCCTGACCATGCACTAATCCAACGAAGAATCCGCAATCGATGACCTATAATCAAAATTCGATCGAACAACAGGGTTCAATCGCCCCGATCATGCCGCAATACCTATCCAAATTCCCCTGACATTGCATTCAGTCCCCTCCAAACTCAAAATCTTCCTCATGAATTCCAATACCGATCACCGGCAGTTACTAATCAATCCTCTGGTAGAGCAGTATCCCTTCTGGAGTCTTGAGCCGATTGTCCGCGCCAGTTAAGTGTTGTGCCGATCAGATACCTTAGGGCCTATTTTGATCTAGCTTGCCTTAGGGCCCAAGCGAAAAGTGCATCACCTCAGTGCCGGGCGTCCACGCGAAAAGAACTCATTTCTTGGCATATTGTAACGCATTCGTCTAGGCGAGTGTCCACCTTAGGGCTGGACCAAGAATCTCCTGTTCAACCACATCAATTTCACTATTCACGAGTACCGAGCTCTCTCTCTCTCTCTGCTCACCCACCGGTAAGTAACTCACACTCTTACACCTTAACATATATATCTTTGTAATTCAAAAAGCTGACGATCACACCTACAATAGTATTCAGATCTCATCTAGTTAGTAGATCAATGTACACTCACTACCATATATAACTGTGACAGTTACTTGTACTCCCGCTTATCATTTCATTATATTGAGTTAATCTATATTTTTCTTCTCTTGATTTCAAACCCTTTAAACCTATTACCCAGTAGCTTCAACCAGACTCCCGTAGAAGGAGTGAGTTTTCCGAATCAACATACCTAGTATCTAGTTGTGATCCTCACCTTAACTATCGACCAAGGGACATAAACGCAAATAGGCGTGCTTTAGCACCTTAAAGTGGCAAGAACCCAATACCTTTTACGTGATCTTTGATCGCAACACCTATGCTAGCTCCCTGATGCTCCTGCAAACGGTCGCTCACGCATAGGACGTAACAAATTTGGTGGCAGCGGTGGGATACTTGCCGTCAACTATTGCCTTTCTGCCACTTGGTCGTACAACGAAATAAAACCCTATAGTATAATTGTAAGATAATTAAGCGAGCCTTCGAGTTTCGGAAATTGCATCAGAAATCGAAACGTAGTTATGGCACTACATGAAACCACAGTAGGCGCCAACCAAAGTATGGCTGACGCCATGAATTCGATGATAGAATACTTTTCCGTGCAAAATGCAGTTCGATATGTACCATTTTTCGATGGGAGAAACATCCCACTTAAAGATTTTGTTTTGGATATTGAAAACGGAGGGGCGTTATTGCCCGACGCTTGTGAAACTGCCTACCTACGCGGAATTTTAGCGAAACTCAAAGGCCCAGCACGAGTAAGCACGGAAGGGAAGACCTTCCATACAATTAAGGATCTTGTCAGCCACCTGCGCGAATGCTTTGCACCCAGCAAAGACTATATGGACTACCATGCAGATATCATAGCTGCCCGAATGTACCGCAATGAAAGTGTACGCGAGTATTATGCGCGCATAGCACAGCTTGTTCGACGTTGCCTTAAGACCGCCGAAGAGGAGTTAGGAAAAACGAGCGCAGATGCTCTCCGTACAGCTGTAGAAAAATTGGCGATCACTAGCTTTCGAAAAGGGCTTCCAGACGAATTAAGATACGCCGTGGCACTAAGATCTCCAGAAACTCTGGACGAAGCCTTTCAGCATATAGTAAACCTCGAACGTAATTTAGACAAGGACGAACAGGCGTACGCTTACGGACGACCCTCGCGTAGAACACGCTTTGAAGACGAACTTCCGGCACGAGCCTCATACAGGTCGCCCGAGCGCAAATATGGGGACCCGTACTACAATAACAGAGATAGTACCCGATACTCGGAAGAGCCGTCTTATCGCCGGTACACGAGTCCGGAACGCGATACGGAGCGGGCTGTGTCCCCGAGATACAGCATTTTAAAAAGAGACCATACTACTCAGCAGTCATACCGGCCAGACAAGGAGCGTGCACCTCCGTACGGTGAACCTCAATCGCGGAACGCACGTGACCTAGAACCAAGCGGTAGACCAAATTACGAACGAAAACTTTACGATCCAGTTGAAAGACGAGACACCCGGTATGCGGATAGCAGACCTTCGTACGCACCTAGGAGCGAACGTTATCGCTCCGATAGGTCCCCGACTTCGCAAAGAAACCCCATTGCATCCATCGATATGGAGCATTTAAACTTGAACGAGGCACGTCGCGCGGACGCAGCGACGGGCCCAAAGACGACCAAGCGCCCAGACCAAACCGTAAAATTCGTGGAAGCAGCTCAATTCCCCCGGACGGTACTTCAACGTACGAGGCACCCTTCATCTCTGTCCGAGGACGTGAGTTACGAAAGGGATCAGGAAGATTCCTGGTGGACACCGGATCAACAGTAAACATCGTATTACTCTCAGCATTACACCCCAGAGCTCCGATTGACACAGAGGAATCAATTTGCATAATTGGAGTCGGGAACGCTAAAACCTATACCTTAGGCACAACCGTAGTACACGCTTTCGGAACACCAGTCAAATTCCACGTTGTCGATGCCGAAGCACCATTCTATGGAGACGGAATACTCGGGGTAGAATTTCTAAAACAGGAAAAGGCCGAAATATCATTCCATCACGACACGTTGGTCACACAGAGCCATCCAGTACGTCCGCGACCATTCCTACGAGACATACCCGCGACAACGGACGGAGGAATCTACGCAGTCTCGCTTCTGCGAGCCCGCAGTAGAACCCCCGTACCCATACTAGTTACCTCAACAGAGATCAAAGAAGGATACCTTCCTCGACTCGAATTCGAAGAAGGCATATTCCTAGGAGATGCTGTAGTAACTAATCGCGAGGGAATTGCCGTCGCACTAGCTATTAACACCTTGGCAGAGGACGTTGAAATACATATTGGGCCACAGAATCTATACCCATATCTTTTGATAGGAGAAGACAGCGATACGTCGGAAGGAGACGACAAAGAACAAATGATAACCGAATCCCGTGAAGAGCGAATCCGGAGGGTAATAGAACAACTACGACTAGAACACCTTAGTCCAGAAGAACATGAACACGTGATAGACATTATTAAGGATCACCCGGATCGGTTTTACCTTCCCGGAGATGAGCTACCATCTACTAGCTTCACAGAACACACTATACCCACGACGGACGACATACCTGTTTCCACTAGACAATACAGACACCCACCAATACACAAAGACGAAATAGAAAAACAAATAGGGAAATTACTTAACACTGATATCATTAAGCCCTCGACTTCCCCGTACAATTCACCCTTATGGATTGTACCCAAGAAACCGGGATCGGATGGAAGCAAACGTTGGCGCATGGTGATAGATTACCGAGAACTGAACGAAAAAACGGTCGGAGACGCCTATCCACTCCCTAACATCACGGAAATCCTAGACCAACTAGGAGGCGCAAAATACTTCTCTGTATTCGATCTGGCCAGCGGATTCCATCAGATCAAGGTCCGAGCGGAAGATAGACCAAAGACAGCATTCACCACTCCCCACGGACATTACGAATTCCTTAGAATGCCTTTCGGACTAAAGAATGCCCCAGCGACATTTCAACGCTTGATGGACGCTGCATTGACAGGACTTCAAGGGTCTGAGCTCTTCGTTTACCTAGACGACGTTGTAGTATACTCCGCCTCACTGACGGAACACGGTGTGAAGGTTAGAAGGCTCCTTAACAAATTGCGCGAAGCCAACCTTGCGCTACAACCGGAAAAATGCGAGTTCCTAAGAACTGAGGTAATATACCTAGGACATACCATCACTAGCGAAGGAGTCAAACCCGACCCCCGACTCATTCAAGCTACTAAGGAGTTCCCTACTCCCAAGAACGCAACGAACTGCCAGCAATTTCTAGGCCTCACTGGTTATTACAGACGATTCATACAAAATTACTCGAAACGAGCTAAACCGCTAACTGACCTGTTAAAGAAAACCGCCAAATTTGAATGGACTGACCTACAACAGAAGAGTTTTGAAGACCTACGTGACGCCATATGTCAACGACCTATACTACAGTACCCCGACTTTACACGACCATTCATCCTAACCACGGACGCGTCAGGTTACGCGCTCGGTGCAGTGCTGAGTCAAGGGCCTGTCGGACAGGATCTCCCCATAGCATACGCCTCTCGTATACTCAATGGCGCAGAATTAAATTATTCTACTACGGAGAAGGAATGTTTGGCCATGGTATATGCAGTGAAACACTTTCGACCCTACCTATACGGACGAGAATTCACGTTAGTAACAGACCACCGACCACTAGTATGGTTACACTCCGTGAAAGACCCAACATCTAGGCTGATGCGATGGAGAATGAAGCTTGCAGAATACAATTACCAGGTAGTGTACAAAACCGGCAAAACAAACTTAAATGCCGACGCCCTGTCAAGAAACCCAGTCACTGACGCCGAGGAGATCAACATAGCTCCACTGACGGGTTCAGGAAACACAAAACGCGGTAGGGGTAGACCTCCGAAAGATTCTAATAAGAACCAGGGAATTAACCAGACAACTAAGCCAGGCACTGAGTCGCGTCTCAAACGAGGTAGAGGAAGACCCAAAATCTTGCGATCTTCCGCGTCACCATCAGTCGAAACGATACCCGAACAAAGCAGTGAAGACGAGTCTTCTTCGGAAGACAACGACATTGCTAGTTCCGACCAAGAGTATCGCCCGCCGATATACCAGCGAAGAAAGAGCATGTTACCCAGCTTGACAGAAGGTATTAACACCCGAAGTAGAAGTAAGAGAGCTCTCGACGCAGGTCCAAGCAGTGCTCCCCCTATTTTAAATACGGAGGAAAACTTCTCGGATTGGCAACCACCAAAAACAACCGCAAGGGAAACGGAATCACGAAAACCTACACCTCAGCAAGAAATCGTGGAACTATCATCTAACCCCGAAGACACTGATTCGGACGACGAAAACACTGATTTGGAGGACTCTCGAGAGAAAGAGCCACAAGCCAGCGGCGAATCATCGAAACAACAAAATCAACCTCCGATCCACAAGAGGAGAGGTTCGATGTTACCCAGGGTACTCGAAGCGGAAATGGAACAATATCGGAATGAGGATGCATCACAACCACCAAGAAGTGCACCCCCAGGAAGTGGCAACTTCTTCCTCACGGGAGGGGGAGACGCTGACGAACTGGCCGAGAAAATAAATTCCGAGATTGAAACGCTACATAAGATTTGGAAACAAGGGCAGATCGATCGGACACCCCCACGAGCACCTAACAAGAGAAAGGAGTCTACCAATGACATCCTCCAAGACCTCGATAACTTCTGCGTAGAGCAAAGGGGACAAATCAACGACGCCGAACAAAGTCTTCAGAGGATTAGGGAAAGTTTAACAAAGATGGGAATAGTCTCTGATGAGAGTTCGGAAGATGAAGAAAATGGAAGTGAACCAGAAAACAATACGGGCTTGCATAAGTCCTACCTACCAACACCGCTTCCGAACCTTCCACCAAAGGCACGATCGACACCTCAGGTTCAAGCCAGAGATACCACTGAACAGCGATACGAACAGGTGCTCCCGGATAAGATAAGCTCAAATAACAACAGCACGGAACCGAGGCGGGAGAGCGTCCCAACACACCCAGGTAACCGACCTGATGCCACCATGGACCTAGGAATCAACATAGACTGGCCCTCAGAGAAGGATTGGGATAAGACAATCCCTATGATAAATATCAGAAGCAGTCGCGAATGCATGACTTTCGAAAAAGATAATTACGCACATTTCATCTCAGCTGACTGTGAACTAACAACGCCTATAGGGAAGCTAATGGTAGACTTAGGCATCATAGATCTGGAAGACTTCAGAGATCGGAATCCTCAGAAAGGGCAAGTCCTGATCAGTAAAAGAGGGAAATACCGGATTTTCAGCATAGTATGTAAAATATATCATTTCGACCGGATTACGGCAGAGGATATACGCACGGGGTTGGACAACTTGCATCTGGCTTTGTTGGAAACGAACACCAAGACCTTGCGCATGTCATGCGTAGGTGACGAGCCAAGCGCTTTACCTCCTAACACACTGCGCGAATTGCTGCATAAGGCATTCCCCGACAGTGACGTCACCATCACGCTCTGCTACGGGCAAGTACAACTACCTCCGAAAGAACTGAGGAGGGAGATAATCCAAGAGTACCACGATAGCCTGGTAGGAGGACACAAGGGCGTAACCAAAACATACAAACGGATACCCGAACGCTATTATTGGCCAGAATTAAAACATGATGTCCAGGAATATGTTAGAGCCTGTAGGAGTTGTCAAGAACAAAAACTAGTTAGAGTAAAAACAAGAGAACCAATGGTCATAACGGATACACCTTTAGACGCTTTCGAGAAAATATCCATAGACACCGTAGGACCCCTCCCTATCACACCTAGTGGGAATCGTCACATACTAACAGTGCAGGATAACCTTACAAAATATTGTATAGCGGTCCCCATACCAAACGTCAGCGCAATAACAGTAGCCGACGCCCTTGCAAGGCATGTAATCGCAAACTTCGGCGCGCCTAAGATTATCCTTACCGATCGTGGAGGATGTTTTGTTAGCAAACTACTTCGCAAGGTCGCCAAAATATTTAAGATCAAGCATGTAACTACATCGGGATACCATCCCCAAACCAACGGATCATTAGAACGAAGTCACCACGTGCTAACAGAATATCTGAAACATTATTTACACAAGTACGACGATTGGGATCAGTTGATCTCTTTTGCAATGTTCTCTTATAACACTTCCGTTCACGAAAGCACTAACTTTACGCCATACGAACTAGTATTTGGAAAACTAGCGAGGTTACCGTCATCGCTACCTTCAGACGAAAAACTCGAGACATACGGAACGTACCTGACCGAACTCATTACCAAATTGAATGACCTCAGACAGATAGCCGGTCAAAATCTAGTGAACGCCAAATACCAATCCAAAGAGCGATACGATAAAAAGGTAAATCCCCGCCGTTATCAAATAGGCGATATGGTGTACGTGCTTAAGGAACCTCGAACAAGCAAATTCGATAGTCATTATACCGGCCCATACAAGGTGGTTGACATCACCGATCATAACAATGTCATTCTAGAAACCCAGCAAGGAGACCGATTTCTAAAACATACGGATAAGGTAAAACTAGCTATCCAACGGGGCGAGAATGACGGTCCGACCCACAACCAGCTTCCAACATAAAGTTAGAGGAGGTGGTGGATGTTGCCATCATCAGCAAAAGCATAACCACACTGTGCAAATAACACGTACTTCGAAACACACATAACCAACATCGTAATTTACACTACACCCGCGAACACTACCACGAAACAATGTTACACCATCGAAAACGGGGAAATTATCACTAATCTCCCCCGAAGATGAAGAACGCATGCCGATTCGTGAGGATCGGACATAGGAAATTGTAACGCCCACCACACCCACCTCTGACCCTGACCCGCTTCAAGAAGATGCCACTGTCTACATTCAACACCCAGGAAGGATTACCACCACCAAATCCACCCGGAGGGACGAGAGGAAGCATCACCAAAAAGGGCGATGTTCCATCTGAGGAGGGAGATGTTACGTCCGACGCAACGCAGCCCCATCGCCCCCCCCCTCTCAGCACCCCTCAGTACCCCTTTAGCAAAGGTCAGAGATCACGATGGATGTAACCGATCCTCCACGAACATGGGTTAATCATTATAAACCATAGATTACGTATATATATATATTAATAATTCAGGGATATCATTTTATATTATACTTTACACGATACCTCATACTCTCACACACTTCCATAAATCACACCAACACCGCGATATTGCAGGTGGATGAGCAGGAAGAAAGAGAGAGCACAGGAGAACGAAGAACGAGAACGGCACGCGCAACAATGTTGAGCAGGATACCTAGAATTGAGGTGCTTAAAGAGCATTTTACCACAGTACCGCGAATACCGCACACAGCAGAACTCCTACCCATCACCTTCGCACCCTCCTCACCACCAAGATAATCCTGACCATGCACTAATCCAACGAAGAATCCGCAATCGATGACCTATAATCAAAATTCGATCGAACAACAGGGTTCAATCGCCCCGATCATGCCGCAATACCTATCCAAATTCCCCTGACATTGCATTCAGTCCCCTCCAAACTCAAAATCTTCCTCATGAATTCCAATACCGATCACCGGCAGTTACTAATCAATCCTCTGGTAGAGCAGTATCCCTTCTGGAGTCTTGAGCCGATTGTCCGCGCCAGTTAAGTGTTGTGCCGATCAGATACCTTAGGGCCTATTTTGATCTAGCTTGCCTTAGGGCCCAAGCGAAAAGTGCATCACCTCAGTGCCGGGCGTCCACGCGAAAAGAACTCATTTCTTGGCATATTGTAACGCATTCGTCTAGGCGAGTGTCCACCTTAGGGCTGGACCAAGAATCTCCTGTTCAACCACATCAATTTCACTATTCACGAGTACCGAGCTCTCTCTCTCTCTCTGCTCACCCACCGGTAAGTAACTCACACTCTTACACCTTAACATATATATCTTTGTAATTCAAAAAGCTGACGATCACACCTACAATAGTATTCAGATCTCATCTAGTTAGTAGATCAATGTACACTCACTACCATATATAACTGTGACAGTTACTTGTACTCCCGCTTATCATTTCATTATATTGAGTTAATCTATATTTTTCTTCTCTTGATTTCAAACCCTTTAAACCTATTACCCAGTAGCTTCAACCAGACTCCCGTAGAAGGAGTGAGTTTTCCGAATCAACATACCTAGTATCTAGTTGTGATCCTCACCTTAACTATCGACCAAGGGACATAAACGCAAATAGGCGTGCTTTAGCACCTTAAAGTGGCAAGAACCCAATACCTTTTACGTGATCTTTGATCGCAACACCTATGCTAGCTCCCTGATGCTCCTGCAAACGGTCGCTCACGCATAGGACGTAACAGAAGTAATGAAAGAGGTAATAAATCTAATATTTAGTGACACACATTGAGAATGCGCCGAAAAAGTAAAGAAACGACGAAAGTGGAAAGAAAAATTATAATTAATTTGCACAATCAGTGTAAATCTTTATCTGAAATATCGAAAATAGTTCATAGATCGCGGTCGACAATGCAAACTATAATTGACAGAGTTTCTGAAAGCAAAACATATAAAAACAAGTCTCGGGGCGGTCGTCCAACGATATAGTATTCTTTAGTGATGTATTTATTAATACTTATGAAAAAAAAAATAAAAAATTTGTTATGTTAACGGAAATTTGAAAAAAGAAAATGAAACTGCTAAAAACAGGCGCAAAAAGTATTCGTACAGCTTCGGTGTTTCGGAAAAAAGTAAATACTAAATTAAATTAATACTTTGTGGGATAGCCTTTGCATTTTCGGATGGCCGCAATTCTCCTATCCATTGAATTTATGAGGTTAGAAGTAATGGAAGAGGTAATATTTTGCCATTCTTCTTGAAGAGCCATTTTTAAATCGTTTTTATTCCTAATTCTATGCGTACGTATTTTTTTATCAAGAATATCCCACAGATGCTCAATGGGATTGATATCAGGAGATCGAGGAGGAGTTGCCATATATTTTGGTGTGTTGTATAAGATCCACAGTTTGGTATCGAGAGCAGTATGTTTGGGATCACTGTTCTGCATAAAAATAAAATTATCTTTGATTCTCATTTTCTCAGCACTAGTCAGAAGATGTTCTTTTAATATGCTAATATAAACTTTATGATCCATGATACCATCGATAAAATGTAATTTTCCGACACCAGCTGCACTCATACAACCCCAAACTACTACGGATCCACCACCATGCTTCACAGTGGGAAACAAATTCTCTTTGCTCATCTCTGTATTTTTGTTCTCCATACTTTACATCTGCCATCCGATCTAAAAATATTAAATTTACTTTCGTCTGTAAATATCTCGCGATTCCAGAAATCTGTACCCATATGTTTATAATTTTTAGCGAATTCTAGTCTCTTTTTTCTATTAGCTTCACTAACGTAATATTTTCTTCGCCCAACTCTACTGTGATAATCAGCTTTTTTCAAAATATTTCGAATTGTACTTGCTGACACATGTTTGCCAACTTCACGTTCAATCTCTGCTGACAATTTTGGTGCACTGAGTCTGGGGTTTTGTTTTATTTTTCGTATTATAGAGCGTCGATCGTACTCATTGAGTACACTGTAAAAAATTATTGTACATTCACCATATTAATTATTATTAAATTTACAAACTTAGTGTACAAAATTCGAATTTATATACTCGGTGCTGTACCATTAATGTACATGTATTAAAGTTAACAAAATATCATTGACAATAATATATTTAACGTCTAATTAAGAGGCATTCATCATTAAGAATTACAAACTTGGTGTATCAATACGATTAGTTATTGACTCGTTTATGAAAATTAATACATGGACTTAAATATTCACTCATTGAATTGAATATTAAAATACATGGATTTTATATTTCTACAAAAATTACGATAGAGTTATTGACGAAACTTCAGTTACTCACTATCGAAAAACAAAAGACTAACGTTGTCGCGATTTCAGTTGCACGAGTAACTGAAAATTGCAAATCTACTTCGAATATCCATAAATTCTACTGAAAATTCAAACACGTATATTTGAAACTTCAGAACCATATTGACACTATTCTAAAACTACTACCGTAAAATTATAGATGGTTATTGAAAATTACAAAATTGATTTATGAATTAGATTAAACATTGACGCGTATACGAAATTTAATATACGCTCTTGAACATTCACTCACGAAAGTGAATATTAAAATATATTGATTGCATATTTGTAAGAAAATAACGCTAGTATTATCGAAGAAATTTCAGTTATTCACTATGGAAAAATAAGACACATGCGCGTCGTGATTTCAGTCGCACAAGTAAATGAAAATTGCAAATCTGTTTCAAATATCTATAAATTCTGCTGAAAATTTAAACACGTATATTTGAAATGTCAGCACCGTATGGACACAATTCAAAGTCTACTACCGTAAAATAACAGATGAGTACTGAAAATTATAAAACTAGTGTATGAGTTCAATTAGAGATTTACGTGTATATAAAATTTAATCCACGCTTTTGAACATTCACTCACTGATGTGAATATTAACATACAGCGATTATATATTACTAAAAAAATTATGCTAGTGTTCTTCACGAAATTTCAGTTACTCTCTATCGAAAAACAAAAGATACACTTTTAATTACTTTCGTAGGTTTATGTTATAATGTGATACCTGTTGTGACAATAGTCCCTAATCAGACACGGGGTATCCGAGCGAGCACTAGTTCGCTGCCGCGCCGCTAGGTGGCCAAGGAAACTCGCATGAAAAAACGTAGGGCCGGGTAAATAATTAAGCCGTCGATTTTGCAATTTTTGGTCTACTTCACCAGTGAAATATATTCTGGTATCCTGCATCTTGTATCCTGGATCTGGTATCCTGAATCCTGCATCTTGTACCCAGCTTCTCTCATCCGAGAGAGAACCATTTTTTGTGGGATCACACATCGTCCGTTGAGGACTCTGTGGTTCTAGTTTCATTTCAGTCACTATATCGTTGTATGTTCAGCTCACGAAGCCTGGATAGAAGGAGAACGATCGTAGTGTTATGAATGTGTCCACGCATAGAAGGTATGAAAGGACGATTTTTACTGTCACTAGAGAGCGCGTCGGTTTGACAGGTCAGGTTTTTCAAATATATATAACTGTCATTATGACGGTTAAAAAAAATAAATTATTAAATCATTAAATCTATTACCTAAATGCTAAATTTTAAAGTAATAGAAATTGAATAATCAACAATAATATTTTTTATTTTTATCATTTTATAAATTTCTAAGTTTAATAATATTATTTTCGACCGTTGATATTACAAAATATAAAAATATTTTTAATTAACTTTTACAGGCAGTAGATGGAACTTTTAAAGTTACACTTACATTAGGCAGCGTAAACAAAGAATTTCTTTGTTGTTTCAACTCCTTTTTCAGTTTTTTATTGTTTTTGCTATTTATGCAGCCTTCCACAATACAATATTTCACCATGTTTAACCAAATTAAATTGACATTTGTCAAAAATTACAACAATTATATCAAACAAAACAATTTATTTATCAAGTCACATGTGCTAAAAGTTCGAACTCCCGAACATTACCGCCGCCCTCGTGGAGAATTATTGTACCCGATGTTTCCTTATTTTTAAGTACACTAATACGGCGAGAAAGCCTATAGCGATCGTTCTCCTTCTATCCAGGCTTCGTGGTTCAGCTCATTAAATTATAGTTGAAAAAGAAACAACAAACATATTTGAAATTTTTAATACGCATGTTATATTTATTCCAAAAATTAAATAGCTACTTTTATACGCACAAGTATATTATTTTTCCAAATACTTTGTGAAAGTGGATAGACAGATACTTCATAATCTTAATACATTTTCTTAACAGGTTTAACATAGCAGTCACTGAATTTTCATATACTTCTTGAAATATAATATACTTTTGTATGTAAAATTTACCAGATGAGGTTTTAAAAAAAAATTCATAATTGCATATTCAAATCGCTCATATTACGATTTTTTAACAGAAAGTTATACAAAAACTTTGACATTTTCCATTAACTTACACATTTAAATGTCAATGATAATACAGTATCAGATAATAAGTATATGATTCAGAAAAATAAACGATATGTATCATAATATTCAAGTACCTTGATACATAAATGTTGGCAATATTGTCCATTAATTTTTTTAAATCTTGCTTTGAATATTAAAGACAGATGTCTGTCAAATATATAATACGGTTTATGCATAAAAGCTTCCGGTACCGGTTCATTAATTTTCAATCAGCAATTTTTTACAGTGTATGTTGTTGCTTATTTCTTGCCAAACTTATCGTAACAGTCCGAAAAAATAGATTTCTTTGGAAATCGCAGGGTGTACGAATACTTCTTGCGCTCACTGTAGATATAAGTAGCACGTTTCGAAGTTGTGTTCTTTTTTGGAGCGAAATCGGTAAGAGTTCAAGAAATATAAAATATCTTTTTCTCTGTGTTTACTTGTGCTGATTTCATATGTAGAGTGGATATGCAAGATCCAAAATACTGTTTTTTTTTCATTATAGAGACACTTTTTCGACATGACTCAATCTGTTTGAGATCATGGTGTTTGTACCTCATATTACTACAATTTGTTAATTTTGTCTGTTCAACCCAAAAAAAGAAATACTTCGTGTGGAAAATACAATACTTATAATTATTGTCGTGTTAATGTATTGCATTTAGTTATCAAAACATAAGCCATAAAAAACGTTTTTTAATAACACTCCAATCAAGGATACGAAAATGAAAGAAACTGCGACGGAAGAATAATTCAGTGACTGCTTTTTTTATTGAAAAACGTACATTTCAAAGTGGTATTGAGTTTGTATATCCTTGATACACTATTCTGTAACAATGCTGTAAATGTGTCCATCGACATTTACAGTAGCCATTTTCAAGGCGATTCGTATTTTATATAAATTTCTAAGAAACAATTAGCTTATAGGTCTTAACTCAGATAATTGTGTGAACATGGCAGCCATGGAATTGCCTGCAACCGTGTTACTATCCAAACTGCAATCATTCAATCCTGTGAGAAAAAGTGTTCAGGTTTGGAAAGGGATACATTGTGACAAGTGGAAAGATAAGAACAGAAAATGCCTTCAATACCTCTTGAAAGTGATTTCGTTGGTGAACGTAGGCGTCGTTGACTCTAATCATTTCAGTCACCTTTGGATTTATAATAAGGTAAAACTGTAACAATAATTTATTCATCGATCCATGTCCCAAGGCCTGTTGGATTATTATGTAGGTTTCACATATTCTGACATAAGTCTGTAACACTACCTTTTTCCTTTGTTTTCCGTTAATAGTTATTCCTAATTAGTCTTGTAATCATAGTTAATATCATCTTCATTTGTCTTAAGGGAGTTCACAAGTAAAATAAATAACGCTCAGAAAATTCTAAAACTTTGTATACCGGTTCATATACGATTAAAAGTAACTCATATAAATTTTCAAGAGGCTAGGGTACCTACAAGCCGAGATATTAATGTTTCAATTTTTTGCTTGTTAACACGTGTTCATATGGGAAATGACATTTTCGAATTACTCACCTGCTGATTGCAAAGCATTTGACGCTTAGAATAGAATAAAACTTTTTTGTATAATAAAAAAATAATCAAAGATTCTTTATTGAGTTGGAAAACATCCCAAGGATACTCACAGCAGCAATAATTAATTATATTAAGACCAATAATACGTGAAATCGTAGTCTGCTATCACGAATGTGGAGAATCTGGCAACACTGTACGGGAGGTTAGGAATTCGGCGCTATTTGAATTCGGACCTTGGTGCAATTTATCCGGCAATGCGTTACTCAGCAGTTTGAACTAAGGAAATGTTAAATATAATAATAAACATATAATATAACAATATTTTTTTATTGTAATAAATTATAAAAAGTCTCCAAAAATTCGTAGATTTTTTGTACAGTTGGTTTACTGACAGTAACTTTGACATTGCCTAATTCATTTTTGCCAAATAAATTTTGCAAGCCAATCAATTTCTCTTTTTCATAAGTATCTAATATTATTTCATGCGTTATTTTTGCAGCTACAATTTTTTTTCTCGTTGCGAGAGATGTGCATTCATTTAATGCTTCCAATTTTTTTAAAGCGCTAGGTAATTCTTTGGCTAATAAGGTTCTTCTTTCCAATTTCATCTAAAGTTAAAACACTATTTATAATGCTATCGGTTGTTACATTAAATTTTTCTAAAACTTTATCTAATATAATAACATCATCGAGAGCATTATGAGCTTGACTTATGTCAATATTCATAGTCGCTGCAACTGCTCCTAACGTATTTTTTCCCTTACCCTTTTCATTTGTGCATTTTTTTATTAAAGGGAGCGTATCCGAAAATCCAAAAATAAGCGAATTATAATACTTATCCATATAAGCAGTTTTAATTGCTCTTAACAATCGCGGGTAGTCAAATTTACAGTTGTGTGCTGTCAGTACAAACCTATAACAGCTTTTGTGTTAGTGACAAAATATTTACTTTTTTTGACAATGCCACAATTATCGTCTGTAGAAGTGTCATCTTTTTCTCTAACAATTTCATGGGTTTCGTTTATTGATACATTGGAGATATCGATGATTTCTTCTGTAGATATATTGATTTTTTTACTTTCAGGAATTTTACTAACTATTGTTGACTTATGCTGTTTATCTGTGGCAACCTTTTTCAACATTTTGCATTGTGGACACTGAACGCTGAATACAGAAGCAAATCCATAGTGTTTCTCTGATTTAGTATCCAATAAGGAGAGTGTACATTTACATTTTTTACAAAACAACTGTTCCCCAAGAGTCTGCAAATGCATGATCCTACGTCCTTCTAATACTCCAACAACTTGGCAATTTTCATCTTTTTCAAGCTTGTCTATTTTGAGGTTATAAGTACCTTTCTTGGTCCCATAAATGTTCCTCAAATTTTTAGCCAATTTCTGATCCAGGCATCTCTTCTTATAGACTTTCTCTGTTACTCGTTTACCTTTCCAGAAAAATCTCTTTGGTTTGTTATGATTTTCTTCTTGTACATCAGACATGATCACACATCACCAGCAACATGCTAACGACGCAATACGCTAACCTGACCCGTAGCAGACCGTTTCTTGCGAGACGGAGCACAGTGGGCTGGGAAAGCGAAAAAGTGGGATAAATTTTTATTCCACTGGAAAATATGGTAATAATTTTTTTTTTCGGTAATATTACAGTTCTTGTGATTAACTATTAATATCCGTTTCCCTCGAATACCTTACATTAGATTAAAAAATAGTAGGAAATGGTATAAAATCCGGAAAAAAAAAATTATAGAAAATGCACTATTTGTGAAATGCTTTTTCGGTTTTTAATTGATAATGCTGATTTAAACACGCCTCTTTGGGGAATGGTATATCAAACATGCGATTTTCAAAAAATTATAACGTATACATAATACGTTTTTTATTTCAATTCTGTTATAACAGATAAATAAAAATAAACAACAAAAAAACAAGAATAATGTGATAATAATAATTGTAAATGAAAGTTAGACTTAATGAGTTTCTTCAAGAAACAAATATTCATTTTCATCACCCTCGTTCTCACAGTTATCTTCGTTATTATCATTCTGGATAGATTCGTCATTTGAACTACTGTCATTTTCATCATCAAAAATCAAAAGTGATTTCATTTCTTTTGTAAAGGGTTGTTCTTTGGTTTTCGGAAGTTTTCTTAACATAGATAATAAAGGATCGGAGTATAAAAGTAACCAGTTTTTCGATTTTTTTTTTATCGCAGTTTTTGCGATTTTTAAAAGGTTATGCACTTCTTTAGTAATTTTTATTTCCAAAATAAGAATGTTTACAACAAATTAGTAAGCGACTTTTTTAGAATATTATCCGTAGAAATGAAAAAAAATGTAATTTTTATTTCTAATCAAAATTAAATAGTTAAAACTGCATTTTAAAGGCATAAAAGTACAGTGTAGTGTTAAACATGGAGATTTAACCATATATAGTTGATAAAAATAAAAAATACATTTTTTTCTTTATTTATATATACAATTTCCCAAAAAAGGCATGGTTAAATCAGCATTCGTAATTAAAAAACAGAAAAGCATTTCACAAATAATAATAATAAAAACAATTATAGTTCATTTTCTATGAGATTTTTTTTACGGATTTTATACCATTTCCTACTATTTTTTAATCTAATGTAAGGTATTCGAGGGAAACGGATATTAATAGTTAATCACAAGAACTGTAATATTACCGAAAAAAAAAATTATTACCATATTTTCCAGTGGAATAAAAATTTATCCCACTTTTTCGCTTTCCCAGCCCACTGTGCGGAGCTCGCCTACTCGAGAAACGCGGTGTTGCCAGATCAACTACTACGCGAGTACAGCACAAAACTATCTCTGCTTTGACTCGCTCCGTAGCTTGTGAACTCCCTTAACTCAGATAATAGTGTGATCATGGCAGCCATGGAATTGCCTGCAACCGTGTTACTATCCAAACTGCAATCATTCAATCCTGTGAGAAAAAGTGTTCAGGTTTGGAAAGGGATACAATGTGACAAGTGGAAAGATAAGAACAGAAAATGCCTTCTATACCTCTTGAAAGTGATTTCGTTGGTGAACGCAGGCGTCGTTGACTCTAATCATTTCAGTCATCTTTACGTATTATTAAAATGTATGTACATAATCCACTAATGTGTATAATGTTGCCGCACGTATACCGCAAGATGTGGTTCTAGTTGTGTTTCGGGTCCACATCGTACTATTTTTTTGTCCAGATTGTCATACATTTGCCATTTTGCACTCACTCGGAGGCAATATGAGATGAAATGGCCTGGAATGTATGCGACGATACCAACAAACCTACAAAGCACATTAGGATGATTAATACGATCAATAATATATACACATTATACACTATTTTTTAAGTCACATAAATCGAAAATATAATTCAAATGAAGGTGTACTAATATTTTGTTATACGTTGAATTCTGATGGTCTGGTATGAAATTAACGCACCTGTATTCGTCGTGGCATTCGTTTGCCGTTTGAAACTTAAGGATTTTTGGTATTTGTTGCAGTTTGCAACGCAACCCATGTGTTTGGTAGACATTGTTTCGGATGTCTAATTCAACGAATATATGGAACTGTAACTGATTATATTGAGTATATTTTCCATTACATTGGTTCTGGCAATTGACTTTGTATATGTAAGGTCTGAACTCCAAGGCTCTTTGTAGAGAAGCATAACCTTCTCTACAAAGAATCTTATGATTCACCATTACAAGTGGATTAAGAGTTACGTTGTGTAGCCAATGCGAACATTTCTTGACTGTTCTCACGCTAGGCGCTGACTGCATCGTAATGTTCACAATATTCGCTATGCTGTCATACGCATCAATCCGATAGGCTTTAATGCGGCTCCCGATGTTGGCTGCGAGCTCCGAAGGGTAGAAACATTTTAGTAGTGCACCCCGCTCTTCATATGTCTGTTTCGTGACTCCATTTCTAACTATTCGGGCTACGAATTGAAGCGTCGGATTTTCGGATTCATTCAAAATTGACGCATAATATGGATCATCAATAGCTGCTGTTATTATTACGTGGACTAATGAATCGAAGGCGCAAGTATTGCGAACAAAATATGCTTCCCCTCCAACTTTTACTGGAGCTTGTAAACAATTTCCATTCTGCAGCAAGGACGCTTGTTTCGGTCTGTGAGTATGCTTGTTGAGTCGATTATTGATCTGTCGTATTTCAGGATAAGGTGCGAAGTATTTACTTTCTTTTTTAGGAAATTCCTGTGTAGTAACAATAAAAAGAAACATGCAGCAGTAGATCATAAAATCAACATTTACAAAACCATATTTGAGAAAAAAAACATGTCTTTAAGGTAAAAAGTTTACAGTTGTGAAATAAGATATAAGATGTAGTAAAGCAACGAAAGGGTAATTGCTCCGAGGCCATATTTTATACCATTTAGTTGAAAAAAAAAAACTGAATACCTTGTTCAATTTGGATCCATTGCAGCCTATTTTAATGGGTAAATGATTAGTATAAATAAAAAAACCATTTTTGTAACCATAAATCTTTCAAAAAATCTGTTTCGCTGGATCTTTAAAAAATCCTTTAACTAATAAAATAAGTTATAGTAGATTGAAACTCAAGAAGGTATTGAACTTTTTCTTTGGTTACGTGATAGGAAATATGCCTGTCTATATATAATTTCACATACATTAATTTTTATGTATTAAATACCTATTGCTTTTCTCCTATATGGTTCTACCAATATTGATTTCGTACTTTTTTTTTACTGTGGTGCAACTGTGACTGTAGCAATATGCGAATATGAAGTACCTTAATTACCTCGGATTTCAGTGGTACTGCATCTTCGGGTTTTATACATATATATTTTAACATCTGAACACAAAAAGGTTCACGGTATTCAAATAAATTCTTACAATTTAAAAATTTCACCACAGATTGCGAGTATTTCAACGTTAAAAATTATATGTCCCCGTACTGCCCATGTACCGCTCGCCCTTAATTTCTGCTATCCGAGTTCTCGTTTGTGATTGCGCATCTGCACCACATCTTTTTTTTATACTACCTACTGGTTACCACCACCACATTCCCGTACTCGCCACCCGATCTTCATTCTGTCTTTTCTATAATGTCAGAAAACATGGTAAGCCTTCTTTCTTTTGCATAACACATAATAATGTCGAACGACATATAATGGTATAATAATAAATAAATTTTGTTGTTTTTCGCAGACTGAAGAAAAAGACGAAACCACATTTGAATGTGAGGTGGAAAAGCTAGCCGCACTCGTGCAACATAGCGAGTTGACGTAAGTTTGAAACTAAAATTTATAAACAAAATAGCTTTCATGATAATTTTTTTATTGCCTGCAGAGATTCTGAGGCCGCGGCAAGCACTTCGGCGGCAGCACTTCAAACGCCGAAGCCAATCAGTGGCGAAGGGCAGACAGCCGAGAGTAAGTAAAAATTATCTATAAATAAGTAGTAACTACGATACATTCATTATATATATTTTTGATCTGTTTTCAGAAGACAAAAAGAAGCGCAATTGGCGGTGGAGCCGCCGAGAAAGGAAGGCTCGCGCGGCAAATGTAAAAGAGTTACATAATTCAAAGGGATCGGGCAAGACCCCTTACACACGGGGTCCATCCAAAAAAACAAATACTAACACCCCTGACGGCCCAGAGCGGGCATTAAGGGTAGTCGTAGATGGGCTACTAGACCGATTTAAATAAAATTATAAAAATAAATAAAAATGTTCTAAAATTTTATAGTTATAAAATTTTTCCAAAGTGATTATTTCAAATTTTCATGAATGTCATTACATGTCAAAATATTGGCGGAGCAATTGTTTTTTCACGTAAGCCGTTACGGTGCACGGAACGGGAGAGTCGGGACATACTCGATCCTCTGTTTCGTGATCCGTAAACTACGAAGACCCTAGCAACCGTCTTCCGTATTTCGTATTCCGTGCAACGTAACGGCTTACGTAGAAAAACAATTGCCATGCCAATATTTTCATACGTGAAATGTCTCATTACCTGTCACCTGTCATTACCTGTCAATATAGCGAACTCTATAGACGAGGTCTTTATCAATATCGTTAGAAAAATCAAATTTCTCTACGATAAAAGTCATTGTGACTTTAAAAATGAAGTAATGATTTACTTATCTAAATGAATAAACGTATATACAATTTTTTAAATATTTATACATATATTGACAGATAGTTACAGGTGACAGGTAATGACATTTCACGTATGAAAATATTGGCAAAAAATAACTTAATCGCTCTGTAATATTAGGGTTCAATCGATAGGATCTTTCCACCTTTATACAATCTACAATTGTTATATTCACTACAATAATTAGGAAGCAATATGTTTAGTTCTTAATAACTTACCAGCATTTTCAATCCATACAGCCAGTCGAGGATCGTTTTTCTTTGGCAACCTGTACAACCTGCAGTTCGTGACTATCTTGCTTCTCATACAACCTCGATAGGCACAAAAATCGTACACTCGTTCCTTTGCTTTTTTATCCATACCTGATACGCTTATAATTATTTGCTGTTTGCTTCGAAATGTAGAGCGAGAAAAACTGCCACTTTCGAGAAGCAAGAAGCAAATTATGAAAACGCACGGGAGTCAAAACAAAACATAAACTACCCATACAATTATCTGTAAAATATTACAAAAAAAAAGTCCCGTGACTTAGGCCAGTCAGTCAAGACAATCAATTAACAATAATTCCAAAAGTTTTCAAACTTACATGCAATGCCTAGGAGAGTATAAAAATAAACTATAAAATTTTGCAACCTTTTCCAAAGTCCGGAACATTGTTAAAATTGCAATAAATCAAAGGGCCTAGGGGGGTACGCATGGAAAAGTTGCCCCCGCACGTATCCAGTTCATATTAATACCACAGATGGGCACTCATGTGATACAAACTTCCTCCAAAGAATGACCTTGAAATTTCATTTTTGGAGGAGTTATGGAGGGGGTAAGTAAAATCAAAAAAGTCATTTTTCTCGAAAACTACTGAACCGATTTTGATGATCAAAATATATGTTATAGTCACTCATAAGACTAGTTAGAAAAATTTTTTTGAAATTTTTAAAATAAAAAATAGGGGCAAAAAAAATGTTTAAAAAATTTTCAACATTTTTTTTGAGATTATGTTTTAGAGATACACCTCTAGTTTTTTTTAGAAAAAAATGATCTTGTTGTCTACTTCAACATATATTTTACCCAAATTTTTCATAGGGGTACTTCATGGTTTAAAAAAAACAAAATCGCGCGCCCGGCACCGTGCGTGTATTGCGTATAGCGCATCACATTATCTCAAAGCCTGGAATATCACAGATCGATATAAATTGTATCTACTGATTTTGATATTGTATTAAATATTTTAATCAGATTCGCTTGCAGTTAGCCTATAAAAATTAGTTTCCGGAGTCCACCACGAGGAGGTTGCAATACGTTTTTGAACTCCATTTGGGGTGCTTAATTTTGGTGAGTCCCCTTGCCTCTCACCATTAGGAGTTGCTTATTACTTTAATCATTATCGCTGTCATTTTCAATCACTGGAATATAGTTACTTTTCTTGAACATATCACTCAGTACTTCTGCAGGTTTAAAAATTTTGGACAAATACCTAGCATATGATAAATAATAAAGAACTGCAGCAATGTGTGAACAACAACCAACAGTGCGTTGGCCATTAGCACATTCACACGTGTAATGTGTCAAAACAGAAATTCCAAAAGTATTGGGCTTGTACCGCAAAAAGCATCTATAAGCCGTGCGAGAAATGTGGCGAGATGGAACTTTTAATTTGAGCACATTTGACTCATCTTTTACATATTCAATTCTTAGTTTACCATCTGTATCGACCATTTCCGCCAAATATGACACAGCTTGAGCAAGTTGGTATGTTCCAGTAAACAAGATTTTTAAATCTCTTTCAGTCATTTCCGGAAAATCTAAAATGTCGTCTGATGTGACACTTTTGAAAGGAAGTTTCCGACGAAGCCATCCTTTTTCTTCTACCTCAGTAGCCAAAGTATTCTGTACATTTCTTTGACTATGCATTCTTTGCAAAATATCATCAAAAGTGTCTACATCAGATTGAAGTCTTTTTCCAAAAGTGTTATTCAGAAACGACGCGATTCTGAAGTATGATCCAATTTTTGGTATCAGTTTGTTATCAATTTTGTGATCCAAAAGATGATATTTTTGTTTGAGTACGCCGTGTACAGATTCCACTGGCCACCGAATTTTTGTGACAAAACGAGATTCGTTGGATTCTTCCGTGGACAGTTGTTTCTTTTTTCCTTTCAAAGCAGGCATTAAAACTTTAAAATTTTGTTCCTCTAACTTTTCTTTTATATCACCTTTTAAGAATTTACGCAAACCATTTGGATCCTCAATAACACTTTTTAGAATTTCGGCATCATTTTGATTGGCAAGGTATGGTCCAAGCATTTGAACAATGTAGCCGTCAGTCGTGCAAATAGTGAAAGGTTTGCAAAGAGGAACTTTTTTCTGCCCAGAGTAAGATTTCCTCTGATATTCATTATTAGTGCTCTTTTGATGTCTAGCGTACGTTCCGTCACAAATTAAAAATAATTGATCGTCAATGTCGAACAATTTTTTTGCCATATCAGTTGTATGATCTTGAATAAGATTATCTCTGTTAAGAGAACCTAAACCGAAGCGATGTGGCAAAACGTCATTTTCAAAAGATTTCATTACACTGGAAGAATAATCGGATACATCATGTTCATTTCCTAGCTGTAAGATAGAAGAAACCATTTTATTAGAGTTCCCAGTACGTAATTTGAATAAAAAGACTACGAGTGCTTGAGTCACCGAACGGGATTGGCTGTTTCGCAGTGAGATCAACATCTCTTTAAGAACATTGAGTTGTTCCCAATTTAACCCTGTAAATGCTTCTAATTGTTTTTCGGAAAGACTATATTCACCTACTTTATCGAATAAACTTGAATCACACCTTATAGAAACGGTTTCCATTACTTTGGACAATTCTAATGCAGTGATACTTGATGTGTTAGAATGCACCTTCAAGAGACCAAGATCTTCATCAAATATACGATTTTTTATTATATGAGCTCTAAAGCACCGATTTCCTTGTGGTATGTATATTTTCTTCCTGATATAAGATTGCGCTCGAGCTTCTTCAGGGATCATAATTAAATTCGTCGTGGAGAAGCACAGGCAGCAATATTTGTGAGTTGCAACAGTCCGCTGAATAGGAAGTTCAATGCGTTCAACATCAGGAATTTCATCATTTGATTTAAGTTTAATTTCAAAGGTTGGATCATTATTAATTGACTCATTGACGGAAGGAGAGGCGTTCTCCTCGTCAGAATTAGAGACATTTTTGAGATTTTTTTTATAAATAGAGAGTCGACAACTGTTGCATAGAATCTCATCAACAACTATTATTCGGTTTAATGAAAGAGAAAAATCATTTGCTTCAGTTGCATTTTTTATTATCTTTTTTTTGTCTTTCCTTTTATTCATGAAAGCGTCGCAGCCAGCACATTTGACATTTATTTTTAACTGAAACATTTTTTAATCAAAAAATGTGGTGTTTTAAAGCACAAGTATGTAGTGCAATTATTACTGCTGACAGATGATAATCAAGTTTTATTCGAAAGAAGTAAATAACGAATTCAGAAAGTTAGTATCGTGGCAGGCAGCAGATGCTATGAGAATATTTGACAGTCTGTTCGAAACAAGTGAATCGCGGAGTCAGAATAATAGTATCACACAAGCCGGGTTGGGGTCGCTAGGCTGCGCTACATACACGCACGGCGCCCCGCGCGCGATTTTGTTTTTTTAAACCATGAAGTACCCCTATGAAAAATTTGGGTAAAATATATGTTGAAGTAGACAATAAGAGCATTTTTTTCTAAAAAAACTAGAGGTGTATCTCTAAAACATAACCTCAAAAAAAATGTTGGAAATTTTTTAAACATCTTTTTTGCCCCTATTTCTTATTTTAAAAATTAAAAAAAAATTTTTCTAACTAGTCTTATGAGTGACTATAACATATATTTTGATCATCAAAATCGGTTCAGTAGTTTTCGAGAAAAATGACTTTTTTTGATTTTACTTACCCCCTCCATAACTCCTCCGAAAATGAAATTTCAAGGTTATTCTTTGGAGGAAGTTTGTATCACATGAGTGCCCATCTGTGGTATTAATATGAACTGGATACGTGCGGGGGCAACTTTTCCATGCTTACCCCCCTAGGCCCTTTTACTCTATTTTCGCGAACAAAATTCCAAAAGTTCTGCAAACTTGGAGTAGTGTGAAATGTGTTATTTTATATCACCTATCAATTTTGCAACCGATTTAAAGATACGGATTAAAAAAATACCACTGATAAAAAAAATTATAAATATATATGTTCCGGTCAACGCAGAAGGTTGCGAATTTATGCAACTGCTTGGAACATTATTCCGATATATCTTTCGATAGCGATGAGTCGAAACTGCGACGACCTCAATATCACTTAAAGACAGCGCGCGATCCTTTTACGAACGGAACGCTATAAATTATTTCGCTGGATACATAGCTCAGCGCCAAATGCCTAAATATCCGTGCGATTATTTTCGCAGCGACATTTTGAAAACGCCTATGGACAAACGTTCACCGACCGAGATGTATACGGAATTTCGGGAGTACGAACACGAAGATGCTGATGCTCCAGCGGTGACATGGCTTAGCCGGCCGACCGAAAAGTTTGAAAGCATCGTCGGAGTTCAACTCGAAACTTTTGGTCGATTATGGAAAAAGCACTGGGTATCCACCAGCATCATCAATGATCTTGGGAGCGAGATTATGAAGCAGACTTCACAGCTGTACATTGACTGGTTTGACGAACAGCATGAATACCGAGAGCATCGTGTGGAGCTGTTACACTTCATGATTAAAGTGAAGTTGTTCGCTCAAACCAAATTTAACAATCGGGCTCATTGTGTGCAGAGGTCAACCAACAGAGCACATAAAAAATGTATGAAGTTGCAAAAGATGAAAGGTCTCTGATTTATTGTACCCGACTTTTGTCGGAGACTCTTTGAGTTGCGATTCGATTGAGCATTATTCACGAAGTCGTTCCCGGGCACTGTACCGGAGGCTTCCTAAGCTGCGACTCATGTAATTTTCTGCCATAAAAGAATGGAACGTACCTGACTTTTGTCAGAGGCTGTCTCAGCTGCGTTTCATTTCAACTTCATCTACGAAGTCGTTCCCGGGCACTCCCGGAGGCTATTTCAGCTGCGCTTCGTTATTTTCTTATGTTTGTTACATATCAAAACGAAAGTCGTTCCCGGCTAATTGTCGGAGGCTCCCCGAGCTGCGCTTTCACGGGAGGTGGTGTTGATTGCCTTCTCGTGGTGCCCTCCGAAAACGAGTGCACTTATCGAATAGATCAGATATACATATAATCGGGCATTGTAAGCTTTACTTGTTTTCTATTGCAAAGTAAAATCAATTTTCATAATTTTTAGTGTTTCACGTAACGCAAATTTTTACTTTCAAATTACTTATTTTTTGATACTTTTTGTAAAATTTATTTATAAAGTTCAATAACAACTCATAATGAAAAAAAAATTGGATAAGTATTTGTATTTTCACAACCTGATTTTTATTATTTACAAGAAGCAAAAATAATATAATTGTAATGACAACACATATTTGCATGATTATTATTATAATATTAAACAAATTCAGAAATATAATGCAAAAAAAATCATGAAATAAAAATTCACGAACACGGAGATTCGACCACGGAACCCTTGGCTTACCAAGCTGACATGCTACCGCTTCGCCTAGCAGCCCACTTGTAGCTAAGTTACACCTTTAAATATATAACTTCCCATACAAACTTTAGGGCTCTATCTCAGAATTGGCTGCCCATTGGTCTGTAGAACTTGAGCATGGTATGAGGTTTCATCGCTACGAAGTCTCATTCGGGACGATATATCGATGTGTGGGTCTATAACGTTATAAGGCCTATGCATAAAGCTGAATAGAACGGTCACTTTTGACTTCAAATATTTAAGTAACGAGGTAAGCGATTACTTTAAGGGGTTATATACAGTTAAAATTTTCAAAAAATCGATTTTTTTTTAATTTTATTTTCGTAATGTACATATATTTAAGTACACACACAGAAAATTTCTTGTCAATCCGGCGAACATTCTCGAAGTTACACGCACATTTGTAATGACGTGGCAAGTATATGTAAAGTGCTTTTGAAACTTTAAACGCGTTTTTCTCAAAACTGCGGTTTTAAAGTCGGTGAGCAAGATTTCTCGGAAACGGCTCAACCGATCAGTCTGAAATTTTAACACAAGCTTTTTAAGTATATTTTTTAGTAATTAATCGAAGGTTTTTTCTCACCGATAAATATTTTTCATTTTATAAACAATTTAAGGCCTAAATTTTTGTCAAAAACCGATTTTTTTTTGAGAAGCCCCCATTTTGTCAAAAATTATTATTTTGCTTATTCCTTCGATCAATTACAAGATATTGAAAAATTCGGAATTTATGGCATTTCATGCCATTGTCCATAGAAGCACCCTAATTAAGCTACCCAAAAATATATGAAACAAAATATGTCTAAACAGATATATTTTGCGTTTTATATCACGATATAAAATAATTGTTTTTTTTTTTAATATGCTCTTCATTTTAATACATATTATTTATGATATTAAAAATTCAGATGGAGTGCCATCCTTCTCCGCTTTGTTTTTTCCAAAAAGTCCCGTGAATGTAACTCCCGTGCGTTTTCATCATTTGTTTCTTGCGTCTCGAAAGTGGCAGTTCGCTCTACATTTCGAAGCAAACAGCGAATAAATATAAACGTATCAGGTATGATACGTATGACATGTATGACATACAGATATGTATGGCAATACATATTTGCTTGATTATTATTATATTATTAAACAAATTTAGAAATAAAATCTAAAAATTTCTTGAAAAAAAAAGTTTACGAGCAGAGACTCGGACACAAAAACTTTAAAAAAAAGTCACAAGGTTCAATTCTTTTTGCATGAAATTTTTTAAAATTTTGATGAGATGATTGAACTTTATTAATAAATTTTACAAAAATAATAAAAAAATAAGTAACTTAAATCATTTTTTCAATGTGAAATTCCATTTTTCAATTATCAGCTTTTTAAAAAAAAGTCCTAGTTTTACTAACAATCATTAATTGTTTAATGTCTTCTGATATTAGTTTTCAATAGCACATCGTTTTCAACAACAAACTCCATTTCTAGAGTGAAAGGAATTTTACATTGAAAAAGTTATTTAAATTACTTATTTGTTGATCATTTTTGTAAAATTTATTTATAAAGTTCAATACCTACTCATAACAATTAAAAAAAATTGGATGTAAAAAAAAATTGAACATGCAGGCTTGTGACTTTTTAAGTTTTCGTGTTCGAGTCTCTGCTTGTAAACTTTTTTTTTTCATGAATTTTTTTGCATTTTATTTCTAAATTTTTATTATTTACAAGAAGCAAAAATAATAGAATTGTAATGACAACACATATTTGCATGATTATTATTATAATATTAAACAAACTCATAAGTAAAATGCAAAAAAATTCGTGAAATTAAAAATCTCGAGCACAGAAATTCGAGCAGGGAACCCTTGACTTATCAAGTTGACATGCTACCGCTTCGCCCGCCAAACCACTTATAGCTAAAGTTACACCTTTAGATATATAAGTTCCCATACAAACTTTAGGGCTCTTTTTCTCAAAATTGGCTGCCCATTGGTCTGTAGAACTTGAGCATGGTATGAGGTTTCATCACTACGAAGTCTCATTCGGAACTTCATTTCTCATACCGTTTCCTTCACTTATCAGTACAAATAGACTGGTCCATCGACATATAGTATGGACTACGCATAGACAGAAAAAATGGTCGGCTGAAAGAAAAAGATAACGACTGGTGTCGGCCAAGCCCTATCTTTTTCTAACCAGCAGCCGTAGTATGAGAGTATAGAAAACATAGGCAATGGGAACATTAGAAAAGGAGAACAATTGGCCGCCACCTCATTTCCTCTTTGTTTATTTGAGCGGACACTTTTTCAAAAGATGTAAGGTAGGGATCGCGTAGTCCACACTATATGTCAATAGACTGGACATACCCATGTATTCTGTGCCTTGCGATCTTTATATGCGGAATATATGTATATCTACATATAGCATTTCAATGGGTAAAATCCATTTGCAGGTGGCTTTTTAATGCGGTTTTAAAGGTTCATGAAAATTCCGGGTTCCTCCTTCTACTTTACTTATATTTTTTATATGCTGGTTTCTGTGGAACGTATCAACGGCATAAAAATAGACACGACTGTATAATATAATAAAATGTATACAGTATAATATAATCATGCATTTGCTACATTCCAAGTTAATTAATAGATTCAATAAGCATTGTTCATGAATAAAAAAAAAGTAATAATAATCGGGTCTCGAACCCGAGACTCTCGCACGTTGACTCGTTACCATGGACGTATGATATTTAATTACCGTGACGTACAGATTGGGAAAACTGTATTTCAGTTGTTATACACGTTTGGAGTTTGCTAGAGTACTCTGATACATACGCTTGACCAATCAAAAACGTGGGTATGGTTCGAAGCTTCTCCGTCTAGGTGACGCGTCGACAATAGAAAACATACGCTTTAAAGTGCCACCCGTTATAGTCCATGCGTCTCACGGAGCTCACGAATATCACGCGTAGTATATCTATATACAGTAACGTCCAATTGAAGTGCAACACTTGAATTTTTTTACATTTCTGTGAAAGTATGACAGATTTCGAAAAACCAAAGACATATTTTTTAGGAAATTTTCTTCCCGTTCGAATGGTCAAAGTTTTATCCCGATCGGATACAAAATGGCGGAATGGCAGGGGTTGGAGTGAAAAAGTGCATTTTGGGACTTTTTGAAAAATTCGAGATCTAGTAGTTCCGGAAGGAAATTCATATTTCTAATTAGGGCATGAGAGAGAGCATCCTTCGGCATTAAAAAAACACCCCCATTGAACCCCTGTAGGATCACTCTAGGGGGAGTTACACCCCCTTGAAGTGAAAACACTTAAATGGCCATAACTTCCGAACGCGCCGGCCAATCTGGCCCAGTTTTTGCATGATACCATCTTTAATGATACTGCAGATTCTCACAAAATTATTGTTCTCGGAGATGATCCCGTGAAGGAGATCTCGAGATTTCGCAAGCGCACCCGAAGCTTCCCCGCCATTTTCCACTAAGAAAGCGATGAAATAGAAATTTCATTTTTATCCACGTTGTAGCTGAGATTTCAACGATTAAAACGCGCTTTTAAACATCCAAATACGAGTACGCTAAGGGGTGTACGTATCCATTTGAAAAAACGCCTAAATTTTGCGAGTTTCGCTCGAGGCGCTCGGGGGACAACCGATTGGCGCGCGTGGTAGGGTAATAGTCCCCCGAGCGCCTCGAGCGAAACTCGCAAAATTTAGGCGTTTTTTCAAATGGATACGTACACCCCTTAGCGTGCTCGTATTTGGATGTTTAAAAGCGCGTTTTAATCGTTGAAATCTCAGCTACAACGTGGATAAAAATGAAACTTCTATTTCATCGCTTTCTTAGTGGAAAACGGCGGGGAAGCTTCGGGTGCGCTTGGGAAATCTCGAGATCTCCTTCACGGAATCATCTCCGAGAACAATAATTTTGTGAGAATCTGCAGTATCATTAAAGATGGTATCATGCAAAAACTGGGCCAGATTGGCCGGCGCGTTCGGAAGTTATGGCCATTTAAGTGTTTTCACTTCAAGGGGGTGTGTTTTTAATGCCGAAGGATGCTCTCTCTCGTGCCCTAATTAGAAATATGAATTTCCTTCCGGAACTACTAGATCTCGAATTTTTCAAAAAGTCCCAAAATGCACTTTTTCACTCCAACCTCTGCCATTCCGCCATTTTGTATCCGATCGGGATAAAACTTTGACCATTCGAACGGGAAGAAAATTTCCTAAAAAATATGTCTTTGGTTTTTCGAAATCTGTCATACTTTCACAGAAATGTAAAAAAATTCAAGTGTTGCACTTCAATTGGACGTTACTGTATACTCGACCAATCAAAAACGTGGGTATGGTTCGACGGCCCTCCGCTCAGATGGCGCGTTTACTCTCAAATAAAATTGGTTTCAAGAATATCGGCCCATTGGCGAGGATGAGAGATATGATGATCATATGATACTCATACGATAGGGATATTGATACGATGATAGGTTCATGATATAGACAGAAAAAAAGATGAACATTAATCATCAGGAATTGATAGGATAGTGAGTGAATTGTCTAGAGCAGAGTGAATTGATAGAATTGGATACAGTTTATTGACGATACAGTTTATTTCAAAATCTTGATACCAAATAAAAATATCTTTCACTGTGGAACACCAAGGACCACCAGCAGACTTGTGAAACATAAGCCAAGTGCAAACCGTGGTAAGTAAATCAAAGAAGACAACCCATGAAAATATGGGGAAGAATAAGAAAAAGCGACCAGCCGACACCGAGGACGAGGATATTAGAGTTAAAAAGAAAAACCCAAGGAGCAATGAGATACCCACAAAAAATAGATATGAAGCACTCTCGGAAGACGACGTATCGGACTCAGACAATAAATCAGTGATGTCACAGAAAACAGCGCCAACCAAAAAAGAAAAGGTCTCTCCTATTGTAGTCAACAACGAGAACCTAACAAAAGAAATTAAAGCAAGAATCCACTTGCAAGTTATAAAACATCACAAGGGGACAACCCTCAATTTCTCAAACTCCGCGGTGACAATCTACCCGCAAACGATTGACGACTTTAACCTACTCACACGAACATTGGAAGCCTGGAAACTGGGCTTCCACACATACGCAACATCAAGCCAGAAGCTTAAAAAATTTGTAATCAAGGGCCTACCGCTAATCAGTGAAGAAGACATTAGCAATGATATTAAAGCTAGTGGCTTTGACGCTGTTAAAATAAAAAAAATGAAAGAGGGCCCCAGAAGCAGTCCGGAGCACCCACTTTACTTCGCAGCCTTCAACTCGACAACTGATATCAGATTGCTAAAAAATTTAAAATTCATCTGCTCCGTGCGCATCAGATGGGAAAAATACAAGAACCCAAAGAAAATAACGCAGTGCTACCGGTGCCAGGCCTTTAACCATGGAACCAGCTTTTGCCACCGAGAACCGAGGTGCGTAAAATGCACAAAGCAACACCTGACAAAAGACTGCGACAAACTAGATACTGCCAGGCCTCAGTGCACCAATTGCCAGGGGGACCATCCAGCCAACGCGAAAGACTGCATAGTCTACAAGAAACACCTCGAGAAGCTTGAACAACGAAGGCAGCCAAGGACAAGGACCGCACCGCAGCAAACCAATCCTGCACCGGACCTACAATGCGTTAAGACTTTCCCGGGACTGCAAGGACAAACAGAAGACCCAAGGCCAACTCCAAATCCCCAACGACAAGCGCCTGTCCCATGGCAACGACCGGAGCACACAACAGAGATCCCAGGCTCAGGCCGAAAATATCCTCTGAAGTAAGTGAAAGCACAAATACTTATCATCTAGCGAAATACCCTCAATACCAAAACACACACACAAACACCAATTACACTTCCAAAGACAACAACAATGACAATGCTACCTTCAGTGACATTGTCAACGAAATACAACAGCTCAGAACGCATTGCGACTTTGGAAAAATGTTGAGTATGTTCAAAAAATTAAATAAAAAAATGGCCACATGTAACGACCATCTGTCAGAATGTGAAGTCTTCTACAACGTAATAACAAAGTATGTATAGCTCTAACAACACCAACATAAACAAAAACACTCGCATTGCCCATTGGAATGCGAATGGATTAAAAAACAAAAGCCGTGAGGTGGCGGACTTTCTCGAAGAGCAAAAAATAGACATCCTACTAATAAACGATGTTACGTCCGACGCAACTACACCCCAAAATTCCCGCCAAACGCCCCTGCCCTATTACTTTGCGATCAGGTCTTACGCGCACCTAGCTCCTCCTTAGTATAAGTTAGAAATAAGATAGTAATAATCATAGGATTGTAAGTCCATGGAAACGGTCCCTCTACAGAATGTTCCCATGGGGACCTACCGGTGAGTGTAAGAGAGAGAGAGTAATATAAGTTGCATAAATTAGAGAACTTTAGGACCATGAACTCCAAAGTACGTGCCGATAACGTGACAAGACCGCGGGAACCACGAACAGTCCGCGCTGGTCCCACGATTCCAGAATGCACCGAATCGGCAGTTTTCCATCCCTTCTCTGGACCCTAGCACTCCTCGAGCCAGAATCGAGGAGCGGATTAGTCAGTCTACTTAGGAGCCTCATCAAAAGCAGTCACTTCACTTTCTATTTACTAAAAAACCTTGAGTCAAAGGCGAACTTAGTGCCAATCCATTGTGTCAGACAAGATACCTTAGGGCCTATCTTGTCTTCCTCGCCTTAGGACCGAGTAGCAAGACCAATCGTGAGTCACGACAAGTTTCACCCCTTTTTGAACTCAGTGTCCTTGTGTGTAACAACCACTACACTAGTGCTAGTGCCTACCTTAGCGGCCAGGACAAGGACCATCTTCTACATTTTGGATTACATACTATTTCGGGGACTCGTCCCAAACCAGCTACAATATCTCTCTCTTGCCTTCACTGGTGAGTTCCACACATTATCGTAATTACTTGTTCTTTATCATATTATCATACTATAACATTATACCTATACATATGTACCATTATCGTACCATTTCACTGTATCGAATATCAACTACACGTACACGATTACAAACAACCATTGTAACACGAACAACACAGACAACACCATAACACGAAAACACAGATAGCACCGACCATCTTGAGGGTACATCATATCATTGTAAATGCGGTGCGCCATTTTTATATTCGGTTTTATATTCATCTTTATATTCATTGGTATATTCACTTTTATATTCATTTCTATGTTCATTTTTAATATCCATTATAATACAATAGATATTGCATACTAAGCAATATACATTGGCATTGTTCAGAGTCATTTCACAAATACCTAAAATTTCCATCTTCATATATATATATTGTAACACGAAAGTTACAATAGACCCCCTCCGCTCCCCTGGCTCGAGGTCCCACAGGCCTTGAGGTTTGCGTTCCTAGTTGATAAGTATTGCGTATTGTATATTGTATTTCTTTAGTGTTGTAGGTTTACGGCATTTAGAGATAAGATCCCTCCCCTCCACCCTTCCCTCCCTACCACCATTCCTGTAGGACACTGGCTCGAGGACCATCGTCGAGGACCAACAGCACCCACCCTCACCGAGGACAACATCGTGGACCTGCTACGAGGACAGCATCCCTGGAAGGAGCAAGAGAGTGGCTACGTTGCCGAGGCAGCGGAAGGCAGGGATGGCATGGGCAGGAGGACCAGCTGATCCGTCCAAAGGGAACTGACGTCCACACAGCCCACCACGACCGCCACGAGTATGCAGCCCCGGTGCAGTCCCGTCACACGGGCAAGAAAACCACCCCGTGTGACAGCGGCGGAGCCCTCTCCCTCCGAGACCGCGGACGTGCCCGGGAGGATTTTGACAGACCCTGGAGGCCGCCATGTTTACCGGCGCGCGCAGCCAGCCCGCGCGCCGGCGACGCCAGCACCGTGTTGCCGCCACGAGGCCCTGGAAGGCCCGGCGGCGCTGCCAACTTCAAACGGACCAATGCCCTGCCATGCCGGAACTGCCGACCAATGCCAGAGCACGTAGCCCTCTCAGCTGAGAGGCCACCACCAATCACCGAGGCCCTGGAGGCCCACGAGGACCAAACGACCGGAAATCTTCTCCACTTCGAGCCAGGTTGCGGTTACGAGCGAGTGTGGATTTCGACTATTGTGAACTTAGAGAATAGTAAAACGAGTGTGTGAGTGCAATTTGGATATTATTATTGGATTACCAGTGAGCCGAGCGTTTAGAGTAAGTACAGAGTGATTGGATTTCCCTAGTAGCCATCCCTTCCTTCCTACCCCCTTAAAATTTGCGCCGTAGAGTTTGTAGGTCCCTTCAGGACATTTGCCAGCCGGCCCACGTGGCCCAGCATTGTGCGTAGTTCTTTTGCAGTTTCGACGGGCCTTCTGCCCCCACCCTCGAGGCCCGTGGTATATTGCGTGCGCCCTAGATCTAGCATTTCTGCGTTCCCTTTAAAACCCTCCGTGCCCTTCCTTTTCCACCACCTGCCCCCTTCGTATTCCATAACCGAGGTAATTTCATAAGAAGCCATTTTGCGTTCGGGAACCTTCCTCCCTGAGATCCCCTCACCTCTCCCGCCGCTAGCCCAGTTATCCCCAAATTGTCAACAAACGAGGACCTCTCGAGGTCACTCGTCGGTGCTACACCGTAACAGTAGCTGGCGCCCAAAATCACCCGAGTCCAAAGTCCCAGCTGATCGCCCTCCCCTGCCCCTCCAACCCCCTCCCTAGACCCCTGCGTGCTCCTGCGTGAGCCCCGTTTATTATTAGTCTGATTATATTCTCTTTTTTTTTATTGCTGATTTTCCTACTGTGTTATTCTAATTGCTTTAACATTGACGTCCGAATTATTAATTATATTATTTCTTACTCTACCCCGTGTTCCCTTTTTATTCTCGTGTCCCCCACACCTCGTATTCTTTTTTTTATTATTTTTCTTTTGAGATAGCTAATTCGAGCCGACCCTGGGCGGGTAAAAGCTGCCCAGCACGTCACAATATATATATATATATATATATATATATATGAGGCGTTTCGCGTCAACTCTCCCAGCGCGGCGCGCGAGCACCAAATCATCCTATTTCTAACTCGTGTTAGCGCTACTATAATGTGACTAAAAAAATTCTTTAATAATAGTTTTCGATGTATTTTTTCCTCAGCTTTTCAATGGTGTAGGCAGTTTTTCCAAAAATTTTCATTTTCACCTTGAAAAATTATAAAACGTCTTATATCTTGAAAAGTATATTTTTAATATTTTTTTTAATGATTTAGATCGAAAGCTGAGTAAATTTTACATAGAAAAACATGTTTTCCAGAGAGTGCTCAACTTGTTATCATTAAGAAATACAACGCGTAAAAGTAGACGCAACGCCGCGCCGCTCGGCGGTCCGGCGTGCATTACGGCGCGTGGGCCTGATCTGCCTGGTTACCTGGTAACCATTCGATTTTTATCAATTTTAATTTATCGAAGTAATCATTTTATAAATGTTCATACTTTCTTTGCTTTTTTTTTAGTTTTCCTAGCTTTTGACGTGGGATTGCTTTTTTTCAGTGTCTTCGATTTTGCATTTGATTTTTTCTGTGTGTTAGTTGACGCTTTTAGTACAGCTACCGGTATTTTTTCTTTTCTCTGTCTAACAGTTTGTTTTGGAAAGATTTGATACTCAGGACTTAAAGATGTTTTCTTCAGCATCAATTTACTTTGATCTATTGGAATAATAGCATGAAATTGTAAAGTTCCTGGTATAGATTTTGCCTCATCCAACCTAGGTTTTAATTCTAAAGCAGTCTTTTCATAAGACTCTTTACTGCTATAAAAAACTTTCGTTTCTTTGCAATAACTTTTAGCCCAGTTGTAGAGCTCTTCTGGCGTTAAAATTCGATTATTCGAAGAAAGCTGTAGACTAGCTCGTTTTGCACCTCTTTTTAAATTCGCGCCTATGCCATCACATGCACCTTTGCCGTGTGCAGTGGCATAAAAATGCCATTCAGCTGGAATTCCAAAATGTCTCTCATGGAAAAGAAGATTTTGGAAATTACTTTTGTTTTTAAAGTGCTGACCTGCTCCATCTGTTAAATAATAGATTTTTTTAACTGTGAAATTAGATTTCAAACAACAAAGTCAAACAAATCTTTCGATGAAGGATGATTACTTTTATTCAAAGGATTTATGCAATTCAATTTCCACGCTGAATCCATTGTAGTTGCTACAATAAACCGAAGAAATGATTAAACAGATAATCACAGATGGCTCAATCTTCAAGTACACGAAGAATACAATCAAATCAAAGTTTGACGCCGTTGAAATGAATTTTGTAAAATTCCTTAAAGTAAATACGACAAAGAGTCACCGCCCTTATGTGCATTCATGGTAACAGTTCATTTGCAGGTAAACAATTCCGATAGGAAAGCCACCTAACGAGTGAAAAGTGAAATGCGCGGCGCTCCGGGTCGCGCGCCGTAATGCACGCCGGACCGCCGAGCGGCGCGGCGTTGCGTCTACTTTTACGCGTTGTATTTCTTAATGATAACAAGTTGAGCACTCTCTGGAAAACATGTTTTTCTATGTAAAATTTACTCAGCTTTCGATCTAAATCATTAAAAAAAATATTAAAAATATACTTTTCAAGATATAAGACGTTTTATAATTTTTCAAGGTGAAAATGAAAATTTTTGGAAAAACTGCCTACACCATTGAAAAGCTGAGGAAAAAATACATCGAAAACTATTATTAAAGAATTTTTTTAGTCACATTATAGTAGCGCTAACACGAGTTAGAAATAGGATGATTTGGTGCTCGCGCGCCGCGCTGGGAGAGTTGACGCGAAACGCCTCATATATATAAACGTGACTAACAGTAAGTTCCAGGACGGTGGTCATCCACAATGGCAAGCGAATGCGTTTTTTTTTTAAAAAAACTAAACCTTGGGGTGTGACAGCATTGGAATTCTAAGCTAAACTAACCTAACGAAACTCATCTTTTAGCCCATCACAACTCCGAGTATCTAGCATTAAAAATTTTTTGAAAAATTCGGTGTGGATGCCGCTTTATGGTCCTGGAACTTTACGATTCCCAGAAAAAAATTTCCAAGACTGTCTTGGAAGTAACAAAAGTCCTGGAACTTAGCGAATGATATATTTATACAGGTATGTACAGATTTATCTTAGTGCATAATAAGGTGATGCGGTAGTTTATATTTAATTTTGAATGGTGCATTATGTTTATTGATCGATCCAATATCATTTAGTATTGGAAGGTTTTTTATTTGTTCATTATAAAACTGTTTTGTTCGCTCGCGTATTTCATCAAGGATGTCTTTTATGTTAGTCTGTTTTCTTATTTCTAGGTTCGTTATGTACCATTCCGCTTTACTGATGGATCGGAGTGTTTTGTTTTGGATGGTTTGTAGTTTTTTAATATTAGTTTTACAGGTATTACTCCATATTGGTGCTGCGTACAATATCACAGGTTTAATGATTGCCTTATATAATAGTAGTTTGTTTTTAATACTAAGTACGCTTTTTTTGCACAATAGGGAGTGGAGCATACCTTTTATTTTTTGTACTTTGGTGCATATGTTGTGTGTGTGTGCTGTGTAGTTTAACTTATCATCTAGTAATACCCCCAAGTATTTTGCCACCCTTTTGGGTTGTATGTGTGCGTTGTTTACATAAAATGGGGATATGGTTTCTTTGCTCTTAATCCCCTTTCTGGTGTATATAACCAATTCTGTTTTTGTTTCGTTAATTTTAATTTTCCAATTGGCAAAGTGTTCTGTGATGAGCTCGATGTGTTTTTGGACATTAGTTTGCGCTACCTTATTGCTCCATGAGCTAGAGTAGACTGCGGTGTCATCAGCGAATAGCGCTATTTGTGTTTTAAGTGTTTTTGGTATGTCATTAATATAGTATAGAAAAAGGACTGGACCCAGGATTGAGCCTTGTGGTACTCCTGCTACTATGTTTTGTTTCAAGGATTGTTCTCCATTAGCCTGGACCGTGAATGTTCTGTTGTGGTTGAATGATTTTAATTAGATAACGCGGGATGTTGAGAGTATCTAGCTTGAAAATTAGTCCTTTGTGCCAAACGGTGTCAAAAGCTTTCTCTATGTCTAGTAAGGCTACCGCTGTTGATTTATTGATATTAAAATTTGTACTGATGTGATTTGTTAGTCTTGCAAGTTGTTGGACTGTGCTGTGGCCAATCCGGAAGCCAAATTGTTGTGGTATGATTTGATTGTTGGTGTTATCGTGTGCTTTGAGTCTGTTGAGTATCATGTTTTCAAAGATTTTACTTAGTGTTGGGAGTAAGCTAATTGGTCGATAGTTTTGTGGGAAGAGTTTGTCTTTTCCTGGTTTTTGGAAGGCCAGAACATTCGCGTGTTTCCAGGTGTTTGGGAAGTGAGAGAGTTTGAGACAGCTGTTAAATACAGTAATGCGCAATTGAAGTGGAACACTTTAATTTGTTTACATATCTGTGAAAGTATGACGGATTTCGAAATACCAAAGACATATTTTTTAGGAAATTTCCTTCCCGTTCGAATGGTTAAGGTTTTATCCCGATCGGATACAAAATGGCCGAATGGCAGGGGTTGGAGTGAAAAAGTGCGTTTTGGAACTTTTTGAAAAATTCGAGATCTAGTAGTTCCGGAAGGAAATTTATATTTCTAATTAGGGCATGAGAGAGAGCATCCTTCGGCATTAAAAAAACACCCCCATTGAACCCCTGTAGGATCACGCTAGGGGGAGTTACACCCCCTTGAAGTGAAAACACTTAAATGGCCATAACTTCCGAACGCGCCGGCCAATGTGGTCCAGTTTTTGCATGATATCATCTTTAATGATACTGCAGATTCTCACAAAATTACTGTTGGGAGATGATCCCGTGACGGAGATCTCGAGCTTTCGCAAGCGCACCCGCAGCTTCCCCGCCATTTTTCATTAGGAAAGCGATGAAGTAGAAGTTTCATTTTTATCCACGTTGTAGCTGAGGTTTCAACGATTAAAACGCGCTTTTAAACATCCAAATACGAGTACGCTAAGGGGTTAAACTATCCTTTTGAAAAAACGCCTAAATTTTGCGAGTACTGCTCGAGGCGCTCGGGGGACATGTGCTTGGCGCGCGTGGTAGGCTAGTAGTCCCCCGAGCGCCTCGAGCAGAACTCGAAAATTTAGGCGTTTTTTCAAACGGATAATTGAACCCCTTAGCGTACTCGTATTTGGATGTTTAAAAGCGCGTTTTAATCGTTGAAACCTCAGCTACAACGTGGATAAAAATGAAACTTCTACTTCATCGCTTTCCTAATGAAAAATGGCGGGGAAGCTGCGGGTGCGCTTGCGAAAGCTCGAGATCTCCGTCACGGGATCATCTCCCAACAGTAATTTTGTGAGAATCTGCAGTATCATTAAAGATGAAATCATGCAAAAACTGGACCAGATTGGCCGGCGCGTTCGGAAGTTATGGCCATTTAAGTGTTTTCACTTCAAGGGGGTGTAACTCCCCCTAGCGTGATCCTACAGGGGTTCAATGGGGGTGTTTTTTTAATGCCGAGGGATGCTCTCTCTCGTGCCCTAATTAGAAATATAAATTTCCTTCCGGAACTACTAGATCTCGAATTTTTCAAAAAGTTTCAAAATCCACTTTTTCACTCCAACCCCTGCCATTCGGCCATTTTGTATCCGATCGGGATAAAACCTTAACCATTCGAACGGGAAGGAAATTTCCTAAAAAATATGTCTTTGGTTTTTCGAAATCCGTCATACTTTCACAGATATGTAAACAAATTAAAGTGTTCCACTTCAATTGCGCATTACTGTATATGTACAAGCTGCACTAGAGCTTTGCGAGGGAGATTTTTTAAAATTATATTCTGGATGCCGTCAGGACCAGGTGCTTTTTTAGGTCTCGTCTTTTTAATTGCTAGTACTATTTCCCTGGTTGTCGCATATTTGATATCTGCGGGACTAATTTCTTCTTCTAGTATGTCTCTATATTTTGTGTTAACTATGTGTCTAAGACTGTTATTGCTCATATTTTCAGTCAGGTGGTGGACCTTCTCGAAGTTTTCAGCAAGAGCATTTACTTTTTGCTTATTACTCATAGCTAGACCTTGCGTGCCATGTAGCGTGGGGATGATGTTTGCCGTATGCTTGGTAAATATTTTAGCCATTTTCCATATCGAGTTATCTTGAATTTTGAGATTTTTTAATTTTGCTTCCCAGGAGTCGTTTTCAAGTTTTTTGATTTATTTTTTAATTTTGTTAGAGAGATAATTTCGCAAGATTCTATAAATGGCTTCTTGTCTTGTTTGAAATAGCCTACGCGCTCTGTTTCGTAATTTGATTAGCATTTTTATGTTTTTTGGTAGTGTAAGTGTTATGGAGGATGTTTTATTTAGTGGAATGGAGGCTTTAATTGCTTTTTGGATTAATTCTGTGAGTTAAGCCACGGTGCTATCTATGTGGATTTTAGAGTGTAAGTTTGCTTCTATAGTGATATTGTCATTTAGGTAATTCGAGAATTTGTCCCAGTCTGGTTTTTTGTAGTTTAGTGTTTTCCTAATTATTTTTTCTGTAGGAGCCTCATTAATCGTGATAATAACCGGTGGGTGGTCTGAGTCTAAGTCATCTATGGTTTGTATTTTAATATTTTTGGTGTTTTTGACTAGGGCAAAGTCTACTACGCTAGGTAGTGCTTGGTAATTATATGGGTATAGTGTGTATGTGTCTGGAGCTAGAACTGAGATTGCAGAGTGGTTTGTGTAGTTAAAGATAATTTTGCCGTTTTGATTGTTGTTTGAGCAGTGCCAGTTTATATGTTTTGCGTTAAAATCTCCTACTGCGATTACAGAGTTAGCTGTGTTGAATATTTTGTTTAGGTCAGAGGTTTTAATTTTCGTCTGTGGTTTTGCGTATGCTGAAGTTATTACTAGATTGTTCATTAATTTTATTGCATGTGATTCAATAGATGATGTCTCTAAAGTTATCTCGTGGCAGTTTATATTGTTTCTACAGAATATGGCTACTCCCCCTCCGCCTGTATTTCCTGGTCTATCTTTTCTAAAGCACTGGAAGCCCGGAATTTTGCATTTTATTTTATCTTTCAGTTTTGTTTCGTTGTTACGTCCAACACGTCTTGGTTCCGAGGAGGAAGTACGTGGAGGGCGAACTTACTTATTTTTGGGATTCTTGCCACCTTAAAATGCTTATGCACACCCAACTGCTTTCTGCTGCTTCTTTTGGACTGATGTCGATTGATAATCAGGCTCGTTGTTTGATTATATATATATATATATATATATATATATCTAGTTATAATTATATTTTTAGGCACTTAGGATTAAGAAAAAACCAAAAATTATAGGGATTTTTTTCAAATTTTTACCCAAAGCTAAATAAGGAACAATAAAGAACCAAAAATTAAATAACTCGTGATACTACATAAATAAGCTAGTAAAGTTCGACAGAATAGGAATAGCTATAAGAAATAATATGTAAACCAAATAACATTTATTAGTGTAAAGAAAATTTATTGAATAAAGAAATCAATCAATCAATCAATCGGCCCATTGGCAATCTCCCTACTCATCTCTGCTGGTGGCACCTGTAGATTTAGTTCGCCTGGTGGCTGATTTAGGTTTAAGTTTGCCTGGTGGCAATTGGTTACCCCGGATTCATTATCTCTCGCGATCTGTATGGTATAGATAACGAGCCCAGAGCTCGTGGTGCTCCTTAGAGGGTACCTGGCGCCCAACAACCTTTTCGAGTTTGCCGAGACCACTTCCGTTCCCGAATTCCGGTTTTATCGCGTTTCGTTTTGCCGACGAGCAAAATATCGTCGCAATATATGTATACGTTTTTTGTCTTTCCTATTTGCTCGACCTTTGTGTCATGGAATAAGTCACATATGGGAATTAGTTGGGTTCTTCGTCCGTCCTTTTTTCAATTACTTTTCCATAGGATTTCTGTCAAGTTACTGCATAAGATTTAACAGTATTTCTTAATAAAAGTAATTTGTTAACAGCGCAAATGTTATTCAATGTTATCACAACGACAAGTTTACAGAAGACTTGCTCAACAATATCACAAAGAAATAATATCCTCAAGTGATGAGGAGTCAATACTTAATGATATGTTAGAAGTAACCTCAAATCTAGAAAGAAATGAAAGTAGTGCAGATAGTACCACTGAAGCGAAACCAATAATAATTGATGAGCTTGAAAATAAAGGGAACGACGCCTTATTCAGTATTGGTAACATTGACGAGAGTTCTGATAGCAATGCAGAGATCTGTAACTACATTGATATAGAAAGTAATACAGTGGACAAGGATAATTTCAACTTAGCTGATGAACTGGCACCTTTAGTTTTAGAATGCAACATGAAGCATTGTCATATAAATAATGTAACCTTACTCGCACGATACGGTTCTCCGGATCGTGCTAAAAAGGCGGGTTCGAGCCAGAATCGACTGTTAGGAATTTAGGATAAATATCAGGCGGAACAAATGAAAGTGAGCTTTTGTTTTACAAATTATAAAGAAAAATATATTATCCTACAATGGAATACAATTAGTGTTAGTGCAGGTCCAGCCTATAGAATGCTGGCTGTTAGTAAGCGAATAATAGATATCTACGCAAGCGGAAAGTAAGAATGATTATAAATGATAGATACAAATGATTAGTGTTCGGAAAGTAAATTGTATACATATGATAGTAAGACGCGGTTTCCCTACACGATATGTCTGACGGGAACGGAAATAACAGGTGCGTCTACTCTCGTGTGATTCTATTTTGACTCTAGTTGTTTTTCTATAAATGAAATACGGAATCGTGTCTGAAAGCAGCCTCCGACCAGCGGAATTTGATTACAGAGTTGACTCGTTAGAATATAAGCGTCGTGCTGTTGAGCAGTCTTCCTCTAGGGAACTCGTGATCACAGGTAGACGTGGTCCTATCTAAAACAACGTTGCTATCTCGGCGAGGTGAGAAGTCTCATTCGCAGAGTAGCTAGTTGTGCAAGTCTTTAAATAAAGTTAGGATGGCGTGTATAGCGGAAACGGCACAATGATCAAATGTGACAAAGTGACGGCCCAACTAAAATGCAGAGATTGATTCTATCTGGTAGAAGAGACGGTTTGCTCCCTACCCGAGACGGTTTGCTCGTTTACTTTACTAAAGGTAACCTAGCTAGCTCAGGTGATAGAATGCTAGAGTCGCGAAACGTCGCCGTTTATATACCCGTCAACGGTAGGCCAGGGGGCCTGAGAGGTGCGGAAGAATTGAGCGTCGCGATGCCTACGAATTGTTATTACTTGATATTTAGGGTTATTCGGGTTAGCGGGATCTTATTATTACCGCGATACGAATATCCTCTGATGTATAGGTTACAATAAATTATTATTGTTACTATGAAGAGTTGGCCACATGATTTGCCAAATGATGCACGCACTTTGTTAAAAACACCACGAGATACTAATGTTGTACCATGTAAACCAGGCAACTATTTTCACTATGGTCTTGAAAGAGCAATTCGAGATCAATTGAAGTCCAATGGGACAATCGAAGAATCAGAGCTACTCATCGACTTAAATATTGATGGCTTGCCCTTAGCCAAGTCTTCTAAAAGTCAAGTTTGGCCCATTTTAGGAAGAATTTGTCATAAAGGTTTTAGTAAACCTTTTCTTATTGGTGCATATCATGGCTACGCAAAACCTGCAAGTACTGATGACTACCTTACATCACTAATAACAGAATACCGCAAATTGAATAGCATAGGATTTTGCACACAAGAAACAGAAAAGAAGTACACTGTAAGTATTCGATGTGCAATCTGTGATGCTCCTGCTCGAAGTTACATATCGCGTACGAAATCGCATAATGGATATTTTGGATGTAGCAAGTGTACCAACGAAGGCACATATGCACATAATCGCGTGCTCTATATATCTGAAGATTCTCCGTTACGAACAGACGACAGTTTTAAAAACAGAGAACAGGAAGAACATCATACTGGAACTTCACCTTTTGAGTCTTTATCATTGGGCATGGTATCCCACTTTATATTGGACTATATGCACCTAGTATGTTTGGGTGTTACGAAGAAGTTAATATTACTGTGGCTACAAGGACATCAAGATATAAGGCTTAGTAGTCGTGATGTTACAAAATTATCTGATGCTTTAATTAGCCTTGCAAAATGGATTCCCATGGAATTTTGTCGGAAACCAAGAACTCTTGAAGAAATTCATAGATGTAAAGCCACAGAATTTCGACTGTTCCTACTTTATTTGGGTCCGGTTGTGTTGCCTGATTTTCTTCCACCACAGAATATTATTCATTTCAATACATTAAACTGTGCAATAAGAATACTATGTGATCCAGTACAAAGTACCCAAAATAATCAATATGCAAAAGACTTATTGGTGTATTTTGTGAAAACTTTTAAAATACTGTATGGGGAGCAGAATATGACATACAATGTGCATAACTTAATTCATCTAAATGAAGATGTGAAGAAATGGGGACCACTCGATACTATCAGTGCTTTTCCCTTTGAAAATTTTATGCAAAACATAAAGAGTTTGCTCAGAAAGAGTACTCAACCCCTACCACAACTTCATCGAAGAGTTTCAGAAATTGCTATGCTGCAGTCACTGAACAAGAAGAATGAAGATATTCATTATCCACTACTAGTTAAACCTACCAATGAAACTGTTGGGACAGAATTCAGTAGATCTCACCGATTTTTAAAATTTTGCAATTTCAAATTGTCCAACAAAACACCAGATAACTGCTGCTACATGATAGATGGAAGTATCGTATTAATTGAAAATATTTGGTACAAAGATAATGTTCCTGTTGTACTTGGAAAGCAATTTCTACATGTCACAAATTTCATTGGATACCCTTGTGAATCACGACTCATGAATATATACTTGATGAGTATAGAAGTTTCAGCCCTTCGAATGTGGCCAGTAGAAAATATCAAGTATAAGGCTGTTCTTCTATCTTACAGCAACAGAAATTACGTCATGCCTCTACTTCATCAGTAATTGAATCCGTTTAATTATAAATTTTGCGACATGGGCTCGTGTTTGTAGATATACTACGTTGCATTCAGTGATAATTATTGCACTGTGATTTTGGAAGAATGGTTAGAATGGAATGGAAGAATGGTAGGTTCGTCATTGAAAATCAAGATAGATCGATTGGTGAGTTATGATATACCGTGCAAATCACTTGCAAAAGCTTGGAGATTCATATTCAAGAAAGTAGTTGTGCAGCAAGTCTAATGAGAAACTGCTATTTCTTGTTGCAGGGCAACACTGTGCAAATAAATGTTTAACGGAGCAAAGATACTTGAAATACCACAAAATGGTAATGGGCAAGATGAACCACATATCGATGGAGATCGGTAGTTTTTCCCGGTGTTTAGAGAACGGGGAAAACGAAGAGACCATATTTACGTGGCCGCACTAGCGGGAAGCAAAAATTCAAATTTCATTTCCCTCTCATTTAAAATTAACAACGAAAAAGTACTCCATGAAGCCATTTTTCCTTCCCTAGAAGCCCTAAGATTGTGTTACGTACATAACATTATTATAATTGTTCGTTTTTATATTTTTTTCCGTAATTTCCGGGTGAAATAAGCTGTTTCACATTTTTCTCATTTTTCAGACGCTTTTAGGGTGTCTGAAAGTTTTGTAGTTCGCTTTCCGGCCACCCATTAAGTCTAATGCTATGCTAGTGGCGCTACTATCGCCATCACTTCGAAATTACAAAAATAAGTTTTAACTATTTATAAGGCATATTTGTGTGCAAACTCTGACGGAAAAATTCTAAAAAAAAAGAATGAACACAAATGTAACGAAATATACCATAATTTAAGTCAAATATTTTAATCTATCAAACACGTCAAATGCTGGCGCACGCCGGAGCCATGGCCAGAATCATCGCGCGCCACTCGTTAAAAATGCCCAAAAAAACGTGTTTGTTGATGTTTGCGGAAACATGACAGCTGCCAGGAGCAGCCAGGAGCGTGCTAGGCAGTTTTTAGGATATTATTCCTCGAAAAAATTTAGACAATTTTGACGGATATATATGGGGCGTTTCGCGTCAACTCTCCCAGCGCGGCGCGCGAGCACCAAATCATCCTATTTCTAACTCGTGTTAGCGCTACTATAATGTGACTAAAAAAATTCTTTAATAATAGTTTTCGATGTATTTTTTCCTCAGCTTTTCAATGGTGTAGGCAGTTTTTCCAAAAATTTTCATTTTCACCTTGAAAAATTATAAAACGTCTTATATCTTGAAAAGTATATTTTTAATATTTTTTTTAATGATTTAGATCGAAAGCTGAGTAAATTTTACATAGAAAAACATGTTTTCCAGAGAGTGCTCAACTTGTTATCATTAAGAAATACAACGCGTAAAAGTAGACGCAACGCCGCGCCGCTCGGCGGTCCGGCGTGCATTACGGCGCGTGGGCCTGATCTGCCTGGTTACCTGGTAACCATTCGATTTTTATCAATTTTAATTTATCGAAGTAATCATTTTATAAATGTTCATACTTTCTTTGCTTTTTTTTTAGTTTTCCTAGCTTTTGACGTGGGATTGCTTTTTTTCAGTGTCTTCGATTTTGCATTTGATTTTTTCTGTGTGTTAGTTGACGCTTTTAGTACAGCTACCGGTATTTTTTCTTTTCTCTGTCTAACAGTTTGTTTTGGAAAGATTTGATACTCAGGACTTAAAGATGTTTTCTTCAGCATCAATTTACTTTGATCTATTGGAATAATAGCATGAAATTGTAAAGTTCCTGGTATAGATTTTGCCTCATCCAACCTAGGTTTTAATTCTAAAGCAGTCTTTTCATAAGACTCTTTACTGCTATAAAAAACTTTCGTTTCTTTGCAATAACTTTTAGCCCAGTTGTAGAGCTCTTCTGGCGTTAAAATTCGATTATTCGAAGAAAGCTGTAGACTAGCTCGTTTTGCACCTCTTTTTAAATTCGCGCCTATGCCATCACATGCACCTTTGCCGTGTGCAGTGGCATAAAAATGCCATTCAGCTGGAATTCCAAAATGTCTCTCATGGAAAAGAAGATTTTGGAAATTACTTTTGTTTTTAAAGTGCTGACCTGCTCCATCTGTTAAATAATAGATTTTTTTAACTGTGAAATTAGATTTCAAACAACAAAGTCAAACAAATCTTTCGATGAAGGATGATTACTTTTATTCAAAGGATTTATGCAATTCAATTTCCACGCTGAATCCATTGTAGTTGCTACAATAAACCGAAGAAATGATTAAACAGATAATCACAGATGGCTCAATCTTCAAGTACACGAAGAATACAATCAAATCAAAGTTTGACGCCGTTGAAATGAATTTTGTAAAATTCCTTAAAGTAAATACGACAAAGAGTCACCGCCCTTATGTGCATTCATGGTAACAGTTCATTTGCAGGTAAACAATTCCGATAGGAAAGCCACCTAACGAGTGAAAAGTGAAATGCGCGGCGCTCCGGGTCGCGCGCCGTAATGCACGCCGGACCGCCGAGCGGCGCGGCGTTGCGTCTACTTTTACGCGTTGTATTTCTTAATGATAACAAGTTGAGCACTCTCTGGAAAACATGTTTTTCTATGTAAAATTTACTCAGCTTTCGATCTAAATCATTAAAAAAAATATTAAAAATATACTTTTCAAGATATAAGACGTTTTATAATTTTTCAAGGTGAAAATGAAAATTTTTGGAAAAACTGCCTACACCATTGAAAAGCTGAGGAAAAAATACATCGAAAACTATTATTAAAGAATTTTTTTAATCACATTATAGTAGCGCTAACACGAGTTAGAAATAGGATGATTTGGTGCTCGCGCGCCGCGCTGGGAGAGTTGACGCGAAACGCCCCATATCAGATAAAATTTGTCCAAATATCGAAATGAGTGAATGTATAAAAATATTAAATCTTCAACACGCGTGCAGTATAATTAAATGCACAATTATTGTAATGATATATAAAACTGTTTAATTGCACAGTAAGTTAGAAATTATTGTCAAGATTGGAACATTCAACAAAAAGAAGTGATATCCCCCCAAAAAACATTTTCAATGTAAAGTTGCGTGTTTAGAGATCGAGTGACTCTCATATAAGCCTGCAAGTTGTCAACAAAAAGAAGTGATATCGCAAACACTGCAGTAAGGAGTTGAGACACAATTTTGATGGCATTCCGAAAATATCTGCATACACGGACAGAAAATCATGGGACACAGTGATTCTATATATTCGAAGCTGTTCAATTTCGAGGTCGTCTGTGCATTTTTCCGGCGTGTTTAGATCGTCGTTCTACGCCATAGTATAGAATCAATATCACACTGTGTCCCATGATTTTCTGTCCGTGTATGCAGATATTTTCGGAATGCCATCAAAATTGTGTCTCAACTCCTTATTGCAGTGTTTGCGATATCACTTCTTTTTGTTGACAACTTGCAGGCTTATATGAGAGTCACTCGATCTCTAAACACGCAACTTTACATTGAAAATGTTTTTTGGGGGGATTAAATCTACTAGAAACGGGGAACGGATGTCAGAGAACGTTCGATAAAGAAAACTGTTTGCTGCCACAGTTACCAATCTCAACGATCGCACAAATTGACGAGCTAGAATTAAAAGTTCAGCAAGACGCAGATGTGCTAAAGCAATATGTGGGTTATATAAGGCAAAGATAAGCATTTACAATGAGTTTAGATCATCTGATTCACTACTCCGTTTTTAGATTCAAGGTATATCCAGTATTGGCGGGACCGATGGCCCCAATTTTATTAGAAATAGTATGGCCTGGCTGATGTCGGACGAATAATTAGGGTGCTTGTACTCTTGGACGGGACAAAAAAGTGGCATAAGAATGAAGGATATGCTGTTAGCAAAAATTATGATCAGTAAGTTTAATACATTGTATTACCGTCAGCTTTTCTTCTCACTGTAATGTTGTTGCCATTTTTTATGATATACAAGCTGTAACACTACTGTATAAAATTCATTCAGAGAAAATAGTAATATATTCAGTATGGTCAACACTTGATACTCTTGGCTAATTTGTGTTTCAGAAACTGTTCATGAAAATATGTCCACCGAAAAGCTTATAACTTTGGAAAAAGCTGTACGAGAGTGGCTTCATCATGCAGGAGATCGTGTGCGATACTGGAAACGCAAAGGGGCCCAGGGAAAATAAAAATGCTTTTTGTTTATTTTATTGTTTTCTTGGTTTCGTTTATTATACATATAACTAATTTTAAAAGGAAGAGAGAAGGAGGTAGCGACACGAAGAGACGCGTTAGATAGAACGGAGTGCATAAGAAGTGTTTGTGAAAGTTGAAAAGGAAGTGAGGGGGAAAAAAGGTGCGATTAGGGAACGGTAGGAGCCCAGAAGGGGGTAGAGATAATAAACGGGGGAGGGAAGTGAAGGGAGGTAGAGTAAAGTTGGCGGAAAGACAAGCGACGAAAGTTGAGGTTAGGCGAGGAGATAGGAAAGAGTGGGATGGAAGGGATAGAGAGGAGCTGCGAAGAGAGCGCCACCAAGGGAGAACGGCTGAGAGTGGAACCGCCGGCTGAGGGAACGGCCGATAAGAAAAAGAAGAGAGGCCGACCGCCAGGACCAGTGGCAGTGAAAAAACGGGGACTACCGATGACGAGAAGCTTAGACAGGCTATGGAAGGTCGAGAGAAGTAGCAAAAATAAGGAAACGGAAAAAGTGACAGAGGACAACCCGGATGACGACTTGGAGGAATTGGAGGAAGATAAGGTAACGGAGATTTTTAAAACCAAACCGAGGGTGCCCAGAACGCCGGGAGAAAAAACGGATAAAGTCAAAGAAAAGGTAGAAAGAGAGGAGGCCACAGTGGGGAGTGAAGAGAGGGAGGAGACTACGCAAACCCCGACAGGCACCACGATCGCGGCGAGTGACGCTACAGCGACCTTCGTTACCGACGAAGAGAGGAGAAGGGCGGCGGCGGGAGAGATCGGGATAAGAGAAGACAGAGGGGGCGATAACGATACGAGAAGGGACGAACGGCAACTGGAAGGAGGGAAACAGAACTTACAGGTTATTTTTGACAGCTGGAAGAAGGAATGGGAGACAAACTGGAGGGAAATGTTGAGAGAGGAATTGAGAACAATAAGTAAAGAAGTAAAAACGACCCTGCAGGAGAGGGACGAGGAGAAAGGAAGATTAGAAGAGGAATTAGTGCAGACGCAGGCTAAAGTTTGGATGGAATCAGTTAAGTGGGAATCGAAATGCGCAAAACAAGAAGCACTTATTAACGGACTGGAACTACAAATTCAAAAGCTGCAAGCGGATTTAGCGGTGGCAAACCACAACCTAGTGAGAGGACAGGACGAAAGAAAGAGACAGGAAAGGCGAGAAGAGAGGGACGAGAACGGAAATGTAGGGACGATAGAAAATAAGAACAATGTCAGTGAGATAAGCGAGACAGATCTAAACGTCCTGGAGGAAGCAGTGGATACAGGAGGGAAGCAGCAAGAGTACCGAGCGGGAGAGGGAAGGGGCACGGGGAGCGACCGGCGGCGTAAAGGGAGGGGAGAGCCAGCAAGGTTAACGAAGGAGGAATGGGAAAGAGAAAAGGAGGAAAGGCAAAGAAGAAGAAAGAATATTATCGTCAGGGGAGTGAGGTACTCAGGCAGAGGATTTGTGAGAGACGTAGAAGCGGCGGTCCACGAGCAAACGGGAATCGGGCCGGATATCAGAGGGTGCAGATGGATTGGAGACGGCTTCCGAGTATCACTGGGGGCTGGGTGGAACAAAGCGGACATAATGAAAAGAAACTATAAGAGCAGAGGGGGGGAGGTGCAAATCACGGACGATCTGACACCGAGAGAGGAAGAGGTGCAGCAGTGGGCGGAAGCATATGCGGAGCAGCTGAGAAAAGAGGGGGAGGAAGTACGCACAGGACACCAGAAAATTAACGTCAAAGGAGAGTGGAGGGAATGGAACGAAGTAGAAGGTGGGTGGGTCAGAAGGGACAGGAGGAAGCAACAGGGAAGAGAAGCGGAACAACAAAGTGGAAAGGGGTTTCGGAGGCAGAGAGAATACAGAAACTACAGAGGATAGATCGGATAGAGACGGAACAATAAAAGTGGTGACGTGGAACATAGCGGGGGCGCGAAAAATTCAAGAAGTATGGGACTGGCTGAAAAACTACGACGTTATAGCCTTGCAGGAGACATGGGTGGAGAGGAAGGACGAAAAGAAAATTATGTGCGAGCTCGATAAGGACTTTAAGTGGACTACAAAACCGGCGGTAAGGAAAAAAAGAAGAGGAAGAGCTATAGGGGGGCAGTTGGTGGGAATAAGGAAAAGTGCGTTTAAATCAGTGTCGGTGGGAGAATGGAGAGAAGGGATGGTGATTAAGGGAATCAAAACAGGCGAAGAAAATGTAACGATAATAACGGTGTACAATAATTGCGGTTTCCAGAAGCTGCAAAATGATCTCGAAACCGTCATCAGGGAAGCGGGGGAAAAATCAGACGGAATTATTATAATAGGAGATATAAACGCGAGAATAGGTGAGGATGGAGGTAGTGTGAGAGACGGCGAGGAGGAAAGAGGAGAGAGAAAATCGAAGGATAAGACAAAAAATGCGGAAGGGAGGAGGCTGATCGATTTTTGTGATGACAAGGAATTACTGGTTCTAAATGGAAGATGCGAAGGAGATTGGGAAGGACAATGGACGTTCATAGGAGAAGGGCAAGAATCCGGCTCGGTAATAGACTACATAATAGTGAGCGAAGGTAAAGACTACTGGGTGAAGGAAATGATTGTACAGATAAGAGCAGAGTCGGACCATCTGCCGGTATCAGTCAGCATAGAGGGGGCGAAAGGCGAGAGAAGAGCAGAAAGAAACCGAGAAAAGGAAGTTAGTGCGGGGAGCCGGGAAAAAGTGCTAATGTGGAAAGAGGAGCATGCGAGGGAATATACAGAGAAAGTGAGAAAGTATCTGGCGACAATGAAAACAGTGGAGGGAGGGAGGAACAGATGGGAAAGACTGAAGCAAATAATTAGAACTACGGCGGAGGAAATAGGCATGGTGAGAAAGGTAGGAGGCGGGAAGAAGAAGCGAATATGTGAAGAAGCAAGAGAACAAAGGAAAATAGTGTGGAGACGGTTAAAGGAGTTCCTGGCCCTAAAAAATAACGAACAAAAGGAAGAAGAAAAGGAGAGTAAGAGAAGATTGGCAGAAGAAAAGAGAAAACTGAAAAATATATTGAGAAACAAACGGCGGGAGTTCTGGGAGGAGAAGTGGAGGACGGTAGAGAGTAGCAAAAATTTAGGAGAGATGTGGAAAGCTATTAGACCATTTAAGGCAAAGAGGGAAAACTTAGGAGGACAAGTAAATAAAGAGGAGTGGGTCCCATATTTTAAAGGACTGCTAGGAGGGGAGGAAGAGGCAACAGGCGTAATGGAGTCGGAGGAGGAAGACGAAGAAGATGAGGGAGATAAGGAATGGCTGGAACGAGTTAACAGAGAAATAGGACTGAGTGAGATGATGGAAGCACTGAAGGAAATGAAGAACGGGAAAGCAGCGGGCGAGGACGGAATAGTAGTGGAGTTCCTGAAAAATATGCCAAAGGAAGGTCTGAGTGAGCTGAGAGAAATACTAAATGAATTGTGGAAAGCAGGGGAAATGGGAGGGGGGTGGGAAATTGGAAGAATTTTCCCGATCTACAAAGCGGGGGACGCAAGCTGTGCTGCAAGTTATAGAGGAATAACACTACTCAATACAGGATACAAGCTGTTCACGAAGATAATTACGAAAAGGCTGAGGTGCTGGTTGGAGGGCAGAGGAGTACTGAAGGAAAGTCAAGCAGGTTTTAGGAGCGGAAGAGGTACGAGAGATCACGTCTTCGTACTGAACGCGTTGGTAAACAACAGTCTCAAAAGGATGGGAGGGAAGCTATACACGGCATTTGTCGATTTCAAGGCAGCTTTCGACACCGTGGACCGAAGGGTATTAATGAGGAAGATTAAAAATATCGGAATCAAAGGGAGACTGTATGCAATCATACAAAGAATATATAGTGAAACAGTGAACGACATCATCACGGGAGAGGGAGTGACGGAACGATTTACAACGACTCGAGGGGTGAGGCAGGGATGTGCAATGAGCCCATCGCTATTTAGCTTGTTCATAGAGGATATGGACGTTATATGGAACAGGAAGAACGAGGGGGGAACGGTGATAGGAGGCGAGAAAATATTCGCACTGAAATTCGCAGATGACATCGTGTTGGTAGCGGACCGCGAGGAAGGACTGAGAAGCATGCTGGCATCGTTGGAGAAGTATGTGGAGGGAAATGGATTAACAGTTAACATAAGTAAAACGAAAATTTTAATATTCCAAAAAGGAAGGCGGAGCAGGAAAGCCAAAAAGTGGAAGTATAAGAGTCATGAACTAGAAGTGGTCAAAGAATATAAATACCTAGGGGTATGGTTCTCTACGGGAAACACGTTCGAGAAGCATATCAAAATTATAACGGGAAAAATCAACAAAGCTATTAACGCAACGTGGGGAATTTTTAAGAGAGCAAGAATGAACAGCCTGAAAAGAAGATTGCACCTGATGGAAGCGATAGTGCGAAGCGGAATGTTATATGGAGCAGAGATATGGGGATGGAGAAGAAGAGAACCGATAGAAAGACTGCAGGCAAAATATGTGAAGATGGCTATGGGGATAAGCAGGAACACGCCAAATTACATCTGGCGGGTGGAAGCAGGGTGTAGAGGAATTGGGATAGAGATTTGGAAACGGGCTGCGAAATATTTAAACGAAATAATGAAAATGGGAGATGAGAGATGGCCGAAAAAATGTTTGAGAGAAGAAGCAAGAGGCATAATAAACGGAAAGCCAACGAAATGGGGAGCAGAGGTCAACAAGGCGCTACAAGATGTCGGGGAAGGCGCGTTCTGGCAAGTGGTGAGGAATGGAAATGGAAGCGAAATGGAAGGAAAGATAGAAAGGGCGACACAAATAAAAATATAGCAAGAGATACAGTACGATTGGTGCAAAATTGATGAATCAACGTATTGCAAGGAGTACCAGAGTAGGAAGATAGGAATAGAGATGGCAGATTATTGGGAAGATAAAGCTATAAGAGGTGACAATAAAGAAGTATGGGCAAGGATGAGGTGCGGAAACGTGGGGAAGGAGGGGAACAAGGGATATACGGATAAGAAATGTAGATATTGTAGGCTAGAAGTAGAAAGTCTGGTACACATTTGTGAATGCGAGAAAATCAAAGCGGAAATGAGAAAGGAGGCAGTGAGGGGTCTGGAGAAGTGGTTGGGCGACAAGAGAGGGGAGGAAACCAAAGCGAAAATTTTCGAGCAATTGAAAAAATCACCGGTGAGCGAGTTGTGCGAGTATGTGAGACAATATGAACGAATGGCTAAATTGAGAGAGAATGTAGAGGAAATAGGTGATGTAGAAATAAGTCTAGAGTAAGGGGAAAAATGTATGAGGGGGGGCAAGTATGTAAAAACCCTGACGGGTATACCTGAAATAAACAACTACTACTACTACTAACTAATTTTAAAAGAATGTTAATTTATTGCATTAACGCAATAAACATGACGTTGAAGTTCTAATATATTCTTTTGTACCCCGCCAATAGCTTCTTTGTTCCAGGAAATTAATACTGTAGGATTACTGTACGTCTTCTACACACAGATCTGTAGTTCGTCAGCTTTCTATTACCATGTATCTTGTACATGCAAGTAATAGTAAACTCTCACAAACTATAGATCTGTCTGTAGAAGGTTGATAGTAATCCTATTTGGAAAACTTCTTTCCCGCTACCTTTACGACATTTTTTAGACACAAAATGGACCACTTTTAGACGTTTATTCGACAATTTTAGGAAGTCTTTTGTCTTCATTTTCGGACATCTTCAAGATCTTGAAAAGACTGTTTCTAAAACGTATTTGAGATGCCTTTAAGACATCTTGCATGGTGACATAAGAAGTCCCTTATTTATCTTTCTGATATTTTCATAGACGTCTTGAAACACTTCATAGATGTCTTAAAGGTGTCCTGTGGGCATCTCTGTGCTATCTGGGTACTGTTTCACCTCCATTATCCTAAAGTAAAACATAATTCAAAGGATGATAAAAATACACGACACTTAACATTTATCGTATTGAAACATAACAATATCATTCACTGTCACGTACTTCGAACATAAACAATTTGAATTAGAAATAGAGCTTATCAAAAACATTTGAAATTACTTAACCGTTTCGCTGCCGGTCTCGCACCGGTGCGAGACGCGAGGTGTAACGCGCAAGTAACATGCTCAAGACACTGGCAGTGAAAGTGTTAAGGGGTATCCTGCTTTAGGAGGCCTAAAAAATGCGTTTTTTGGGGAATTTTTTTATGACAGAAAGAAATAAGCATGCGTAGCGAACTTAGAAGATTATTTTATTGCATATGTGAACGTTATAAAAAAATTTTTTTGAGCGAAAAATATTCAAACAGCCGATTTTTATGCTCATTTGTGGAACACAATACTCTGTGCAATTGCAGTCTCCAATCTGCGGGCAAGATGCAACTCGCAATTTTCGTATGAAACAAAGAAACCAAAGAAAATCTTAATTTCCATATATTTTTCTTCTATATGAACTAAGAAAATCCCAAAGAATTGTGAAATCTAAAATTTTTCTCAAGTTTGAAAAAAATATGTGTTTTCTGTACCAAAAAAAAATCATTTTAACTTGCTAAAACAGTTGTTTAGAATTGTTTTTTCATGAATCTTTTTATTTCAAGTAGAAGAGAATACAAAACTGAAGCTAACAAGCCTTGGTTCATTTTGATTGATGGTCTAGTTTTCTTGCAATCACGCCCGCCAGTTTAGAGAATGCGTAAAAATGAAAACTCGAGAAAACGCGCTTTAAAGTAAAGGAACGCGCGCTCCAGCTGCCCGAGCGCTCGTATACCTACTCTCCATACCCCATTGCGTTTAGTGCTGTATATTTGAAAATATTGTGAATTAGCCTCTATAACTTTGAATACATATTCTTGGATACATTAGGAATAGATTTAGGCAATAAAAAAAAAATCGATTTTTTGGACCCTATAAAGCAGGATACTGCCTTAATGAAAAGGGCGCAAAAACCTCTAGTAAAAGATATTCCTTAACAAAATCATTTTTGTAATGTCCTGACCACGGTCTTGTATACAGATCTGGACACTTGGGCGAAAAACACGCTAGCCAGAGATGAGTAGGGATATTGCCAATGACACTTTTTCAAGGAGCTGGAAGTACGGATTGCGTAGTCCATGCTATATGTCGATGAATGGGCTTGTTTTTCGAGGACTCACGTTTATTCTAGTTTCGACGCGCCACCTTGGGTGGTCCCTCGAAGCAGTTCCACGTTTTTGATTGGTCGAGTATATATAGTAATACTACGTGTGAGAATCTGGCGCCGTGTTCTGGCGCGTCGACGCGCCACATGGTCGAGAACATGGAGCCTAGAGTAGAGGAGGACGAACGTAATGCTATTCAAATGGTCTACGAAACATGCTCCACTTGTTTCGACTGAAGCCGATAGAGGCGCGGCGACGTTAGCGACTACGAGAGAGACGGACTGAGAATAAAAAGAGACAGCGATCACTTGAAACTGCAGCGTAAGCAAGGATTTTCTACGATCGAATATACGTGATCATATTGAACATGGAGCCTAGAGTAGAGGAGGACGAACGCTTAATGCTAACGGGACAAAATTGTGGTCGACGAAACTTGACCTAGATCGGGTTCTAAATTTCACCACAAGCGTCGCTGTAAACTTTAAAGACTGGCGTGAAGTAACCGTTTGGTGATAGAGTGAAGTGACGTTCATTCGATCGTAGAAAATCCCTGCTTACGCTGCAGTTTCAAGTGATCGCTGTCTCTTTTTATTCTCAGTCCGTCTCTCTCGTAGTCGCTAACGTCGCCGCGCCTCTATCGGCTTCAGTCGAAACAAGTGGAGCATGATTCGTAGACCATTTACATAGCATTACGTTCGTCCTCCTCTACTCTAGGCTCCATGATATTGAATATGTAAGGTAGTCCTTGTGTATTAACCTTTGAGGTTATGTAAAGTCGACATAATCGATATAACTTTAATAATTAAAAATAAGAGCTCTCATTAAGTCTCGCAAATTACACTTTAATAATCCTGAAAAGGGCCACACAGTTAAATTATAATACATTGTTTTTGTGAAATTCAATATTTTTATTACTTATACGTATTATAAATAAACGAATGAATAAAAAACATTGACAAAGAGAACTGTAAAGCTGATGAATTTCTTTTTCCACACGGACATCCCAGGTTTCATTTCCTTCAGCTCTGTTATTATGTCTGGTTGTCCTAGAAAAAAAAAGATAAGCTTTACGCCAAAATAGCAAATAAATTGATTTGGAAATGTCGAAAAATAAAATACGGACCCGCTCTGTACATATAGGGAATTGGAAAGGATATTCTGTTGTGCAGCTACATTCGAATTCTCCTCAAATCTAATTCACATTACATCCAATTTTTCTTGGCCGGCCATAATCAGAGTTGCAGTTTCTTCCTGTATCTCTATCGGTTGATCCATTTTTTCTTTCATTCTTCTTCACTGAAAATAAACGAGAAAACAGATGATATGCTGATGTAGACTACATTACTTGGTTGATATTTTTCGCTTACGCTGGTTTTCCCGTAAGTAATTTTCCTCGTGAGAATCCTCAGAAGCGCCCACCGACTGTTTCTTCTGCATGTGTATAATGCGAGGATCGGTGATTTTGAAGAGTGTTGGTTGATGCAGGCTCAGAGCGGTGCCATTTGTCTCATTTTGACATTTTTTTCTTCTTGGAAAATGGGATTTACATTCAATACATTTCACGAAATACATGAACCGTGTACTTTTCTACAAGCACTGTAGGCTTTCTCGTGATGACAGTCTTTTCCTGCGACCCGCATAAGCTTACGCCCCCCCAAGTTTTTGTCTCCTTGTCTCCACATTCGGCAAAATGCAAGGATTCAAATTGGACGCACGTCCCATCCAAAGATTCTGGAATCCCGGATATATCTTTATCACAGTCTGTGCTTGAATTTCCTGCAAACAAAAACCATATTTATAATAATTGTAGAATAGAAACTACTTTGTTACTCACCATTTATAATGACCTCCTGTCCCAATCGGCACCGAACTCCTAGGTGACAGCGACCAATGCCGCGCATGTCTCAGACGAGCGTTCGACTCCATCTCGGATAGAATGTCGATCCAATTTTCATTCAACCCAGTCGACATCGGATCCATCGATCATACGAAAATTACCTTCTGTCGTAAGCGTTTGCATGCTCGCTGCTTGATGTTGCTTCGGTTTTTTGTTCTTGCGTACCGGGTTTTCAAAGTCGTTTTGCGGCTATTAATTCGGTGAAGAATCTTCAGCCGTAGCTTTCGACAGAAGCCGCATCTCTGTGTTATAACTTGTTTGTTACATTCCTTTGGCGGTACAAACCCGGGACATGATCCGTCGCGGCTAGAGAAACGTCGAACGATAAGTTACAATACCGGAATGTACACTTATATTTATATTAATTAACAAATTAATGTGAGAAAAGTCGTAGGGCGCTCCACAGTTATTTTCACTCATATTTCCCGGAAATCTTAATTTTGATCTGAATTTATGGTATTCATGTTTATCAAAAAAAATACGAAACGTCGCAATTCAAAATACGGGTTGACTTAAAAATGTTACATTGATACTTGATATGCGGTAACTCATCGTATATGAAGAGTATTTAAAAACTTGTGCATTAATATACCTTTCTAAGTCTATTCCAGTTCCACCGCACACTATTTTCTTGCCCATCTCAACGAGAAGCTGCTCCAACGATTCAATCGACGTAACCATTGATTCTAATTCAATGTCAACTTTCTCGTCAGGTGTATGAGCCTTCAGAAAAAAAAAGAAAGGCTGCAAAGTAGAATCTTGCAAATTGATTCCTCATAATTTAAAACCTTTGACAAAGTTTCCTCTCTGAGGAAGCACAACTACTACTACTAAATCTGTAGTAAGGTTCAGATAGTAGGACGTTCAGGGAATAGAACACTTGGATAACGGAGGCTCCCATAATCGACATTCTACCACGTCGAAACAAACGTTAAAATTAAGTGTTTGAAGAAAAACATTCCTACCGTTACGGAGAGGTCGTTGTACACTGTGAGTTGAAGTGCTAGCTTGTATGTGTACTCATCTGTTTTTATGAAGACGATACTCTTCTCATCTCTCCGATTCGTTACCCAGCACCATGTCTCAGGCAGGGGTGTTTGCCTCAAATGATTGAACAGATTATTTACATCGAATTGAATCGGCTCGTCCTCATTCTGCTGCACATCAGCGGTAGCTATATTTGTATCAAACTGCAAGAGGAAAATCAGTTATAGAAGTTATTAGGAATTGTTGGCATGTGACGGGCTACAAAAAGTATCAGTGCAATGATCCAATTTCAAATCATTATTACCTGATCATTTGACGATTCCGAACTAGTTTCTAACAAATGTTCAAAAAAGCCGTCGACGTTAACTTGTACGTGAACGGGCTCTGGCGCGATTGTAACAATCGGAGCTTCAGGTACAAGTTCCATTTCATCTCCAAAGACTTTAGAATTAGATTGAATGTGTTCCTGAAAAATAAAAGTCAAGGATTAACTTGGACATAATTATAAGACAAATAATGGTCTGATGATAGAGGCATCAGACACTTACAAATTATAATCTGAAAGTCTAAATTTAGTACAAATGTGGACACATTTCTTGTGCCTGTCACAAGCATTATATTTAATTAAGAAGTTTCGCTAGGTTCTTTAGGTTTCTTTAGGTCTTATTACGTTACTGAAAAAAAAATTTAACGACTTTTTACATTTATTCTCCAAATCGGATTGCATATGTAAAATATTTTGACTTATTAATTACGAGTACACAAATGATCGGGAACCCGATGTCGAATTCGGGTACTCGATAGCTTCGGGTAATACTAACATCTAACCGAACCCGACCCTACCATAGGGTACTTCAGGAAGTCGGGTATCGGCACATCTCTACTAAATTCGAACTATGTATGACGCTACTAAAGAAAAAAAAGCTTGCAAACTAGGACCTTCTATATTATTTCCTCATTAATTTCCATATTATATAAATTTATCGTAAGGGGGGGGGGGGGGGACGTCGAGTAAAATGGGTTACCCTTTTATCTATTTAACTAAATGTTTAAATTTGAGAGTACAGATTTTTCTGTATCGTAAATTCTTACATGCTCAGTGATGGCAATAGGGACAGCATTTTGAACAAGCCCATATCTTTGGCGCGGACTTCTATGAACTGTACCGTCGCATAGCACTGTTGTATCCTCCCTTATGATACTGTCGTTTGGGAAGTGGAATTCACAGATTTGATCTTTCGCAGACAGATTCTTCCCAACGGCTTTCGACCACGTCTGCAACGCATTATTCCGCTGTAACAAAAATACAAAATGATAATTCAATCAAGCAGTCATTTTATGCTAACAAAAAGCAAGAAAGTATTATTTGTGCTCCTATCGTCTCTAGCACTGCGAAACTGAGACTGCATTGGAATAAATCAAGAGGAAGTAATTGATCTCAATTGCCTATATCTCCATTCAGATTCATTTCCAAGTAGCTATGGTGAGATTACACAGGATGCACAGATTCGATGTGCTGTTACATAGCGTCAGCATAGTGGAGCAATCTGTTTTCATATGGAATGGCTATGTGACTGCGTCGAGTGTAATAGACTTATTGCGCTAACCAAGAGCTCACAGCGTCTCTACAATGTCTATTACACCTAAGAAGGTGACAGCACAACAGGACTGATACCACTTTCCAAAAACATTCCACGTATGGAAACACTCTGTCCCTATAGTTAACGCAATAAGTCTACCTGCACTTGGTATACTTCTGTCCCATATGAAAACAGATCGTTCCACTAAGCTGACCCTATGTAGCAGCTCATTGAATCCCTGCATTCTTTGTAAATGCACCGTGGTTATATCGGAATGAATCTGAATGGACAAGTCCGCTATGCTGATACTTTGTAACAGCTATTGGCTATTTTGACTCACAAGAACATGCACACTTGCCAAAAATGAAATAAAATATTCTTAAGCACCTTTGGAACAGCAAACATGGTCACAGGACGCACACCCAACCTTTTCCTCTTGACGATGTCGCTGTTGCGTCCGCTGCCACATCCTTCAACTGCGCAGATCCGTCCCATCCTCTTTGAAACAACGTACTATTATTATACAGAAAATACAGATTGTGAATATGATGTAAGCACACGATAATATCAAAGAAAGATCGTGAATATAAACATGTGGCCACGTGAATGCAACGCGTATCACGGGCGGATTAAGCCGATTCAAACTATTCAAAAATGAACCGACAACCAACGGAAATGTTGTCTCCCTAGTTTATTTAGGATTGATTCTTCGCAATAAAAAAATTTTAGTTTGTTTCAGTCACGTCAGTCCAACAGTACTATCACATACTAATTATACAATCAATTATATGAAAAAGAGTGTAATTTTGTTCTTACCTTACTTTGTATTATATAATAGAAATAAAAATGGTCGCTACTGCACGCTGTTGAGTACCGCCACACAATCTATTTCAAATCGTTTCTCTATGTTCACTTCACTCTATCACCAAACGGTTACTTCACGCCAGTCTTTAAAGTTTACAGCGACACTTGTGGTGAAATTTAGAACCCGATCTAGGTCAAGTTTCGTCGACCACAATTTTGTCCCGTTAGCATTAAGCGTTCGTCCTCCTCTACTCTAGGCTCCATGGTCGAGAATCTCGAACTAGCTCCGAACTTGGTTGAGGGAAAGAATTCGTGTGTTCCTCGAGATCCACGATTTTAAACCGGGTGAACACTCAAATAGGGAGACTTGTATCCACCTTTTTTTACTGGATATTACATAAACCGTAGTAACGAGGTAGTAAATTGTGCCAATGCCTTAATATCTATATGAAGCTCTAGAAATAATAGAGTAAGGAAATAAAACTCTAAACACTCTCAAACGTAACTCCAGAAATATAAGTTTCTTAAATAATATGTCACAACGACTGGGTGGTTCACGTGCTTGATGCTGGATTAACGTCCGAAAGTCTCGGGTTCAAAATTCATGCCTTTTCCCTTTTTTTTCAATTATCAATATTACTTATTGGTACAGTTAATTAACTTACGATTCATTAAATACATGATTATATTAGACTACAAATATTGTATTATATTACATCCTATACATGCAATAAATTGGTACATGAATCAGCGAACGTTTCTTCTTCCCCAGAGCCTGCCTGTGAAAAACACCTATGGCACGCTGTTTCATTTTCCAATAACATAAAGAATATTCAGACAGTAAAGAAGGCATTACGAAAAATTACCAAAAACAAAATTGCATTTATTAATCTCGGGCATAAAATGATGAGCATATAAAAATGAATCAATTATTTTCTATAGTGAGATGAAGCAAATAATGAATCTGGTTAAGGATTTTTTTTCATTTAATTTTTATCGTTCAAGGCTACGAAAAGACAGATTTTTAATACATCGAATTATCAGAAAATTATATCCAGAATTTTAATTCTGAATTATTCTTCACATCAGAACATACTGATAATTTGAGATATTAAAAATAAAATTATTTTTCCGTATGCTTGAATAAAAAAATTTCACTAAATTGAATGAGGCTACTCAAAAATGTATGAAACTAAAAATTTCTAAGCTGATACACTATTTGTCTCATCTCCCCATAGATATAAAATAATTATGTGGTTCTTTTACGCTTCTCATTTTTTTACTCGACATCAATAAGTGCAATATTTTGGGAAATTTTTTACTGCTTTTCTATTCGGCTGAATTAAAAAATGAAACAGCCTGCCATACGTGCGAGTGTTATTAGATTCTTTTTTTTTTTAAGCGAATGAAACGAGTTTTTTTCCATCGCTGTCAGCTTCTCTTATCGATCATCTTCATGAGAGTCCGTGTCGCAACAAGTGAGGCTGCTGATTTCAACAAGCTATGGATTGTCATACATAAAAAAAATGCAATGTCGCGTTGGCAACGATTCAGCTTCATGATCGTAAGGTGCCAAGTTCACGTGTAGAGACGGATGACGTCCGGGAAGCGGGGTTACGCGTGAAACAGCGAGTTAGGGCGGACCTAGGCGATCGCAACGCCAAACGCCGACGAGGAATCTTCATGGACCAAAAGGAAGTTACGACTGTCGGTAACAAAGCTTAGAGGTAGACCAAAAAAGGATTCCGACCAGCAAAATGAAAAAGCCAACAATCAGCCCATGGAGACTACACAAGGAGCACGAACTCCATGTATACAAATAGCTTCCCCAAAATAAGAGGGCACTAGTGTTCTGTATGCACCGAAAAAGTGGAGGGGTATAAGGCGGGAGTGTAAACTCAAGATTATATTTCGATGTATGTACTTCGAAAATGATAACATAAATAATTCAGCCTACTTTGACTTAAATAAACAAATAATAAAAATTTGCAAAGCCAAATTAAAAGTAATAGATCCGTTATAGCGAAACCTGGGGGGCGTGGTTAAGTAGGGGTGGGGGTGAGTCCCAAAAGTATTACGGTTAAAATTTTTTCGTTTCGAACTCGACGCCCCAAAAGTTTTTCGTGGACATGAGTTTTTTTTTCGTGGACGAAAAGTTTTTCGTGAAGTGGACATTTTTCTATACGAAAACTAAGCGGTAGCAGTAAAACTATCAGCCAAAACGATATGTCGGGAAGTAAAAGGAAAATTAAAAGACAAGCCGACATCTTGATAAAAAAAGAGGCGCCGTCCAGTCGCTGAGACATTTTTTTGTGCAGCGGAAATTTTCTGAAATCTTGGAGAAGAACATCATGGGGTTAACCATTTTAGACAAAAGATTTTATGACTTAGACGATTTCTGGTTTCAAAATTCTTCAAGGTAATTTTACGGCTTTGGTGATGAAAAAAGTATGGCCGTTTAAGGGTTGGAAAATGTCTTTTAATTTTCCGAAAAAATGTCCGAATTCTACCAACTGCCCCCCCTCCCCTCTCCCCCCACCACCTCACTATTCTAAATGTACCCTCATATAAACCACCGTCGCTTTTGAGTTCGGTAATGATATAGCGACACTCCCTATCGATATTACAGTATCACTATGGCAGAGTGTAATAAAAATGTGAAAAGAAAAAACAGTGAAAACAACGACAATAATATCGCGGGAAGAAAAATTCAACGGGTGGGTTTAAACACTCACATTGATAATAGTAAGTACATTTTAAGATGTTTTTGGCAGGTAAAATGTATAATAATACAAAATCATATCTTACTAACGAATAATGTCTTCGTTTGCTAGACGATGCTAGCGATGGAGCTATACAGTCAGAAGTATACAGCATCGTTAGCAGGGAAATTGAAGAGGCTATCGAAATTGAGAGGATAAAACGATTTCTACAAGCTGATCATGATAATGACATTATGAATAACGCTGAGAACAACTTATGGATCGATCTGGAAGACATCATCGGTGAAGACACCACGTTAGTACACCAGAGAGGTGGAGGTGCAGAAGATTCTTCTATGTTACCTGGAGGTAGAGTTAAAATCGTAGAGCAGTCAACGAGTTACTTTCAAAGATTTAGACTCGACGGAAGGTGTACAACATTTAAAATTCAGGCTCCTGAAAAAGATGTAAATCCTATGAGCTGATTGAGAGCAGCTTTTGTGGATCTACACAGACATATGATAGAAAATCAGGGTGAACCTTCAGATCTTGTAGGAATAACGTTTAATTCTCCAGGATTTTCCCAAAACCGAGCAGCAGACCTTTCATTTCGTCCCGCGCAAGATTGTAATTTCGAGGATCTCTGGTCGCTCGTAGAAAAAGTTGCTCAAAGTGGTCACGATGTTGCGATCGATGAGTCCTTCGTGATAACAGTTCAAAGAGTTCGAATGATTACTGGTAAGGGCCGAGTTACTGTGGACTCCTACGAGCGTTTCACTTTGAGTAAAAAGTCTATTGTTATAATTACCAATAATGATAATTTATGTCTACCTCGAGCTCTCGTTGTAGCCTTAGCGCATTATAAACGTAGTGATAGTCGTGCAGGATCATTTCATAATGAATTTCGTAGACTAGCTCATTCTAGACTAAATAACAAATTACAACTTGAGGCTGCGCGGAAATTGATGACAGAGGCCGGAGTAGAAATACCTCCCGAAAATCAAGGTATGGAGCTAAGAGAACTTGCGATTTTTCAAAAATTCTTTAATCCTCAAGGCTTAGCAATAGAGGTCTACGAACCTAAAGAACTGGGTGGTCGTAAATTGAAACCCGTATATGACGGTCGTAGTGAAGTTTTAAAGCACGGTGCGGATCTGTCGGGTACCATGCGTTTGATCCTTAACGAAAATCATTTTGACGTAATACTGAACATGACCGGCACTACCGCGATGAAAAAATTTTGTTACGTCTGCCGGACCACTTATAACAGAGAACATAGATGCGAGGGAACGTGTCCATTGTGTCGAGCATCCCCTGCTTGTAATAATAAGATGTTAGGTGTTAAATGTTTGAAATGTCGGCGTACATTTCATGGTAACGATTGTCTTGCTAATCACCTCAAACGAAACTCATATGCTAAGTCAAAATCTATATGTGACGCAATAAATAATTGTGAGTATTGTGGAATATCAATCATGACTAAGAAAAGGCTTAAGCATAGATGTTACGAACGCTTTTGTCATACGTGTCGTGTTAATAGGCCGCTGAGACATTGGTGTTGCATATCACCTCTAAAGAAAAATATTCAATTAGCCAAGCAAAAAGACAGCGCACCTGTAAAAGAAAATCTTTTTGTATTTTACGATTTTGAAACGATGCAGGTTCGCGAGCAGGTGGGAAACCCGGATGTTAAAGTTCACGATGTTAATCTTTGTGTAGTTCAAAAAGTATGTGAAAAATGTATGTACAATAATGACATGTCCTACCTCTGTAGTTCCTGCGGTATTCGTCAATTCGTTTTTGATCATGAACCCTTAAAACAGTTTATAGATCTCGTTATAGATATGAAAGATTTCAAACAGGTGATATGTATAGCACACAATGCTCGGGGGTTTGATGCTCAATTTGTACTAAAATATATTGTAGAGACACTGAAAATAACTCCAGAGATTATATTGAACGGTACTAATATCCTTGAAATTTCTTTTGAAAAAGTTAGATTTTTGGATTCTTTATGTTACCTAAGTATGCCGCTATCCGGATTTTCAAAAACTTTCAATCTCCCTAGCTCGTCAGTTAAAGGATATTTTCCTCATCTATTTAACAGACCTGAAAATCAACACAGACATATTGCTTTATTCCCCTGATACGATGAAGATTGTAGATCGTGCAAAATTTTTTACCTGGTACGATGAACTTGTCAAAACCGAATACGTGTTTGATTTTGCTGCCGAGATTAAACGATATTGTATATCGGATGTGAATCTTTTGAGACAGGGTTGTTTATCTTTTCGTAAGATGTTTCTGGAGATCACTCAAATTTGCCCGTTTGCGAAAGCTGTAACCATCGCATCCGCATGTAGTGTTGTTTACAGAACTAACTTTTTAAAACAAGACAGTATCGGTATTATCCCCAAGAGTGGTTACAGAGGATTTGATAACCAGTCGATCATCGCATTAGAATATTTTGCGTGGATTGAGCATGAACGCGGATATCGCATAGAGCACGCAGGTCGTGGTGCTGAAAAGGTATTACCCGGTGGCTTGAAGTTAGATGGATATTATGAAACAGATAGTGGAAAAACAGTATTTGAATTCCACGGATGTTGGTTTCACGGTTGTCCCAAATGCTATCCTAGCGATCGGGATAAAGTAAATATTGTTATTGATGTGTGGTTAACTCTGAACGAGCGATATGAACGCACCATGTTAAATTCATCACGCATTAGACCATTAGGTTATCATTTAGAAGAAATCTGGGAGCATGAATACCGTCATTTACGAGCCACGGATAACAAGTGGGTTAGTCAGTACGACCCTAGTACACGTATAGGTGGTTTGTTTGTCAATTATATTGATACATTCTTAAAGGTAAAACAGGAATCTTCGGGTTGGCCTATAGCGTGCATCGATGAGGAGAGCAAACAGAAGTATCTAGATGATTAGAAAAAGGCTGAAGGAATTACACTCGAACGTGAGCGCGTAGCAAAAAACTCAGGACTGCGAGCCGTTGCAAAATTATGTCTAAACTCATTCTGGGGAAAATTTGGTCAACGTGAGAATCAAGCAAAAACAACGGTCGTAACCGATGGCAAAACATTCCTCGAGACAGTTAGCGATCCTAAGAAAGAGATACTTAGTGTTCTCCCGGTAAGCGATGATGTGGTATATATTAACTGGTGTAACGTAGATGATACTATCGAGCCCTCGAAAATTACGAACGTTGTGATTGCCGCGTACACAACAGCTCAGGCTAGACTACGACTGTATGCTCTTCTTGAGAAGATTGGTAGACAATGCTTGTATTACGATACGGATAGTATCATTTTCATTCGATCGGACACTCCTGATTCTTAAAATTTAGAAACAGGGACGAATTTAGGGGATTTAACCGATGAATTAGAAGATTACGGAGAAGGTAGCTATATAAGTGAGTTTGCATCGTGCGGTCCCAAGTGCTATGCGTACAAAGTTGAAACCCCTAAAGGTGTTCCCAATTATATTTGTAAAATTAAGGGTATTAGTCTTAACTATGCAAATACGAAAAGCATTAACTTTGACACATTAAAATCTTTTGCAACTACTGGTATCTCGCCCGAAGGAGACGAAGAGGTGGTTCTTTCTTATAAATCCTTAAGACGAACCCCAATGCACGATGTCATTACACGAAACGAAACAAAAACGTTTAAGAATAATTTTGTGAAGCGACGATTACTTGATAACTATGATTCAGTACCATACGGTATGTTGTAAATTTATGTAATTTTAGACTATGGTAATGTCCTACGACTATGTACTCTTTAAAAGGAATAATAAAAAGTAAATAAAGTGTTCACAGTCTTTAACGTTTTCCTTCTTAAACTGGGCGTGCACGATTTTTCCCAAGACAGTTATCTAAAACTGTACCACCCCCAAAAACCCTAGGACCTATTGCATCTCCCCATTGTGCAATAATGAGGAAAAGACTTGTAGGTCTGTGGAAGGGATGGTCACATTTTTTTACCACAGTGTGGTAGGGGTAGATCATCCTTTTTCTATAAATAGTGGATAGAGATGGTACAGCACTTCAGTACTAGTTACAACCACCGCAGAGTGGCAGCATCCAAAATTAACGAGCAAAGTTATATAATGGAGCGAGATTTAAAAAAAATTTTACGCTACCGTCCAGTAACATCTCTCCTCAGGGAGTTAATGTGCCAAGAGTTTCACAGAACAAACGACCCTGACCCAGATTGGAGGGTGTTACGGCGAATTTTCGAAAACGCCAAAATAGTGAAAATAGCTCAATGGTATAAAAAAGGTTGCATGGATCACCATGGCACGATCACGTTATGCCACGACGTGTTAAAAATTCGTGGTGAAGATAAAGATAGTCGAGTGCGAGTGATCAGAAGCCGTGGTAAGTGGTGCTCAAGTGGTAGCTAGTGTACTTCTATTTCTCTGTCTAATAAAATTCGTACTAACGTCATAAATTTATTCATAGCTATTGAAACAAAATCAGGGGTTAATGTTAAGACAATAGCCCTCGTTCATGAGGAACCGGCATTGCCATTAGTATCGCCACCATCACCGTCACCTCCATCGCCATCACCATCGTCATCATCGTCATCGTCATCACCATCACCAGCTTCACCGCTCTCGTCACCACCATTACCACCACAACCACAACAATCATCATCATCATCACCATCACCAGCAGCGCCGGCATTATTTACACCTCAACCACAACGAGGTGTGAAAAGACTCTACGAGGAAGTAGAGTCTAAAAATGGTGCGTTCTATAGCTATATTATATATTATATTTTTATTAACAAGAATTTTATTTAATACTTATTATTCCTGTTTATAGTAAAAAAATTCTTCAATGAGGACGAGCTTAGTATTATGACCGGCAGCTGGATAATGTATACGCCCAACTTACGGCGCTACAAAATAAGATAACGTCAAAATGATTTTCGTTAAGGATCAAACGCATGGTACCCGACAGATCCGCACCGTGCTTTAAAACTTCACTACGACCGTCATATACGGGTTTCAATTTACGACCACCCAGTTCTTTAGGTTCGTAGACCTCTATTGCTAAGCCTTGAGGATTAAAGAATTTTTGAAAAATCGCAAGTTCTCTTAGCTCCATACCTTGATTTTCGGGAGGTATTTCTACTCCGGCCTCTGTCATCAATTTCCGCGCAGCCTCAAGTTGTAATTTGTTATTTAGTCTAGAATGAGCTAGTCTACGAAATTCATTATGAAATGATCCTGCACGACTATCACTACGTTTATAATGCGCTAAGGCTACAACGAGAGCTCGAGGTAGACATAAATTATCATTATTGGTAATTATAACAATAGACTTTTTACTCAAAGTGAAACGCTCGTAGGAGTCCACAGTAACTCGGCCCTTACCAGTAATCATTCGAACTCTTTGAACTGTTATCACGAAGGACTCATCGATCGCAACATCGTGACCACTTTGAGCACCTTTTTCTACGAGCGACCAGAGATGCTCGAAATTACAATCTTGCGCAGGACGAAATGAAAGGTCTGCTGCTCGGTTTTGGGAAAATCCTGGAGAATTAAACGTTATTCCTACAAGATCTGAAGGTTCACCCTGATTTTCTATCATATGTCTGTGTAGATCCACAAAAGCTGCTCTCAATCAGCTCATAGGATTTACATCTTTTTCAGGAGCCTGAATTTTAAATGTTGTACACCTTCCGTCGAGTCTAAATCTTTGAAAGTAACTCGTTGACTGCTCTACGATTTTAACTCTACCTCCAGGTAACATAGAAGAATCTTCTGCACCTCCACCTCTCTGGTGTACTAACGTGGTGTCTTCACCGATGATGTCTTCCAGATCGATCCATAAGTTGTTCTCAGCGTTATTCATAATGTCATTATCATGATCAGCTTGTAGAAATCGTTTTATCCTCTCAATTTCGATAGCCTCTTCAATTTCCCTGCTAACGATGCTGTATACTTCTGACTGTATAGCTCCATCGCTAGCATCGTCTAGCAAACGAAGACATTATTCGTTAGTAAGATATGATTTTGTATTATTATACATTTTACCTGCCAAAAACATCTTAAAATGTACTTACTATTATCAATGTGAGTGTTTAAACCCACCCGTTGAATTTTTCTTCCCGCGATATTATTGTCGTTGTTTTCACTGTTTTTTCTTTTCACATTTTTATTACACTCTGCCATAGTGATACTGTAATATCGATAGGGAGTGTCGCTATACCATTACCGAACTCAAAAGCGACGGTGATTTATATGAGGGTACATTTAGAATAGTGAGGCGGTGGGGGGAGAGGGGAGTGGGGGAGGGGGGAGTTGGTTGAATTCGGACATTTCTTTTCATAGCTGCGAAAATTAAAAGACATTTTCCAACCCTTAAACGGCCATACTTTTTTCATCACCAAAGCCGTAAAATTGCCTTGAAGAATTTTGAAACCAGAAATCGTCTAAGTCATAAAGCTTTTGTCTAAAATGTTAAACCCCATGATGTTCTTCTCCAAGATTTCAGATTTTACTGAGGTAACTGCCCTTACTATTTCGGGTTAAAATTCTTTGTCTACGAAACACGTGGTCGTCTAGGAGCGTTAGATTGTCTGGCTGAAATGTGAAGGCTCCAGAAATCCTAGCCATTCGTTGCAGTTCTTCTCCAAGATTTGAGATAATTTTCGTTGCACAAAAAAATGTGTCACCCACTGGACGGCGCCTCTTTTTTTTTCTCAGGAAGTAGGCTTGTCTTTTAATTTTCCTTTTTACTTCCCGACATATCGTTTTGGCTGATAGTTTTACTGCTACCGCTTAGTTTTCGTACAGAAAAATGTCCACTTCCCATTTTTGAAAAATTTCAGTCGAAAAACGTTTGGGGCGTCGAATTTGAAACGAGAAAATTTCATTCGCTAAACTTTTGGGGGGCGTCGAGTTTGAAACGAAAAATTTTTAACCGTAATACTTTTGGGACTCACCCCCACCCTTACTTAACCACGCCCCAAGGTCTCGCTGTAACGGATCTATTTCTACTCAAATTAAAACAACAAATGATATTAAATAAGTAATAAAACAAATTATTATAATTAAATATAAAATTCAATTCTTTAAATGAAATTATTATTAATCTACTAGCTGATCCGGCAAATGTTGTTCTGCCATACAAATGATTTCTAGTGAATATTTTGGTTGTTAAATCAAAAATAACGAATGTATTGAAAGTGTGTGGGGATGGGATCTATGACAGAACGAAGAATAGAACGCTGTAGACGATGACCGCCGATAAAAAAAAAAAACACCAATCATTCATTTTCTCAATTCAATGTTGTAACGTTTTACTATAGTGCAATTTCGTATACGCCTTATGCGTGTACGAAATGGGATGTAGGTAAATGCTCGGGGCTGGCGGCTTTAAGAATGTAGGCGACACAGGTGGGTAAAGTAAAATAAAATAATAAAATTTTATTAACTTAATCGATAAGAGGTATAAACGTTTGACAATAGGTAATTATTCCGTAGTAATCGATATTAATTTCTCCGTTGTAATCGTTGGTCGGTATTGTAGGGAATCGTATAGTCTAGGAATCGGCCTATGTTTGTTTTTCTATCCCTGTCTCACTCTGATCTGTATGTGAGGTTCAGAGGATCTGCCGGTGTTGGTTCGATCATGGTAGAAGTATAGAAGGTATGTTCTGACGCATCTCCGTCGTAGAGGACCAATAAGCTGCTGCCCGAAAATTCCGCCATTGTTGCCGCGTAAATTGTCTAGCCAATGAGGCTCCCAGCCTTGGCGTCTCGTTTCCATGGACACCTTCGTCTTCAGTGTAGTAGTGTTATAAAAAATGGCGGAATCTTCGGGCTGCGCAGAAGTGGTCGAAAATGTGTCCATGAACTGAACATACCTGGTATACTTCTACCATGGGTTCGATAACCCTAGTGGCGCTTTGCCTACCTAAGGGATATGGCACTATGTGCGACGCAACTACCTAAGGCGCGGATGAAAGATACAAAATAGCTTGACCTAAAGTTTCTGCGGAAGATCTCGGTGATCTCCTCAGAACCGTGACAGATTTTCCCTACGAGTCGGTCTAGGCGAAATAGCGAACGCTAATTTGCTGTAGCCGTCGACAAGATTATACGATGATACGGATGATAATAATATGATCTGTCCCATCGGGCACAAATCGAGCTTACTGACACTTACTGGTTACCTCTTTAATTAGTTAAGTTTCTAACTTACTTTTTAACTGACGTTTTTAACTACCTTGGTAAGCTTCAAATGCCGTATTTCATGAATTGTAATCCGATAGTTGTTAGCGGGAAGCGCTAGCCACCTATCGGATTGTCTTGGGACTATCTTCCCGAATTTGTCCTTTCGGGATATGTTTTCCATCTGCCGGCGCGTGTTTATACTAGCCGCGTGTCCCGGTCGTCCTATTGTAACGCGTGCGCTCTGAGTGCCGCCGCACTGAGAGGTTGATCGTTTTGTAACGTTACAATGTATATCATTAACGTAACGAACATATTCACTGTTTGATCTCGTAAAAGTTAAATGTAAAGTGAAAAAAAACGGTTAAATTATTTGGATATTGTTCATAAAAAAAATACTAAAATCGCGTAGAAGATTATCGCGTATTACGAAATGGAAGGGTGGGGGTAGGAGTGTGAAAATGTGGAGTTATAGGTATTTTCTGATGCCGAATAAGAAAAAATACAAACAAAATTTGTTGTCAAAAAAAATACAAAAAATTTTTCTGGATAGGGTCACCCTTGTCACTTAGCTATATGAAATATACTTTACGATCTATTCTCATACCTACCAAATATACATAAAAAATTTCATAAAAATCGGTCGAGCCGTTTCGGAGGAGTGCTACCACAAACACCGTGACACGAGATTTTTATATATATATGAGATTAATAATTAATTGATTAATCAAAATAGAAAATTAACATTAAAAAATACTTTCAATAAGAATTATTATCATTATGAATCATCGAGGTTTTTAAATAAAGTTTATCAATTGTTTATCAATTTTTTAATATAGATTTTATTTAAATGAACTATTTATATATATTAAATATATTTATTAAGTTGTTTAGGTTAGAAGCATGTTTATTTGCAAACGGAAATTACTTGTAAATCTATGCCTGCTTACTTCACATGTATTTATTATGCTATATTCACGTCAGTACAAAAAGGAAACTAGCGACGCTAGTGGTAAAGAAAGAAAATGTAATTTGGTAAATATTAGTGGCAGGTTTTGTCAATTTTCTCATTTGAGTTCGCGCTCCTTATGTAGTCTCCATGAATCAGCCGTAAGAACACGCTGGATAATTACGTTAGCAACAAGGAAGAACAAAAGACGCACGATGCTGATAGTCCAAGTGACACTTTAACACGGCGGGAGTCTGTTGGTGACAAGGATCTATCTAGACGGCCCCGACAGTTTGGTTGAAAGTGACGTTATCGCTTCGAGAAATAATTTGGCAAAAACACCAGTGCCATCATCGGCAATGATAACACAAGTCGATGCGTGGAGTGATGTCGAAGGCAGACTAGTTCGGTTCTCCGAAATAAATGAAGGAGGTGGGCCTGCCCTACCTACGTTTCTAGATTCAAATGGGTTTCAGGGGTTTCGGAATCGAGGAAACCAGAGACAACAAGACTACAGCGGTTGGAGATAGACGGCGAGGGATTCAAACGGTGTCGTGGAAGATTGCTGGTGTGAGGAAGATTCACCAAGTTTGGGACTGGCTCAAAGAGTACGACATCATCGCCCTCCAGGAGACATGGATGGAGCATATGATAAACAGGAAAATAATATTATAGGTAGTCTAGATAGGAATTTTGATTGGACAATGAAACTAGCGATATGCATAAATAAAAAAAAACCGTGCTATAGGGGGGAAAATAGTAGGGTTAAGGAAAGGTACGGTAAAAGAAATAAAACAATAGGCGAATGGAAAGGAGCCTAATAATTAAAGGGGTCAGGCTATGCAATAGAAGCGGTAAATTCACCAGCATAACTATTTATATCTGTGCTTTCCGAAAACTTGAAAACGAGCTTGGAATCGAGATACAGATGGCATTTGAAGGGAGGAAGCGATTCTGTTGGTTGGGGACATAAACGCTAGGATAGGAGAAGAACAAGGTAGAATGGACGAATCATGTGAATGGTAGGTTGGAAGGCGATCGGAAGATAAACTATTGGACAGTGAAACGAAAAAGCTATTGGATTTTTGCGAAAGGAATTGCCTAATAGTCATGAATGGGACGTAGAAAAGGAAACTTAACGTTTGTTGAAGATCCCGATGGCTCGGTTATTGATTACGTAATAATCAATGACGGAAACCAATTGTTAATCAACGATCTGAAAATAGAGGTTAGAACTGAATCTGATCACCTTCCAATTTCGTTTAACATTGGGAGCACAGCTCAATACAGAACAGGTACAGAGGTTCATACAAATGAGCGAATAAGCAATAAGGAAATTAGGAAACAACTAGTGCGGAACGGTGAACTTAGCGAAGAATACAAGGAAGGATTTCTCGAGGGGTGGCACCTCACTGAAAAGGTGGAAGGATCTGAAGATAAATGGGATAGATTGGTTAAAATAATTTGGAACACGGCATAAAAAGGTGGAATGACTAGAAAGCTAGGAAATGGAACACAAGGTCTTGAAAAATGCTGCAAAGAAATCAAAGACCAAAAGAAAATATTGTTCGCGAGTCCAATGAAATTCTTGGCTAATAGGGGGGTCACTGAGAAAGAGCTATTGAGGAAGGCGAGAAGAGAGTTGAAGAAAATAAGAAATGACAAAGAGAGAGAACACTGGGAAGAAAAGTGGCAAAGGGTAGAGAAGAGTAAAAATCTAAGTGAAATGTGGACCGCAATCAGACCTTTTCGTCCACGCAAAACAATTTCGGGTAAACAGATGAGCAAAAAGGAATGATTGGCGCATTTTAGAATCCTTCTAGACAGAATCGAAAGTCATAAGAGTACGGGAAATAGTTTGGTAGAGTGTGACAGGGATACGGGTAATAGCGCAATTGAGGAAGGGGATCGTGATGATCTTGAATTGCAAAAAATGAATCGGGACTCGAATGGACTGAAATGCTAAAAGCTCTAAGAGGTATGAAAAAAGGTAAAGCGGCAGAAAAAGATGGATTTACTGTCGAGTTTTTTAAGGGCTAAGCTAAGATCGCCTGAAAAAGGCTTGAGAGATTTCTATGAGATATTAGGCCGGTTTTTGAAGGAGGGAACAATGGGGAGGGGTTGGGAAGTTGGGCGAATTTTCCCTATACATAAAGTGGAGGATGTCAACGACGCAGCAAATTTTCATGGTATCTCCCTTTTGAATACGGGTTACACATTACTACCGAATAGAATGACAGGCAGATTGCGTTGCTGTCTGGAAAATAAAAAGCTTCTGAAAGAGAGCCAAGCTGGTTTTACGACTGGGAGGAGAACGCGTGATCATAATTTTGTTCTAAACTGTTTAATGAACAATAGACTTAAAAAGAAGAAGTTTAAACTTTATACTGCGTTCGTTGACTTTAAGGCCGACGTTTGACTCGATTGATGGAGATCGTCTTACAGGACAACTGAAAAACCTGGGTATTAAAGGCAGAATGCTCAAAATGATAAAATGCATCTATGGATGGGGTGTTCCTTGAGCCCGTTTTTTTTCAATGTTTTTATTGAGGATATTGACCAGATATGTCGGCGTAAAAATGGGGGAGGCTCTGTAATGGGAAAGGACAAAATCTTTGCTTTGAAGTTCGTAGACGATATAGTTGTGGTCTCATACGATGATAAAAACTTGTAATTGGAAAAATATGTAGACAGAAACAAATTGTTTATCAATGTAGGCAAAACGAAATTACTCATTTTCCAAACGGAGATAGGAAAAAGAAAGACGAAAAATGGCGTTACAAAAACAAAGAATTGGAAATCGTCAACGAGTATAAATATCTGGGGACGTGGTTCTCCTCTGGAAATACCTTTGAAAAACATATTGATAGAATATCTGGACAAATGTACAAGGCGATCAATGCGGCATGAGGCGTTCTCAAAAGAGCAAAAATTGGTAGCCTCAAGCGACGTTTAGTGCTTATGCAGTCGTTGGCAAGAAGCGGGATGTTGTATGGGATGGAAGTGTGGAGCTGACTCTGTAAATAAGAATTAGAACGACTTCATTCCAGATATGCCAAAATGGTACTGGGCCCAGGTAGGAATACACCTAACTAAATGTAGCGATTAGAGGCAGGGCAGAAAGGAATTAAAATTGAAATGTAGAAGCGAGCAGTTAACTATTTGGTCGAAATCCTTAAAATGAGCGATGACCGCTGGCTAAAATATATCTGAAAGAGGAAATAAGGAGTATTCTCAACCTAAATCCTTTAAAATGGGGAAAAGAACTTCAAAGGGCTATGGAAGCTATGTGGGTGAGAAACGATTTTTGAACGAGTTAAGGGGGAGATAACGTAGATATTGTGGCAATTGTAATAGGTCTTCACCTGTATACAATAAATCCTACAAATAATTATTAAGCACGGAATTAAGTTAAAACGGACCAAGAGCGACAACTTGACTGGACAAAAGTCGATAGTTGTAGCTACTGCTCGGATTATAATAGAGAACACAGAGTCGAAATGGAAGCTTATTGCGAGGCTCCTGATATAAAAGCTGATATTAAGGAAACATGGGCCAGATTAAGATGCGGAAACGTCGGTAGTAATGCAAGGAAAAATTTCTGTGATAACAAATGTATTATATGTAAAGAAGAGGAAGAGTACCTCTCACATATTGTTAAATGTAAAGTCACGAGAGAGAGAATGTGGCATGAGCTAGTCTGTGAGTTGGATAAATGGATCGTGAAATGAGTTGGATAAAAAGACTGGCAGCTGGGAAGAAAGATAAATGTTTGCTTGAGGGGTAACCCTGTACCGGCTATACAGGGTTAGTCAGTAGAAACGCACCAGCAGAAGTTGGCCGCAAGTGGCCGACACCGCAGTATGGCCTCTTCAAAAAATGACACGTGACTGTGACCGATTCCCATAAGCGCAAACTGACAGTTTACATAGCAATAAGGTTTTTGAAATATTTCAATAGTTAGGTTACTGAAATAATTAAATAATATTGTAATGACAAAATGTAATATCAGTTAAGATTTATTTTCACAATTTTGATATTTTCAAGTAATGAGCACAACTGCAATTCTGCAATACAATGCTGCAATTAATTTAAAAATCAATTAATTGAAATGTTTTTATAGCAAAAAAGTACAGCAAAAAAATCTGTTGTGAAAATAAATCTTAACTGACATTACATTTTGTCATTACAATATTAAGTAATTATTTCAGTAACCTAACTTTTGAAATATTTCAACCACCTTATTGCTATGCGAACTGTCAGTTTGCGCTTATGGGAATCGGTCACAGTCACGTGTAATTTTTTGAAGAGGCCACACTGCTGTGTCGGCCACTTGCGGCCAACTCTTGCTGTTGCGTTTCTACTGACTAACCCTGTATGTAATTATATTAAGGAATTCGAAAGACTGGGACAGAGGGAAATAGAGAATGCCAAGGTATGAATGGACTAGGTTAAGAAATGATTATAAAATTTCTGTAAAAATCCGGAAGGAAATACATGCAATTAACAACAATAAAAATATTATTATTAGTACTGTTATAAAAAAAGTTGTTAAAAGTGCATAAATAAAGATAAAATTCTAAAACTATTGTACTGTAACTGTGGAAGCTCATTCTAAAACTCTTCCAGGTCTAAGAGAGCATCCTACTGCTTTCTAGTATCAAGAGAAATTTAGTCATAATGTAATTAAATATGCATAACAATGAAAAGAATTCTGTCAGAAAAGAAAAATTCACTTTAAACGCCTTAAAGCTGATATTTGGACAGTGTGCTGGCTTGGAGTAACTATGAAGTTGCAGAACGAGTAGTACTGTTTATGAAATGGTATTGATTGTCACGTTGCATAAAGGTATTCATGAAAGAATACGTATAAAATGTTTTTTAAATATAATACATTAACAGTTTTAAATTAATATTAAGAGATGAAGAAACATAGAGATCCAATCATGAATCAAGTGCATATTCTACGTTAAACCATTTTGCGGCCCTTAAAAGGGCCATTTTTGTTTAATTGAGCGACACTGTTTACGCCTTCTTCTCGGTCTTCTTAGGTAACAGAACTGCCTGAATGTTTGGAAGCACACCACCTTGAGCGATGGTCACACCAGACAGTAACTTGTTCAATTCCTCGTCGTTACGAATGGCCAACTGCAAATGACGTGGGATGATCCTCGTCTTTTTGTTGTCACGTGCAGCGTTTCCCGCCAATTCCAACACCTCAGCAGCCAAATACTCCATAACGGCCGCCAAGTAAACTGGAGCTCCAGCTCCGACACGCTCGGCATAGTTGCCTTTGCGAAGGAGCCTATGAATACGGCCGACGGGGAACTGGAGGCCAGCCCTGCTGGAGCGAGACTTTGCCTTTCCCTTCACTTTTCCGCCTTTGCCACGTCCAGACATTATGACTTCACCGTATAGTATTTGCACACAAGTTATTCGTTCGTCAAGCGAAGCAACTATGAACGAAGTTTTTCCGACTGAACGCTTATGTAGCAAAGAGGGCGCTTCCTGCGCTCCAATCCCGTTGCGTCTCACTATTGGCGCCGCACGCGCTAGCGCCTGATTGGTGCGCCCATGGCCCTGCTACTCCATAAAGAACGTGCCCAAGCGAGCAGTCACCACATTCATTGAATCTTTCGTACGAGTGACTTTGCGTGATAATAAACTGCTGGAAGCATCATGCCACCTAAAGCAAGCGGAAAGGCAGTGAAGAAAGCTGGGAAGGCCCAGAAAAACATCAGCAAGACCGACAAGAAGAAGAAACGCAAGAGGAAGGAAAGCTATGCCATCTACATCTACAAGGTGCTGAAGCAAGTCCATCCCGACACTGGAGTCTCGAGTAAAGCTATGAGCATCATGAACAGCTTCGTCAACGACATCTTCGAGCGCATCGCCGCCGAAGCTTCCCGATTGGCTCATTACAACAAACGTTCCACCATCACGTCTCGAGAAGTACAAACAGCTGTGAGGCTGCTTCTACCAGGAGAACTGGCTAAGCACGCTGTTAGTGAAGGAACCAAAGCTGTCACCAAGTACACCAGTTCCAAGTAAAGCTACTTGGATGAATTACGAATTTCCAAAAACCGGTCCTTTTCAGGACCATAAAAAGTTCTTACGTTAGCTTCAACATTCACAGCATATCTCCTTAATTCATTTTCCATCCTTATATAAAATCTATAACCTCTTATATTCGATTTCGTGAAAGACGGTGTTATTCCAGTTTTTAAGTAACATCATGCTATTTCATGAGTATCATTTTATATATTTTTAAAGCAGGTACAGAATTGGGAATACCGATATATGAAGAAATGAAAGATGAAAGTAGTTCAAACCTAGAAAAAAGCAACATTACGATTGAAAAAACATCAGTTAAAGTAGTTCTCGTGTAAAACCATTTTCGTCTGATTTTTTCAAAAATGTTGTACCTAATTGTTTGAAATATATAATACTTTTAAAACGAATCTAATTTTATTACGATTGACTATTCAGAAATATGGGGAAAAAATGTTGAAGTTTACAGTTTTTACATCCGCATTCTCTATGTAGTAGAGATATATTATACATACATTTCATTTTTTTTTCATCTAAACGGGTCGTGAGATGTTGATAAAACATAAATATGTGATAAATTAATATAAAGAGAATGCGAGTAACAAATTTCAAAATTGTTGACCGTTTCGTTTCCAAGATATCAAAATTTCGCCGCGTGAGCCAACTGCGATGAATGACGTAAACGTTGCTACCATCGTGATGTGAGTGCCTGTGTAAATGAAATGGATTTTTTAATGTGTATGAGAAAACTGAACTGTACGCTTTTAAGAGTATATCCATTTCCAACGAATAATAACAGCAAAATAAAATTATTTTAAACTTTCATAACTTATCCACGTTATTTAGTAACCTTAAATTTATTTTTCAAATGATATTTCATTGCAGTATTATCATAGATATTGAATGGTTCTGATTTTTTTTGGAATAAATTTTTGTACATGACTTTTGCGCGACAAGTATCTTAAGGGTAACGTACGCAGTGAAGAATATTCCGTAAAAGAATTTGATTGACCAACATAGACTTTAAAGTTAACAATGTTTAGTTTCCCAACATAAAATCTTTACTAAAGTAGAAAAAGAACTTGGCAATCACTTATCAGTGAATGAACCTTAAAATTCCTAAATTAAAAAAAAAACGTTTCCGCTATTACATAAGTTCTCTTGCCAGAGTTATGAACACTAGAGAAAATATTCAAATTGTGTATTTTGGATTGTAGGTTAGTGGCCCTAAAATATTGATTCATATGGAATGAATGAGGTCTCAGAAATGTTAACAGAGTAAAAACAATATTTACTGCATAAAGAAAATATTAAATAAGATATATGACGGCTAAAGTATACTAAAACGTATGTAAGTGGGCATGTTTGGATTGAATTCAGAAACGCCTTTCAGAGTATAAACGTATGTGCATGTTCCTCGAAATAACAGAGTGTTGGTCCTGAAAAGGACCGGTTTTATTTTATAAGCCTTCGATATTTAGGCACGTTCTCCACGAATACGGCGAGCCAACTGGATGTCCTTTGGCATGATGGTGACACGCTTGGCGTGGATGGCACACAAGTTGGTGTCTTCGAAGAGCCCGACGAGATAAGCCTCGCTAGCTTCTTGAAGTGCCATCACGGCGGAACTCTGGAAGCGAAGGTCCGTCTTGAAGTCCTGAGCGATCTCGCGGACCAATCGCTGGAAGGGCAGTTTGCGAATGAGAAGCTCCGTGCTCTTCTGATAGCGACGAATCTCACGCAGAGCGACGGTTCCTGGTCTGTAGCGATGAGGCTTCTTAACTCCTCCGGTAGCTGGTGCACTTTTACGTGCAGCTTTCGTAGCCAGCTGCTTCCGAGGAGCCTTTCCTCCAGTTGATTTGCGAGCTGTCTGCTTCGTACGAGCCATGTTCAGCTAATATTTGTTCACTGTGAGCGTCGATAGAACTTCGCAGCTGAAGATGCAAACGCAGTATGAGAGCGGCAACTTTAGTCAATGACTTATAGACTCGTCCGATTGTTGAGCTCGACGCTTATTGGCCAGTCGGTAAGTGGTGGGGATACGCACGGCAGCAAGGATAAATACCCCTCGAATCCTTACTGCTACATCAGTTCTACCGAATATTTCTTCGAGAGTGTATCTATTGAATTTCGTTGGTGAAAATGACTGGCCGTGGCAAGGGAGGAAAAGGTTTGGGAAAGGGAGGAGCGAAGCGTCACAGGAAAGTTCTTCGTGACAACATCCAGGGAATCACGAAGCCTGCTATTCGCCGGTTGGCTCGCCGAGGTGGTGTTAAACGTATCTCTGGCCTGATTTACGAAGAAACCCGTGGTGTTCTTAAAGTCTTTCTGGAAAATGTCATCCGTGATGCAGTTACGTACACCGAGCATGCCAAGAGGAAGACCGTCACTGCCATGGACGTGGTCTATGCGCTGAAACGTCAAGGACGCACTCTCTACGGTTTTGGTGGTTAATTTGTTTCTCCGATTCTCAGCTACTGTTCGTACACAACAAAAGGGCCCTTTTCAGGGCCACAAACTTTTTCAATACGTAAATGGAGCAAACCGTTTTACCATTGGATGCACTAGTTAATATTAATTCGTCACCTCTTTTACGAATCAAAGTTTATATTATATTATAGTTTCCGTTCGAATAGTAATATACGTAATATCTATTATGCATAATTAATCTTGCAACAGTGTTTTTAATGATTTCCATGTTTTATATGTTCGTTTATTAAACACGAAGGATTAATCTTGGATCTCATAGCTGAGTTCGGCTTATGCGTTTCAAAATCTTTTGTTTCGATATTTTCGGATAATTTTATATCTCAATGAATTAAATCTCCACTTAATATTAAGAGGTTGAAAAAGAAAAACTATTTTATGGAGGAGATGGTAATCAAGCGCATCAGTTCCAGACAGAGTTCATCCATAATAAATATATAGATTTTTGTTCGAATTTTAAGCCTGTTCCATTTCTGAGTGAGAATAATCAGCTATAATACATTATAAGGAACATTTTGTTGCAACTCTCAAGTTGAGATGGTCCTTTGAATATCAAATTAAGGACAGAAAACCATTTACAATGTTCGAAAAATTGATTTCTTTCTCATACTTCGAAAGTATAATATATTATGAATATACTGGAAAAAGGAAAATTCGAAATATTAAATATTTATGGAGTTATCGCATATAGTCGACAGCGCCGGGCCCGCATACCGTAAACTAGCGAGTCAGGTAGCCGGAGCGCTTGGGGTGGAGCAACTTTTCTTTCAGAGTATCTTTGTATAATTCTTTGAAGATCTTACTCCATTACTTGGCGACGAGATTAAACAGCATCTTCTATCAATTTATAAAGATTTGTCCATGGATGATTTACTTGAAAGATACTTGGTTGAGCATACCCAGAATGCTAATGAAAATTTTAACCCGACAGTGTGGCGATTCTCTCCAAAGCACCTGCATTCTGGACTAAAAATTATTGAAATCTCAGCTTATATTGCTGCTGGGATATTCAATGAAGGATACACCTCTATTTTCAAAGATATGAAAAACTTAAATATAATTGTTGGCACCTACTCGAAAGTTTTCGCCGAAAACACCGATGAGGTGAGAGTAGGGAAACAGAATCGGATGAGTCTTTCTGAGACAAAAGCAGCTCCAAAACAACAGCAGATGGAAGATAATCAGCTTTTACAAGAGGCTGAAGGTTTATTATATACTATAACTAACTAAAATTTTTGTCGGATTGAAACTTTAAACGCGATTATCTCGAAACTACATTTTGAAAAAATGCTCGTGCTGTAACTCAAAGAGTTATTGATCGATCTGGTTGAAATTTTGGGAGGTTCCTGTCTATAACATTATTGGAAGGATGTAGGTACCTAAAGTTTCAAAAATATAGCGTAAACAAATTACTGTTTTGGGATAAAAATTGTCGAAATTTTGAACATTAAATAGCCTACTTAATTTTTTATTTTATACATTTTTATAGTTTTATAGGTTTATTCTTCCCCTGCGCATGTCAGTAATCGAATTTTTTTTGTTTTAGATTAATACAAAGAATATGACAAATGCAGCACTTTACGATGCCAAGCAAAAGACGCCAGAAGAAATACCTTACAGAGTCGCCACTTTGTTTTATAGAAAAAAAGAAAATGTTTTTCTACACTTCAAAGCTGTAATAAAATAATATAAAAATTTTTAAATGAAGCGATTATTTTATCACCTTTAAAAAAAATCATAAAAAATGACGCATTTTCAGGCGTCTAAATGGTTTGCTCCTCTTAACGTAGCTTAAGCATATTTTAGAAATAATTTAACACCAATATAAAACTATTAATCGGTGATTGCATAAATTATATTGTTATTATTAAAGTTAAATCTAACCAAACTGAATATTTATATATTGTTCTATGTATAAAAATGTAACCAATTTTTACTGGGAAGGTCCATACCACGTTGAATATACCAGTTCTCGTCCGATCACTAAAGTTAAGCAACGTTGGTCGTTGCCACGACCGAGAAGGCCGACAGGTGACGCCCACGTGGAAGTTTGTGGGCCTCCGATTCGTACGCCTGCAGAAGTGAAAACATGGTGTAATACAAAAATCACGAGAACGGTTTAAAGAAAAGAGAAACTCACGTGAGCAAACGTTAGAGCGCTGTCCAACGAACACGTCTCAAAATTCGAAAAATGACATGCCGAGCGCAAAAAGTCCTTGTAATAAAAGGTGGGAGTCTTCCTCTCTGAGTCAAAGACTCCCAACAATTTATCCTTAGAGAAGAGGATCGTCTTTCCGGACTGCTTGCAAATAAGGACTACCCCCAAATGCAATTGTGCCAAGAACATCGCTTCGTCTTCCGTCGAAATTAATCCCGCGATGTACTGGGCTGCCCTGAGTCCATTGGACAAGAGCAACCCGTGCTCGCATACATGAAATACATATTGTGGATTTCCCCACAAATCGACGCGACCATCCAAATTGTCCTTGACATAGCCTGCAAAGGTGCCCCAGTCCTCGGAAAAGATGGTGAGTGAACCCTCGCTGCAGGGCATGAACATCCTATTAACATTGCAAGAAGCAGTATTCGTATGTGTCTTCATCCTTCCCAGCGCCGGTAAGACGATCCCTTATGAATCGCCATCTGAAAGAAACCAAAAAATTGTACATGAAACGTGCTACGACGCAACGACGTTCGCCGTACGCATACCTAGCAGATTTCTCATGCGAATCGCTGCCCACGTCCTGATTCTTCCTCACTATCACGTATAACAAACACTGTCCATTCGCGCCCAACACAAACTCCATGTTTCCACGTGGATCCACGAAGTGTGGCAAATACTTCGGTATGACATCCAAGATCTTCTTATTGCGACACATGTACGTCGCGGTGGTGCTAAGACTGATCTTAAATGTGCTCATGACCTTCAAAAAATTGAGATCCGTCGAAACCGCAACAAAGGAATCCACGTCAGTCACGGCTTTGAACTCGTTCAGCGACTTTATCGTCCGAATCTCCATCTTGAGACCAGATTCGTCAAGAAACTAATCACAATCGTGTATCACGACGTATACACACGAACTTTCAATGTCAACCTGCAAGAAAAAAGAACAACCTGGATAGCTCGCATTACTAAAGATATTTTTCAAAGAAATAGAAAAAAAGACATGAAAAAAAGACGAGCTGGGTAGCTTGCCTGCGCTAACGCAATTGAAAGATAAAAAAAAATTTTTTTAAATAGAGAAATGAAAAAAATGAAATAAATAATCAAAATTAAAAAAAATGAAAAAAAGGAAAAAAACGAAAAAAAATGGAAAAAATGAAAACAAAAATGAAAAAAATAAAAAAAATGAATGGAAAAAATAAAAGTAATGAGAAAAATAAAAAACCTGACTCAATCCAATATCTTCGACCGCTGCTCACAATTCCCTCCTCGACAACTCCCGAACAAGGTAAATCTGAAACACAAATTTTTTACATTCGTCTCCAAGTACAAATAGTATTTCCAGATTCAGCTTACGAGGTAGCATAGAACTACGCAGCGCAAAGTATCTAGCACCAGACCGCATTGAACATGTCGGCCCTCGAAAAGGCGAGAGAAGCGAAGCGGCGAACTCGTGATAAAATAAAGTCTTGCCTCAAAAAGAAAGCACCCTCCACCGAGAACGACCAGCAACCTACCGCCGACGAGTCGACTGAAACAGCGTCACCTTCGCACGACGTAACCATGAGCTCCGAACGATCAGCGGAGCCGAAGACGGAGGACCCTGTCATCGACGAGGAACTCACAGCTTCTCCAAATACCGTCAAAGACGAGATTATAGAACTGAGCGATAATTCCGACGACTACGTCTTCGACCAAGACACAACACCAAAAAGGCAAACTACATTGAACCAATTCCTAGAACCGGGACCAAGCGGCCTCGACGGTCCTCGTACCTCGTCCGACAGAACACTCTACACAGACGAAGAGATCAAATCTCTTTTACAAAACATCATAAGAAGAAAATTGTACCCTCGTCTGGTAGGAACAAAAATATATAGGGAGCTCGCCGCAACGGTACCTCTGTTGCGAAATAGGAGTCCAACCTCCATGAAACAACAAGTACTGGCGTGCACCAAATACAGTAGACAACGTATGACGCGTACACTCGGCTTCACCGGCAAAGAAGCACAGATGTTCTTCCGGTATACCAAACATCTGAGCAAAAAATAAAAATGACACGACGGAACCCAACCTGACGCAACGTAACGCGACGTGACCTGACGTGACGCGACGACGGACGATAGCCGCGCGAGCACGCGGTTTGGAGTCAAAAAATACGGGAGAAGTGACGAGCTCCCGAGACCGACGTGCTCGCACTGGTTTATGACACTTACCAGAGGCAGGAACGGTGTGGAGTCATAAAATACGTCTGACGTGACGAGCAGACGGGTCCGATTCCTCCCAACGGTAATATACTTCGGACGATGACAATAACGACGGACACGACCGATTCGTTTTCACAGGACTGCAGGCGATCGTTTGCAACCTAGAACAAAAAAAAACGAAACGTACATTCTCATACATATAAACAATCTCATACATAGTTACATCTCCTTAACCCCACTTTCCGGCACCTTTTTCGAAAAATCTCCCTTGCCCCACCACCCAAATTTCACAAAAACGGACATATCTCAAAAACGGCTGCAACGATTTTAACGAAATTTATACACGAGTTGGGGGAGGTTGCCCACCGTCCCCCACATGCGTGTCATCCACTTTGGTAATGGCGTTTTTCAGAAATCCCCCCCTCCAAAGCCCTCTCCCCATACATTTTTCTCAAAAAACTTCAAAAACTTTAAACGATTTAAACTCATGGTGAGGTCGAAGGGCATCCCCCTCTCCAACATATCTCCGCCCTATCCACTTTGGTAATGGCGTTTTTTTTTAAATCGACTTTGAAGATTCGCAAAACGTGTCTCGCCAAACCGGTCCCAATCGACTCCAAATCGTCCCAAACGTCCAGAAAACGTCATTGGCGACGACACTTTTTGAAAACATTTTTCCAAGTTTCCAAGTTCCAGTCCCATATACATTTCAGAAAATAAATATATTTTGAAAAAAAAAGTTCTCGTCCGGTCACTGAAGTTAAGCAACGTTGGGCGCGGTCAGTACTTGGATGGGTAACCACTTGGGAACACCGCGTGTCCTTGCCACACTATATACATCACTTCCTTTTGAAAAATCTTTATATGAAATCAACATTTTTAAACTCTTTGGAATAAAGAATTACTTATGTATTTAGTTAGTCAGTGTAGGTGGATCTACCTCGAGATCAACCGTCGTCCATTGATCGTTACAACGGCGTAAAAGGAGCCACTGATAATTAACAGGTAATGTTACACCATTTATACCAGCGATCGGGGAACTTTTTTTTGACCATTACCCCAAAATATTTCTGCGTAAGTCGATATTACCTCCCCCCCCCCATTCTGAAAAGAAAACAATCAATGTAAATTTTAAATAAACATTATTTATTGAATTAATTTACATTTACATATTTATAAAAAAAGTTACATGAAAATAGTAAGTATGTAATAGACAAACAAAATAAAATTTCATTTTTACCCCATTTGGAGTAATTTACCCCGGTTCCCGGACCGCTGATTTATACTGTCAATTTCATTAAGGGGAATATCATGAGAACGATTTTAAAGATTGTGATCCGGCAATTTGTAATATTGCAAGTCATGGTTCCAAGAATTTTTTGAGATAAAAAATTATGTATTTGTGTATTAATTAGATAGTTGTAATATAAAATTATATATTATTATAATATGTATATATTATTATTTGGCTTCTGAGATACAAATTAATAAATTTCAGTCATTTTGTATGAGTAGAATGCGACGAAGCACGAGGACTGTCAAATTTTCTGCAAAAGCACATGTTTGCAAAGAACTTACGATCATAAATGTGTACTTTTTGTGTAAATTGATGTCTTAGCGTCACGGGAAAATTGAAAAAAATGTGGGTGCCCACATTTTAAGAAGAATATTACATCGTAACGAAAACTATTTTCTTTAGCCGCCGATTGTGAGATAGAGACTTGACAACGTGGCTTTTGATCGAATGGATCGAATAGCGCGCGCTCTATTCAAACGCTGTTTGAAAATGAGTCTGCTGCATTCCTATAGAGCAATGTTCTATGATATATTCCTGTCAGTTCTTATAATATTTTGTATGATAGGTTACAATGAAAAAAATGAATGTCAACGAACTGTATTTTATTATTTGTATTATTAAGCTCTATGTTATATTCATAATTTTGCGATATAAACAAAACTATAGTTTAATGTGTTTGGATTAGGTAACAATACCATTTTTTAAATCGTCATATGTCAGGCAAATGTACTCATGAAAAATGTCCGTGGTTATTTTAAACAATTGTGTACGTTTGTCAAAGTAACAATCATCAAGGTTTTTGTAATAAGTAATAGCTGATCGTTATCGTATATTATAATAAGTTTTACCATATAGAAGGTTGGACCTTCTTTACATGGAATCATTGTAATCGAATGTTTGATAATCCATGTTGCCCCTGAATTTTACCCAATTCGTGTAAAATATCTGATCTATTACATATGGCGGTAAACACCCGGAAAAAGAAACAGTCCGTAGTATATCTTGTATTATTGCGTTCTTCTTTAAACCACAGTCATAGGTCGAAGAAGAACTCTTTGGAAATAAGAAACCATGGTTTAAACGCAGCTTAACGCTATTGCCGTAAAGCGGCTCGAGCAAATATGTTTTCCTCGCTATGCTTACTATCATACCGCATGCAAGAAATTTTCCACAAATTCCTATTTTTTTTTAAATTCTTGGATAGTGTATAAGAAAATGGCGTTTAGACTTCATCGCTTCATAGAATAATTTCAGTGAAATGAATTTCTTCAAAATCTTCCTCTTCACAGTCCACTGAATTACAATTGCCTGATTCATCACCAATTTTCTCCATGAAATTACAAAGATTTTCTCCGGCTGTTAAATTGTGTGGTGTACCTACTTGGTAATAGTGCTAGTGACAGGATTATAATTAGTTGAAGAATTATTTGGCTTAGTTACATGTTTCAAAGAGCCGTGATTTTTAAAATAGGAGAATGAGGTGAATTGTTTTGGCAATAACTTTCTCCGCATCGAAAAGCAGACAAATCTCCATGGAACGATCTGATATGACTTACCAAAGCCTTGTTATCAGTAAACGAAGACTGGCGCGCAAAGCACAACATTTAAAAATGTAGAATGGTTTCTAATCTCTGTAGAAAAATTGATTGGTGCACAAACTCTCTAGCAACTCTTGATTGGTGCAACTCTCATATTCGATTTATTCAAGTCGATGAAACAACGATGAAAAGTGATGCTCGTCAGGAACATGAAGTTAAATTTGACGAAGCCAATTTGATCTCCCAAGATCCTATTACAATAAAAGAGAAGAAAAGAAGCAAAGCAATATAAATATTATACATATATTCCAATTTGCAAATTTCTATAATTTATTTGAAAAAGCTACTTGTTGAAATAATTTGTTTTACATAACTTAGAAAGGTTTGTGTACTATTCCTTCTGACGGTTGACAGGCAAATGGGAAGAGCTAATCGTTTAATGCGCTAAATTCAATACCAAATGAAGTACGATGGCGCTCACGGGCCATGTTAGACTATGGTGCGAAATATAAATCGTTACAATAGAGTCCGGATCTTTCGCCCAGTACGCGTCTGTCACATTCGTTATTCAACCCGGAACTTTTCTTACTGTCTTCATCGAAGAGGACCATACTTATCTTCAAACTGCAAATCAGTCATAGAAATCTATCCCTCACTAAACATACTCTCTGAACATAAATATTATTAACACATATTTGTTGCACAATTTTATATTGAATTTTTGATATTTTATTTTGATAAAAAATTAATGAATATACATGAAAAGGACTCTGATGAAGGGTCGAATCATTGTAATACTACTGTAGCTTCTCCTTTTTTTCATTGGCTGCTAATGGTTATAAACCACAATATTAAAAAACATTTTGTGTATAACTATTTTTATTTTGCATGGAGTGAAATACAATTCGTTTTCGTAATTCTATAGGCAAGGTCCATACCACGTTGAATACACCGGACATTACGAATATTAGATCTTATAATTTATCTTTTATTCTTAAACATAAACTGCCATATCAATCGCTTAAAATATTTCACATTATTAAATAAATAAATCGCCAAACTCAGGGTATAACGTACAACTAAAACAAGAAAGAATGTCTTGTAACATAGCAATTTTCATAAATAGGTTTTTTCAATTTGTTTTTCCTATATTAAATCATATCAGAGCAAAAATTAACCAAAGCTGGGATCAAGAAACACACCTGCACAAATTAATAAATAATTAATGCGATCTTATAATAATCGTAGGTTAGTCTTAATTTAAGAAGGAACTACGCTCAAAGCAGTATTTAAAATATATTTATATGTTGGAAATGTATATACAGGGTGCAGCACCACTTCTGGTACATCGAAAGATTTTAGATAGAAAAAATTATCCTAAGCAAAAAGTGTCTCTTGGAAAAATGTCAAAAAGACGAAAATTACTCCAATTCTTTGAGTTTATAAGTTCACTAATCACAGGGCAGGAAAAGTAGGTCAGACCTATAGCGTCAGACACCCATTAGAATTGAAGACTGTTGTATAATAGACTGCTGATAGGTTCGACATAGAATTCGTGGTGCAGAAGCACCATGACGACTTTCGGAGACTCGGGAATGACGGCTCCGTAGTTTCCGAGGTCTAAGTCTGCTCTGTGATTAGTGAAAATAAATCTTAACTGACATTACATTTTGTCATTACAATATTAAGTAATTATTTCAGTAACTAACCCAACTTTTGAAATATTTCAATAACCTTATTGCTATGCGAACTGTCAGTTTGCGCTTATGGGAATCGGTCACAGTCACGTGTAATTTTTTGAAGAGTCCACACTGCTGTGTCGGCCACTTGCGGCCAACTCTTGCTGTTGCGTTTCTACTGACTAACCCTGTATGTAATTATATTAAGGAATTCGAAAGACTGGGACAGAGAGAAATAGAGAATGCCAAGGTATGAATGGACTAGGTCAAGAAATGATTATAAAAATTTCTGTAAAAATCCGAAAGGAAATACATGCAATTAACAACAATAAAAATATTTTTATTAGTACTGTGATAAAAAAGTTGTTAAAAGTGCATAAATAAAGATAAAATTCTAAAACTATTGTACTGTAACTGTGGAAGCTCATTCTAAAACTCTTCCAGGTCTTAGAGAGCATTCTACTGCTTTCTAGTATCAAGATAAATTTAGTCATAATGTAATTAAATATACATAACAATGAAAAGAATTCTGTCAGAAAAGAAAAATTCACTTTAAACGCCATAAAGCTGATATTTGGACAGTGTGCTGGCTTGGAGTAACTGTGAAGTTGCAGAACGAGTAGTACTGTTTATGAAATGGTATTGATTGTCGCGTTCCATAACGGTAATCGTGAATGGATTCGAATGAATCTCATTTTTCGATATAATGTATTAATACTTTTAAATTAGTATTAAGAGATGAAGGAATACAGCGACCGAATCGTGAATCAGGTACATATTCTACGTTAAACCATTTTGCGGCCCTTAAAAGGGCCATTTTTGTTTAAATGAGTGACAGTGTTTACGCATTCTTCTCGGTCTTCTTAGGTAGCAGAACTGCCTGAATGTTTGGAAGCACACCACCTTGGGCGATGGTCACACCAGACAGTAACTTGTTCAATTCCTCGTCGTTACGAATGGCCAACTGCAAATGACGTGGGATGATCCTCGTCTTTTTGTTGTCACGTGCAGCGTTTCCCGCCAATTCCAACACCTCAGCAGCCAAATACTCCATAACGGCCGCCAAGTAAACTGGAGCTCCAGCTCCGACACGCTCGGCATAGTTGCCTTTGCGAAGAAGCCTATGAATACGGCCGACGGGGAACTGGAGGCCAGCCCTGCTGGAGCGAGACTTTGCCTTTCCCTTCACTTTTCCGCCTTTGCCACGTCCAGACATTATTACTTCACCGTATAGTATTTGCACACAAGTTATTCGTTCGACAAGCGAAGTAACTATGAACGAAATTCTTTCGGCTGAACGCTTATGTAGCAAAGAGGGCTACTTCATGCGCTCCAATCCCGTTGCGTCTCACTATTGACGTCACACGCGCTAGCGCCTGATTGGTGCGCCCATGGCCCTGCTACTCCATAAAGAGCGTGCTCAAGCAGGCAGTCACCACATTCGTTGAATCTTTCGTACGAGTGACTTTGCGTGATAATAAACTGCTCGAAGCATCATGCCACCTAAAGCAAGCGGAAAGGCAGTGAAGAAAGCTGGGAAGGCCCAGAAAAACATCAGCAAGACCGACAAGAAGAAGAAACGCAAGAGGAAGGAAAGCTATGCCATCTACATCTACAAGGTGCTGAAGCAAGTCCACCCCGATACTGGAGTCTCGAGTAAAGCTATGAGCATCATGAACAGCTTCGTCAACGACATCTTCGAGCGCATCGCCGCCGAGGCGTCCCGATTGGCTCATTACAACAAGCGTTCCACCATCACGTCTCGCGAAGTACAAACAGCTGTGAGGCTGCTGCTACCCGGAGAACTGGCCAAGCACGCTGTCAGTGAAGGAACCAAAGCTGTCACCAAGTACACCAGTTCCAAGTAAAGCTACTTGGCTGAATTACGAATTTCCAAAAACCGGTCCTTTTCAGGACCATAAAAAGTTCTTACGTTAGCTTCAACATTCACAGCATATCTCCTTAATTCATTTTCCATCATTATATAAAACCTATAACCTCTTACACTCCATTTCGTGAAAGACGGTGTTATTTCAGTTTTGAAGTAACATTATACAATTTCATGAGTATCGTTTTATATATTTTCAAGTTTATAACATTGTACGCATTTTTAAAGCAGCTAAGGAATTGCGAATACCGATATATGAAGAAAAAAAAGTTCAGAGTAGTTCAAACTTAGAATACAGCAACATTACGATTGGAAAAACAACAGTTAAGGTAGTGTCGTGTAAAACCATTTTCGTCCGATTTTTTAAAAAATGTTATGCCTAATTGTTTGACATAAATAATACCTTTGAGATTAAACTAATTTTATTAAGATTGGCCGTTCAGAAGTATGGCGGAAAAATATCATAGTTTACAGTCTTTACATGCGGATTTTCTATGTAGTAGATATATTGAATATACATTTCATTATTTTTTCATCTAAATGAGTCTTGAGATATTGATAAAAGATAACTATATGATAAATTCATATAAAGAGAACGCGAGTAAAAAATTTCAAAATTGTTTACCGTTTCGTTTCGAAGATATCAATAGTTGAAACGAAGAATTCGTCCACCGTCCATCTCACTATCGTGATTGTTGTGCATATCTGTACAGATGAAACGGATATTTTAATATGTTGAGAAAACTGAACTGGACGCTTTCAAAAGTATATCCATTTCGAACTTATTTCAACGAATAATAAAAGCAAAATAGAATTAATTTAAACCTTCATAATTTATCTACGTTATTTAGTAACCTTCAATGTATTTTTCAAAGGATATTTCATTGCAATATGATCATAGATATTGAATGTTCCTATTCTTTTTTTCGAGTAGATTTTTGGATATGACTATCGCGCGACACTTACCTTAAGGCTAACGTATGCAGTGAAGAATATTTCATCAAAGAATATGATTGACCAACAGAGGCTCTACAACTACAAATGTTAAGTATGTTAACGTAAAATCGTTACTAAAGTAGAAAAAGAACTTGACAATTACTTATCAGTGAATTAACCTTAAAATCCCTAAATTAAAAAAAATAAACGTTTCCGTTATTACACAATTTCTCTTGCTAGAGTTATGAATACTAGGGAAAACATTCCTATTGTGCATTTTGGAATGCAGGTTAGTAGTTCTAAAATATTGATTCGCGTGGAATCAATTAGGTCTCAGGAATGTTAATAGAGTAAAAACAATATTTACTGCAGAAATAAAATATTAAATAAGATGTATGTCGGCTAAAGTATACTGAAACGTATGTAAGCGGGCATGTTTGAATTAAATTCAGAAACGTCTTTCAGAGTATAAACGGATGTGCATGTTCCTCGAAATAACAGAGTGTTGGTCCTGAAAAGGACCGGTTTTATTTTATAAGCCTTCGGTATTTAGGCACGTTCTCCACGAATACGGCGAGCCAACTGGATGTCCTTTGGCATGATGGTGACGCGCTTGGCGTGGATGGCACACAAGTTGGTGTCTTCGAAGAGGCCGACGAGATAAGCCTCGCTAGCTTCTTGAAGTGCCATCACAGCGGAACTCTGGAAGCGAAGGTCCGTCTTGAAGTCCTGAGCGATCTCGCGGACCAATCGCTGGAAGGGCAGTTTGCGAATGAGAAGCTCCGTGCTCTTCTGATAGCGACGAATCTCACGCAGAGCGACGGTTCCTGGTCTGTAGCGATGAGGCTTCTTAACTCCTCCGGTAGCTGGTGCACTTTTACGTGCAGCTTTCGTAGCCAGCTGCTTCCGAGGAGCCTTTCCTCCAGTTGATTTGCGAGCTGTCTGCTTCGTACGAGCCATGTTCAGCTAATATTTGTTCACTGTGAGCGTCGATAGAACTTCGCAGCTGAAGATGCAAACGCAGTATGAGAGCGGCAACTTTAGTCAATGACTTATAGACTCGTCCGATTGTTGAGCTCGACGCTTATTGGCCAGTCGGTAAGTGGTGGGGATACGCACGGCAGCAAGGATAAATACCCCTCGAATCCTTACTGCTACATCAGTTCTACCGAATATTTCTTCGAGAGTGTATCTATTGAATTTCGTTGGTGAAAATGACTGGCCGTGGCAAGGGAGGAAAAGGTTTGGGAAAGGGAGGAGCGAAGCGTCACAGGAAAGTTCTTCGTGACAACATCCAGGGAATCACGAAGCCTGCTATTCGCCGGTTGGCTCGCCGAGGCGGTGTTAAACGTATCTCTGGCCTGATTTACGAAGAAACCCGTGGTGTTCTTAAAGTCTTTCTGGAAAATGTCATCCGTGATGCAGTTACGTACACCGAGCATGCCAAGAGGAAGACCGTCACTGCCATGGACGTGGTCTATGCGCTGAAGCGTCAAGGACGTACTCTCTACGGTTTTGGTGGTTAATTTGTTTCTCGAGTTCTCAGCTACTCACCGTACACGACAAAAGGGCCCTTTTCAGGGCCACAAACTTTTTCAATACGTAAATGGAGCAAACCGTTTTACCATTCACTTCTTCCACGAATCAAGACTTCAGTGATATTATGGTTTCCGTTCATGTAATAATACACCCAATACCTATAGAATTAATTTTGCGACAGTATTTTTGGTGACTTCCATGTTTTATGTTTGTCTATTAAATTTGAAGGTTTAGTCTTTGATTCTGATAATCGTTGAAGTTCATCTTTGTTTTTTATCTCATGTATGATATTAATATATGTAAAATACTGAATTACTTTCTATATTTTCCTGATGGCTTTGATAAGGGGTTCAGCTTACCTGTTTTTCCGATTATCATGCATCTCAATGAATTAAGTTTCCACTAAACATTAAGAAGTTGAAACAGAAAAACTGTTTTGTGGTGGATACGGTAATCAATGGCATCAGTTTCAGACAGGGTTCACCCATAATAAATAATATGTAGATTCATTGAACGCGGTTGACCTATACTAGGCTGAGTGAAAAAACGCAGTATGTACAATTTGATTTTTGTTCGAATTTTAAACCTTTTTAATTTCTTAGTGGAAACAATCAATTATATTTAAAGGATCATTTTGTCGCAACTTGCAAGTAGCGATGTCGATTCTTTCTGAAAAAAATCGATCCCTGTATCGAACGTAACAAAATCGATTCTTAATTAAATCGAGCACTGAAAGATCGATTTGCCATTAATCGATTCTGTAGTCGATTATTTAAAACCCTGTTCACTGTACATAATTATAGCATAATTGTAATGGAAAAATAAGAAACGTTATTTCCAGCTTCCTGGTTTTTCTTCAAAGCACAAAAAATACAAGAAAAAACAGAGAAGAAAATCTATGATCTCCGTTATCATTATCGTTAGAATGATTAATAACGCCACCTGAATAACATAAAGATGCGTTCCGAAATAGCATACAAATATCTTAAGGCATATTCCGTAATAAATTGAACCATGGTTGCAGTAATTAAATTTCAGCCAATGACATCGATTGATTTTTGTCGGCAGTTGAAATCAATCGATGCAATTAGCTGTAGTTTATTAACTGCAACCATGATTCGATTACGGAAAATACCGTCAATAAACATCTTTTTAATATATAATGATACGTCTGTAATGTAAATCGAACCGATTCTTAGGCCCTTACTCATGCCTCTCTTTTAGCGTTAAGAGACGTCTTTTATCGACTGCTATCTGCTGTCTTTTAACGACTAATAGACGTCTCTTAACGCTAAAAGAGAGGTATGAGTAAGGGCCTTAGGGTTTTGGGATCGATTCATTGGCTCGATCGAGTATTTCAGATCGATCTGAAAAATCGATTTTCTTTCCCCAAAGAATCGATTTTTCGATTAATCGATCTCAGATCAACATGCCTAGTTCTTTAGGATTCAACCATAATCAATAATATGTATTATAGATTCATTGAATGCGATTGACGCTATACTAAAGTGAGGGAAGAAAGGCAATAAGTTCAATTTGATTTTTGTTCGAATTTTAAACCTGTTCAATTTCTTAGTGGTAACAATCAATTGCATTTAAAGGATCATTTTGTTGCAACTCGCAAGTTAAGATGGTCCTTTGAATATGAAATTAACGTACTCTGAGCATACATTTAAAATAATTGAACACTATTATAGAAATATTAATCAATGATGGCATCAATTACATTGTGATTATTAAAGTAAGATATAACTAAGCTGAATATCTATACAATGTTTTGTTTATAAACACAGATAAATATCTAGTATAGATAAAGTCGTTTGTATGTAAAAACATAAGGAAAAATAATCGGCAAGGTCCATACCACGTTGAATACACCAGTTCTCGTCCGATCACTGAAGTTAAGCAACATTGGGCGCGGTCAGTACTTGGATGGGTGACCGCTTGGGAACACCGCGTGTCCTTGGCACTTTTTTGTTCTTTTAAAATTTTTTGTCTGATCGTACACAAAAAAGCCTTTTAAGGGTCTAAGTATTCATATAAATAACAAAATATAGAGAATTTCATCAATTACATGATTATTACGAAATGCTATTGCGTAACAGCTCTATCTTTTCTTCAGAGATATGGCGACTAGAAATACGTTATAAGTTTTAAACTAACAAGTATAGACATTTCTTTAATTCTCATTATGTTAAGTACCACCCTAAATGTAAAAATTTTAAACAGTGTAACAAAGTTTTTGAATATTAAACCTCACTCTATCGGCAAGGTCCATACCACGTTAAATACACCAGTTCGAGGGTTTGTTTAAAGTTTTATTTGCTCACTCTATTATTTACAAAGCTTCATCTGGATATTAAGGGAATTAACATCGGCAGAATTTACTATCAAATTACTACGGTTTATGTAATATGCAGTAAGAAAAGGTGGATTCAAGTCTCCCTATTTGAGTGTTCACCCGGTTTAAAATCGTGGATCTCGAGGAACACAGGAATTCATTCGACCAATAAAAAATGTTGAACTAGTTCGAGAGTCTCGTTCAGGTGGCGCGTCGACGCGCCAAAACACAGCCCCAGATTCTCACGCGTAGTATTACTATATATACTCGACCAATCAAAAATGTGGAACTGCTTCGAGGGCCCTCCGCTAAGGTGGCGCGTCGAAACCAGAGAAAAATTGCGACCGCCAAAAACAGGCTCATTGGCAATCTCCCTACTCATCTCCTGTGAAACTACATTTTCTGCCTTTTTATGTTAACTAGTCGTATGTAAGCATTAAGAACTAATGAACGTTGTTGAACTTTCCAAAATTGCAGTCCGAGAATTGGAATCTTCTTAGTAATAAGTTTCAAGAGAAATTATGTATTACTATTTTCAATGTAGAATACTTGACTCTATATACCTATTTAAGGTAAATAATTTATTTCTTAATACTTTCATACGACTACCTAACATAAAAAGGCAGAAAATGTAGATTCACAGCCAAGATTCCGCTGCTCGCTTCTCGCTTCCCGCTGCTTTCGGTCTGAATGAGCCCTTTCTGCCCGTCTTTTGCATATCCTACTGACGACAACGCCGGCGACGAGGAAACTGAAATAAAATTGTCTCACTCGCCATCTCAAAACGCCTTAATTTGGTATACTAATCGCATTGATTTTGGTGGCAATCGATTCAAAAAACCATCAATTCCTATAGTGAATGTATCAATAATTTTTTTTTTATATATAGCGGCTTATAAAATATTTGATTCCAAACACAGGTTTACAACAGTTGACTCGGGTAAAGAGTCTTGGCGGGCTGTGTCTTGTACAGCCGGTTGCCTGTACTTGGCGCGAGACTCGACCGAGTCTCTTGATCAGGCAGACAGACAATCGGGAGTTAAAAATAGATTTTGGTTCTAATTTTGTGCATTCAAGCACGTGTTCTTCAACACAGTTCACTACATGAACTTCGTTTTGCAATAGCATATAGTGATTAAGAGATAATATTTCTGTTTCGCATAAAGGGAAAAGCTAGGTAAGGCGATAGGTAAGGTCAACGTGAATCAGTAGATAAATTTTTAACAAATTACTTATTATTATTTCTCTTAAAGTCTCCATATACAAGATGCTAAGTCTAATACACATTACATTCTTTCATACTATTCGTTTACAAAAATAATGAGCGAAAATAAAAGTTATATATAACTATGCCAAAATTATTTTATATAATGTTATCACATAATTAATTATAGGACCCGATGAACTGAATATATAAATAGGTATTGCGATAACAATAGATAGAAAGTCGTCATGTAGGAGCTCTAACAATAATTTTTTGTAAATTGAATAATTCAACATTTTTAATTCTTACGAAAAACATTCACTTTTCGTAATTCAAAGCTGAAGACTTTTGACTTTCTGTTTTATTGAGATACTATCTTTATCTCCATACAGGTTGTAAAATTCCTCTGCTTTTGTTATCATTTCATAAGTTGCTTTGTCAGGATATTGTATTTGCAACTTTGGTAAAATATCCGTCTTCAACAAATCGAATGTGTTGAATCGTTTGTTAACAATACCATAAAAAAACATCTAAAATTTTAAGGACAATACATGAAAAGTATAAAATCACTGAATTTGCTGAAGCAAAATGAACAAGTACATTACCTTTAATTGCTTGCATTGTGGATTAATTTCAATACATTTAAGAAACGATTCACAAGCACTTTTTGTATCCTTGCGGACAAAATGATAGAATGAGCCAATATTCATTAATATTTTCTGGATTGTATATTCATCAAACTTCTCATATCTTTTTAACATATTTTTTAAGTATGGAATAGCATTATATCGGTTATGCGTGATACGCATTTGTAGCGATATGTACGAGAAATCTGATATGATATTATAGTAAGCTCCAGCATTCTCAAAATAGTGCAAAGCTCCCTGTTCAATGATACATATATTAAAAGATAGTAATAACTATAACAAAAATCTATATAAACACACCTCAGAGTCATTTAAGCACTTGTCAAGGTATATGCCTTTGTAATGAAGGTATCTTTCATTTTCAGGCATTCTTGCTCCAACATAGTCTAGGCAGATGCGAGTTTTCTCGCTATATTCTTTGCGAATTAGCTTGTCCCATGTACTGTTATGATATCGAATGAAGCCAAGTGCTAATTGCAAATAAATAATGCAACTGGTAGGATTCATATCAAGTACATTATTGCACATTTCTTTTGCTTTTTCATTTTCCCTCAAATTATGATACATCTTAGCACACTGAATGCCAATAAGTGGATCTGGTTGTAACTTGAATGCAGTTTCAAGTGCTGCTTGCTCTTTAGGACTCTGTTTTCTCTCTTTACCAATAATTCGCCTGACACGTTTTAAACTCTTTGCAAGAAGATAGTGCCATAGTCCACTCTTAGGATTTAATTCAACAGCAATCAAGGCATTTTCTACAGCCTTCTCTTTTCCAGCAAATTTGTAAAAGTACCAGGCTGCACTTTGACACCCATGCAGTGTTCCCAATTCGAAACTGTCCTCACAAATAGATAACGTTTCTAGAATACTTTCCACGTCATTCAGTTTATTCATTTTTTGAAGAATAAAGCATTTGGTTCCTTTAACCATATGCTCAACCGCTTTGATGGATATGCCATTAGGTATTCTGAAAACAGTTGCTAAATTGATATAACTTACATGGTTATTAAATGTTTTTCACCGATAAAGCTATTGGGAATATTTTAAAAACTTGTCGATTAAACTTCATGTAAAAGAAAATTGTCAGTATTAAATTTACAAATTAATTTACTTTTCCTGAAGATCATTAAACAGATTCTCTGAGATCTCAACTTCTTCCATTGCATTCTCCAAACAATGATTTTCAGCAAAATCATATGCTTTTGTCACTGCGTACATCAATTTTCTAAAAGTAATACCATCCTGTCGATTGCCGTCAAATAACAACATTTCACGTCTTTCAATATCTGCATCTATCAAACTTTCTGCACTACGAGAAAGCTCTTCCATTTTCCATGTGAACGGACAACTCAAATGAGTTAGTTCATTCATTTTCCTACACTAGGTTTGCAAAAAATAAATATATTGTTACAAAGAAAACGTATAATGACAAAGGACCGTTTACTTCGACGCGGTTAAATGCATAAACTCGGTTTGACTGTGCTATTAGCCAATCAGGCACTTGTATTTTGAAAATAAGCGTAGCTAATGAATTGAATCGCGTTGAAGAAAACAGGCCATAGGGTATGTTCAGTAGAAACAGGGTTGAGGGAGCAGATATATTTGATTGGTTATTTGATCGTTAATCTTGAAACAGTTGAGATTTGACCAATCAACTGTACTTGCTCCCTTAGCGGTGTTTCTGTTGAATAGATAAACTGCAGTATACGACTCCGAACTGAAGTTAGCTGTTAGTGACTTAGGGTGTGACCATCGACATATAGTCAGGGTTGGGTAGGTAGAATCAGAGATGAATAGGGAGATTGCCAATGGGCCGATATTCTTGAAACCAATTTTATTTGAGAGTAAACGCGCCACCTGAGCGGGGGGCCGTCGAACCGTACCCACGTTTTTGATTGGTCGAGTATATATAGATATACTACGCGTGATATTCGTGAGCTCCGTGAGACGCATGGACTATAACGGGTGGCACTTTAAAGCGTATGTTTTCTATTGTCGACGCGTCACCTAGACGGAGAAGCTTCGAACCATACCCACGTTTTTGATTGGTCCAGCGTATGTTTTAGAGTAGTCTAGCAAACTCGAAACGTGTATAACAACTGAAATACAGTTTTCCCAATCTGTACGTCACGGTAATTAAATATCATACGTCCATGGTAACGAGTCAACGTGCAAGAGTCTCGGGTTCGAGACCCGATTATTATTACTTTTTTTTTATTCATGAACAATGCTTATTGAATCTATTAATTAACTTGGAATGTAGCAAATGCATGATTATATTATACTATATACATTTTATTATATTATACAGTCGTGTCTATTTTTATGCCGTTGATACGTTCCACAGAAAACAGCATATAAAAAATATAAGTAAAGTAGAAGGAGGAACCCGGAACTTTCATGAACCTTTAAAACCGCATTAAAAAGCCACCTGCAAATGGATTTTACCTATTGAAATGCTATATTTACATATATTCCGCATATAAAGATCGCGAGGTACATAATACATGGGTATGTCCAGTCTATTGACATATAGTGTGGACTACGCGATCCCTACCTTAGATCCTTTGAAAAAGTGTCCGCTCAAATAAACAAAGAGGAAATGAGGTGGCGGCCAATTGTTCTCCTTTTCTAATGTTCCCATTGCCTATGTTTTCTATACTCTCGTACTACGGCTGCTGGTTAGAAGAAGATAGGGCTTGACCGCCACCAGTCGTTATCTTTTTCTTTCAGCCGACCATTTTTTCTGTCTATGCGTAGTCCATACTATATGTCGATGGACCAGTCTATTTGTACTGATAAGGGGAGGAAACGGTATGAGAAATGAAGTTCCGAATGAGACTTCGTAATGATGAAACCTCATACCATGCTCAAGTTCTACAGACCAATGGGCGTAATAAAGTTTGTATGGGAACTTATATATCTAAAGGTGTAACTTTAGCTATAAGTGGGTTGGCGGGCTAAGCGGTAGCGTGTCAACTTGATAAGCCAAGGGTTCCCTGCTCGAATTTCTGTGCTCGAGATTTTTAATTTCACCAATTTTTTTGCATGTTACTTATGAGTTTGTTTAATATTATAATAATAATCATGCAAATATGTGTTGTCATTACAATTCTATTATTTTTGCTTCTTGTAAATAATAAAAATTTAGAAATAAAATGCAAAAAAATTTATGAAAAAAAGAAGTTTACAAGCAGAGACTCGAACACGAAAACTTAAAAAGTCACAAGCCTGTATGTTCAATTTTTTTTTACATCCAATTTTTTTTAATTGTTATGAGTAGCTATTGAACTTTATAAATAAATTTTCCAAAAATGATCAACAAATAAGTAATTTAAATAACTTTTTCAATGTAAAATTCCTTTCACTCTAGAAATGGACTTTGTTGTTGAAAACGATGTGCCATTGAAAACTAATATCAGAAGACATTAAAAAATTGATGATTGTTAGTAAAACTAGGACTTTCTTAAAAGTTGATAAATGTGAGGAAAATGGAATTTCACATTGAAAAAATGATTTAAGTTACTTATTTTTTTATTATTTTTGTAAAATTTATTAAGGTGTTTCTATGGACAGCAATTTTAGAAATATAAATAAATCGCTAGATAGCGATAAAATCTTTTAAAAAACGATAATTTAGATTATTAAAGATTGGAGATATTATTTGCATTCGACTATATACCTAAATATGCGAGTTTCAATTACTCGTAATTATTGAGATAGCTTGACAATGGCGTGTTCATTTTTTTTGGTTGCCAACACTGAGCGGCGCGCTTCGCGTAGCAGCTCTGATAATATGATTGACAGATTGCAACAGCTGGCTCGAGTAATTCTTATATTTATAAAATTGCATGCGAACTATAGGTGTATATATGTAACAAAAATACGAGTGTGTGCGTTACACATACCATTAGACCCTCCTATCTCAAATACAGTGTTGTCAATTCCCCACAATTTTTTGGCATTAGACACATTTTCAATCAAAATTCATTTACGCTGACCGATATTAATTTTTTAGAACGTAGGCGATCTCAGTAAAACTTTCTGTAAACCTTCCTTATATTGTTCACTACTTATTATCAATTTTATATATGGCTCGAATTTGTTTGGAAAAAGATGTGGGACGATATATCGATGTGTGGGCCTATAACGTTATAAGGCCTATGCATAAAGCTGAATAGAACGGTCACTTTTGACTTCAAATATTTAAGTAACGAGGTAAGCGATTACTTTAAGGGGTTATACAGGGTGTATCTTAAGCCCCGGACAAGAGACATACCGTTAGATCCGGCGTGAAAAAATAAAAATATTGGCGTTAACAAAAATAAAAAATTTTAATTAGTTTATTAATCATTAAAGATTAAAGTAAGCCAATAATAAGCGCGTGAAAACTGGTAACTCCTCCTCAGTCTCCTCCCATTGGGGACAGCCAATCATTACACGCACATTTGTAATGACGTGGCAAGTATATGTAAAGTGCTTTTGAAAATTTAAACGCGTTTTTCTCAAAGCTGCGTTTTTAAAGTCGGTGAGCAAGATTTCTCGGAAACGGCTGAACCGATCAGTCTGAAATTTTAACACAAGCTTTTTAAGTATATTTTTTAGTAATTAATCGAAGGTTTTTTCTCACCGATAAATATTTTTCATTTTATAAACAATTTAACGCCTAAACTTTTGTCAAAACCGATTTTTTTTTTGAGAAGCCCCCATTTTGTGAAAAATTATTATTTTGCTTATTCCTTCGATCAATTACAAGATAATACATTATATTAACGAAATATTTTTGGTTTCTTCATTTTAAATGATCCAGTCCAGAGATATCGTGCTCACCGCAAGACGCCTTTTTTTAGAGGTGCTCCCGGAGATCAGCTATAACAGCTTTCAAAATAATTATTTTTACAAATAAAAAATGTTAAAATACAGTTAAAAGTTACCATAATATGTGTACAAAATTTTACTTTAATACATTAAAAGGTCTTCTTAAGAAAAATTCTTGAAAAATGAATTTTTCTGGGCCTCCTGACTGTATATAACCCCTTAAAACTTCGTAAGAGCTTGCACAGTGTATTGACAAATATACTGAAAAATTCAGAATTTATGGCATTTCATGCGATTGCCCATAGAAGCACCCTAATTAAGCTACCCAAAAATATATGAACCAAAATATGTCTAAACAGATATATTTTGCGTTTTATATCACGATATAAAATAATTGTTTTTTTTTTAATATGCTCTTCATTTTAATACATATTATTTATGATATTAAAAATTCAGATAGAGTGCCATCCTTCTCCGCTTTGTTTTTTCCAAAAAGTCCCGTGAATGTGCCTCCCGTGCGTTTTCATCATTTGTTTCTTGCGTCTCGAAAGTGGCAGTTCGCTTTACATTTCGAAGCAAACAGCGAATAAATATAAACGTATCAGGTATGATACGTATGACATGTATGACATACAGACATGTATGGCAATACATATTTGCTTGATTATTATTATATTATTAAACAAATTTAGAAATAAAATTCAAAAAATTCATGAAAAAAAAAGTTTACGAGCAGGGACTCGGACACAAAAACTTAAAAAAAAGTCACAAGGTTCAATTCTTTTTGCATGAAATTTTAAAAAAATTTTATGAGTAATGATTGAACTTTATTAATAAATTTTACAAAAATAATAAAAAAATAAGTAACAAATCATTTATTCAATGTGAAATTCCATTTTTCAAAAAAAATTGAACATACAGGCTTGTGACTTTTTAAGTTTTCGTGTTCGAGTCTCTGCTTGTAAACTTCTTTTTTTCATAAATTTTTTTGCATTTTATTTCTAAATTTTTATTATTTACAAGAAGCAAAAATAATAGAATTGTAATGACAACACATATTTGCATGATTATTATTATAATATTAAACAAACTCATAAGTAACATGCAAAAAAATTCGTGAAATTAAAAATCTCGAGCACAAAATTCGAGCAGGGAACCCTTGGCTTATCAAGTTGACACGCTACCGCTTAGCCCGCCAACCCACTTATAGCTAAAGTTACACCTTTAGATATATAAGTTCCCATACAAACTTTATTACGCCCATTGGTCTGTAGAACTTGAGCATGGTATGAGGTTTCATCATTACGAAGTCTCATTCGGAACTTCATTTCTCATACCGTTTCCTCCCCTTATCAGTACAAATAGACTGGTCCATCGACATATAGTATGGACTACGCATAGACAGAAAAAATGGTCGGCTGAAAGAAAAAGATAACGACTGGTGGCGGCCAAGCCCTATCTTCTTCTAACCAGCAGCCGTAGTACGAGAGTATAGAAAACATAGGCAATGGGAACATTAGAAAAGGAGAACAATTGGCCGCCACCTCATTTCCTCTTTGTTTATTTGAGCGGACACTTTTTCAAAGGATCTAAGGTAGGGATCGCGTAGTCCACACTATATGTCAATAGACTGGACATACCCATGTATTATGTACCTCGCGATCTTTATATGCGGAATATATGTAAATATAGCATTTCAATAGGTAAAATCCATTTGCAGGTGGCTTTTTAATGCGGTTTTAAAGGTTCATGAAAGTTCCGGGTTCCTCCTTCTACTTTACTTATATTTTTTATATGCTGTTTTCTGTGGAACGTATCAACGGCATAAAAATAGACACGACTGTATAATATAATAAAATGTATATAGTATAATATAATCATGCATTTGCTACATTCCAAGTTAATTAATAGATTCAATAAGCATTGTTCATGAATAAAAAAAAAGTAATAATAATCGGGTCTCGAACCCGAGACTCTTGCACGTTGACTCGTTACCATGGACGTATGATATTTAATTACCGTGACGTACAGATTGGGAAAACTGTATTTCAGTTGTTATACACGTTTCGAGTTTGCTAGACTACTCTGATACATACGCTGGACCAATCAAAAACGTGGGTATGGTTCGAAGCTTCTCCGTCTAGGTGACGCGTCGACAATAGAAAACATACGCTTTAAAGTGCCACCCGTTATAGTCCATGCGTCTCACGGAGCTCACGAATATCAGGCGTAGTATATCTATATATACTCGACCAATCAAAAACGTGGGTACGGTTCGACGGCCCCCCGCTCAGGTGGCGCGTTTACTCTCAAATAAAATTGGTTTCAAGAATATCGGCCCATTGGCAATCTCCCTATTCATCTCTGGTAGAATACTCGATGTAAATTACATGGTTTTCGACATGTAGAATACTAGGTATTTTACGTCCCTAGTTTTCTACATTATGTAGTTTACGTCGAGCGACGTAGGCGCCCCTTCAGGTCGTTAATGCAACTATATGCATCTGTGATCTGCATCACATACTATATTCATTGTTTTTTTCCTTCGTTAACGATTTCTTTTAGTTGTTCACCAGACTCTTTCAGACCTATCAAATCCCAGGATTTGAGAAATAAACTTTTGGAGCTCACTGTATGAAGGGTGCAAACAACTTTTTTCGTATTAGCTGACGAATTCTTCCATCCATCAATTAGTAAAACGCCCTCAGTTTCGCAAAACGACGCTCTTTCAGCGACCACTTTTTTATAAACTTGATCAAGCAGCTTCGTAGAAAGTGTTTTCCTCGTAGGAGGTTTATATGATTTTGATGAGGCCACAAGGTTTACGAAGTGTTTAAAATGCGGGGATTCTACGACGCTGAAGGAAATATTACAGCAAAAAAAAAGTGCCAGCGCTATATCAATTTCATTGTTGGACGGTGTCTGTAAATTCGGTTCAGGCGTTGATGTACCTCCATTCTGAAATGGAATGATTCGCATTTACGAAAAATTCACATAGAATCAAGTAATAAGAAACAAAGTTCATCTAATTTTTGATTACTTACACGACCCTTAGTCTTGGCATTCATCATTTCACCCACAATCTTTTCTCAATACTGTTTAGATGTGCTTCAAATGTGTTCAAATGAGGTTAGGTTGACTGTTGACGTATTCGACGTTTTCTACATTTTCGACGTATAATACCAGGTAGTCTACATGACATGTTAAAAACCCTAGATATCATCATTTTACCCAACCCTGCATATAGTACTGGACTGCTCAAAGAGAGAGCAAATCGTAAGGACCGTTCTGTCCTTTTCTATCATTTTTCTATTGGTCGAAAGGTTTCTGGATGGAAGGGGTTCAGGACTGTAATATGCAAAATAAGAACCATGTGAAAGATTACTCCGCACATCTAGAATGTATGTACGTTGTTACAGTCGAATCATGGAGACAAAAGCCTCCGTGAGTCAAATCTCAATTGTCGTGATTACTTTGTTGTAGTTGAGTTTATCAAAATTCAATATTACTAAAAAAAATGGTGATTCGCTGTGTTAAGTGAGGGCTGCCGCGAGACCTGTATTTTGAGCCCAATACGATAAGTTTTCACAACTAAGTAAAATGGTAAAATAAACTTAAATTTTATGATTAACATAAAATTAAATCAATTGTTAAACTTATAAAATATATAAATAAAGTTCATCGTGAAACGTACATTTCACTGCGCGGGGTTCCCTTATTCCTGATTCCGCTCCTGCCCAAGAGAAGGACAGAACGGTCTTCACGATTCGCGCTCTCTTTCTATTCCCTGGTACACTTTCTGCGACTACAGTGAGCAGTCCAGTACTATATGTCGATGGGTGTGACGTATGCGACAACGTTCTATATAGTTCAGGAATCCGGCTATAGAGGGTATACGTTTCAGCGATATCAAAACTCGCGATTATTCAAACGACAAATATAGGATATGTTTAATCGAAGAAATTATTATTAAGAGATTCAGTTATAAAAGGATAACTCTGCGAAAATCGATACATGTAAGTGGTGACGTTGTAATTATTTAAGAAATTATATTATAAACCTTATAATAGACGTTCTTTTAGTTATGAATACCAGAACTGTGTTCCCTCTGTTATTTAAAAGGCGTCTAGCCTAGTTATGTTTATTTAAACCTTTTGTGTTTAATGCCAGAAAGTCAAGTGCCAATGATTGAAATGGAGACCGTTGGCTCTTTCTTCGTAGAATCGACCGTCAGAAACGGCTAGTATAAGCACACAGACTTCTTCCCTTGTTCCTTCTGAACTCGCACTTGATTGGCTAAAACTATGTTGGTAGGAGAATCTTTGTAAAGACTCCGGGGGTGAGTCCAAAGAATTTTTGAGTTTGAAATAAAGACTTGTGTATCGACCTTCGATCAGAGCAAATCGCAGTTGATATATATACGTTTATATCTTAATATTCACTTTTATTTCGTAAATATCCTTCCAAATTCGCAAGGTGAGTTTCCACTCTTTACCAACGGAACCCAGCAGCAAGGAACTTCGAGTGGGATTTTCAAGTATCCCGCGGAATTAGGCGCTCGGAGCGTTACAAGGGTTTTAACGTAGCGCCATCTGTCAAATGTAATGCGAATCGCATGGAATAGTGGCGCCACCTGATCGGAAAAAAGCAACCATCTTTAACCGTTTCGCTGCCGGTCTCGCACCGGTGCGAGACGCGAGGTGTAACGCGCAAGTAACATGCTCAAGACACTGGCAGTGAAAGTGTTAAAAATTTGAAATTAATATACTTTCACTGTTATCTTATATATTATTTTGTTATAAAACTATACTTTCATAAAATATGATCTAGTAATCGCAATATTAAACGTCCGGAGATTTTTTTCGTTTAATTTTCGTGCTGCACAACACGGGTTTGCACCTATTATGTATAAATGTATTTTGTTATGAAGATATTATTATATATTTTTAAGTTAAATATGTGTACATTTAAATTATGCGTCATATTATTTTAAAATATAAGTATGTATAGGTGCAAGCTCGTAATTGTATATTGAGAGCATAAAATTTCACCTACTGCTTTGAGATTTTTTGCTACAATATATCGTCTGCTTGCGTAAAACATGTAGAAGCATGTATTTTCGTTAGTAGCTCGAAAAGCGTGTGACGGAAGTGTGCTATTATTTCTTTTGTAAAAATTGGATTGTGTGTGATCGGTTTTCAATGGTGATAAGGTTCGTAGATTTATTCAAACTAGGTGAGAAACACCGGCGGTAAATTAAACACCGTTGAGGTAATCACCGGCGTGATTATTTCATGCGATTCACATTATATGCGTCAGATGACGTTACGTCAAAAATCTAAGTCACTAGCAGCCAACTTCGATTTGGCGTCGTATACTGCAGTTTTAACCTGCTGAACATTTCCAATGCTGTCGGACCTGCGACCTCCGCCAAGTTAGCCGGACAACATTAACTTTTTAACTTTCGATTATATACATATAATCGATTGGTGGTCATTGGTGGCCTAATTGAAATATTTGGTGGTCCATCGTTTTCTTTTAATTAGATACATAAAATGTTGTTTTAGCCGAAATTTGTCTGGTTTAAATTAATCCAATTAGATGCGCAATCGTTTGGTGGTTACGAATGTCACAATGACTACGTTTATACGACGCTCTTAAACCTGGTTAGTTAATAATAATCTAAAAGAATTGACTAATCCCAAATATTCCTTACAAGTAGAAATGTCTACGATTTTTCTATTTTTAGATCGGTATTAACTAAACCAGTTTAAGACCGTCCTGTAAACATAGTCAATGACATACGACATATTGTAGAACGGGCCTTAGGGTTTAAGGCTTAATTCGGTTTGCTTTAGCTTACTTATTACGAAATTGAGTAAATGCTAAATTATTTCTGTAGTTTCCTGTCGCAAGTAACGGTGCTCTTATCGATTTTTTGTATCCCGTGCGTTAATTAATGACCACCAAAGATTTTAATTGTGGTATTCATAACCATCAAACGATTCGGCTTCAATTAAATCCTTGCCGACTGCGCATGGATTAAGCCCTAATTGAATTGATTCATACAAAAGAAATTTCGGTTAACTTCCCGGTCAATTTTTAATTATCTAATTGAAATTCCTTGCTGCTGGGTTCCGTTGGTAAAGTATACGTAAACGTATAATCTATACTCTATACGTCACAATTTCGACGTCGACGCGGCACTTGACGAGTGGTCGTTTCTGCAATACTAACGTATATGTAGATATTACATTTTTTCAATATGTTTTCAATATTATTGGGCAATTATTTGATGATACTTTCCTGCTATGACAATAGACACCTTTTCGTTCACCGACAGACATCTTTTTCCCATCTTAAAACACGATATTATTCAGCAATGTCTTATAGATGTCCTTTAGCTGAAATTTAGTTAATCTGCATTTGGTATCTATTTGACATCTTTTACAGCTATCAAAATATACGCCAAAATATCAATTTTTCAAACCGAAAAGGTTACCATTCAGCGCAATATTCGCAATACATTCTGGTAGCGAAACATTAACTATTGTGACATGAAAAAAGTTATTCGCGACATTTTCGAGACATCGTAACGGTACCTATCGGATGGCTTTGTGCTAGTTGGAATACGTTACAACCAAAATTTTGTTCAGAAATAGGAACAAGAAGAAGAATTTTGTTCACGACACGAGTGTGCGCAAATGCGCATGTATTAGCACATCTCATTGGAGGAGGCAGCCATAAGGAAAGGAACAAAGGAATGCGAATGTGACAGGGCAGAATCGATGTTTCGATGCAAAGCTACACAGTCATACGAATAAAATGCGAATGGGAATGCGCGTATGTGACAAACGCGAAATCGAGGCGCATTCAAGGCCATTGCAGCTTCTGATAACATCATTCTGCGGAAAAAGACCGAATAATAAGAAACCAATTTATATTTAACACATCGAGCTGTACACTTTAAAGTTACAACTAAAGGTAACAATATAATTAAACAACTATCTTCAGTTCAGTTATCTCATTTTACATGTATTTTCGAGTCTAGTTGGTAGAACAAATTATGAAGTTTACGCATATGTGGATTTAGTATGTTTTTTTTCACAAATAATTCATTTTCAACTATTTAAATGAAATTTAGCTACAAAATGTACATTTTAAATATCCATTTGTGGCTATTATTGTAATCTCTAATTTGCACTTCACGTTTTGAATTTAAAGTTGTGTATTTTAATTATCTCTGAAAATGATTTGTTAATGATATTTTTGCATTGTCTTAAGCATTTCTCTGCTCTTTTTATTATTGCACAAGTCTCATTATCAGGGTTTATGGTTCTTTTCAATTTTGGTAGAATGTACTTCCTTAGTGCATCTACATGTAATATTGAATTTATTTTCAGAAATTTGACTGACAAAATTCTGAAAACAAACTGCATATTATATTGTAAAGTATAATAACTAAATCAACAAAAATATAGATGTACAGGTTACCCTCAGTCAATTATTTTTTGGTCTACAAGGTTTAATTGCACTCAAAGAGTTGCAAGTTGCAAAAGTTGACATTATCAGTCTTGCCAACTTGGGCATACATGGATGAATTTCTATCAGCACAAATTGGAAATTTGCAAGTTTTTTTTATAGTCTTAAATAATTAAGCGAAAAACTGAAGGACATTGGCATATATATCTCTTTCGTTAGAAAGCTTCGAATAAGTTGCATTAAAATTATTAAAAAAAACATTTTTCAGTTTTTAGGATAGATATACTTCACATATTAAAGTTCATTATTAATAATCGACTAAATTTGTCTTTTGATAGACAATTTCTAATAAAAAGTAAACTAATTTGCTTCGCGTAACACTCATTTGGATTCTACATACTTTTTTTTTTGGTAACAACATTCTTCTGTGCCTTTGCTATCAATGTCATAGCATCCTCGAAGTGAATGAATTCGGTACACTCATAAGCTTTAGTCGTCTTATACATTAAATTTAATAAAAAAACATCACTTCGTTCTTCATCACACTTATCGAAGAATACTGCACGAATTTCAAAATGTGAGCTTGTTGTCTTTACTGTGAGCGAACTTCTCCAAATTCCATGTAAACGGGCAATTCAATTTCTCTAGCTCCTTTTCCATTTTTCTCGCAAATCAATTGTTGCGCTGGGAGTCTCCTGTTTCCCTAGCAATATGCCAGGCCGGTAGTCCGCGCGTGCAGCAATGTGCTAAGTCAGAACTAAAGGCGGCCTGGCAACCGAAATGAAGAAATAATAAAATCGCACAATAATCACTTTTCGGAAGTCCAGCTTATGGTTGCACATCCGAAAATCGGGAGTCTACGTTTAGAATCCGTACGGATAAGGTGGTCTCGAGAGTAGACCCGAAATAGAAGATAGTCACTTTAATTAACGGTGACTATATTTTCCAGGTCGACGTACGTCGACATACTGTACACACACTTAATCATTTTAATAAATCTTCACAGTTTTGTTATATTCACGCGAGTTCCAACTCCTTAATCGGCAACGATCCCAAAAATATCCTAGCCCTAACCTCTCTTATCGAACACCTTCGTTATCGAGACGTTACGGCACAACACAATTCTGCACACCATAAATATGTTTCATTGCAAATAAATAGAAATTAATATACACAAGTAAACGAATTTAAAAGAAATCCTCACTTTCGGCACAAATTCCAATTTATCTTTTGGCGTTTCACCTTTTAATTGTAGCACAGATATGACTCGTAACACCGTCCGCAAGCTACTACTTCGTTATCTTCATTTTCCTTTTGGTTCTATATCTCTTTTATTAGGGTCAGGTACTAGAAACAACTGAACGTTTAAGTGGTAACTGCGGGTAAATTAGATCTAGAACTTAACCGTGGCTTAGGGGGTTGTAAATTCTCTAGCCAATTACGAAAATCAATCAATGCGTTTAATGTAAATTCAATAATTTTAGGAAAAATTATGAAATATATGCTAAGCTGCCATCTATTTTGTGTCTAAATGCGGTCCATTCAATAAGGCAGTCGATGAAATAAGGATTTAAGATGATTGTACTCAAATTCGAGATCTCCTATCCTACATCTAAGATCGAGGACCATGTCACTCTGAAGTAATAAAAAAATAAATAAATTTGATTAGTAAAAGGGTTTCAATATGTCATACAGAAGCACGCATGTAATACATGTCTGTATACAACAAAAGGAGTGTAATAGGCACTGAAAAGTGTAATGTATATTTATTTTTTTTCAAGCAATAAAAATAATTATTTTTACAGTATTAAATGTCGAAGGCTAATTATAACAGATTATGTAATAGTTTTAAATCATGCTCAATTGAAAACTATTTTACATAAGTGAAGTCTTTACTTCGTTTCACTGTTTAGTATTAACATTATTTTGAATACGTGACAATATTTTTTTGGTGTACTCTTTAAATTTTTGTATAACTTAAAATATACGTTAACTATGAAAAGAAACTTCATTTATCAATGTCTACTTTATCGCATTCACTATTATCGAAAACGAAACTCCACCCCTGCAATGAACTGTAAGTGAAACGTGAGTCGATAAGCAGAAATGTTAGTGATAGAATATCGATAAGTTATCAGCACTCTGTTCTTCAAATACTCATTAAAGCAATAATAACTGCACAATGTAATCATCGCATATACGTTATCAAATATATAATCTTTTGGTTTCCTGCCAGCACTAAATAAATGATTATATAAACTTCCATTAAATAAGGATGTCGAAGTATAGATAACATGAAAACGCCCGTTGACATTCAATAATAACAATGGGTTCGACGAAGATGAATCACAGTGAATCCTTTGTTATCTTCTGTGCTGTTGTCTTACTGAAACGAGCATTGTATTCGTTACAGGCTTCTTCTGCTTCCCTCAACATCTCACGCGTTGATTGATCAACCGGTTGTGTTTTCCATAAAGGTATTACTTCCCTTTTTAGTACATCAAATATGTTTATTTTAAATCTGACGAGTGGGGCGTTATGAAAATTCTGAAAAATGGAATAAAATCATATTGAGGAATATCAGAAGGCACCGTCCCCCTCTACTAATATAATTAATAAAAGAATCCTTTGAAAGTTGCAAATAAATTTCGATAATCACTATAATGTAGGTATATTTATAAATTACAGGAAATATTTACTTCCAGTATTGTATTTTGTGGATCAATTTTGATTGCCTTCAGATAATATTCACCAGCATCCTTCATATTTTCTTGTATATAATAAATAGATCCTATGTTTAAATGTATTGCCTGCGTTTTGTACGCAATAGATTTGTATCGATCCAACATTGCAAATAAATATTCAAGAGTATCATTTGTGTTGCCGCTGTGAGATATTTTTAGAGCTACGTAGCTCATATCTGCTGCATAGTTATTCAAAGCACCCGCTTCTTTGTAATATTTTAAGGCTCCCTAAGGATAAATGATAGAAGTAAAAAAGACAAGTCGCAAGAAACTTGCAATTTGCTTCCTCCGAATTGTAGGTAGTGTACGAAGTTCCTATATGAAAAGCATTTTCATTTTTTTTTAATTTTTGGCTTCCTCATAGATGAATCTTCATTTACTACCGACGATTCAGAGGAAGCAAATTGCAAAATTTAACTCTTTGGCTTCCTTATATAGACACTTTAAAATTCAAAAACTTGAATATATGTAGAATCAGATCCGTTTTGCTGATCTCCGTCAAATTTGATACATATCACGGCTGAATGATGTTCTATACTTTTGGAAAGCTGGATCTCAATCGGTCAAAGTTGACGGAAGTTATATTGATTAACTTGATTTTTCGAAAAATTCAAAATATCATAAAATCAAAACTTCTAGATGAATTCGGCCCAAATGCCATACTAACCAAACCTGAATACAAATCTCTTACTCGAAAACTATTTAGACGTGTATCAGAAAATTTGAGATTGCTAGAGTGATAACGTCCTTTTTTTGGCAATTTGAATACGACATAAAATCCGAGCCGCAGCTTGAATCATTATGAAACTTATAGCCAATGAAGGGATTATAGAGCTGCACATGCCTGCAAAATTTGGGGGCTGTAGCTAAAACCGTTCTCGAGTTATACACGTTTGACTTTTGGGAGGCCATTACACACATGCGCGCGCACGCACGCACGCACACATCCGAACATTTTCTCGAAATGTGTTTTGACAAACGTTTGGCACATTCTGATCATGGAGACACGAGGATCTCGAAAACAAAATTTCCACCGCCACAGAGCTTCCTCTATGAGGAAGTAAAATAACAGGAATTAAATATATAATAGATTTAATCATACCTCATAATCCTTCTCACAGTTTTCAAGATATACTCCTTTGTAGTGAAGATATGTCTTATCTTTTGGAATCTTCGAAGCTACATATTTCAAGCATTCGGAGGCCTTTTCATAGTTTTTGGTACGAATAAATCTGAGTGCCAATTTCAGATTAATGTCACAACTGTCAGGTTTCATGGCGAATACTTTGGTATATGCTCTATCTGCATTCTCCAGTTCGTACGACTCACGGTACATTTGAGCGCAATAGATTCCAATATGTGGGTTGGTGGGTAATAAGTCAAATGCATTTTTAAACGCTGTTTGTTCTTGTATTGTTATTTTAGTACCAAATTCATGGATTCTTCTCTTACGCCTCAAAAATTTTCCAAGCATGAAATGCCATAGTCCATTGCGGGAATTTAATTCAATAGCTTTTGATGCATTTTGAATAGCCTTATTGCGTTCAGCAGCAAAATAGAATGACCATGCGATGCCTTGACACCCATACAAAGTACCGATTTCAAGTTTTTCTTTATCACAAGAATCAATAGACTTTAATATACTTGTTACGTCAGGAAAACTTTTCATTTCTTTCAGAATAAAGCATTTTGTACTTTTAATAATGTGATCTACTGCGTTTACAGATATACCATTTGGCATACTGAAATAAATAGTTTAATGAAGACTGGATTTGTACGTTTTATTATTAATATGTTATTTGAGTTTACCTTTGCAATTTAATAAAAATCTCTTCCGATTCTTCAATATTTTGCATCGCTTCTTCTAAACCACCTTTTTCTCCATTTTCGAAAGCTAGCATCACCGAGTACATTAACTTCATAAGAATCCAGCTTCCTAGTTCCAAATCAGTTTCAAGATTCCATTTCGACAGAAATTTGCTGTCACCCAACAAAAGACTCTGTGGACTCGAAATCACATTCTTCATTTCCCAAGTGAATGGACAACTCAAACGATGAAGTTGGTCCATTTTCGTATATAAATTTTTGGCCGTTTTAATATACCAAAGACACTGTAAAAAGTGTGTATTTTATTATAAGTAATAAAAATAATACTGAATAATAAAGAAGCATGTCTTTTATTTTTTCTTCATTTCTTCCTTCGGTTTTTCTTATTTCCTCCGGCGCTTTGTAATTTAACATGTATAAGAAAACTATCAATGTACATCTATAAATAATTTTGAATGATAGTATTACTTCAAGTCAGGTTCACTTATTATCTTTCAGTATACTGTAATTATTAATATACAAATAAACATTTAAAAGTCTGATCGCGATGTCAATTCCACTTTGATGGGCCATCTATTCAAGAATTTAAATATAAATAAGTCCCCGCAAAGTGAAACTGATGTCACGGCTCGAAAATAAATTTAATTCTCAAAAAGCGCGCCGAGAGATGCAATTTATGTTCGTTTCCTGCATACGCAAACAGAAATCATATATGTATAAGGTGTTTCAGGGAACGTGCAAAAAAAAGTCCAGCAAAATTGGAGGCGCTGATACAAAGTACGTGCACAATAATATGTAGTACATGCTTAGATATGTGAATCCTGTGTCTACACACACTCTAGGATGAATACTGATTATTATCTTCGAAGGAAATACGCAGATAAGGGAAAAATTTATACGTTATTTATAGCAACATATAAAGCAGACTCTGAGTAAAATCATATAAATCTATAATTTCGATAAATCTCGATTTTAATATGTTGTTTATAAATACATCGGCACCTTTATTGTACGTTAAACTGTTACTAAATTGAACGCATGTACTGAACTTTCTTGCATTTGACCGTATTTTAATTCCATTATTATCTGTTGCAAATCTGAGCATCTCGATTGGACAGTGTTACTCTGAAACCTTTTAACATTTCTCTGAGTATCATTCCTCTGATCCAGGTAAAAAACTCATCAAAGGATAGTAGGATAACTCGAAAATGTCCAAACACCCTCGAATCCGTGTTCGCCCGTGCCGTCCGCGCGCGAATCGTGGGCGCGGTCACATGTTATGAATTTTATTTAAAAAAATATTCAACGGTCCACTTTCAAATTTTCGGACAATATTCTCTGTACTATAATAACAAATTAAAAAAAAAAAATATTCAATTTGAAGATGTCCTTTTTGAAATAATACAAATTGTTTCAGAAATTGTTGCATAATAATTATTAAACGACCGAATTTTTTACCATTAAAACGTGGACTTTAAAGTGAACCTTATTAAAAACCCTAACAACCGGTTTTTTTTGAGTCTATAAATTAAAAAATCGATATTTCGAAAATTCTTCATATCATATTGAAATAAAAAAATACGTGCCATTTTTTTTCTACTCATAAACAAGGGAAACAAATTTTCAGGAAAATTAAAAATTTTGTTTCAAATCTGACGTGGAATGACCTATAAGCAAATTATAGCATAGTCGTTCTTTTGTATTTTGCCACATGATTCAAATCTTTCAATTTCTTAAAATAATACTAGAAATATTTATAAAGAACTATCATTATCTTAACCCCTTGAGTGGCACGGCGAAACTCACTTTGTGTGCCATTTCTGGCAGAGGCAAAATATTGATCAATCTTTATGAAACTGTATATACAAATGTTTTTGGAGTCGCTGAATTCGAATTTGAAATCAGAATCCCAAAATTCAAAATGGCCGATCAAATATGGCGGCCAAAATATCAAATTTCTTTAAATTCCGCAATGTTTAATACTCTTAGGTCTTTCGGGTCGCTGAATTCAAATTTGAGGTCAAAATTTCAAAATTCAAAATGGCCGATCACTTTTACAGAGTGTAACAACAACACTTTTATAAGGTTTAACTTTATTTAAACGAGCATTGCAAAAAACATAGAAAAACAGAGGGAAATGGAAGTAATAAGAGTAACCAAGCTGATTCTCATTTTCCTAGCAGAATGGATATTGTATCATAAACAGGCCGAAAAAAAGGAAGCGTTGTAAGTCTGGTACAAAAAACCACATAAGAAGAGAGTCAGACGTGGTATGCTTCAAAGATTACCATACATCGGGTAATAAGTGACACAAACCGTAATAATATTATTCTTTGAAAATAAAAATAAAAAATACAAAATAACAATAAAAAATAAAAAAGTATAAAATATTGAAAACAAACAAAAAAGTATAAAATATATTTAAAAAAAAAAAAAAATGGAATGTCAATTTCTACCGTTGCAACCTCCTAGTGGCACATTCCGGGGACGTGATTTACAATCACCAGTTAATGTCAGGAGTATAACATGAATTTGAAAAATGTTCAAATAATATACTGTAATTTTTACAGTTGTTGATAATAAAAAAATATCCCCTCTAATCTGTTAGAATACTGAACATTGCGGAATTTAAAGAAATTTTATGTTTTTGATCGCCATATTGGATCGGCCATTTTGAATGTTGACAATTTGACCTCAAATTTGAATTCAGCGACCCAAAAAACCCCTGAGTTAAAAATTTCAAGACAATTGGTTAAGTCGTTTGAGAGATATTGATGAGATATTGAGAGGACGTCTATAGACATCCTCATCAGAAGTGGCACGTATTTTTTGGACGTCTATAAACGTCCTTGCCAGTCAAGGGGTTAATTACACATTCTTTAAATTTTCCGCACTCGTGTAAAAAATTAGCATTCATCAATCTAATAAAGAGCAATAGATACGTACAGACAATGATATTATGACGTGTTTCGGATACTCTGTTCGTCTATATTTTACTGCACTGTGATGATGAGCACGACACTCGGAACAATAAAGATCATATATTTTAGAGACGCAGTTTAGCAAAAAAGAATTTAGTAGTGGGGAATTGAGTAGAAATAGGGGAATCCGTAACAGAGGTGGGTAAAACTGCAGTATACGACTTCGAACTGAAATTGGCTGCTATTGACTTATGTTCTTTATGGTAACGCCAACGGTCTTACATACAGATCTTGCAATGAGACCAATTTTTATTGGTGGGGGTAGTCCCTCTTATAGCCGTATTCATAGTCGTTCCCAGTGGGTGGAAACTGACATAGGAACTTCCGGTATAGTGTTTAGGCCGGATAAAAATGGGTTTCATATTTTAGAGGGCGCTGATGATTGTCAGGGTTGTGTGAGTGTTTATTCTACAGGAGCAGCGCCCTAACACAATCAAAGCTTTTGTGAATGGTTGCAATACTTTGTTTGAGGCATTTCGCAATTTCTTTTAGTGTTTTTTTGTATAATTTCGTGCACGTAAGAGTGGTTGCTGTCGAATTTTGAAAAGGACAGAATAGGGTTAGTGAAAATGGAAGTGCAATCACCCGGAAAAAGTGAGGCAGTTACAACAGGTAAAATATACTGTAATGTTTGAGGTTATGTTTTATGTTTGAGTCTTTTTAAAGTTAAACAAAGAAGAACAAACAAATCGACAGAACTAGAAATGAGTATCATTATTTTTTTAAATTATTCATTTCATTTTTTTTACGTAATTAGGTAACTCGAAGAAAGGTCCAAAATATAAAGTATATTGGCGATGTTGTGTACCGGGCTGTAAATCCAACAAGTCTATTTTAAGACATGCATTTCCGAAAGATACAAGGCTTAGCAACTCATGGCGAGATATTGTAAAAAATCCGGATCTCCAGGGTTTGACAACAGAAGAATTGAGAAAGTATCGAGTCTGTCAATTACGTTTTGCTGAAGACAAGTACACCATAACATCTGTTCGTCGGATACTGAGGAATGATGCTATTCCTGAGTTAATGTTGGATCTAACATCTACTGGTAATGAAGAAAATACGATTGACGAAGTTCTTCATAGAACTTCATAGACACCATAGATCCTCTGATAGATATGCATTTACAAAATACCAGTACTGATTTGGATGAGAATAATGAAATAAGAAAAGATATTTCTACAAAGGGAACAGAAAATACTCAATTCTCAACTCCAAAAACTTCAAAAAGGCGACCACTTCTTGGATCAGTTACCAGGAAAGGCAAATTAACTCCAATGGCTATGCGTTTACATGGGATAGCATCTAATTTATTAAAGCGGCAGTCTAAACATCTGCATAAATTGAATTCCTACAAACGACGGATTGATAGTGCTGAAAAATTCCAAAAAAGATACACATATAATATTTTATAAATAAACTTATTTAATTTTAACGGATACAAAATTATGTTTATTATGTCAATTACTAAACCTGTCACTACTTCTATTTTTACAATCTTACTTGTAATTATATGAAGTAAGAGGTATAGCTATTGACACGTGAAAAAAAATGGTTTCAAAAATATTAATATTACTAGGATTATTATAAAGAATTATAAAATTATAATTATTCTTGATTAAGAAAGTAACGTTATATTTCTTCATGATAATCCTTATACTATCAATATTTTTATACTAATTTGTTTACCCGTGCCAATAGTTACTCTTCTTACTGTGCATTTAAGCATGCAAAATTGATATATACATTCTAATTCCCCGGCTTTTGTCGCCATATTGAATTTTAGTTCCAATAAATGGTTTCATATTTTAGATGGCGCGCGAATACTGCGCTCAGAGATGAGTAAGGAAATTGCCAATGAGCCTGTTTTTGGTGGTCGCAATTTTCCTCTGGTTTCGGCGCGCCACCTTAGCGGAGGGCCCTCGAAGACCTCCGTGAACTTGGCCGGCACACTTTGACTTTTTGAACTTTTTCTTTTGCAGATCGTTTGTAGGTCGTTTGTAGGTATTTGTTGGATTAATTAAAACATTTGTTGGTTAACGGTTTATTAAAAAAATTAAAAATAAAAAAGTATGTGAAGTTGGCCGTAATTTCTTTATTTTTTCATCTATCTTTGTTTTTCACGTGGCCAATCGATGCGGAATCGTTTGTAGGTCCCAAATAATCCAATTAGCATATTTGTTGGATCGTTATTTCCATAAAATAAGCAAAAAACGTATTCGGTGCATTGTACGCGGGACGGTCATATGACCACGGGAAGTTGACCGCAAAAATCGTAATTAATGATAAATGTTTATTTAATTGGTACTTAATCGATTCGAAATCGTTTGTAGGTTACAAATAAACTAATTAGAACGTTTGTCGGTAACTGGTGCGAAAAATAAATGTAAATGATTGGATCATCCTCGGTGCCGGAAGTGATGATTGATATCTGCAAGAAAATGTGTGTATTCTGGCAGAAAATTGTAATAAGTTTTCGTAGTTTAATTGCAATCCTGTGCGTAATCGTTTTGAAGTTACGAGTTGCAAAAAAAAACACGTTGTCTCGTTATTAGATTTTGAGGTTACGATCGTATGATTGCATGACGCTTATTAAACCCAAATTCGTGTTTATATATCTGATCCAAATGGTGTTTATATATCTAAATCGAAGTGGAATAATTTCCTGTGGTTTGCTCATGTAGTTAAAACGTTTTTTTATTGAAGTTTTATTTTCGCGATAAAGAAAATATAAATATAAAAAATAAAAAAATTACGGCCAACTTCCCGTGGTCATATGACCGTCCCGCGTAGAATGCATCGAATACGTTTTTTGCTTATTTTATTGAAATAACGATCCAACAAATATACTAATTGGATTATTTGTGACCTACAAACGATTCCGCATCGATTGGCCACGTGAAAAACAAAGATAGATGAAAAAATAAAAAAATTACGGCCAACTTCACATACTTTTTTATTTTTGATTTTTTTAATAAACCGTTAACCAATAAATGTTTTAATTAATCCAACAATTACCTACAAACGACCTACAAACGATCTGCAAAAGAAAACGTTCAAAAAGTCAAAGTGTGCCGGCCAAGTTCACGGAGGTCCCTCGAAGCAGTTCCACGTTTTTGATTGGTCGACTGAATTCGTGTGTTCCTCGAGATCCACGATTTTAAACCGGGTGAACACTCAAATAGGGAGACTTGTATCCACCTTTTTTTTTGCAGGATATTGCATAAACCGTAGTAATAAGGTAGTCAATACCCTTAATATCCATATGAAGCTTTGGAAATAATATAGTAAGCAAATCAAACTTTAAAAAAAACTCTCGAACGTGGGTAACTAAAAAGATATAAGTTTGCTAAATAATATACCACAGTGACTCGATGGCACACGTGCTTGCTGCTGAGTTAACGTCCGAGAGTCTCGGGTTCGAAACTCACGTCTTACCTCTTTTTTTTTTTTTAATTATCAACTATGCTTATTAGTTTACCTATTTAACTGAAGTCTCATGAAATACATGATAATATTAATCTACCAATATTGTATTGTATTACATCGTATACATCCAATAAATTGGTACATGAATCAGCGAACGTTTCTTCTTCCCGAGAGCCTACCTGTGACAAACACCTACCTATGTTACGCTGTTTCATGCTTTAATAGCATAAATAATATTTAGACGTATAAAGAAGGCATTACGGAAAATTACCAAAAACAAAAATGCAGTTATAAATCTCGGGCATAAAAATAATGATGAGCATATAAAAATGAACCAATTATTTTCTATAGTGAGATGAAACGAATAATGTATCTGGTTAGGGATTTTTTTGTCATTTAATTTTTACCATTCAAGGCTATGTAAAGGTAACATTTTTAATACATCGAATTATCAGAAAACTATGTCGAGGTATAATTTTAATTCTGAATTATTTTTTACATCAGAACATACTGATAATTCGAGATATTAAAAATACAATTATCTTTCCGTAGGCTTGAATAAAAAAAATTACTAAATTGAATCAGGCTACTCAAAAATGTATGATACTAACAATTTCTAAGCAGATACACTATTTGTCTCATCTCACCATAAATTTGGCTATCGCATACTTTGGAGTCGATTTCTTTTAGGAACACGCTTATTCGAGGTCTTATGTCTGTTTGGGGTCCGACCTCAAAGTTTTTCCAGCGTAATGACTGTTTTGAGGCCCATAAAGGTGACTCTCACACCGAATTTGTTTATATTTTTTTATTGTTAATAAAATTATTTATATTGTTAGGTTAGGTTAGGTTTCGTTACGTTAGTTTAGCTTAGAATTCCAATGCTGTGACACCCCAAGGTATTAGTTTTTTTTTTTTTTTTTAAACATTAGCTTGCAGGTTTGACCCCTTAATGTTTCGGGTCCCCAAAGTATCCCGTCGACATATTTATATACATATGTATAAAATAATTATGTGGGTTTTTCATTTTTTTTACCCGTTATTAATAAGTGCAATTTTTTGGGACATTTTTTACTACTCTTCTATTCGGCTGAATAATATTTAAACTATCAAAAAGTGCAACAGCCTGCCATACGTGCGAGTGTTATCAAAAATTTTTTTTTTAATCAGACCACGCTGCGGCCACGGCATATAAAAACAAAAAATGGAATGGAGAAATGTGTCTATGTCAGAAACACAAAAGCGTTAAGCGAATGAAACGAGATTTTTTCCATCGCTGTCAATTTTTCTCTTATCGATCATCTTCATGAGAGTCCGTGTCGCAACAAGTGAGGCTGCTGACTTCAACAAGCTATGGATTGTCATACATCAAAAAAATGCAATGGCCGCGTTGGCAACGATTCAGCTTCGTGATCGTAAGGTGCCAAGTTCACGTGTAGAGACGGATGACGTCCGGGAAGCGGGGTTACGCGTGAAACAGCGAGTTAGGGCGGACCTAGGCGATCGCAACGCCAAACGCCAAAGGCCGACGAGGAATCTCCATGGACCAAAAGGAAGTTACGACTGTCGGTAAGAAAGCTTAGAGGTAGACCAAAAAAGGATTCCGACCAGCAAAATGAAAAAGCCAACAATCAGCCGTAAGAACACGCTGGATAATTACGTCAGCAACAGGGAAGAACAAAAGACGCAAATTGCTGATAGTCAAAGTGATACTTCAACACGGCGGGAGTTTGTTGGTGACAAGGATCCGGACGACCTCGCCGCCGACAGTTTGGTTGAAAGTGACGTTTTCCCTTTGACAAATAATTTGGCAGAAACATCAGTGCCTTCATCGATAATGATAACGCAAGTCGAATCCTCCTATAACAGAGGATCTTGAGTAAGCCGAGCAAACGGATATAAAATTTCTGTAAAAATCCGGAAGGATATACATGCAATTAACAACAATAAAAATCTTATTATTAGTATTGTTATAAAAAAAAGTTGTTAAAAGTACATAAATAAAGATAAAATTCTAAAACTGAAAGTATTGTACTGTAACTGTGGAAGCTCACTATAAAAATCTTCCAGGTCTAAGAGAGAGCATCCTACTGCTTTCTAGTATCAAGAGAAATTTAGCCATAATGTAATTAAATATGCGTAACAATGAAAAGAATTCTATAAGAAAAATTCACTTTAAACGCCTTAAAGCTGATATTTGGCTTGGAGTCACTATGAAGTTGCAGAACGAGTAGTACTGTTTATGAAATGGTATTGATTGTCACGTTGCATAAAGGTATTCATGAAAGAATACGTATAAATTATTTTTTAAATATAATACATTAACAGTTTTAAAATAATATTAAGAGATGAAGAAACATAGAGATCCAATCATGAATCAAGTGCATATTCCACGTTAAACCATTTTGCGGCCCTTAAAAGGGCCATTTTTGTTTAATTGAGAGACACTGTTTACGCCTTCTTCTCGGTCTTCTTGGGTAGCAGAACTGCCTGAATGTTTGGAAGTACACCACCTTGAGCGATGGTCACACCAGACAGTAACTTGTTCAATTCCTCGTCGTTACGAATGGCCAACTGCAAATGACGTGGGATGATCCTCGTCTTTTTGTTGTCACGTGCAGCGTTTCCCGCCAATTCCAACACCTCAGCAGCCAAATACTCCATAACGGCCGCCAAGTAAACTGGAGCTCCAGCTCCGACACGCTCGGCATAGTTGCCTTTGCGAAGAAGCCTATGAATACGGCCGACGGGGAACTGGAGGCCAGCCCTGCTGGAGCGAGACTTTGCCTTTCCCTTCACTTTTCCGCCTTTGCCACGTCCAGACATTATTACTTCACCGTATAGTATTTGCACACAAGTTATTCGTTCGACAAGCGAAGTAACTATGAACGAAATTCTTTCGGCTGAACGCTTATGTAGCAAAGAGGGCTACTTCATGCGCTCCAATCCCGTTGCGTCTCACTATTGACGTCACACGCGCTAGCGCCTGATTGGTGCGCCCATGGCCCTGCTACTCCATAAAGAGCGTGCTCAAGCAGGCAGTCACCACATTCGTTGAATCTTTCGTACGAGTGACTTTGCGTGATAATAAACTGCTCGAAGCATCATGCCACCTAAAGCAAGCGGAAAGGCAGTGAAGAAAGCTGGGAAGGCCCAGAAAAACATCAGCAAGACCGACAAGAAGAAGAAACGCAAGAGGAAGGAAAGCTATGCCATCTACATCTACAAGGTGCTGAAGCAAGTCCACCCCGATACTGGAGTCTCGAGTAAAGCTATGAGCATCATGAACAGCTTCGTCAACGACATCTTCGAGCGCATCGCCGCCGAAGCTTCCCGATTGGCTCATTACAACAAACGTTCCACCATCACGTCTCGCGAAGTACAAACAGCTGTGAGGCTGCTTCTGCCAGGAGAACTGGCCAAGCACGCTGTCAGTGAAGGAACCAAAGCTGTCACCAAGTACACCAGTTCCAAGTAAAGCTACTTGGCTGAATTACGAATTTCCAAAAAACCGGTCCTTTTCAGGACCATAAAAAGTTCTTACGTTAGCTTCAACATTCAGGGCATATCTCCCTAATGAATTTTCCATCCTTATATAAAATCTATAACCTCTTACACTCCATTTCGTGAAAGACGATGCTATTTCAGTTCTGAAGTAACATCATACAATTTCATGAGTATCGTTTTATATATTTTCGAATTTATAAAACTGTACTTTTTAAAGCAGGTACAGAATTGGGAATACCGATATATGAAGAAAAAAAAGTTCAGTGTAGTTCAAACTTTGAATACGGCAACATTACGATTGGAAAAACAACAGTTAAGGTTGTGTCGTGTAAAACCATTTTCGTCCGATTTTTTCAAAAATGTTATGCCTAATTGTTTGACATAAATAATACCTTTGAGATGAAACTAATTTTAATTAAGATTGGCCGTTCAGAAGTATGGCGGAAAAATATCAAAGTTTACAGTCTTTACCCGAGGATTCTCTATGTAGTAGATATATTGAACATACATTTCATTATGTTTTCATCTAAACGAATCGTGAGATATTGATAAAAGATAACCATATGATAACTTGATATAAAGAGAACGCGAGTAAAAAATTTCACAATTGTTTACCGTTTCGTTTCGAAGATATAAATAGTTGAAACGAAGAATTCGTCCACCGTCCATCTCACTATCGTGATTGTTGTGCATATCTGTACAGATGAAACGGATATTATAATATGTTGAGAAAACTGAACTGGACGCTTTCAAAAGTATATCCATTTCGAACTTATTTCAACGAATAATAAAAGCAAAATAGAATTAATTTAAACCTTCATAATTTATCTACGTTATTTAATAACCTTCAATGTATATTTCAAAGGATATTACATTGCAATATTATCATAGATATTGAATGTTTCTATTCTTTTTTTGTAGTAGATTTTTGGATATGACTGTCGCGCGACAACTACCTTGAGGCTAACGTATGCAGTAAAGAATATTTCATCGAATATGATTGACAAACAGAGGCTCTAAAACTACAAATGTTAAGTTCGTCAACGTAAGATCGTTACTAAAGTAGAAAAAGAACTTGGCAATCATTTATCAGTGAATTAACCTTAAAATCCCTAGATTAAAGAAAGTAAACGTTTCCGCTATTACTCAAGTTCTCTTGCTAGAGTTATGAATACTAGGGAAATCATTCCGATTGTGCATTTTGGAATGAAGGTTAGTGGCTCTAAAATATTGATTCACATACAATCAATCAGGCCTCAGAAATGTTAATAGAGCAAAAACAATATTTACTGCAGAAATAAAATATTAAATAAGAGATTCTATGTTTTCTAAAGTATACTAAAGTGTATGTAAGTAGGCATGTTTGCATGAAATTCAGAAACGCCATTCAAAGTATAAACGTATGTGCGTGTTCCTCGAAATAACAGAGTGTTGGTCCTGAAAAGGACCGTTTTTATTTTATAAGCCTTCGGTATTTAGGCACGTTCTCCACGAATACGGCGAGCCAACTGGATGTCCTTTGGCATGATGGTGACGCGCTTGGCGTGGATGGCACACAAGTTGGTGTCTTCGAAGAGGCCGACCAGATAAGCCTCGCTAGATTCTTGAAGTGCCATCACGGCTGAACTCTGGAAGCGAAGGTCCGTCTTGAAGTCCTGAGCGATCTCGCGGACCAATCGCTGGAAGGGCAGTTTGCGAATGAGAAGCTCCGTGCTCTTCTGATAGCGACGAATCTCACGCAGAGCGACGGTTCCTGGTCTGTAGCGATGAGGCTTCTTAACTCCTCCGGTAGCTGGTGCACTTTTACGTGCGGCTTTCGTAGCCAATTGTTTTCGAGGAGCTTTTCCTCCAGTTGACTTGCGAGCAGTCTGCTTCGTACGAGCCATGTTCACCGAATATCTCTTTCACTGTGAGCGTCGATAGAACTTCGCAGCTGAAGATGCAAACGCAGTATGGGAGCGGCAACGTTAGTCACTGACTTATAGACTCGTCCGTTTGGTGAGCTCGACGCTCATTGGCCAGTCGCTAAGTGGTGGGGATACGCCCGGCAGCAAGAATAAATACCCCTCGAATCGTAGCTACTGCATCAGTTCTACCGAATATTTCTTCGAGGTAGTTTCTATTGAATTTCGTTGGTGAAAATGACTGGCCGTGGCAAGGGAGGAAAAGGTTTGGGAAAGGGGGGAGCGAAGCGTCACAGGAAAGTTCTTCGTGACAACATCCAGGGAATCACGAAGCCTGCTATTCGCCGTTTGGCTCGTCGAGGCGGTGTTAAACGCATCTCTGGCCTGATCTACGAAGAAACCCGTGGTGTTCTTAAAGTCTTTCTGGAAAATGTCATCCGTGATGCAGTTACGTACACCGAGCATGCCAAGAGGAAAACTGTCACTGCCATGGACGTGGTCTATGCGCTGAAACGTCAAGGACGCACTCTCTACGGTTTTGGTGGTTAATTTGTCTCGAGTTCTCAGCTACTGTTCATACACAACAAAAGGGCCCTTTTCAGGGCCACAAACTTTTTCAATACGTAAATGGAGCAAATCGTTTTACCATAGCATACACTAGTTAATTTTAATTCTTCACCTCTTCCACCAATCAAGACTTCAGTGATATTATGGTTTCCGTTCATGTAATAATACACCTAATACCTATATAATTATTTTTGCAACAGTATTTTTGATGACTTCCATGTTTTGTATGTTTGTCTATTAAACTCGAAGGTTTAGTCTTGGATTCTGATAGTCGTTGAAGTTCATCTTTGTTTTTTATCTCATGTATGATATTAATATATGTCAAATATTGGATTACTTTCTATATTTTCCTGATGGCTTTGATAAGGGGTTCAGCTTACGAGTTTTTCCGATTATCATGTATCTAAATAAATTAAGTTTCCACCTAACATTAAAAGGTTAAAAAAGACAAACTGTTTTGTGGTGAGACGATAATCAGTTTCATCAGTTCAGACAGGGTTCAACCATAATAAATAGCATGTATTATAGATTCATTGAACGCGGTTGACATATACTAGGCTGAGTGAAGAAACGCAATATATACAATTTGATTTTTGTTCGAATTTTAAACCTGTTTAATTTCTTAGTGGAAACAATCAATTATATTTAAAGGATCATTTTGTTGCAACTTGCAAGTAGCGATGTCGATTCTTCCTGAAAGAAATCGAGCACTGAAAGATCGAATGTACATTAATTGATTCTGTAGTCGATTTTTTAAAACGCTGTTCTCTGTACATAATTAGATCATAATTGTAATGGAAAAATAAGGAACGTTATTTCCAGCTTTCTTTTTTTTATTCAAAGCACAAAAAATACAAGAAAAAACAGAGAAGAAAATCTTTTATCTCCGTTATCATTATCGTTAGAATGATTAATAACTCCACCTGAATAACATAAAGATGCGTCTTAAAATAGCATACACATATCTGAAGGGATCTACCCTAATTAGAATTTAAAAAAAATCGAATTTTTTTTATTGCATTTTTCGAAAGTATACACATTTAAAAGTATCATATTAAAATTTTATAAAGATCCGAGCAGTCTAAGTGTACTTTTGAGCGACGTTTACTTAGCTACCTGAGCGCGCTAATATACGCACCGCTCGGAGCAATATTACCTACCTGCCTTTGTATACATGAGGAGCTGCTACCTTTTGTGAATATATACGAAGGCAGGCTATTTTGGATGAAAATGAGCGGTATGAAGAAACTGAAGGCATACTGTATGGTTCAGGCATCGCTGATTAGACGTAAGTAAGATTTTTTCTCGATTTTAAAGAAAACTTTATACGCGTTTTTCTCGAAATGACATTTTTGGACGGCTTGTTGATAAAATCTCCGAAACTATTCAACCGATCCTTACCAAAATTTTACCACATGTTCTTTATGACTATAGCTATAGCGCATATCATACGAATTTTGAAATTTTGAGTATAACTATTTTTTTTTTGCAAAAAACGAAGGAAAAAAACGTGTTTTTTCGTAGTTATTATCAAAAAGGCCGCCTTTCTGTCATTTTTTAAGAAATCAAAAATCGTATGATATGCGCTATAGCCATTTACCTACGGAATTTAAAACCATTTTTTTTTTTTTCAGATCATCCATTCCAGAGATTTCATCAACAGCGTACACCCATCTTTTTTTTTGGACCTGTCTTCTGTCCCATTTTTCTGTACGAAAACGGAGTAAAATGAATATAAAAAAAATTTTTTTGTGTATTTTAAGAGTGTATTTTTTAGGCCTAACACTTTTTATATCCATATTTATAATTTATACCAGTCAAAAAAATTCGTGAAAATAGCCTTCTTTTTGCCCGTCTAATTAGGGTAGATCCCTTAAGGCATATTCCGTAATTGGACCATGGTTGCAGTAATTAAATTTCAGCCAATGACATCGATTGATTTGTGTCATCCGTAGAAATCAATCCATGCAATTAGCTGTAATTTTGATAACTGCAACCGTGATTCAGTTACGGAATATGCCGTCAATAAAGATCTTTTTACCATATAATGATACGTCTGTAATGTAAATCGGTCCGATTCTTAGGGTTTTAGGATCGATTCATTGGTTCGATCCAGTGTTTCATATCGATCTGAAAACTCGACTTTCTTTCCCCAAAGAATCAATGTTTCGATTAATCGATCTCAGATTAACATGCCTAGTCCTTCAGTATTCAACCATAATCGATAATATGTATTATAGATTCATTGAAGAAAGGCAATATGTTCAATTTGATTTTTGTTCGAATTTTAAACCTGTTCAATTTCTTAGTGGTAACAATCAATTGCATTTAACCCTTCTTTGCATGATGATGGAAATTTCAATCATAATATTTAGTCAACAAAAAAGGTACTCAAAACCCTTGTACTGTAAATTTGTTGTTGCTGGCAACTTTTTAAGCGACTATTGCGTACAACAAAACGCAGTTGTCAAAAATTAGCAAACGTCACTGTGAATTACCAGTCCTTTAATCTAGAGCATTAATTACATCACCCTGATTTATTTTAAAAAAATAGAAAAAATCATGCAAAGAAGGGTTAAAGGATCATTTTGTTGCAACTCGCAAGTTAAGATGGTCCTTTGAATATGAAATTAACGTAGTCTGAGCATATTTTTGAAATAATTGAACACCATTATGGAAATATTAATCAATGATGGCATCCATTACATTGTGATTATTAAAGTAAGATATAACTAAGCTGAATAGCTATACAATGTTTTGTTTATCAACACACATAAATATCTAGTACAGATAAAGTCCTTCATATGTAAAAACATATGGAAAAATAACTGGCAAGGTCCATACCACGTTGAATACACCAGTTCTCGTCCGATCACTGAAGTTAAGCAACATTGGGCGCGGTCAGTACTTGGATGGGTGACCGCTTGGGAACACCGCGTGTCCTTGCCTCTTCTCTCTTTTCTTACTTTTTTAAATCTATACTTCACAAGTAATGGGAGTTACCTAAAACTGGAATATAATTTGAAACATGAGAAATATTCCGGGTCCGATTAATCTTCCAATTTGGAGTTACTTATTGTGAAAGGGGTGCCATAATGATTTTTAACCTTGTAGAATGTGCGCTCAATTCCGGGTTGGGAAAGAAACTGTGAAAATCCTGTTATTTAAGATTTTCGTTTTTGTTTTACTTAAATGGTAGATAAAAATTCTGAAATACCTTTAAAGAAGACCCAAAAGACAGGATTGAAATGTCGTGTTCATTTTTCACGTCCGAACTTGTAAGCCGATCACTATGCGGACGAAGTGGGGGAATCGAGTTGCGTTGCGCTCCAAAAGACGAATTGTGTAACTCCGGATTTGCGTAAAACGGGGTAGCATAAGTCGGGGTATTACTGTATTCAAGTTTTCTTATAATTAATATAATTATATTATACCTTTGTGTTTTATCACTGACACTTTTCTGGTGCTTACACATGTCATAGATTTAGAAACATAAATTTTTACCTTCTAGCGGTAATTTTCCAACGTTCCGAATTTCTACTGTTGTGTGCACAGTTATTGAAACATTGCACAGTTTCAGGCCGTTAACAATAAATTGCGCACAGTTCATCGTACATAGTTCCATTGCATGAAGTATTTGAAGTTATTTGAATCGTAGTTATTTGAATATTACATTTATTGGTACGCAGTTTCGCGATTCACTGTTACCCCGTGCGCAGTTGGAGTTCACCCATCGTGTGAAACGTATCGATAGGCACTATGTATCATGTTTATTTCTGGTGGCGTCACAGTTTCTCACGTCGTCCGCTAGAAAGCGCTATAATCTTATTTTTGTGAACAGTGTTCACCGAACGCGTTTTTTGCCAGCTAGTCATCCTTTGTTTTGTTCAATGTTTCGTCAGGTGCTCCTCCACGAAGAGAATTTTGTAGTATTCCCCTTAATTGCATAGTAAAAATTACCTGTGGACCTACTAACAAAGAGAGGTAACGATAATATAAATAGTCTTTAGCGTCAGCGTGGCAACTTCTACCTATACAACATAGTAAAAATCATAGACGAAATTCATTAGGATGTGGTGGTTTAATTTGCTTTTTTCAGGATAGAAATTCCTGTGATTCTTGGGAAAACATAAAGACTGCACGAATGGCACAAAGTGGACAGGAAACGCGACGTAAAGGTGAAAAGACGTTAACATTTCTGGCAGGGCAATACTCAGGCTCTGATAAATCGTACGTGACTCTACACTCCAAAATTTTCGAAAGTGACCGACCATTTACCACCACAGTTGATTAAAATTTCTATAAATCTACTGTAAAATTTGTGTGAAATCTAGCAATTTCTTTGTTGTTTTGCAACACGAACATAAAATACTGTTCTACAGCGTAAAAATTGCGACTGACCATATGTATTTTAATGGTGGGTTAAAACTTCTTACAAACCTAACTGGTAGTATAAGTTGGGGGTTTCTGGACCAGGATTCCTGTAGCCGACATATACCGACACTCTAGAACCTTCGAAGGTGGGTGTCCGTGCTAAGTGCCGTCATGAGCTCTTCGATTTCCGGAATTGACGTCGCCGAGACCCCTCGTCTTTAAGAATTTTTGCTCGATTCCGGAAATTCCCTTCCTCCCTCCCGATCCGTGTAGATTTCAGACGGCAACATTTAGCCGTCTTGACCTTGAAAGTTATCTGGCAGAGTCGTGCGTCGAGAATGCAGTCCCTCATCCTCAGAGGTGTAAAATTACTCGTAGGAGTAGAGTAGGAGTTTGGAAGATGCTTCGACCTTGACATTGATTCCAGGAATCTTCATCGGCGATTCGATTCCTACAAATTTCCGAAACCTCCCATCCCCATTTTAGCCCTTTCTATAGAGTTTGCTATAGAAGGAGGAGACAATTCGACCGATGTTAAATAAGAGGAAACAACGCGAGCTCAGAATTCGAATACAGTTACTATTAAGGAACATCGCGGAAGTGAAACATTTGATCGAAGCTAAAAGAAATTATAACAGCCTTCTACGAAATCTAAAGAAACTTCATCTAAATAAAAAATGGATTTCTCAATAATTAAGAAAGTCGGTCGTTTGGATGACTATCTTCCGACAAAGAAATTGGCTGAGTTGGAACCCCAGAAAGAATACAAAATTACCAGAATAAGAAAAGTTCAAATCAAATATGGACCGAGACTGACCCTCAATGTAGAAGATAGCTTTTCAAAGTTTCTACCTGCAAGGATGGCTATAGCTTTGAATGACGACGAGGATCTATTGAAGAAGATGATGCAAGCCTGTGAGGAGAATCGAGTCCTCATGCGTTATCTCGGCGGACCAGATCGAATTCCAATGTCTATAAACTTTGTACTCGTGCTTCAACTACTATGTATACGTGTTAAATAAATATACATCTTATTATATCTTATGTCTTTATTCATAATCAAAAAATATACATTGCGACAATTAGTTCCTTAAAAATTTCACATTTTCAGTTGAGCAATTAAAATGTGGAGCATGATGATTTGTACATCGAGTAAGCGAGTTTTTACGCAATTTTTGCAACGAAGAGCATCCCAGATCTCCCAAATCCACGACGTGTTCGGATCGTCCAATGAAAGCTCCCAACCAAGTTTTCTTCTCCAATCCTTTTACATAGAAAGAAACTCGTTCGAGGGTTTCTTGAAACCTTGTACGTCCACGACGAATTCCATTTTGATGAACTGCGCAGGGAGAGACGATCGCAGCCTCTTTATACCAATTTTTTCACCCCACCACTGATCGGGTTGTTTTCGACTATACGATCGTGCAGGATCAGGCAGAATGCCGATGTATCGGCAGGGAAATTGTCTTCAACCTTGAATTCCAGACGAATATCGACAGGTCCAACTTTGAAGAACTCGTTTTGCTTGGAGCAATCGATAACGATCAATGGAGCGTACTTGATAAATTCATTCTTCTTCAGCAAAGGCTCGGGATCCTTGCCATAGTACGCAGCTTGAAAGTTTGCATACATCTCGTACAGCACAGCAAACTGATTATGATCAATGCCAAGATTCAGATTTCCGTAGGGATAACATTACAAATTCAAAAAGAGCTTAACGTCTCTGACGTTGCAGTGGTCAAAGTGACTAGCGTTCTTATTTTTCTTGTTCTTTCTGCTCGTCTGAAAACCCAGGATCACGTATCGTGTTTTTTCCAACTGAGTTGACGTCTTGACGGTCCACACGTATTTCGAAGTGGTGGGCAGTAGAGGGTAGTCGTACAGCTCCCAGCTACAAAAGCTCACGGAGATGGGTGCATCCCTCTCGATGAATTTCAGCAGTTGTATCTTTCGTCGATCCGACACCTTTACGTATGGTATCAGCCATTCCAATTTGTGAATTACGACTTTGTATTCTTCCGGAGCAGTTTGCACTATTGCATTGACATCGCTCTTTGCTCTCGTCAGAATCAACTCGTGTTTAGCGTTAACGACGATCTTGCGATAATCTTCGGCGAAACCCAGTATCAGACTCAGCGGTACGGATACGTCGAAGTAACCGTCTGCATTGGTCAATTTCTCCCGTTCTCCGAACCGACGTTCTCAATCACGGATCGTTGACCGGGACTCAGGGAAACATATCCCTTCATGAGACTAGTGAGACCGACGTTCTTGTTCCGGTCAATCTCTATAGCATTCATTTCATAGCGAATCTCCTCTAAGAGATGGCAAATGGCATTGTTGACCAGAGTCGTGCTCACAGTCGCTGTGGACCCATCTTCCTTGACCAGCTTTCCATACACGTGCAGCGAACTTTTGCTCGGTAGTAAGCATAGGTCTTGATGTTGAACGGAGATTCGAACCTCGTCGCTGTTGTTGAATGTTGACGAGGCGTAAGGTTGATGCGCATGCGTTTCACAGTGTGTTGTAGATTCATCGAAGATGATCGGTGTCTGACGGCGTTGTGGGAGGCGGGTATCATTGATTAATTCTATGAAACTATCACGATCGTCACTTTGAATATGAGCGTCGACGTGTTTGGACGTCAGTTGAGTAGCAGGACCGCGGTTACGAGTAGCCGTGGTCTCCCTAGCGCTGGATTCAAATTCACTGGTGCTGGAAACTACGACATTGATAACAAGAGGCTGTGCAACGTCGCCGATCCTGAGGAGGAAAATGATACTGTGACCTTGAATCCGATGAAAACTGTAGTGAAGCAGGAACTGAATACCGTGTTTCACGTGACTGATGGAATGCGCAATGATATCGATAACAACAACTTGATGATTCAATCTCTCGATTGTACCACGAAGGAAGCGTTGAAACGTCTGCAAGCTGATATCGAGCCAGGACAGGAATTGGCTACTCGCAACTCTCTGATCATTTCTCAGCTGGACGCCAGACTGAGTGCGCTGGAAAATGGATGGAAAAAAGTTAGCGGTGGTGAAGGAACTGCATAGACCTGCCAAGAGGAATTACCAGCGCCGACACGTTGACGTCCCCGGCTGGACGAGATTCGGCAAGCGGATCTCGTTGACATGTCAGCGTACGCCAGAGAGAACCACTGATACAAGTATCTGCTCACCGTCATCGACATATTTTCAAAATTTGCTTGGGCCGTGCCGACGAAGAACAAGAACGCTAAAGACGTGACAGCAGCTATGAAATCTGTACTGGCGAAGGGTCGAATCCCGAAGAAATTGCATGTTGACCAAGGCCGAGAGTTTTACAATTCCCAATTCAAGGATCTTATGCAAAAACACGGTATTAACCTGTACTAGACATTCAATAACTTGAAGGCATCGATCTGCGAGCGCTTTAATCGTACTCTGAAAAGTAAGATATGGATGCAGTTTATCGGACTTGGTATCCTCTTACAATAACAGTAAGCATCGCACCATTGGTATGAAGCCGACGGATGTGACTGCTCGTAACGAGAAGGAATTACTACAACGGCTGTACAAGAAATTCAAAGTCAAGGCCATACTTAAACGATAAAAGTTTAAAGTCGGCGACAGAGTACGAATCAGCAAATTTAAACACGTTTTCGAGAAAGGTTACAGGCCCAATTGGACAAATGAAATTTTCACCGTAAGTCGAGTGAAGAATACCGATCCGGTGACGTACAATCTCAAGGACTACCAGGATCATCCCATCGAAGGTGGCTTCTACGAGCATGAACTTACCAGCGTCAAGTATCCCAACATATATCTTGTGGAAAAGGTACTGAGGAAACGTGGAAACAAGCTATTTGTGAAATGGTTAGGTTTCGATGGTTCGCACAATAGTTGGATCGATAAGTCGTATTTTTAAGGTGTTTGAAATAAACCAGAACTAAAATATTTGTTACGTCTTATTATTTGTATTTTCTTACATTTGTACATTCTTATTATGTATATGTATATGTTACATTTTATAACCCCACGGAAGGGTGTCGGTCGTACCAGGAAGAATGACCCTTTTGTCGTCATTCCAGCTCAGTGCTATTTTTGTCTGTTGTACGGTATAGACTTTATGTTTTTTACTTTGAATTTAATTTTGAGTTTTAACTAAATTTGTATGGTATGAAAGGCATTGCCTATAATCGTTAAACGTGGTTGTCTTTAGTGTGGATCCTTTAATTCCTTTCGCGCGTTTCTTATCTTTGCTTTCTCCTAAAATTTTGAAAGAATATAAGTTTGCTCGCAACCCTACAAATTCAACCTTAATTTTTCCATTATTTTCGTCCTTCATTAATCCTAATACTTTTATATTTGTCAATGGTATATCGAAAACATTATCCGGAGGATAGTCTGAGGTGTCAAATTTATCTAAGTCACGTTTAATATACTCATATATGTTTGGAACGGTAAAGTAGGATATGAGACTATCGGTGTCGGTATACATCAATTTAGCTTTATCACCAACAATTTTTGTTAACTTTATACCTAATCTCAAACACTGTTCCAAATTTTTATATTGAATGATGTATCTATCTTTCGGGAGGAGCGAAGTTATCAATTTCGAATTGTTAGAGCCTGGAGGAGTGTATTGCTGTGGACAGAGTGACAAATCTTTATGAAGTTCTTGAAGCTCGATCGGATACCCCAAATCAATTGCGAATATCCAATTGCTCAAAATTTTCTTCTCATTCGAATGAGCCTACTGGTACAGATTGACTCACAGCTGCACCATATAAATTATTTACGTCATAGTACATAAGATACGACTCTTCTTTGCTTGGATCCAAATCTGCTCCCATGTATATACATTCATAAGCTTTAGTCGTCTTATACATTAAATTTAATAAAAGAACATCACTCCGTTCTTCATCACATTTATCGAAGAATGCTGCACGACTTTCAAAATATGAGCTTGTTGTCTTTACTGTGAGCGAACTTCTCTAAATTTCATGTAAACGGGCAATTCAATTTCTCTAGCTCCTTTTCCATTTTTCTCGCAAGTCAATTCTGCACACCACAAATATGTTTCATTGCAAATAAATAGAACTTAATATACGAAAGTAAATGAATTTAAAAGAAATCGTCACTTTCGGCACAAATTTCAATTTATCTTTTGGAGTTTCTCCTTTTAATTGTAGCACAGATATGACTCGTAACACCGTCCGCAAGCTACTACTTCGTTATCTTCATTTTCCTTTTGGTTCTATATCTCTTTTATTAGGGTCAGGTACTAGAAACAACTGAACGTTTAAGTGGTAACTGCGGGTAAATTAGATCTAGAACTTAACCGTGGCTTAGGGGGTTGTAAATTCTCTAGCCAATTACGAAAATCAATCAATGCGTTTAATGTAAATTCAATAATTTTAGGAAAAATTATGAAATATATGCTAAGCTGCCATCTATTTTGTGTCTAAATGCGGTTCATTCAATAAGACAGTTGGTGGAATAAGGATTTGAGATGATTGTACTCAAATTCGAGATCTCCTATCCTGCACCTAAGATCGAGGACCATGTCACTCTGAAGTAATAAAAAAAAAAATAACTTTGCTTGGTAAAAGGGTTTCAATATGTCATACAGAAGCACGCATGTAATACATGTCTATATACAACAAAAAGAAAATAATAGGCACTGAAAAGTGTAATGTATATTTATTTTTTTTCAAGCAATAAAAATAATTATTTTTACAGTATTAAATGTCGAAGGCTAATTATAACAGATTATGTAATAGTTTTAAATCATGCTCAATTGAAAATTATTATACATAGATGTCTTTTTATGTAGAGTTCTTTTTGCGTACTGTTTGATTCATAAAGGAAAGACAGATTCGCAAAAAATACGTTTCACTGACATCCTCTTTCATAGACCCGTCTGTTTTGCTTCAATTTTACATAAGTGGAGTCTTTACTTCGTCTCACTGTTTTATATTAACATTATTTTGAATACGTGACAATATTTTTGTTGTGTATTCTTTAATTTTTTATATGACCTAAAATATACGTTAACTATGAAAAAGAACTTCATTTATTAATGTCTACTTTAACGCATTCACTATTATCGAAAACGAAACTCCACCCCTGCAATGAACTGTAAGTGAAACGTGAGTCGATAAGCAGAAATGTTAGTGATAGAATATCGATAAGTTATCAGCACTCTGTTCTTCAAATACTCATTAAAGCAATAATAACTGCACAATGTAATCAGCGCATATACGTTATCAAATATATAATCTTTTGATTTCCTGCCAGCACGTCTAAATAAATGATTATATAAGCTTTCATTAAATGAGGATGTGAAAGTATAGATAACATTAAAACGCCCTTTGACATTCAATAATTACAATCGGTTCCATGAAGATTATTCACAGTGAATCCTTTGTTATCTTCTGTGCTGCTGTCTTACTGAAACGAGCATTGTATTCATTACAGGCTTCTTCTGCTTCCCTCAACATCTCACGCGTTGATTGATCAACCGGTTGTGTTTTCCATAAAGGTATTACTTCCCTTTTTAGTACATCAAATATGTTTATTTTAAATCTGACGAGAGGGGCGTTGTGAAAATTCTGAAAAATGGAATAAAATCATATTGAGGAATATCAGAAGGCACCGTCGCCCTCTACTAATATAATTAATAAAAGAATCCTTTGAAAGTTGCAAATAAATTTCGATAATCACTATAATGTAGGTATATTTATAAATTACAGGAAATATTTACTTCCAGTATTGTATTTTGTGGATCAATTTTGATTGCCTTCAGATAATATTCACCAGCATCCTTCATATTTTCTTGTATATAATAAATAGATCCTATGTTTAAATGTATTGCCTGCGTTTTGTACGCAATAGATTTGTATCGTTCCAACATTTCAAATAAATATTCAAGAGTATCATTTGTGTTGCCGCTGTGAGATATTTTTAGAGCTACGTAGCTCATATCTGCTGCATAGTTATTCAAAGCACCCGCTTCTTTGTAATATTTTAAGGCTCCCTAAGGATAAATGATAGAAGTAAAAAAGACAAGTCGCAAGAAACTTGCAATTTGCTTCCTCCGAATTGTAGTTAGTGTACGAAGTTCCTATATGAAAAGCATTTTCATTTTTTTTTTTAATTTTTGGCTTCCTCATAGATGAATCTTCATTTACTACCGACGATTCAGAGGAAGCAAATTGCAAAATTTAACTCTTTGGCTTCCTTATATAGACACTTTAAAATTCAAAAACTTGAATATATGTAGAATCAGATCCGTTTTGCTGATCTCCGTCAAATTTGATACATATCACGGCTGAATGATGTTCTATACTTTTGGAAAGCTGGATCTCAATCGGTCAAAGTTGACGGAAGTTATATTGATTAACTTGATTTTTCGAAAAATTCAAAATATCATAAAATCAAAACTTCTAGATGAATTCGGCCCAAATGCCATACTAACCAAACCTGAATACAAATCTCTTACTCGAAAACTATTTAGACGTGTATCAGAAAATTTGAGATTGCTAGAGTGATAACGTCCTTTTTTTGGCAATTTGAATACGACATAAAATCCGAGCCGCAGCTTGAATCATTATGAAACTTATAGCCAATGAAGGGATTATAGAGCTGCACATGCCTGCAAAATTTGGGGGCTGTAGCTAAAACCGTTCTCGAGTTATACACGTTTGACTTTTGGGAGGCCATTACACACATGCGCGCGCACGCACGCACGCACACATCCGAACATTTTCTCGAAATGTGTTTTGACAAACGTTTGGCACATTCTGATCATGGAGACACGAGGATCTCGAAAACAAAATTTCCACCGCCACAGAGCTTCCTCTATGAGGAAGTAAAATAACAGGAATTAAATATATAATAGATTTAATCATACCTCATAATCCTTCTCACAGTTTTCAAGATATACTCCTTTGTAGTGAAGATATGTCTTATCTTTTGGAATCTTCGAAGCTACATATTTCAAGCATTCGGAGGCCTTTTCATAGTTTTTGGTACGAATAAATCTGAGTGCCAATTTCAGATTAATGTCACAACTGTCAGGTTTCATGGCGAATACTTTGGTATATGCTCTATCTGCATTCTCCAGTTCGTACGACTCACGGTACATTTGAGCGCAATAGATTCCAATATGTGGGTTGGTGGGTAATAAGTCAAATGCATTTTTAAACGCTGTTTGTTCTTGTATTGTTATTTTAGTACCAAATTCATGGATTCTTCTCTTACGCCTCAAAAATTTTCCAAGCATGAAATGCCATAGTCCATTGCGGGAATTTAATTCAATAGCTTTTGATGCATTTTGAATAGCCTTATTGCGTTCAGCAGCAAAATAGAATGACCATGCGATGCCTTGACACCCATACAAAGTACCGATTTCAAGTTTTTCTTTATCACAAGAATCAATAGACTTTAATATACTTGTTACGTCAGGAAAACTTTTCATTTCTTTCAGAATAAAGCATTTTGTACTTTTAATAATATGATCTACTGCCTTTATAGATATACCATTTGGCATACTGAAATAAATAGTTTAATGAAGATTGCCTTTGAAAGTTTTATTATTAATATGTTATTTGAGTTTACCTTTGCAATTTAATAAACATCTCTTCCGATTCTTCAATATTTTGCATCGCTTCTTCTAAACTACCTTTTTCTCCATTTTCGAAAGCTAGCATCACCGAGTACATTAACTTCGTAAGAATCCAGCTTCCTAGTTCCAAATCAGTTTCAGTATTCCATTTCGACAGAAATTTGCTGTCATCCAACAAAAGACTCTGTGGACTCGAAACCACATTCTTCATTTCCCAAGTGAATGGACAACTCAAACGATGAAGTTGGTCCATTTTCGTATATAAATTTTGTCCGTTTTAATATACCAAAGACACTGTAAAAAATGTATATTTTATTATAAGTAATAAAAATAATACTGAATAATGAAGAAGCATGTCTTTTATTTTTTCTTCATTTCTTCCTTCGGTTTTTCTTATTTCCTCCGGCGCTTTGTAATTTAACATGTATAAGAAAACTATCAATGTACATCTATAAATAATTTTGAATGATAGTATTACTTCAAGTCAGGTTCACTTATTATCTTTCAGTACACTGTAATTATTAATATACAAATAAATATTTAAAAGTCTGATCGCGACGTCAATTCCACTTTGATGGGCCATCTATTCAAGAATTTAAATATAAATAAGTCCCCGCAAAGTGAAACTGATGTCACAGCTCGAAAATTAATTTAATTCTCAAAAAGCGCGCCGAGAGATGCAATTTATGTTCGTTTCCTGCATACGCAAACAGAAAGCATATATGTATAAGGTGTTTCAGGGAACGTGCAAAAAAAAGTCCAGCAAAATTGGAGGCGCTGATACAAAGTACGTGCACAATAATATGTAGTACATGCTTAGATATGTGAATCCTGTGTCTACACACACTCTAGGATGAATACTGATTATTATCTTCGAAGGAAATACGCCGATAAGGGGAAAATTTATACGTTATTTATAGCAATATATAAAGCAAACTCTGAGTAAAGTCATATAAATCTATAATTTCGATAAATCTCGATTTCAATATGTTGTTTATAAATACGTCACTAAATTGAACGCATGTACTGAACTTTTTTGCATTTGATCGTATTTTAAGTCCTCTGTTGCAAATATGAGCATCCCGATTGGACAGTGTTACTCTGAAACCTTTTAACATTTCTCTGAGTATCATTCCTCTGATCCAGGTGAAAAACCCATCAAAGGATAGTAGGATAACTCGAAAATGTCCGAACACTCTCGAATCCGTGCTTCGCCCACGCGCGAATCGTGAGCGCGGTCACATATTATATGTCGGAGTGTAGCGTGTTATTATTGTTGTTATTATTGTTATTCGGTAAGAGTGTTTGCGATCCGACCCTATATGGTTTGGGGTGCTACCTGACGGACACCGGGTGTGCTCGCGGTCGTGGGATGTAAACACCCAATCTAATGATAGGGGTGGGGACCTTGAGGATATAAGGTGGATAGATTGACGGGGGAGTCAGTTTTTAGTTTTGATTTGAGAGAAGAGCTCTGTGTGACCGCGAGTTCGTCGAAAGTTCGAAGATGGAGCCTTTCTCCGACATATATAATAAATTTTATTTTAAAAAATATTCAACGGTCCACTTTCAAATTATCGGACAATATTCTCTGTACTATAATAACAAATTAGAAAAAAATTATTCAATTTGAAGATGCCCTTTTTGACATAATACAAATTGTTTAAGAAATTGTTGCATAACAATTATTAAACGACCGAATTTTTTACCATTGAAACGTGAACTTTAAAGTGAACCCTATTAAAAAACCCTAAAAACCGGGTTTTTTTGAGTCTATAAATTAAAAAATCTATATTTCGAAAATTCTTCATATCATATTGAAATAAAAAAATACGTGCCATTTTTTTTCTACTCATAAACAAGGGAAACAATTTTCAGGAAAATTAAAAATTTGGTTTCAAATCTGACGTGGAATGACCTATAAGCAAATTATAGCATAGTCGTTCTTTTGTATTTTGCCACATGATTCAAATCTTTCAATTTCTTAAAATAATACTAGAAATATTTATAAAGAACTATCATTATCTTAACCCCTTGAGTGGCACGGCGAAACTCACTTTGTGTGCCATTTCTGGCAGACGCAAAATATTGATCAATCTTTATGAAACTGTATATACAAATATTTTTGGAGTCGCTGAATTCGAATTAGAAATCAGAATCCCAAAATTCAAAATGGCCGATCAAATATGGCGGCCAAAATATCAAATTTCTTTAAATTCCGCAATGTTTAATACTCTTAGGTCTTTCGGGTCGCTGAATTCAAATTTGAGGTCAAAATTTCAAAATTCAAAATGGCCGATCACTTTTACAGAGTGTAACAACAACACTTCTATAAGGTTTAACTTTATTTAAATGAGCATTGCAAAAAACAAAGAAAAACAGTGGGAAATGGAAGTAATAAGAGTAACCAAGCTGATTCTCATTTTTCTAGCAGAATGGATATTGTATCCTAAACAGGCCGAAAAAAAGGAAGCGTTGTAAGTCTGGTACAAAAAACAACATAAGAAGAGAGTCAGACGTGGTATGCGTAAAATGTAACAATACCCCCTGTTTCAAAGATTACCATACATCGGGTAATAAGTGACACAAACCGTAATAATATTATTCTTTGAAAATAAAAATAAAAAATACAAAATAACAATAAAAAACAAAAAAATATAAAATACTTTTAAAAAAAAAACGAAAAAGTATAAAATATATAAAAAAAAAACAATGGAATGTCAAATTCCACCGTAGCAACCTCCTAGTGGCACATTTCGGGGGCGTGATTTACAATCACCAGCTAATGTCGGGGGTATAACTTAAATTTTGAAAAACCTTCGAATAATATACTGTAATTTTTACAGTTGTTGATAATACAAAAACATCCCCTCTAATCTGTTAGAATACTAAACATTGCGGAATTTAAAGAAATTTTGTTTTTGATCGCTATATTGGATCGGCCATTTTGAATGTCGAACATTTGACCTCAAATTTGAATTTAGCAACCTAAAAAACCCCTGAGATATAAATTTCAAGACGATTGGTTAAGTCGTTTCAGTGATATTGATGAGATATTGAGAGGACGTCTATAGACGTCCTTGCCAGTCAAGGGGTTATTCACACACATTCTTTAAATTTTCCGCACTCGTGTAAAAAATTAGCATTCATCAATCTAATAAAGAGTAATACATACGTAAAGACAATGATATTATGACGTGTTTCGGATACTCTGTTCGTCTATATTGAACTGCACTGTGATGTTGAGCACGACACTCGGAACAATAAAGATCATATGTATATTTTAGAGACGCAGTTTAGCAAAAAAGAATTAAGTAGTGGGGGATCGAGTAGAAATAGGGGAATCCGTAACAGAGGTGGGTAAAACTGCAGTATACGACTTCGAACTAAAGTGGCTGCTATTGACTTAGGTTCTTTATGGTAACGCCAACGGTCTTACATACAGATCTTGCAATGAGACCAATTTTTATTGGTGGGGGTAGTCCCTCTTATAGCCATATTCATAGTCGTTCCTTGAGGAATAAGGATCCCTTGTTCCTCGTTTCGCGTTTCATAGACCTTCCTTTACAGAACAAGGAGCCTTATTGGCCTCCTTATTTCAAGGGAGGTCTCGAGCTTCCTTGAGGAAACCTTCTGCTCTGTGATTGGCTGTTTCGTTTGATATGTCTAGAGCCATAAGCGACCCGAGTTAGCAGCTAGCCCAGCTCAGGCAGCAAAGATGTATCTTATCAGTTATTGAAATTGTCGGCTGGTTTTAATCATCAATTTTCTTTCCAGGTGTTGACCTTACGCAGTCCACGTAAAATTATGAAAAAAAGACAGTGCGTATTTCTTTTACGTTTCCATTGGGGTCATCTTTAGAAATATTTTATTGTTAGGTAAACATGTATGAACTGTTGAACAATCATTGGTTAGATTATGCAAAAAATAGTAGGCCAAACCTAAAGCCATAGTTAATAGATCAGCTATGGCTCTTTTTAACTTTTGGCTAATCCTGCCTTCACATGTAACACACAAACTCTTGTTGGTTTGGCCTACTATTTTTTATACAATCTAACCAATGATTGTTCAACAGTTCATACACGTTTACCTAGTAATAAAACCTTTCTGAAGATGATCCCAATGAGGGTCGAAACGTAAAAGAAATACGCATTGTTGTTTTTTCTTAATTTTACCTGGGCTGCGTAAAGTCAAAACCTGGAAAGAAAATTTAAGGTATATCTTGGCTTGACTTATAGTATAGACTACGCGATCCCTATTTCAAACTCTTTGAAAAAATGCCGCTCGAGTAGACAAAGAGGGACTGAGGTGGTGGCCAGTCCTGCCACCATAGGCAATCGTATGTCCCTAAATATACCGTCCTTCTGGAAAGAAGAGCCGAGGTGTGACTGTGAAACATACAGCTGTATTCATAGTCCGTCCTTATTTCAAGGATAAAGGACGCCTTGATGAAGGCTTCCTCCTCATACCTCGGCTTTTTTTCAAAGAGTTTGAAATAAGGATCGCGTAGTCTATACTATATGCTAAGCGAAGATACAATTCCAATGCTGTCGGACCTGCGACCTCTGCCAAGTTAGCCGGACAACATTAACTTTTTGCCTTTCGATTATATATAATCGATTGGTGGTCACTGGCGGCCTTATTGAAATATTTGGTGGTTCATCGTTCTCTTTTAATTAGATATATAAAATGTTGTTTTAGCCGAAATTTTTCTGGTTTAAATTAATCCAATTAGATGCGCAATCGTTTGGTGGTTACGAATATCACAATGACTACGTTTACACGACGGTCTTAAACCTGGTTAGTTAATACTAATCTAAAAGAATTGACTAATCACAAATATTCCTTAGAAGTAGCAATGTCTACGATTTTTTTATTCCTTTAGATCGGTATTAACTAAACCAGTTTAAGACCGTCCTGTAAACATAGTCAACGACATACGACATATTGTAGAACGGGCCTTAGGGTTTAAGGCTTAATTCGGTTTGCTTTAGCTTACTTATTACGAAATTGAGTAAATGCTCAATTATTTCTGTAGTTTCTTGCCGCAAGTAACGGCGCTCTTGTCGATTGTTCGTATCCCGTGCGTTAATTAATGACCACCAAAGATTCTAATTGTGATATTCATAACCATCAAACGATTCGGCTTCAATTAAGTCCTTGCCGACTGCGCATGAATTAATCCCTAATTGAATTGATTCATACAAAAGAAACTTCGGTTAACTTCACGGTCAAATTTTAATTATCTAATTGAAATTCCTTGCTGCTGGGTTCCGTTGGTAAAGAGTGGAAACTCAGCTTGCGAATTTGGAAGGATAGTTACGAAATAAAAGTAAAAATTAAGATATAAACGTATACAGGGTGTCCCATGACTTATTGCCCACCGGGCACTGGCATATTCTTCGTTGAAAATAGAGCAAAATGCAATTTGTCCGAATGAAATCGGTTGCAGCGTTCTCGAGAAAATAAATATTAAAAATTTAGAAATATCATCATTTTAAGTGATGATTTCCAACCACCGCCAAAAGAAAACAATAGCAGTAGAAAAAGTAGAGTAGCAGTAGAAAAGGAAAATGACGGGCGTTTGATTCTGTGAACACATTCACTCAAGTAGAAACAGGAATATTATCATATAGTCTAATGCTGTGAATGTCTTCACAGAATTAAACGCCCGTCATTTTCCTTTTCTACTGCTACTCTACTTTTTCTGCTGCTATTGTTTTCTTTTGGCGGTGGTTGGAAATCATCACTTAAAATGATGATATTTCTAAATTTTTAATATTTATTTTCTCGAGAACGCTGCTACCGATTTCATTCGGACAAATTGCATTTTGCTCTATTTTCAGCGGAGAATATGCCAGTGCCCGGTGGGCAATAAGTCATGGGACACCCTGTATATATCAACTGCGATCTGCTCTGATCGAAGGTCGATACACAAGTCTTTATTTCAAACTCAAAATTCCTGGGACTCACCCCCGGAGTCTTTACAAAGATTCTCCTACCAACATAGTTTTTAGCCAATCAAGTGTGAATTGAGAAGGAACAAGGGAAGAAGGCTGTGAGCTTATATTAGCCGTTTCTCACGGTCGCTTGTTCGAAGAAAGAGCCAACCGTCTCCATTTCAATCAATGGCACTTGACTTTCTGGCATTAAACACTCTTAACGTAAATCAAAAGTTTCAAATAAACATAACTAGGTTAGACGCCTTTTAAGTAACAGAGAGAATACAGTTCTGGTATTGATAACTAAAACAACGTCTATTATAAGGTTTATAATATCATTTCTTAAATAATTACAACATCACCACTTGCATGTATCTATTCTTTCACAGTTGTCTTTTTATAACTGAATCTGTTAATAATAATGTCTTCGATTAAACCGTAAACCTATATTGATCGTTTGATAATCGCGGTTTTTGATATTGCTAAAACGTATACCCTCTATAGCCGGATTCCTGAACTATATAGAACGTTGTCGCATACTTCACAATTTCGACGTCGACGCGCCACTTGACGAGTGGACGTTTCTGCATTACTAACGTATATGTACAGATTACATTTATTCAATTTTATTTTTCAATATTATTGGGCAATTGTTTGAGGATACTTTCCTGCTATTACAATAGACATCTTTCCGTTCACCGACGGGCACCTTTTTTCACGTAAGAATAACGTTTCTCAAAATTTTATTGAAAAGTCTGATATTCTGAGGGCCTAATTTTGGCCATATTTCAATTTCTGCAATCGATGATCCCTTCTTCAGAAGTTTATATGCTCCTTCCATAATCTCGATCAACTTTTTAAACTTTGCAGAATCCATCTCGTTAATACCAATAATGCACTTGAAGGTTTAACAAACAATGATCGCTGCGCATCATCGAAGAGCCTTCTATCGAAGATTCCAAGGTTTTCCTGGAATTATTTTGCATCGGTTCGAGCGATAAGACACCTACCCGAATTCCGCACTTTGAGCTTGAACTCTACATCAAAAAGTTTCCGACATGCACATTGACTCGTTTATCTTTTGCAAGTAATTCCATACCCTGAATAATAAGGTCAAAACAGTGTCCGGCTGCCGCCTGAAGTCTGCATGGGGGGTCGGGGGAGTCATCGAAAGCTTCGGGGCGTGGGGGGCTGCCCTTCGAAATCTGCACAGAGGGTTCCTGGAATCGAATGGCTGACGAGAGCCGACAAGTTTCATGGAATCGATGCTGCTGCTGCTGCATCGTCGATGCGCAATTCTGCGAGATAACGTTTAAGGTCAAAACGGCTGAAGGCTGCCGTCTGAAATCTACACGGATCGGCGGGAAGAAGAGGGTTCATCGAAGCTTCTCGAAGGTTCCCCGGGGGGGGGGGGGGGGGGGGCAAGGGGCTCCATCAAAACGTCGCTCGAGAGGACCGTCGGCTCTGGGAACGATCCTCAACGACTTAGCAAAATATGTAGAGTCTAAATAACGCCAACATAAACAAAAACACTCGTATTGCCCATTGGAATGAGAATGGATTAAAAAATAAAAGCCGCGAGGTAGCGGACTTTCTCGAAAAGCAAAAGATAGACATCCTGCTTATAAACGAAACAAATTGAAAGAAAAAATAAAATGCAAGATCCCGAGCTTTCAGTGTTTTAGAAAAGATAGACCAGGAAATACAGGTGGAGGGGGAGTAGTCATATTCTGTAGAAACAATATAGACTGCCACGAGATAACTCTAGAGACATCATCTATCGAATCACATGCAATAAAATTATAGAACAATCTAGTAATAATTACAGCATACGCAAAACCACAGACGAAAATTAAAACCTCTGACCTAAACAAAATATTCAATACAGCTAATTCTGTAATTGCCGTGGGAGATTTTAACGAAAACATATAAACTGGCAATGCTCGAACAACAATCGAAACAGCAAAATTAATACAAGAAATAAAAGGAATGCTTCACTCCCTATTGTGCAAGAAAAGCGTATTTAACATTAAAAACAAACTACTATTGTATAAGGCAATCATTAAACCTGTGATATTGTACGTAGCACCAATGTAGAGCAATACCCGTAAAACTAATATTAAAAAGCTACAAACCATCCAAAATAAAACGGTCAGATCTATCAGTAAAGCGGAATGGTACATATCTAACCTAGAAATAAGAAAGCAGAAAAACTTCAAAGACAACCTCGATGAAATACGCGAGCAATAAAGCAGTTTTATAATGAACAAATTTAAAACCTCTAATACTCAATGATATTGGAAAGATCAATAGACATAATGCGCCATTTGAAATTAAATAAAAACTGCCGCGTCAGCTTATTATGCACTAAGACAAATCTGTACGTACCTACATATACTATATATGTATATATAGTTATAACTATATTTGTAAGCACATAGGATTAAGAAAAACTCAAAAATTATTGGGATTTTTTTTCAAATTTTTACCCGAAGCCAAATAAGGAACAATAAAGAACCAAAAATTAAACAACTAGTGATACTACATACATAAGCTAGCAAAGTTCGATAGAATAGAAATAGCTATAACAAATAACATGTAAACCAAATAACATTTACTTGTGTGAAGAAAATTTATTGAATAAAAGAGAGTTTAAATGAAATGGAAATGCGCTCTCATAATGCGTTTGGATCTTATAGTGTAGAGTTCTATCAACACTCCCAGTGAAGAAAATATTCGGTGAACATGGCTCGTACGAGACAGACTGCTCGCAAGTCAACCGGACGAAAGGCTCCTCGAAAGCAATTGGCTACGAAAGCCGCACGTAAAAGTGCACCAGCTACCGGAGGAGTTAAGAAGCCTCATCGCGGAGTATTCGCGGAGAACGTGCCTGAATACCGAAGGCTTATAAAATAAAATCGGTCCTTTTCAGGACCAACACTCTGTTATTTCGAGGAACATGCACATACGTTTATACTTTGAAAGGCGTTTCTGAATTCAATCCAAACATGCCCACTTACATACATTTTAGTATACTTTAGTCGACATAAATCTTATTTAATATTTTCTTTCTGCAATAAATATTGTTTTTACTCTATTAACATTTCTGAGGCCTATTTTATTCCACGCGAATCCATATTTTAGAACTACTAACCTGCATTCCAAAATGCATAATCGGAATGTTTTCCCTAGTATTCATAACTGTAGCAAGAGAACTTGAGTAATACCGGAAACGTTTATTTTCTTTAATCTAGGGAGTTTAAGGTTAATTCACTAATAAGTGATTGTCAAGTACTTTTTCTACTTTAGTAACGATCTTACATTGTCAAACTTAACATTTGTAGTTTTAGAGCATCTGTTGGTCAATCATATTCTTTGACGGAATATTCTTCACTACATACTACATACACCTATCTGTTCTTTTTCTTTATTTTGAAATTGTATGATGTTACTTCAAAACTGAAATAGCATCGTCTTTCACGAATTGAAGTGTTATAGGTTATAGATTTTATATAAGGATGGAAAATGAATTAAGGAGATATGCTGTGAATGTTGAAGCTAACGTAAAAACTTTTTATGGTCCTGAAAAGGACCGGTTTTGGAAATTCGTAATTCTGCTAAGCAGCTTTACTTGGAACTGGTGTACTTGGTGACAGCTTTGGTTCCTTCACTGACAGCGTGCTTGGCCAGTTCTCCTGGTAGGAGCAGCCTCACAGCTGTTTGTACTTCTCGAGACGTGATGGTGGAACGTTTGTTGTAATGAGCTAATCGGGAAGCTTCGGCGGCGATGCGCTCGAAGATGTCGTTGACGAAGCTGTTCATGATGCTCATAGCTTTACTCGAGACTCCAGTATCGGGATGGACTTGCTTCAGCACCTTGTAGATGTAGATGGCATAGCTTTCCTTCCTCTTGCGTTTCTTCTTCTTGTCGGTCTTGCTGATTTTTTCGGCCTTCCCAGCTTTCTTCACTGCCTTTCCGGTTGCTTTGGGTGGCATGATGTTTCTAGCAGCTTATCATTGATAAAACTCACTGATACGAAAGGTTCAATGAATGTGCTGAAACCTCGTCTGGGCACGGATTTTATGGAGTAGCAGGACCATGGGCACACCAATCAGACGGTAGTGCTTGCACACGTTTTTCGCCTAACTGTCCAGACGTGTAAAGAACGTTCTCGGAACATTCTAAAAATGATTTTCATAAGGTAAATGTTTAATACGATACATGTTAAGTGTCGTGTATTTTCATTATCCTTTGAATTATGTTTTTTTTTAGGATAATGGAGGTGAAATAGTGGATATTGATGATCCTCTAGTAATCAACGTTACTGTCCCTGATAATTACGTTCCTGAGAAGATCAATTATGATGTTGATTTTATTAAGGATTGTGTGAGGTGAGGTGAAATAAGTGATCTTCATAAATACTATATGCATGATGGATTTTCACGCAAAAATATTGAGATAATACATACATCCATCATATGCCTTTCTGAGACTAAGCCTAAATATTAGGTATCCGGTTTTCAGATATCTATTAAAATGAAAGTAGCACTGCGGTTTTTCAATAGCTTGTATTTATGAAGGCCCCTTATTTCACCCATCACACATTCCTTAACCGTTTCGCTGCCGGTCTCGCACCGGTGCGAGACGCGAGGTGTAACGCGCAAGTAACATACTCAAGACACTGGCAGTGAAAGTGTTAACACGTTAAGCGTCACGCCGGTCCCCAAGGACCGGCGGCAAACTTTTCGTTCGTGTTTTCACCGCGCGCGTGTCGGTCCTTCCGTAACTGTGAGACTGAACGTTTAATTTAGGCGGCATTGTTTTTGTTCGGTCAATGCTTTAAGAAAAGCAATATAATACTTAAAAACATTAATGTAATTTATTAAAACACCTGTTTATACTCTGACTAGCCTATCGGCGAGCGTCCCATCCTATCGCAGAGGATCTTGAATAAGCCGAGCAAACGGATATAAAATTTCTGTAAAAATCCGGAAGGATATACATGCAATTAACAACATACAATAAAAATATTATTATTAATATTGTTATAAAAAAAGTTGTTAAAAGTGCATAAATAAAGATAAAATTCTAAAACTATTGTACTGTAACTGTGGAAGCTCATTCTAAAACTCTTCCAGGTCTAAGAGAGCATCCTACTGCTTTCTAGTATCAAGAGAAATTTAGTCATAATGTAATTAAATATGCATAACAATGAAAAGAATTCTGTCAGAAAAGAAAAATTCACTTTAAACGCCTTAAAGCTGATATTTGGACAGTGTGCTGGCTTGGAGTAACTGTGAAGTTGCAGAACGAGTAGTACTGTTTATGAAATGGTATTGATTGTCGCGTTCCATAACGGTAATCGTGAATGGATTCGAATGAATCTCATTTTTCGATATAATGTATTAATACTTTTAAATTAGTATTAAGAGATGAAGGAATACAGCGACCGAATCGTGAATCAGGTGCATATTCTACGTTAAACCATTTTGCGGCCCTAAAAAGGGCCATTTTTGTTTAAATGAGCGACAGTGTTTACGCCTTCTTCTCAGTCTTCTTAGGTAGCAGAACTGCCTGAATGTTTGGAAGCACACCACCTTGGGCGATGGTCACACCAGACAGTAACTTGTTCAATTCCTCGTCGTTACGAATGGCCAATTGCAAATGACGTGGGATGATCCTCGTCTTTTTGTTGTCACGTGCAGCGTTTCCCGCCAATTCCAACACCTCAGCAGCCAAATACTCCATAACGGCCGCCAAGTAAACAGGAGCTCCAGCTCCGACACGCTCGGCATAGTTGCCTTTGCGAAGGAGCCTATGAATACGGCCGACGGGGAACTGGAGGCCAGCCCTGCTGGAGCGAGACTTTGCCTTTCCCTTCACTTTTCCGCCTTTGCCACGTCCAGACATTATGACTTCACTGTATAGTGTTTGCAGACAAGTTATTCGTTCGACAAGCGAAGCAACTATGAACGAAGTTTATCCGGCTGAACGCTTATGTAGCAAAGAGGGCGCTTCCTGCGCTCCAATCCCGTTACGTCTCACTGTTGGCGTCGCACGCGCTAGCGCCTGATTGGTGCGCCCATGGCCCTGCTACTCCATAAAGAGCGTGTCCAAGCGAGCGGTCACCACATTCATTGAATCTTTCGTACGAGTGACTTTGCGTGATAATAAACTACTCGAAGCATCATGCCACCTAAAGCAAGCGGAAAGGCAGTGAAGAAAGCTGGGAAGGCCCAGAAAAACATCAGCAAGACCGACAAGAAGAAGAAACGCAAGAGGAAGGAAAGCTATGCCATCTACATCTACAAGGTGCTGAAGCAAGTCCATCCCGACACTGGAGTCTCGAGTAAAGCTATGAGCATCATGAACAGCTTCGTCAACGACATCTTCGAGCGCATCGCCGCAGAGGCGTCCCGATTGGCTCATTACAACAAGCGTTCCACCATCACGTCTCGCGAAGTACAAACAGCTGTGAGGCTGCTGCTACCCGGAGAACTGGCCAAGCACGCTGTCAGTGAAGGAACCAAAGCTGTCACCAAGTACACCAGTTCCAAGTAAAGCTACTTGGCTGAATTACGAATTTCCAAAAACCGGTCCTTTTCAGGACCATAAAAAGTTCTTACGTTAGCTTCAACATTCACAGCATATCTCCTTAATTCATTTTCCATCATTATATAAAACCTATAACCTCTTACACTCCATTTCGTGAAAGACGGTGTTATTTCAGTTTTGAAGTAACATTTTACAATTTCATGAGTATCGTTTTATATATTTGCAAGTTTATAACATTGTACGCATTTTTAAAGCAGCTAAGGAATTGCGAATACCGATATATGAAGAAAAAAAAGTTCAGAGTAGTTCAAACTTAGAATACAGCAACATTACGATTGGAAAAACAACAGTTAAGGTAGTGTCGTGTAAAACCATTTTCGTCCGATTTTTTAAAAAATGTTATGCCTAATTGTTTGACATAAATAATACCTTTGAGATGAAACTAATTTCATTAAGATTGGCCGTTCAGAAGTATGGCGGAAAAATATCAAAGTTTACAGTCTTTACATGCGGATTTTCTATGTAGTAGATATATTGAATATACATTTCATTATTTTTTCATCTAAACGAGTCTTGAGATATTGATAAAAGATAACTATATGATAAATTCATATAAAGAGAACGCGAGTAAAAAATTTCAAAATTGTTTACCGTTTCGTTTCGAAGATATCAATAGTTAAAACGAAGAATTCGTCCACCGTCCATCTCACCATCGTGATTGTGGTGCATATCCGTACAGATGAAACGGATATTTTAATATTTTGAGAAAACTGAACTGGACGCTTTCAAAAGTATATCCATTTCGAACATATTTCAACGAATAATAAAAGCAAACTAGTATTAATTTAAACCTTCATAATTTATCTACGTTATTTAGTAACCTTCAATGTATTTTTCAAAGGATATTTCATTGCAATATGATCATAGATATTGAATGTTCCTATTCTTTTTTTCGAGTAGATTTTTGGATATGACTATCGCGCGACACTTACCTTAAGGCTAACGTATGCAGTGAAGAATATTTCATCAAAGAATATGATTGACCAACAGAGGCTCTACAACTACAAATGTTAAGTATGTTAACGTAAAATCGTTACTAAAGTAGAAAAAGAACTTGACAATTACTTATCAGTGAATTAACCTTAAAATCCCTAAATTAAAAAAAATAAACGTTTTCGTTATTACACAATTTCTCTTGCTAGAGTTATGAATACTAGGGAAAACATTCCTATTGTGCATTTTGGAATGCAGGTTAGTAGTTCTAAAATATTGATTCGCGTGGAATCAATTAGGTCTCAGGAATGTTAATAGAGTAAAAACAATATTTACTGCAGAAATAAAATATTAAATAAGATGTATGTCGGCTAAAGTATACTGAAACGTATGTAAGCGGGCATGTTTGAATTAAATTCAGAAACTTCTTTCAGAGTATAAACTGATGTGCATGTTCCTCGAAATAACAGAGTGTTGGTCCTGAAAAGCACCGGTTTTATTTTATAAGCCTTCGGTATTTAGGCACGTTCTCCACGAATACGGCGAGCCAACTGGATGTCCTTTGGCATGATGGTGACGCGCTTGGCATGGATGGCACACAAGTTGGTATCTTCGAAGAGTCCGACGAGATAAGCCTCGCTAGCTTCTTGAAGTGCCATCACGGCTGAACTCTGGAAGCGAAGGTCCGTCTTGAAGTCCTGAGCGATCTCGCGGACCAATCGCTGGAAGGGCAGTTTGCGAATGAGAAGCTCCGTGCTCTTCTGATAGCGACGAATCTCACGCAGAGCGACGGTTCCTGGTCTGTAGCGATGAGGCTTCTTAACTCCTCCGGTAGCTGGTGCACTTTTACGTGCAGCTTTCGTAGCCAGCTGCTTCCGAGGAGCCTTTCCTCCAGTTGATTTGCGAGCTGTCTGCTTCGTACGAGCCATGTTCAGCTAATATTTGTTCACTGTGAGCGTCGATAGAACTTCGCAGCTGAAGATGCAAACGCAGTATGAGAGCGGCAACTTTAGTCAATGACTTATAGACTCGTCCGATTGTTGAGCTCGACGCTTATTGGCCAGTTGGTAAGTGGTGGGGATACGCATAGGAGCGAGCATAAATACCCCTCGAATCGTAGCTACTGCATCAGTTCTACCGAATATTTCTTCTAGAGAGTTTCTATTGAATTTAGTTGGTGAAAATGACTGGCCGAGGCAAGGGAGGAAAAGGTTTGGGAAAGGGAGGAGCGAAGCGTCACAGGAAAGTTCTTCGTGACAACATCCAGGGAATCACGAAGCCTGCTATTCGCCGGTTGGCTCGCCGAGGCGGTGTTAAACGTATCTCTGGCCTGATTTACGAAGAAACCCGTGGTGTTCTTAAAGTCTTTCTGGAAAATGTCATCCGTGATGCAGTTACGTACACCGAGCATGCCAAGAGGAAGACCGTCACTGCCATGGACGTGGTCTATGCGCTGAAGCGTCAAGGACGTACTCTCTACGGTTTTGGTGGTTAATTTGTTTCTCGAGTTCTCAGCTACTCACCGTACACGACAAAAGGGCCCTTTTCAGGGCCACAAACTTTTTCAATACGTAAATGGAACAAACCGTTTTACCATTCACTTCTTCCACGAATCAAGACTTCAGTGATATTATGGTTTCCGTTCATGTAATAATACACCCAATACCTATAGAATTAATTTTGCGACAGTATTTTTGGTGACTTCCATGTTTTATGTTTGTCTATTAAATTTGAAGGTTTAGTCTTTGATTCTGATAATCGTTGAAGTTCATCTTTGTTTTTTATCTCATGTATGATATTAATATATGTAAAATACTGAATTACTTTCTATATTTTCCTGATGGCTTTGATAAGGGGTTCAGCTTACCTGTTTTTCCGATTATCATGCATCTCAATGAATTAAGTTTCCACTAAACATTAAGAAGTTGAAACAGAAAAACTGTTTTGTGGTGGATACGGTAATCAATGGCATCAGTTTCAGACAGGGTTCACCCATAATAAATAATATGTAGATTCATTGAACGCGGTTGACCTATACTAGGCTGAGTGAAAAAACGCAGTATGTACAATTTGATTTTTGTTCGACTTTTAAACCTTTTTAATTTCTTAGTGGAAACAATCATTTATATTTAAAGGATCATTTTGTTGCAACTTGCAAGTAGCGATGTCGATTCTTTCTGAAAAAAATCGATCCCTGTATCGAACGTAACAAAATCGATTCTTAATTAAATCGAGCACTGAAAGATCGATTTTACATTAATTGATTTTGTAGTCGATTTTTTAAAATGCTGTTCACTGTACATAATTATAGCATAATTGTAATGGAAAAGTAAGAAACGTTATTTCCAGCTTCCTTTTTTTCTTCAAAGCACAAAAAATACAAGAAAAAACAGAGAAGAAAATCTTTGATCTCCGTTATCATTATCGTTAGAATGATTAATAACGCCACCTGAATAACATAAAGATGCGTTCCGAAATAGCATACAAATATCTTAAGGCATATTCCGTAATAAATTGAACCATGGTTGCAGTAATTAAATTTCAGCCAATGACATCGATTGATTTTTGTCGGCAGTTGAAATCAATCGATGCAATTACCTGTAGTTTATTAACTGCAACCATGATTCGATTACGGAAAATGCCGTCAATAAACATCTTTTTACTATATAATGATACGTCTGTAATGTAAATCGAACCGATTCTTAGGCCCTTACTCATACCTCTCTTTTAGCGTTAAGAGACGTCTTTTATCGACTGCTATCTGCTGTCTTTTAACGACTAATGGACGTCTCTTAACGCTAAAAGAGAGGTATGAGTAAGGGCCTTAGGGTTTTGGGATCGATTCATTGGCTCGATCGAGTATTTCAGATCGATCTGAAAAATCGATTTTCTTTCCCCAAAGAATCGATTTTTCGATTAATCGATCTCAGATCAACATGCCTAGTTCTTTAGGATTCAACCATAATCAATAATATGTATTACAGATTCATTGAATGCGATTGACGCTATACTAAAGTGAGGGAAGAAAGGCAATAAGTTCAATTTGATTTTTGTTCGAATTTTAAACCTGTTCAATTTCTTAGTGGTAACAATCAATTGCATTTAAAGGATCATTTTGTTGCAACTCGCAAGTTAAGATGGTCCTTTGAATATGAAATTAACGTACTCTGAGCATACATTTAAAATAATTGAACACTATTATAGAAATATTAATCAATGATGGCATCAATTACATTGTGATTATTAAAGTAAGATATAACTAAGCTGAATATCTATACAATGTTTTGTTTATAAACACAGATAAATATCTAGTATAGATAAAGTCGTTTGTATATAAAAACATAAGGAAAAATAATCGGCAAGGTCCATACCACGTTGAATACACCAGTTCTCGTCCGATCACTGAAGTTAAGCAACATTGGGCGCGGTCAGTACTTGGATGGGTGACCGCTTGGGAACACCGCGTGTCCTTGGCACTTTTTTGTTCTTTTAAAATTTTTTGTCTGATCGTTCACAAAAAAGCCTTTTAACCAGTTAACTGTGATTGACGAGTATACTCGTCATGCGTATAAAGTAGTGACCATTGGCTATTTAAATTGTAATTTTTGAAAAAAACAAAACATTTTCTCAAATTTCAAGATGTTTAGAACATTTTGAGGCCAGGCCGGAATAAAACAAACGAATAAAAAATATAAATAATTTGAGATAAACTCATGCGCCCCGTATGCACCGGCTGAAACAGCTTACCAGTTCGCATAACGAATTTATTTATGGGCGATGACAAAGTTTTTTAGATATTAAAAAATCCTACCCGAAGGTGTGCACGTTGTTATAAACACAAGATCAGAAAAGAATCCCGTTACTGGTGTTCCATTTGTAAAGTCCCATTATGTGTAACAGCCTGTTTTACTGAATACCACGCCACAGTAGGAATTTCAATTCTTCCTATCATATGCATTTAATTTTTCTCGCGTTTTTCGACTAATAAGTATGTAATATATGTTTAAGTTAACCAAATAAATATACATTAGTAATAAAAGTGTCAATTTTATACAATAAAGCCATTTTTTTATCCAATATCTTAGCAGCGACACTTACTCTGTGATTGACGAGTATACTCGTTATCGCTCGATTTCGGCGACACATATAGGTGCGCGCTCGCAAAAGGGGGCGTCACAGTTAACTGGTTAAGGGTCTAAGAATTCATATAAATAACAAAATATAGAGAATTTCATCAATTACATGATTATTACGAAATGCTATTGCGTAACAGCTCTATCTTTTCTTCACAGATATGGCGACTAGAAATACGTTATAAGTTTTAAACTAACAAGTATAGATATTTCTTTAATTCTCATTATGTTAAGTGCCACCCTAAATGTAAAAATTCTAAACAGTGTAACAAAGTTTTTGAATATTAAACCTCACTCTATCGGCAAGGTCCATACCACGTTAAATACACCAGTTCGAGGGTTTGTTTAAAGTTTTATTTGCTCACTCTATTATTTACAAAGCTTCATCTGGATATTAAGGGAATTAACATCGGCAGAATTTACTACCAAATTACTACGGTTTATGTAATATGCAGTAAGAAAAGGTGGTTTCAAGTCTCCCTATTTGAGTGTTCACCCGGTTTAAAATCATGGATCTCGAGGAACACAGGAATTCATTCGACCAATCAAAAATGTTGAACTAGTTCGAGAGTCTCGTTCAGGTGGCGCGTCGACGCGCCAAAACACAGCCCCAGATTCTCACGCGTAGTATTACCAGAGATGAGTAGGGAGATTGCCAATGAACCTCCGTGAACTTGGCCGGCACACTTTGACTTTTTGAACTTTTTCTTTTGCAGATCGTTTGTAGGTCGTTTGTAGGTATTTGTTGGATTAATTAAAACATTTGTCGGTTAACTGTTTATTTAAAAAATCAAAAATAAAAAAGTACGTGAAGTTGACCGTAATTTTTTTATTTTTTCATCTATCTTTATTTTTCACGTGGCCAATCGATGCGGAATCGTTTGTTGGTCACAAATAATCCAATTAGTATATTTGTTGGATCGTTATTTCAATAAAATAAGCAAAAAACGTATTCGGTGCATTGTACGCGGGACGGTCATATGACCACGGGAAGTTGGCCGTAACTTTTTATTTTTTCATCTATCTTTGTTTTTCACGTGGCCAATCGATGCGGAATCGTTTGTAGGTCACAAATAATCCAATTAGTATATTTGTTGGATCGTTATTTCAATAAAATAAGCAAAAAACGTATTCGGTGCATTGTACGCGGGACGGCCATATGACTACGGGAAGTTGACAGCAAAAATCGTAATTAATGATAAATGTTTATTTAATTGGTACTTAATCGATTCGAAATCGTTTGTAGGTTACAAATAAAGTAATTAGAAGGTTTGTCGGTAACTGGTGCGAAAAATAAACGTAAATGACTGGATCGTCCTCGGTGCCGGCTAGTGATAATTGATATCTGCAAGAAAATGTGTGTATTTTGGCAGAAAATTGTAATAAGTTTTCGTAATTTAATTGCAATCCTGTGCGTAATCGTTTTGAAGTTACGAGTTGCAAAAAAAATACGTTATCTCGTTATTAGATTTTGAGGTTACGATCGTACGATTGCTTATGACGCTTATTAAACCCAAATTCGTGTTTATATATCTGATCCAAATGGTGTTTATATATTTAATTCGTTTATACATCCAAAATAAAATAAATGTGCCTGTTGAATAAATGTAAAAGCTTTGTCTAGGTGTACTGGTTCATCGCTGTAGCTTCTGTTAAGTAATGCATTCTTAGTTAATATTTGATATGTGTGTAACACAAAATGAATAAAAGAACATTCTAATGATCACATATTTATTTGTAATAATAATTATCCATCGTTCAACTCCATCATCGGTGCCAAGTTTTGACAAACATCAATTTAAGAGCAATCGTTATGCTATCAACTATCTGGGTATGGTGAACCGAGGCTGTCAGATGCAACATTTCCCAGCACTCCCAATAATCTTGGCACATGTTTTCATAAAATTTTGTGTAACATCATAGCCTTGTTTTTACATGACTCATAAATCAAGTTGGAGGTTTGCGCTAAAACTTGTATTTTTGAGAGATCTTTCTCACTGAATAAGTATTTTGAACTGACTGATGTATAACTTCAATAATATTTATAACTGAAAGATTTAAGCAGCATTATAAGCATTTCTTAGACTTCAAAAATAATTTGAAAGGTGCTCTTGGATCACATCCCTTTGCGATTTTCATTTTCTCGAAACATTGTCTAATGTAGCTGTACATATATAGAAATGGCAATTCAAAAGAAAAAGGGATAAGGAAATATTAAAAGGATAGGAAGGCAAAAAAGAATATACCTATCGAGGCAGTGACAAAATCTTGTCAATGAGATAAGTCTAGACCAATGGTGTCAGAAATTAATATTATCTTACACCACTCGTTGCAAGGTTGGATGTTTTCTGCACGTGAAGCGTGTCCATTTTCACACCATGTAAAACAAAATTATTTACATTTGCACAATTAATTAGCATTTGTCTTCGGCTCGAGCTGCAAACTCACACTCGTCAGTAACAGTTTTTCCACCCTCGTAGCACATTATACTAATGCGTTACCACGTTATTGATACATACATATAAATAAATAAATATGCAATACTAGTTAATTAATCTGAGTTTTATCTACTTTTGCATACTAACAGTAGTTATGTTACAATAAAATTTACGAAGTTCTGAATAATTCGAAATTATTAACCTAACACATCCCGATCCTGCACTATTATATTTTGTTTATCGCGAAAATAAAACTTCAATACAAAAACGTTTTAACTACATGAACAAACTACAGGAAATTATTTCACTTCGATTTAGATATATAAACACGAATTTGGGTTTAATAAGCGTCATAAGCAATCATATGATCGTAACCTCAAAATCTAATAACGAGATAACGTGTTTTTTTTGCAACTCGTAACTTCAAAACGATTACGCGCAGGATTGCAATTAAATTACGAAAACCTATTACAAATTTCTGCCAAAATACACACATTTTCTTGCAGATATCAATTATCACTGCCGGCACCGAGGACGATCCAATCATTTACGTTTATTTTTCGCACTAGTTACCGACAAACGTTCTAATTACTTTATTTGTAACGTACAAACGATTTCGAATCGATTGGCCACGTGAAAAACAAAGATAGATGAAAAAATAAAAAAATTACGGCCAACTTCCCGTGGTCATATGATCGTCCCGCGTACAATGCACCGAATACGTTTTTTGCTTATTTTATTGAAATAACGATCCAACAAATATACTAATTGGATTATTTGTGACCAACAAACGATTCCGCATCGATTGGCCACGTGAAAAATAAAGATAGATGAAAAAATAAAAAAATTACGGCTAACTTCACGTACTTTTTTATTTTTGATTTCTTAAATAAACCGTTAACCGACAAATGTTTTAATTAATCCAACAAATACCTACAAACGACCTACCAACGATCTGCAAAAGAAAAATTTCAAAAAGTCAAAGTATGCCGGCCAAGTTCACGGAGGTTGCCAATGAGCCTATTTTAGGTGGTCTCAATTTTTCTCTGGTTTCGGCGCGTCACCTTAGCGGAGGGCCCTCGAAGCAGTTCCACGTTTTTGATTGGTCGTGTATACAGGGTGTTCTGAAACTACCTGACCCGGTGGGTATGGCGGTGTTCGGGAGGCTTCACTGATCACGAAAATGACCTTCCTTTTGTCCGGAAACTCTTAGTTTTTAAATGGGAGCAGGTCAAAGTTGACCAATCAGAACGAGGCGTCAAGAGAAACATAGGCACCTTCGAACTCTGAGTTCTCTTCCCTCGCTTTTGTTTCTCGGTGGCTTCGAGCAGGATGAGGTCAGCCGAAGACATGCCTATTAGAAACAAGAAACAAGCTACCGAGAAACAAAAGCGAGGGAAGAAAACTCAGAGTTCGCAGGTGCCTAGGTTTCTCTTGACGCCTCGTTCTGATTGGTCAACTTTGACCTGCTCCTATTTAAAAACTATGACCTTCCGGACAAAAAGAAGGTCATTTTTGTGATCAGTGAAGTAGTTTCGGAACACCCTATATATAGTAACACTACGCGTGATAATCTGGAGCTGTGTTTTGGCGCGTCGATGCGCCACCTGAACGAGACTCTCGAACTAGTTCCACGTTTTTGATTGGTCGAATGAATTCGTGTGTTCCTCGAGATCCACGATTTTAAACCAGGTGAATACTCAAATAGGGAGACTTGTATCCACCCTTTCTTACTGCATATTACATAAACCGTGGTAATGAGGTAGTAAATTTTGCCGATGTTAATTCCCTTAAAATCCATACGAAGCTTTGTAAATAGTAGAGTAAGCAAATAAAACTTTAAACAAACCCTCGAACGTGGGAAACTATAGAAATATAAAGTTTCCAATTAGCATAGCAGAATGGCTCGGTAGCACACATGCTTGGTGCTGGATTAACGTCCGAGAGTCTCGAGTTCGGAACTCACGTCTCATACTCTTTTTTTTCTCTTAATTATCAACTATGCTTATTGGTTCACTTAGTTAACTTAAGATTCATTAAATATATGATTATATTAGTCTACAAATATTGTATTATATTACATCGTATACATCCAATAAATTGGTACATGAATCAGCGAACTTTTCTTCTTCCCAAGAGCCTACCTGTGACAAACACCTATGTTACGCTGTTTCATGCTTTAATAGCATAAATAATATTTAGACGTATAAAGAAGGCATTACGGAAAATTACCAAAAACAAAAATGCAGTTATAAATCTCAGGCATAAAAATAATGATGAGCATATAAAAATGAACCAATTATTTTCTATAGTGAGATGAAACGAATAATGTATCTGGTTAGGGATTTTTTTGTCATTTAATTTTTACCATTCAAGGCTATGTAAAGGTAACATTTTTAATACATCGAATTATCAGAAAACTATGTCGAGGTATAATTTTAATTCTGAATTATTTTTTACATCAGAACATACTGATAATTCGAGATATTAAAAATACAATTATCTTTCCGTAGGCTTGAATAAAAAAAATTTACTAAATTGAATCAGGCTACTCAAACATGTATGAAACTAACAATTTCTAAGCAGATACACTATTTGCCTCATCTCACCATACATATGTATAAAATAATTGTGTGGGTTTTTTACGCTTTTCATTTTTTTTACTCGATATTAATAAGTGCAATTTTTTGGGACATTTTTTACTACTCTTCTATTCGGCTGAATAATATTTAAACTATCAAAAAGTGCAACAGCCTGCCATACGTGCGAGTGTTATCAAAATTTTTTTTTTTAATCAGACCACGCTGCGGTCGCGGCATATAAAAACAAAAAATGGAATGGAGAAATGTGTCTATGTCAGAAACGCAAAAGCGTTAAGCGAATGAAACGAGATTTTTTCCATCGCTGTCAATTTTTCTCTTATCGATCATCTTCATGAGAGTCCGTGTCGCAACAAGTGAGGCTGCTGACTTCAACAAGCTATGGATTGTCATACATCAAAAAAATGCAATGGCCGCGTTGGCAACGATTCAGCTTCGTGATCGTAAGGTGCCAAGTTCACGTGTAGAGACGGATGACGTCCGTGAAGCGGGGTTACGGGTGAATGAAACAGCGAGTTAGGGCGGACCTAGGCGATCGCAACGCCAGACGCCGACGACGAATCTCCATGGACCAAAAGGAAGTTACGACTGTCGGTAACAAAGCTTAGAGGTAGACCAAAAAAGGATTCCGACCAGCAAAATGAAAAAGCCAACAATCAGCCGTAAAAACACGCTGGATAATTACGTCAGCAACAAGGAAGAACAAAAGACGCACAATGCTGATAGTCAAAGTGATACTTCAACACGGCGGGAGTTTGTTGGTGACAAGGATCCGGACGACCCCGCCGCCGACAGTTTGGTTGAAAGTGACGTTTTCCCATCGAGAAATAATTTGGCAGAAACATCAGTGTCTTCATCGATAATGATAACGCAAGTCGAATCCTCCTATCGCAGAGGATCTTGAATAAACCGAGCAAACGGATATAAAATTTCTGTAAAAATCCTAAAGGATATACATGCAATTAACAACATACAATAAAAATATTATTATTAATATTGTTATAAAAAAAGTTGTTAAAAGTGCATAAATAAAGATAAAATTCTAAAACTATTGTACTGTAACTGTGGAAGCTCATTCTAAAACTCTTCCAGGTCTAAGAGAGCATCCTACTGCTTTCTAGTATCAAGAGAAATTTAGTCATAATGTAATTAAATATGCATAACAATGAAAAGAATTCTGTCAGAAAAGAAAAATTCACTTTAAACGCCTTAAAGCTGATATTTGGACAGTGTGCTGGCTTGGAGTAACTGTGAAGTTGCAGAACGAGTAGTACTGTTTATGAAATGGTATTGATTGTCGCGTTCCATAACGGTAATCGTGAATGGATTCGAATGAATCTCATTTTTCGATATAATGTATTAATACTTTTAAATTAGTATTAAGAGATGAAGGAATACAGCGACCGAATCGTGAATCAGGTGCATATTCTACGTTAAACCATTTTGCGGCCCTAAAAAGGGCCATTTTTGTTTAAATGAGCGACAGTGTTTACGCCTTCTTCTCAGTCTTCTTAGGTAGCAGAACTGCCTGAATGTTTGGAAGCACACCACCTTGGGCGATGGTCACACCAGACAGTAACTTGTTCAATTCCTCGTCGTTACGAATGGCCAATTGCAAATGACGTGGGATGATCCTCGTCTTTTTGTTGTCACGTGCAGCGTTTCCCGCCAATTCCAACACCTCAGCAGCCAAATACTCCATAACGGCCGCCAAGTAAACAGGAGCTCCAGCTCCGACACGCTCGGCATAGTTGCCTTTGCGAAGGAGCCTATGAATACGGCCGACGGGGAACTGGAGGCCAGCCCTGCTGGAGCGAGACTTTGCCTTTCCCTTCACTTTTCCGCCTTTGCCACGTCCAGACATTATGACTTCACTGTATAGTGTTTGCAGACAAGTTATTCGTTCGACAAGCGAAGCAACTATGAACGAAGTTTATCCGGCTGAACGCTTATGTAGCAAAGAGGGCGCTTCCTGCGCTCCAATCCCGTTACGTCTCACTGTTGGCGTCGCACGCGCTAGCGCCTGATTGGTGCGCCCATGGCCCTGCTACTCCATAAAGAGCGTGCCCAAGCGAGCGGTCACCACATTCATTGAATCTTTCGTACGAGTGACTTTGCGTGATAATAAACTGCTCGAAGCATCATGCCACCTAAAGCAAGCGGAAAGGCAGTGAAGAAAGCTGGGAAGGCCCAGAAAAACATCAGCAAGACAGACAAGAAGAAGAAACGTAAGAGGAAGGAAAGCTATGCCATCTACATCTACAAGGTGCTGAAGCAAGTCCATCCCGACACTGGAGTCTCGAGTAAAGCTATGAGCATCATGAACAGCTTCGTCAACGACATCTTCGAGCGCATCGCCGCAGAGGCGTCCCGATTGGCTCATTACAACAAGCGTTCCACCATCACGTCTCGCGAAGTACAAACAGCTGTGAGGCTGCTGCTACCCGGAGAACTGGCCAAGCACGCTGTCAGTGAAGGAACCAAAGCTGTCACCAAGTACACCAGTTCCAAGTAAAGCTACTTGGCTGAATTACGAATTTCCAAAAACCGGTCCTTTTCAGGACCATAAAAAGTTCTTACGTTAGCTTCAACATTCACAGCATATCTCCTTAATTCATTTTCCATCATTATATAAAACCTATAACCTCTTACACTCCATTTCGTGAAAGACGGTGTTATTTCAGTTTTGAAGTAACATTTTACAATTTCATGAGTATCGTTTTATATATTTGCAAGTTTATAACATTGTACGCATTTTTAAAGCAGCTAAGGAATTGCGAATACCGATATATGAAGAAAAAAAAGTTCAGAGTAGTTCAAACATAGAATACAGCAACATTACGATTGGAAAAACAACAGTTAAGGTAGTGTCGTGTAAAACCATTTTCGTCCGATTTTTAAAAAAATGTTATGCCTAATTGTATGACATAAATAATACCTTTGAGATGAAACTAATTTTATTAAGATTGGCCGTTCAGAAGTATGGCGGAAAAATATCAAAGTTTACAGTCTTT